>JAKSZU010000001.1:17523690-18269673 GCA_026018925.1 Tupaia tana
CTTTGGATATATACCTGAAAGTGTGATTGTTAGATCGCATGGTAGGTCTATTTTTAATTTTTTTGAGAAGCTTTTACACTGTTTCCCATAATGACTGTAGTAATTTATAGTCCCACCAACAGTGTATGAGAGTTCCCTTTTCTCCACATTCTTGTTAACACTTACCTTTCTTTCTTTAGATAATAACCATTCCAACATGTAAGGTGATATCACAGTTCGGTTTTCATTTGCATTTCTCTGATAATTAGTACTGTTGAGCATTTTTTCATATACCTGTTGGCCATTGGCATGTCTTCTGTTCAACAATGTCTATTTAGATCCTTTGCCCATTCTTCAGTTTAGTTGTTTGTTTCCTTTCTGTTGAGTTGAGGTTTTTTTTAAAATATATTTTGAATATTAACCTCTTATCAGATGTGTGGTTTGCAAATATTTTCTCCCATTCCCTAGGTTGTTTCCTCACTCTGTTGATGATTTCTTTTGCCGTGCAGACGCTCTTCAGTTTGATGTAATATAAGAGCTTAATTTAATAGCAATTTAAGATAAACATTCTTAGAAAGGAAGAAGAGTGTGTTGCTTGGGGGGATTGCTGGACTGGAAGATGAGACTCAGGTTCTGTACTCATCTATACCAATAGCTGTGACCTTCACCAGATTATCAGATTTCCCCAGGGGCTGTCAAATCATAAGAACTGGGCCCTGAGATATAATCTTAAAAAATTCTTTTTTTTTTTTTTTTTTGAGAGGTTTTTGCTCTAGGGCACATGCACTCACCAGAAAGACAGAGAGACAGAGAGACAGAAAGCAAGAAATCACCTCCCAGGGGGGCTGTCCATGCCACAATCTCTTCTCTTCCATTCTCCTCACAGGGTCTTGGGCACGCACACGCACATGCCTGGCATGAGTTTAAGCCACTGGGTCTGGGACTCGAACTGTGGTCGACTACATGGGAGTCCAGCAACATAGCCATTACACTAACTGCTGGTCCCTAATTTTAAAAAATCTTTCTAGATCTCACAGTCTGTTATCAGCTACAAGAAAATATAATTCCAAACTTAATATAATTAAGTGTGTGTGAATCAGAGTGTGTCAGAATCTAAGTAAAGCTGACCTGATGCTAAATTGATGATCTCTGTGCCCTGTGTTGGCATTTCTTAGGAGCAAGACTCATCTAGGTGTAGCCCCAGGTGGGGTTTTTTATGTCTGCAACTGGCATGACAAAAAATGGCCACATCAACACGGAGTGTATATGACTGTCTTTTTTTTTTTAAAGACAGATTTTTGTTATAGGGCATGTATGCTCACCAGAGAGACAGAAAGCAAGAAATCACCCCCTGGGGGGATGGTCATGCTGCAATTCCTTCTTCTACCTTCTCTCAGGATTTTGGACACACATGCACACATACGTTTTTTAAGCTGCTGGGTGTGGGACTCAAACTGCAGTCAACGACACAGGAATCCAGTGATGTAACCATTGCACCATCTGCTGGTCCCACATGTCTTAAATCCTTGTATTGCTCACAAATTTTAATGTATGTGCTGGGACCCACTTGGTGGAACGTGTTTTTCTGATTGGGGAAGGGGGGCATCAGGCCTTCTAAAAATGTGGTTTGGCTTCAATTAGGTGAAGTGTAAAAGAAACACAGCCCTATTATTTTGCTTTAGGTACACATTTATTGAATATCTACCAGAACTGGAGATTGTGAAGAGATATAAATTTTTAAAAACTGACTATGTTTCTGCTCTGTCAGAGGAGGAAAATAGCCATAAGTATAGCAGCTTGTGTATGTAGGGGCTTCAGTACATTTGTGGAAGAACGGAAATAAGTATGAGTTTATTTTGGTACAAAATAATTTTAAACTCCATTCATAGTTTTTTCATAATGCACGTTTTTCATGAACTTTTTGAAGCCCTTGGTTCTATCCCAAATGGGGAATTTCTTGCAAGAATATGGAAAATGAAAACGTGGTCAGGAAGGGTCAGACTAATGGGGAAGTGGGAATTTTGAAAGGGGTCCTGGAGGTGTTACTGACTTGGATTAGTAAGGAGTGTGTTTCAGTTATGGAGGAGGAGTGAGCTAGGACAATGAGGGTTCTAGCCAGGTGAGTTTCAGGGCCTGCAAGCAGAGTGACTTGGCTGTACAAGGGAATGTTTGGAAAACACACACAACCCCAGAAACTTGTCTGTAAGATAGTTCAGGAAGGTCTGGCTTTTTCTTCCCCCCAGAAGCACCATTTCATAGGCATGAAATTTGAACAATGCAGTAGGCTCTGTTTGTGGACAAACACATAAGTTCTGCCCTTCTCGCTCTCTCTCTCTCTCTCTCTCTGTGTGTACATGTGTGTGTTTTATTATAGGGATAGTATGTGCATTATAGATGTTACTGACTTGAAGTTTAAGGTCACTGCTACAAGTCCTTCTCCTCCATTTTTCCTTTCTTTTGAGATTTTGGGCATGTACACGCCTGCACCTGGCATGTTTCTCAAGCTGCTGGTCTAGGGCTCAAACTATAGGTTGGCTGTGTGGGATATGGCTCCTGTAATCACTGTGCAGCCACGGTGCCAGCCTCAAAAGTGAAGTTTAACTTTCTTTTTTCCTAATTTGCCAGAGGGTGCATGCACTTACCAGAGAGAGACAGAGAGAAGGAAAGCAAGAAAGCACCTCCCCTCCCCCCTGCCCCGGCACGAGACACGTCACACTGCACTCCATCTTTCTCTACTCTGGGGACTTTGCACATGCACACACATGTTTCCAGAGTGTTTTTTAAGTCTTTGGGTCTAGGACTTGAACTGTGTGGTGGGCCATGTGGGATTCAGCCACCTTAACTACCAGGCCACAGTCTGATCTGAAGTTTAAAGGCTCATATCATTTTCTTTTGTATTAGGTAAGAAACAACCACACCCATACCTTGGAAAAACTTGAAAGCCTTTTGGCCTATGAGTATTTTGAAAGGAAATTCAAACCATATTTATTTATTGCACAGCTGTATGTTGATCGATATCTATTGAATTCCAAAGCATTTGCTTATTTAAGAATAAAACATTTAAAAACATAATGGACTGCATGTAAAAAATTCAATCCTGGAGCCTTATAGAAAGCAGCTGAAAAAAATAAAAACCTTTATCTTATGTCAGTTACAAGATAAATAACTTCTGGTGTGAGGAAGAAGCTTTTTAAAGTGACCTTCCTTGAAATAATGGGCTTATCTGATTTAATAGTAAAATTGATATCAAAAGTGCCTTTGAATCATGATAGAAAGTAATTTCTGGAGCTACTAGCTTAGTGAACATGATGCCAACAAAATTCGTATTGGCGCAATCTCTTCTCACATAAATCTGTTTCAGGGTCAAAACATTGATATTTTAAAGACTATGTTAAATCTTTCTAATAAGAAATACTTAAAGACTTAACTCTGAACTCATTTTACAACCAGCGGATGTAACTGTACTTTAGATGTAAGATGTCCAACAGTAGAATATATAAAATACTAGCTTTGCAATGATCACTGTGTTTGTAGTAAATGTTTACAATGTGAATACTTCTATAATATATTTCCAACTTACGGTTGTAGTCTGTACTAGAATTGTAGCTATGGAAGCTAAAAATTTAGGACCTTGAGCAAAAGTGATCAAAAAAGACACAAAAATTCTTTCTCATTAACTGTGAAATAAGATAATCAGAGGCAGAGTAGGACTTCTTTTTTTTTTTTTAAATAAAGCATATTGAAGTGGTATTTTTGTAACACCCTTGAAAGATTTATAAGTAAATGCCAGTTTTACTGCCAACTGCTATATTTATTTATGGGTGCCAATATCTTCATAGTTTATTTTGTAGCTACACAATTGCTAAAATTAGACTAGATTTCTGAATTTTAAAATAACTATGTAAAATGTTTGGCTAGGAAAAGAAGTGGGAATATAAAGTGTGCTTTCCTCTGCTGGGTAATGAAAAGAATGGTTATTTCCAGCAAAAAGGGATCCAAAAATATCTGTTGCTTTCTCCCTCAAAAAAACACTTCATGTAATTTGTCTACTTGACAGGTCCATTTAAAAAACAAAGGAAAAGTTGCCACCAGGTGGTGTGGAGGTTAAGGGTCTGTATCTCATATGGCCGACTGTGCTGGTGACCTGGTGGCTTGAAAATCATGCTGCATCCATGGTTCGAGTCCCGGGCCTGGCCTTTACTTTCTCATTTTCCCTCATTCCCTCTTGCTCTTGTTTGCTTTCTCTCTCTCTCTCTCTTTCTCTAGTGAGCACACATGTCCTATAGCAAATTAAAAAATAAAACTAATAAATAAAAAGTAATACTAATAAATAAAATGATATAAATAACTCTTTAAAAAAAAGAAAATCGCACTGGAGGCATGTGAGTGCATGACCCAAATTCTAAAAGGAGAATGGAGGAGAAGGGATTGCAATGTGGCCATTCCCCCCCCAAGGGGTGCTTTCTCACTTTCTCTCTCTCTATGTCTCTCTCTGGCAAGGACATGTCCCCCATAGCAAAAACAAAACAAAACAAAACAACAATAGAGAAAAGTACTCAAAATTGGAGATATTCAGTGTATCTGCAAATGATTGATTGCTATGATCCGAAATCCAGGCCAGTGCTAGGTGTGGCCGGAGCACTTGCTGTGCTACTTTCTTAGAGGAAGCTGAACCACCATGTAGAGAGAGATGCTTGTTTATTTCACTGCCCACTTTCAATCACATTACATTATGAGGATAGACAAAGACCCTGAAAGAAATCAGGCCATGGGATTTAAAAAGGAGGTCTGGTTCACTATCAAATAATTAGCCCCAGAGTTACTTTAATGGAAGTTCAAACAGTATTAAGCCATTTCCCCTTGACTGAAGCTTAGGTCTATGACCATTAAATAAAATCACCTTCAAAGCAGCTACTAGGTCTTAGTTTTCAGGAATAAGAACAACTTTGAAAATCTGCTAAAATGGGCCTTTTCTCTGAAGCAGTGCTTACAAATCCAAAATTTTGCACATTCTTCAGGAAGTCCACAGATAACCTTCCATTCCTTATTCTCCTTGAACCTTTATAAAGCTATGAAGTCCCACCTGTATATAGTACCTAGCCCTGCCACCTAAATCTCGATGATTCTGAGAAAGTCCTTTATGTGTCAATAACTTAATTTTTTTTTTGTCTTCAACATGGTCCATTGCCAACTATAAGAATTAAACATTGTGACTACTGTGAGAGTTCCCAGTACCATGCTTGCAATGCAGTGGGTCCTTTTGATTGATGAATATGATTGTTATGTGGAACATGATGTTTTTATTAGTTGGTAAGTATGTTCAATTCTTCCTGGAGGAAAGTCTCCCTGAGAAGCGAGATGATGACCAGCATATTTCCTGGGAGGGTTAAGCCTCAGGATGAGAGAGTTAGTAAGTCAGATATTGTCCAATGGGGCCCAGAGGGTGATGAGTTAGTTAAAAGTGCTGAACTCCCACATAATCTACTGAGGTTCAAGTCCTGGACCTGGCAGCTTGAAACTCACAGGCAGGTGTGCATATGAGCCCAAAATCCCAGGAGGAGAATGGAGGAGAAGGGATTGTGGCATGGCCATCTACCCTGCAGGGTAATTTCTTACTTTCCCTCTCACTGTCTCTTTGTGTCTCTCTGGGGAGTCCACCACTCCAGGTAAATGGGTCAATAGCTGATACTCATAGAGGCTAGATAGGTCACCTTTCCCCCAATAAAACTGTGTTTAGTAAGACTACACCATCATCCTGTTGTTTTAACCATCTTTTCTAAAGAGAGCTAGTCTTGTTGCCTACAGTTTTTTTTTTTTTTTAATTTTAAATTTAATTTTATTCCTCATCATTGTTTTCTTTAATTTGTCCAGAGAAAGACAGAGAGAGAGAAAGGGAAAGTGAGAAAGCAAGCCACCAGGTCCAGAACTTGAACCACTGTCAGCCATGTGGGAGTCCAATGCCCTAAGCACCATGCCACCTGCTGGCCCCACCTACATGCTGTTTTAATTGCTGAGTTCTGGGGATCATCTGTAGTCCTCTGAATAATCTGTAGTGGTGTTGACTCTATTGTTTTATATCTATTTAACATAAATTCAAAAGGCTTATGTTGATAACCAGGGCTTATACCATATGCTGTGCAGACTGCTTTTTGTTGTGGGAAGGCTTGGTGCATGGGTGGTGGGAAGACCTGACTGTAAAGCGAGGCTGATCTGTGCTGACATCCCTCTCAACCACTTCAAAGCCTTTGAGCCCAGTCATTGACGCAGGTGCTATGAGACACCTGTCCTTGTCCTCCTATAAACACTCATTCTGTTCCTTGCTAATGACTGGTTACCCTGTTATTTCTTGCTTCTCAGTCACGGTGTGCTTATGGCCTGGAGCCCTGTGGTTTGGCTCAAAAAGGGCCATCTGATTTCAATTTATTTTTTGCAAGTGACCACTCAAAAGTTGTTTTTTCCAAATGCTCGGGGATCAAAGGAATAATCATCTACTACGTATAGGGATTAATCACCAAATATATTACATTGTATTCCTCATTTAACCAATGAACCCAACTGATGATAATATTTATTATGGCCATATTATGTTCTATGGAATCAGAGTAATATATGAAAAAGAACAGTTTATGTGCTTAGGTTATTTGCTGTGAAATTAAAAAAAAATAGAATTCTTAGAAAATTTGGACACATCACCTTAGTTTTTCTTACAGGTTTCATAAATTAGGTTTGTTTCACAAATCTATGTATGCATTCATTTTAGATTTGTTAGTACCACTGTCTTCAGGAATCTAAGGATGGGTTACAGGTTCGGAAAGGAAAGTGATTGTTATTTATTTATTTTGTCATGGAGTGCATGTGCTTACTGAAGGGAGACAGTGAGAGGGAAAGTAAGAAATCTTCCCCAGTGGGGATGGCCACATTGCAATCCCTTTTCCCCATTCTCCTCCTGGGATCTTGGGCATGCACACATGTGTGCCCAGCATGATTTTCTTTAAATTGTTTTATTTTTAACTTTATTTATTTAATTTATTTATTTTAAACTTGACCAGAGAGGGACAGAGTGAGAGAAAGAAAGAGGGAAAGTGAGAAAGCCAGCCGTCAAGTCTGGGACTTGAACCATGGTCAGCTATGTGAGAGTCTAGTGCCCTTAACTCCATGCCACCTGCTGGCCCTTCCCAGCATGACTTTTAAGCCACCAGGTCTAGGACTCAATCCACTGAGACAGAAATTAGACCCAGTGAGTATGTAAGTAAGGTAGGGATCCCCAAGGAAGAGTCATTATGATAGGAAGTGAACACACACATATATTAAGGTAGAGTCAGCTTATAAAATGGAGTCACTCTGGTCAAGCTTTTGAGAAAGGTCATTCATTGCTCCACTAGAGATCAGCATTAGCTCTCACGCTTGCTCACACGGAGTTTATTACAACCAGAGATGTTTTACAGCTTGTTTAGTCATTCATAGCCTACCAGGAAATGCTACCAGACCCTCTTTGAAGATTCCTTCCTCCCACCCTTCCCACCTGACTCTTGGCACCAGGAAAGTTGTTATCTTCCTTCTGCTGTCCTAGATATATGCACAGAAATTCACCACTGGGATGGGATAGTAAGTCAATATCTGGGCAGTGCATCTAGATCTCGATGCTCATTCCTTCAAAGACCACCGTGGGCATGTGTGATGAGATAATTAAATTCTCCACCTGAGAGAGATGCATAAGAGCAGGAAAAAGCCCAGGAAACCAAACAAAGAAAGCAGATACTATGACAGACCTTCCCCTGCTTAATATTCATTACCAACCCCCAGGATGAAAGTAACCCCTCACCTCATGCCCAGTGTGGTTGTCCTTCTCAGGCACCTGTCCACCCACATGCCTTTCAGGCAAGGGGGTGTATTTCTTCCCTATTAGAAGTCTTAAAATAAATTAATAAAAAAAAAGATAAAAAAGAAGTCTTTACTTTTCTATGAAAACTTCTCTGTTCTTACTAGTGTTTGTAGTTTTTCATTCTGCTCAGGACAGATCTTTTAGAGATCTAGACCTAAAGAACCTAGGATTTTACACCCTGCAGGATATAACTCAACTCCCTCATCCTATAGTACTACTACTCCTTACAGGCAACTCACTCCCTGCAAGCTCCTTTAGAGCAGCACTAAGCTTGTCAATGAGCTGGCATTTCTCCTCAATAGGCTAGCCAGTCCTTCTGCAAGCCGCCTCTCTCTCCTTCCATAAAGTCAGTTTCTCAGAGACTGAACAAGCCTAAATAAAAATAAGAAGCCCAAAGAAAGCCCTCTGACACAGATGAAAAGCTCCTTGCCTCAGTTTTTCATTGGCAACCTATTTTTTGGGACCCAGTCCCTGCCAGGGAGCTTTGATCTTTCTTCTCTTTCTTCCTTTCTTTTTTTTTTTTTTTTTTTTTTTCTGGAGAGGTTTTTTGGCTACAGGGCATGTGCACTCACCAGAAAGAGAGATAGAAAGTGAGAAATAACCCTACAGGGGGGATGGCAATGCTACAATCCCTTCTCCTCCATTCTCCTCTTAGGATCTTGGGCACGCATGCACAGGCGCCCTACGTGAGTTTAAGCCACCGGGTCCGGGACTTGAACCATGGTCGATTACATGGGAGTCCAGTGACATAGCCATTATGTTAACTGCTGGTCCCTTTCTTCTCTTTCTTAACAAACTCTCTACTTCACTATTCCTTCTGTATTCACATCTCTAATTCTTCATGAACATGAAACAAATAATTGGGTTCTTTGCTATTCCTGCATTGGTTTGGGGGCCCATGCACGCCCGACTTCCTGCATCATAATTTTCCTCATCACCATGGTCAGTCATGTGGGAATCCAGGGCCTTAAACACTAAGTCACCTGCTGGTTCCAGTGATTGTTATCTTAAGATTAGGGTCAGACCCTAAAACATCTTTACTTGGGTCTGTCAGGAATTAATTAACTCAGTCTCTCTGCTTTCCTTGGATTGCATCCAAAGCATCCCTGGAGGGTTTTTCCCAGAATTAGCTCCTCCAAACCCTTCCTCCCAAAGAAAATATGTCATAGATGGGAACCTGTGACTAAAATTTAACAAACAAGGGGGACTGATGACTGTGTCCTTACTTTTGTAGCCAAAATACAGAAATATTTTCCAGTGTGGTTTATAGAGCACTGATAAATTATTTTCAGAACCAGCAGTATTGCTTTGCTAACTCTATCAATCCAATTTGCAAAATGAACTAAAAGCCGAAGGCAAATACTCAGTCATGTTCATTTAAAGATTGGATCTTTGTTCTGATTATCAGCAGGAAATCTCCTGTACAGTCTTAGAGGTCTTGTGAAAGGTTTTCGCTGAATGCATAAACTTCATGTTGACTGAAGTATAGCTTTGAGTTTCTATGTTTGAAACCAATATTGCTTTGCCAATATTGGTTGTCCATACTGTCAGTAAGCATTTTTGTGGTTTGTTAAAATTTGGGGGGAATGAGTCCCAGGTATATATTGCTGGCTATTTTGGCCTGGAGGGCCAGATCTGTATTAAATGATACCTTTCAAATACATTCGCCTTGAGAATTAGATGTCTGAGGACTAGAAAGACCAACCCTTTGCCATTTTTGTCTCCTCATTAAATGTAATTCAATGGGCTCGGTGTCTGCTGAGGTTGCTGGCTGTGAACAAGATGGGGCAGGACAAACCATGGAAGGCACAGAACAGCCACTTCTCCTTGTCAGTAGAGAAAACAAAGAGACACCCAATGATGCCAGCGTGTCCCCATTAGCTACTTCCCGGTGGTTCTTCTCTAACTTTTACGGCAGTCTCGCTCCCAGAGACACAGAACGTCAGGCTTTTTGGTTGGAAAGCTCATGCCACTTGCATTTCTTGAAGGCATTGGTATGTGAAAAATGAAAAAGTATTCAAACAAGACTATAAATACTGTGCACATTTAAAGCCTTATGCTTAAAAAGTTAATGCATGTATGAGGTATAAAATGCTGTGCGCTTTCATTTTGCCTTTTGCAAAATATTTTAAGGATTTCTAAAAATGTAGAAATCCTGTGTGTACCAAGAGCTAGGGCTGGTCATGGTTTACATGCTTGTAGTAGCATGAAGAATGTTCATCTTTCAGCCTCACTGGGTTTTCTTTGTGACAGCCTAAATAATGCCACAGTTCTTTCTTTTCTTTTTTTTTTCTTAAATTATTTGTTTATTTTTATTTATTACTATTATTTTTTAATTTGACCAGAGAGAGGGAAAATGAGAAAGCAAGCTGCCAGGTCCAGGACTTGAACCGTGGTTGGCCATGTGGGAGTTCAGCGCCTTAACCACCACATCAACTGCTGGCCCCCATTGCCACAGTTCTAAATTTGAGTCCCTTTGTAGATAGGAGGGCTGCTCCTTCCTTTGTACCCCTTTACTCAAAGGACTTACATCTCATTCTGAGGATGATTTGCTCATCTTTGTTGTTCCATGCCTTGGTACTCATGGTGTCCATCTCTTAGAAAACGGCTTATGAAGGAAGACAGGGGCCACATAGGAGTGGATTTAGCCCAGCCAGATCATCGCAACATGGGTACAGTTGGTCAGATTAGTTGGAGTTGGGGATCTGCTGCTAGGCTGTCTGCCTTCTACTCCCAGTTCTACCATTTACCACTGGGATCCTGGGCAATCTCTTTAACCTCTCTGAGCCTCAGTCACCTCATCGTCAAAAATGGAAAATAATTGTTATCTACCTCATGTATTTGTTAGGGTGGATTAAAATATTTAGCACAAAGTCTGATTTATAGGATGTGATCTTTCGAATAGTGTGCAATAATAATGAATGATGATTATTGATTGCCCTAGTCAGTCCTTCCCCAAGATCTCATCTACTTATGTTTTTGTTCTTTGGCTCGTACAGGCAATTAAAGTCCATGAGTGCACCGTCTGCAGAAGCTGTTCTCCACCTCTAGGCATAAATTCCAAAAGACAGACTTTGGGAGTCACAGAAAAATTGTCCCCTGAAGTTTTGCAATATGCATTCTAAGGTCAGAAGGCCACATATGAAGTAATAATAGAAGAAAAGTGGAAAACTTCACTATTTTTACTGATAGCTTTAAGTTTACCCATTTTCATGACTTTACTGCACGTTCATAATGTAAATATTGATATGCAGGCCAAACTCCATGGGACTCTCTGTATGAAGCCACTGAGTCTAAGTTTTCACTAGCCCAAGTACATTTTGCTCTGGTCAGAAGACAACTCTGTCTGAGGTCAGAATTCCCATGTTCTCAGCCTGACTCAACAGCTCACTAATCAAGAGGCTTCTCTCTAGAACTGCTCTACAGAGTTCCCATTGTAGAGTGTGAAATAATGACAGTTGCATAATACATAGGATAATAGGTTGTATGAATACTGTGAAATGTCATGGAGTGAGGTTGGAGGATGAGAACTGTCAGTGTAGGGTGGTGATGGTGACACATTTAATGTAAGGTGGTCAGGGCAGGCCTTACTAGAAGGGGGTTTTGAACAGACTTGATGAATATGAAGGACTGGTCCATGAGCTGTCTGGGGGAAGTGTTCTGAGCAGAGGTCATAGTCTGTGGAAAAGCCCTGAGGTAGGGCTCTCCATTGTGGCTGGGATGGGCTTATCCAGGGGAAGAACGGATGATGACATCAAAAGTTGTGAGTGGCGGGTTAAATAGGGTCTTGCAGGTCATGGTAAGGACTGACTCTAACTGAGAGAACATTTTGAACAGAGGAATGCCCTCTTCTGACTAAAGACAAATCTGACTGCTGTAGTAATAACAGATTGTAAGGGGGAAAAAAAAAGGCTGAAGTAAGTATTATTTTCCTAAAGTGGTCTCCTAAGACATCACTGACTTGTCAGCCTTTACCGACAAATAAACGGTTGAGCATTTCTAAGGAAATTTGGTTGCCTCAGTTCCTCTCTAATGCACTCGTCTAGTGTGTTCTAGTAGATTAGTCACAGAGTGCTAAAAATCAGGGGGCTGTTGAGGTCTGCCCTAATGAAAAGATGAGCCAATTACAATTAGTCATTTCTAGTGGAAATGTGATTGAGCAGTGATTGAAATGGAAACACTTGCTTCTGCAGTGTTTCAGGTAACCCATGAATTGACATTAACAACAACAAAGATCCACCTCTCTTCCCTGTAGCATTCAATTAAATTCCCATTACTTGGCCTGGGATGAGGCTGCTCAGAAAGGAGCAGAGGCAAGTGAAGCTTCCCAGGTGGGCTTTTAGGGATGGTGTTGGCTCACAGATGCTAAAGATGCCATTGAGCAAGGTGGGGTCCTCTGAATCCGTGAGGCTCAATTTCAGCCATGTCACCTCCCTGTGCTCTGTGGATCTTACTTTGCCATTTGGGGAAAATTTATGTGTATTTATCTATTCATTTTAATTAAGGGAATGCTTACAGATCCTGGGCTGTTCTTGACACAAACCCAGTATCCGCAAAAGCATAATTCCTTGGGTGGCGTGTGTAGGCAATAACTCTACTTCCAGCTGTCCAGCCTTCAAGGAAACCCAGTACTCCCTGTCTGTGTTGCAGAAGAATCTGATTCTATGTTTCTCTAAAAATCTTTACTTACATTAAAAAAATTATGATGGGGACCAGCAGTTAGCGTAATGGCTATGTTGCTGGACTCCCATGTAGTTGACCACGGTTCGAGTCCCGGACCCAGTGGCTTAAAACTCACGCCGGGCGCATGTGCGTGTGTGCCCAAGATCCCGAGAGGAGAATGGAGACGGGACTGTGGCGTGACCATCCCCCCTGGGGGGTGATTTCTCGCTTTCTGTCTCTATGTCTCTCTCTGTCTGTCTGGTGAGCACACGTGCCCTATAGCAAAAACCTCTCCAAAAAAAAATTATGATGGTAATGCATAATTATTATGAAAAGTATGGAAAACACAAAAATATAAGGAGGAAAGTAAAAAAAATAGCAACAACAAAAAAACACCTGAACTTGTGCTTTGAGGGAGCAATGCAATAGTCTATACTATTATTTTTTTTCTTGAGATGTTACAAAAGTAAACATGAACACTGTCAAATATTGAGACCCTAAAAAAGAAAGTTTATAGTCTTAATCACACACACGTACACATATACCACGCCCTGAGGGGGATCTTCAAAAAGTCCTGGGGAAATGCATATTATGAAAAAACTGCATGGGTTTCAAATAAGTTTTGCACCAAAATAAACTTATATTTTAATTTCACTTTTTTCATGAAATTTTTGGAAGCCCTTCATACAAGCATTTATACATATTCCAAATCCTGAAGTAAAAAGGCAAATTTAGACAGTAAGAAAAATAGAATCTAGTTTATTTTATATGCAACTAAACTGACATAAAAATAACCCTTTGTTTATATGAAAACTGAATTGTGACTATCATTTTCACAGAGCAAGCATGCATTTTGCATTTCCTGGTGTGATTATCAGGAGGCCTTATTTGACCGCGGCACTTTTAATAATGAAAGCTTGTGGTCATATACTCCACTGCAACCTGCTTGGGTTCTTTTTAACTTGGCACACATGCCTACTAGAAAAACCTTTATAGTTTTCTAGTGTTTGACACATCTTTTTATTTTTATTTTTCTAGGAGTTAAAGTTTGGCATTCTCGGGGCCAGCAGGTAGCCTAGTGGCTAAGGTGCTGGACTCCCACATGGTCAACCGTTCAAGTCCCAGATCTGGTAACTTGAAAATCACACCAGGCACATGTGTGTACATGCCCAGCATCCTGAGAGGAGAAGGGATTGCTGCATGGCCATTCCCCCAGGAGGTGATTTCTCACTTTCTCTGTCTTTCTCTGGTGAAGACATGCACCCTATGGTAAAAACCTTAAAAAAAAAGTTTGACATTCTCTTTGATATTCTCTGTCTCTGTCTCTCTCTCTGTGTATGCATAATTTGGTAAAATGTCTATGTACCAGAGGTCCAACTCTTTTGTAACATTTTTGATTCTATACTTGGAATCAAGTAGATTAGAATTATAATCAGGATTAGAAATGGAAGTTTCCAGTATACTCAGATTAGCAAAAGCACATAAAGTATCAATATTTGGATTTAACCTTAGGATTTAATCATCACTATTTGCAAAAGTTCTGGAAAAATTGACTAAATTATGTATAATACATGGGAACAAAGAATAAAGCAAAAGCAAAAAAAAGAAACTCAGCTCACTGAAACTTCAAAGCAAACAGTTTATCAGCCTTTGAGAAATGTCAACTATTTTTCAACGTATCTTTTAAGAAGTGTAAGATGTTAGATACAGTTCTGAAATATAATGAGGCATTAACATGTATTTGTTAAAGTGATTCAGAATGATATTGATAACAACTAAAGTATGATGGACATAAACCTAGCAGAATTTATTTTCAGACTAAATAACTTTGTCTTGACATCAGAGTGTAGCATTGATGTTATATACCTCAAGGCAGAAAACACAGTCTTCAAAAGTATTTCAGGAAATTGTACACACAGTATATTAAAGCTGCAATAGATACTATTTCACTTTTTCTAAGCCCACTAGCAAGTTTTCAGAGCTGCTCTCCAATGGAAACCTTAGCTTTGCAAGTCTGTTCTGGGGTAAGTTCATTTCTGCTGTTGTTTTTCTACAAATAGTTTCTCATGTGTTCTTTTAATTTAATGCATAGTTGTATACATAGGAATTAAGTCTAAATCATTTCAGCTGTAGTTTAAGGTGGCTTTCACCTAACTAGAGTCATAGCTGCCCTTCCCTGTAACACTGCTGCAAAGTTCAATCATTTCCTAAGTACAGATATTTGAAAAGGACATATAAATGTGATTTGCACATTTCACCATTAATATCTTTACTTTAAAAAATCCCCCCTCCCTTTTTTTTTCATTTGGGCCATAAAATTTTCATCTTTTCTATTATCCCGTAGTTTGGAATCAGTGACCTGAAAAACTAGAAGAAAGAAAATCATGACATAGGCAAAGCAGACGTGCTTACTTGAAGGCACATTGTGCAGCTAATAAGTGGTTGGGTCTCCAGGTTGGCAGTATAAACCTGCAGCCACTAATTTGGAGTGCTTGGGATGTGTGCTAGGACACATTTAGCTGTAAACTTTGCCATCAGCTGGGAGGTTCACCATGACTAGCTTTCCCTGCCTCTCGTCACACCATTTTTTCCCAAAGATGCATTGTTCAGCGTATGGGAAATGGAGATGCAAGGTAAGATGGGTGACAATTTAGCATTCTACATAGGCTTGAATAAAGACATCCTTGTATCCAAATGTATGCTGTCCACTCCAGCTTATCAAAAGCCAGGAAAGTTGTACTTAAGTCTCTTTTGTTGTTAAGCATCTTTCGGAGTGGATGCTTCCATCTTACGGTTCCTCTACTTTATTTTGGTCACCTCAAGTTTCCCACGTTGTCTTCTAAACTCAGGCATTCAGTTTTCACCCTGGAGATAATAAGTGATAAGCTATTGTAAGAAATGTTAAGAATAATTATTTTCAAGTGCACCACCTTTACCCTGATAGGTGCCATATCAGATATAATTCCTAGCTTTTAGTGCTCCAGGAGGATGAGGCCTATCTATCCTGTTCCAGGTGCTGTTCTCATCCGTTGGCAGAGTGCGACACTCAGTAGGCGTTCAGCCTATACTTGCTGAATAAAGACGTGAGGGAAGAAAGATAAAACAGTGTATTCTGAATATGAAAGCCCAGTAGTACCCTTTTCATTTCCTTCTTTGCTATCTTCTCATCCACTTCCATTAGAAACAGGGACTTGGGACCAGCAGTTAGTGTAATGGCTATGTCGCTGGACTCCCATGTAGTCGAGCGCAGTTCAAGGCCCGGACCCGGTGACTTAAACTCACGCCCAGCGCGTGTGCGTGCGTGCCCGAGATCCTGAGAGGAGAATGGAGGAGAAGGGATTGTGGCATGGCCATCCCCCCGGGAGATGATTTCTCGCTTTCCGTCTCTCTGTCTCTCTGTCTCTCTCTGTCTTTCTGGCGAGCGCACGCACCCTATAGCAAAAACCTCTCCAAAAAAAAAAAAAAAAAAAGAAAGAAAGAAAAAGGTACTTTCCCACTAACAAAAGGCCTATTTAGTTATCTTATAAACTCAAAGGAAATAATGACTGTTCTTCTAAGACACCCTTCGTAGAAATATTCAAGATTTTTTTTTCTAAGTTCAAATTCCTTATTACTTTGATTTGTGTGAGGACACATAGGGCCATCTGATCTAAACTGAACTGCTTAAATGACCCCAAATATTTTTCTGCTGAAAAAACATTGATAGTTTGGTAAACTTTGCTTAGCACTCTCCCCACCCATTTTATTGTGGCTTATGGGAAATGTGCAATAGTAGTGACAGAGTGACTCAGTGCTAATGCCATTATTGTCTTCAGTTGAACGGTTAGTTCTACTTTAATATCTATAAGCATAAGCTTTTTGGCTTCTCCTGTTTGTTTTGAGGTTGGCACTGAAACCTTTGGTATTGGGTGGGGCAGAGAGGTCTTTAAGAGCTACTTTCTGGTTGTAAAGATGCTTTGATATATTGGCTTTAAAAGTGGGTGAGGTCAATCAAATAGGTGCCAGCTTTTTCTTCAAGAAGTTAATGTTGAATAGCTGGTTTAGGTAGCACAAGATACTTAACTTCTTGGGTGCTCCAGTGTCCTTGTCAATCAAATGGGAGTAATACTTGTACCTACCCTGTTACCGTTGTGAGGGAGCTGAAATGAGGTACTACATTTGAAGTGCTTAGCATGCATGGTCTTTGGCACATGCTCAACACATGTGCCCATCAATCCTTCGAAGAAGATGTTAGCCAAAGATTTTTGTGATTATACAAATTTGCATAAGTGTAAAAAAAGAACAGTGTTATAATAGTTTCAGCTTTGCTGTACAGGAAAACATGGTCTAAAGTGCTGGTGCAGAGAGCCTTGGGCTGGAAGAGAAGAGATCTTTTTTTTTTTTTTTTTTTTTTTGGAGAGGTTTTAGCTATAGGGCGTGTGTGCTCGCCAGACAGACAGAGAGAGACAGAGAGACAGAAAGCAAAAAATCACCCCCCAGGGGGGATGGCCACGCTGTCATCCCTTCTCCTCCAGCCTCCTCTCAAGATCGTGGGCATGCACGCACATGTGCCTGGCGTGAGTTTTAAGCCACCGGGTCCGGGATGTGAACCATGGTCGACTACATGGGAGTCCAGCGACATAGCCATTACGCTAACTGCTGGTCCTGAGAGAGATCATTTTTAACTCTGCTGCTTACTATCCTCTCCACTGAGGGTGTAGTCACTAGCTCTCTAGGCCTTGATGTTTTAGTTTTCTTCCCCACTTATATTTTATTTATTTATTTTTCTTGTCTTACTGTATTTGCTAGGACTTCCAGTATAATGTTGAAAAGTACTGGTGAGGAAGGCCATCTTTGTCTTGTTCCTGATGTTGAGGGAAAGCTGCTGGTTTGTCACCATTAAGTATAATATTAGCAAGAGTTTTTGTAAATAACCTTTGTCAAGATGGAAACATTTCTCTTTATTGCTATTTTGTGAAGCATTTTTGTCATGAGTGGGTATTGGACTACAACAACAATAATAAGCCATTTGCTTTTTTCATGTTTATTGATATGCTCATGTAATTTTTCCTTAGCCTATTGATATAATAGGTTGCATTAATTGATTTTAGGATGTTGTTCATGTCAATCCCACCTGGTCATGTTATATAATTCTATTTACATATTGTTGGGTTTGATTTGCTAATATTTTGTTGAGGATTTTTGCATCTATATTTATGATGGGATTTCTCATGTTTTAAGATATGATTTGCATCAAGTCATCTCTATTGTTTTTTTTTGTTTGTTTGTTCGTTTATACCATAGGGTATGTGTGCTCTCTGGAAAGAGACAGCGAGAGGGAAAATGAGAAATCATACCCACGGGAGATGGCCACACCATACTCCTTTCACCTCCATTCTCCTCTTGGGATTTTGGGCATGCATGCACATGTGTTGGGTATGATTTCCAAGATGCCGTGTCTGGGACTTGGATCACAGTCACCCATGTGGGAGTTTAGTACCTTAACCACCACACCACCTGCTGACTCCTCTGTTGTCCTTTCTAATTCTGGCATTTCGTGAGTTCAGGAATAAGTGGCTATTTCATTTTAAGTATCTCACTGTGACAGATTCTGAACAAATATTTGCTAAGTTGAATGGAATTTGTTGACTTTGTCTCTGGAATGTAGGTGATTTGGTTTTATGATATTGAATTGTAATGATGGGAAACAATGATGCTCACATTTGAGATTTTGAAAAAAAGACATAAAATTCAAAGCCAGGGGTAGACAGACATAGATTAGTTTGCCAGGCTGCTATAATAAAGTACTATGAACTGTCTGGCTTAACGAACAGAACTTTATTATTTCAGTTTTGAGGCAAGAAGTCTGAAATCAAGGTGTTGCAGGATTGGTTCTTTCTGTGACTTAGAAGAAAATTTGTTCCATGTCTCTCTCCTAACTTCTAGTGGCTTGCTGGAAATCTTTAATGTCCCTTGGTTTTTGTTGTATTATCCCCATGTCTGCCTTCATCTTCACGTGACATTCTCCCTATGTGCTCATCTGGATGCAAATTTCCTTTCTTTCTTTTTCTTTTTTGTGAGGTTCTTGCTATAGGATGTGTGCACTTGCCAAAAAGACAGAGAGAGAGAGAGAGAGAAAGAGAGAGAGAGAGAAACAGAAAGCGAGAAATCATCCCCTAGGGGAGGATGACCACACTACAATCCCTTGTTCTCCCTTCTCCTTTCGAGATCTTGGGCACCCACGCACACGTGCCTGGCGTGAGTTTAAGCCACTGGGTCCAAGACTCAGACTGTGGTCGACTACATGGGAGTCCAGTGACATAGTCATTACACCATCTGCTGGTCCTGAAATTTTCTTTTTTTATGAGTCCACCAGCCATATTGGATGAGGGGCCCACACTTTTCTATTGGGTCATCGGAAAAGTCATGATGCATTTTTTGCATAGAAAAATACATCATGACTTTCCTGATGACCCAATGACTTGTTAAATAATTGTATCTGCAATGTGTTTATTTTCAAAGAAGGTCAAATTCTGAGGTACTGGGGGTCAGGACTTCAACATACATCAATACATTTTAGATGACATAAATCAATTCACAATAGGCTAGTCATCCTGTTCTTTCACCATAACTATCTTCTTTTATTCCAATAAATGTGATTTGTCTGTGCAGTTGGATGGATAACAATTTGATGAGACATTTCTAAGTGGCCACTAGCTAGTGCTCAGCAGTCAACCTCTTAATTTGTAGATTACTTACAGCTGGCACGTGTTCAACACATGTCAACATTTTGTTTCTATGTCATTCTGTTTTTCTTACCCATCCTCTTATTCTATATTTTTGTCCTCCTCCCCAGTCTTGTTTAGTTTGCCTTCTTCACTGAACATTTCACTTGCTTTAAGTAGGTAGTTCTGCCACCAGGTGGTGTGCAAGGATTGGGAAAAGAATTGAAATACGTCAGCCAAAATGGTTGTTTTCATTATTTTATTTCAGAAAAAGGTTGATAGAACAGAGCAAAAATGAGCGCCTGAGTTTGTGTAAATTTTATTCTCCAGGTGAGTTTTATTTTTCTTTATCATAGAAACAGAAACCTAGACTGACAATCTTGAGGAAGAAAAAAAATCACTTACATAAAATTTGGTGAAGAAATGTTAATCAGAAACTTAGATCTCAGAATTGATTTGGCAATAATATTGGGCTGAAACATAGAAGCAATGTTCTTGGGTCCGAGGACCACTTCCTCTAACAGGTAGTTTCAGAAACTATAAACAGTAGAAATCTTGTGAGCTCACTAATGCTGTAGAATGTTAGTGCCATGAGGGACATCAGCCGTCATCTGATTCAGGAGCCTCAAATGAGACCGCTGCTAGATGTAGCTTGCAGACCGCGTCCACTCACAGTGTGCTTTCTTCAGCTAGAATGATGTTTGTTGGTTTGTTTGTTTGTTTTTAACTAACTTAATTTATTTATTTTAATTTGACCAGAGAGGGAGGGATGGAGGGAGAGAGAGAGAGAGACAGAGAGAGAGAAAATGAGAAAGCAAGCTGCTAGGTCTGGGACTCGGACCACAGTTGACCATGTGAGAGTCCAATGCCCTTAAACTCCACACTACTTGCGAGCCTCTGGAACAATATTTTTAAATTATTACTTTAATTAATTGCCAACATAATAACAATCCCAGTTTTTCACATAAACCTCCAGATTCAGGTTTCTTGTGGAGAAACAAAACCTGAAGATCTAACAAAGTGATGAATGTTTTCTTTCTTGGCAACAGCTGCTTCTGGCAGAGTGATGGTCACTGCCTTAGCTGGGATTTGTGATTTATGGTTTGCTTTGGTCTCTTCTACCTCCCTATTGCATTACAAGGAACCTTTACCTTCATTTAACATTACTCACCTCGGTGCAGTCCATGGGAGGCATCTGAGTATGTGGCCCTGCTCTCCTGTTTCATGGATGGAGACACAAGGTCTACCGAGGAGCTGACAGCTAGTCAGACCACGCTGGCTTCTAATCTCCAATAACCTAGGCCATTTCTGCAGAGACTGGTGGGGAAAGAGTGAGTGATTCACCATAGAGGAGTGCTGAAGTTCACATAAGGAATTAGGAGGGGGCAGGCAAGGTAACAGGGCCACATGGACAGTCCTGGGTTTGTGTCCTGGAACCTCCCTGAGATTCTGGACATGAGCATGCATGCCTGTGATCCAGGCTGGGTGAGTAGATTGCAGTGTGGAGATCCAGTTGATGGTGCTCTCTTTCTCTCTTTTTCTCTCTTTCATGGAAGAAATAGATGAACAAATTTTAAAAACTAACTAAAACTAAACAGAGTCAAAAGGGAAGGTAAAAACTAAAAATTAAAATAAAAGCTCTTTATTGAGTTATGGAAAAAGATACTAGAAGAATACACACATAGTGAAAAAATAGAGAGCCCAAAAGTAAACATCTTATAGAAAATATAGAGAAAATGCAGAAATGCATCATCAGAAGACAAGAGTCAATATAATCAAAAGGAAGAAAGGAATCCTACATAACTGAACTGCAGACTTGGGCTATTTCTGGGATGTTTCTAGCCTTCTGATTAGAATAGGCAAGGAGGACAGAGGTAGTTAAGTCAGCTAGAAATCCCATGGTATGTTATTACCCAAAGAACCAGCAGAATGCCTTTCTGTACACCTGTGAAGTGACTCCTTATAGTCAGAGGAGCCTCAGACTGATCAGAAGATGGGAACAAAGTAGTGAAAAAAGTGATGGGGTAGTAAAGGAATGATTCCCAAAGGGAAAATATAAAATGTTCTAGCTGCCTCAATGGAGATAAATGGGAGGAGAAACAGGAGAGTCAATCCTGGAATGATTTATTAGGGATCACAAAGCATTTATAGAGTGCTTAGTCTGTGGCAGACTTTGCACTAAGAGGGGTGTAAGATCATTTTATTCTTTCATCATGGTCATTAGTATTGCCATCCTGATTTTATAGATGAGGAGACTGAGGACCAGAAAGATCAAGTTACTTTTTTAAGTCCACTTAGCTCCTAAATGGCAGAGCCCAGGTTCACATGCAAGCTCTCAAGTTACCAATTGCCCATGTCTTCCCAATTCACAACCAACCTACTCTTGCCTTTTCTCCCTGCTGGCCACGGATGTGACTTGGCTGAGTGATAAATGGCCAGCATGCTCTGAGCCAAAGCTAGCAGGGCCTTGTGGCAAAGGTACGATGTGCCTTTACCAAATCTGAAACAGTGTTCGAGTTACACCATGTTGGCTAGGTGACCTATAACGTGTTTGAAAGCACTGAATTATAACAAGCTTGTTTCAAAGGGGGACTAAGCTATCAGACTGGCAGACGACAGTGAACCTTCATCCTGAGGACATGTGTACGTGACATCTGGGAAACTTCAGCCTGGCAAATCTTAATTCCATTTGGGGCATGCTGGTAAAATCTATAGTAAGCGTAAATCCCAGACTGCTTTAGCAAATTACTTTTTTAGGCAGAGGGCAACTTGGCTAAGGGAAGAGTGGAGCCCTCTGAGAAGGTGAAGACTCTGCTGATGAAGAAACAGTGGACATCCCTTCTTCCCATTTTCCAAATGCCCCTCTTAGGGCCTTCCAGACCAAAGGAAGCTGATTATGAGGGCCACAGCCCTAGCAGAGTAGTTTGGATTCAGAGTGGGCTTTAAGGAAGGAAATCAGGATCATTGTTAAAGAGCTCATCCCAACATGTTAGTGTAAGCTGTGGAGCCCTGTAGGAACGAGTGATTAGACCAGTCACATGTCACATTTTCATAACGGATCTAGCAAAGAGAATTGAGCAGCTGGATCTCTCAGTGTGCACATGCGATGAAACTCTTGGCCAGAGACTGCTAAGCTAGTTGGATAAGCTGCCGAAAGCTCTGGTAAGTGCTAGTTAAATTTAATGCATCTGGAGAAAACTAATCCCAGTTGTAAGTTTATGATGCCTGATAAAACCCCGTGCTTTTAAAGATAGTTATCTCAAGGAAACCAGAGTGTTTGCTAACCCTTATAGAAAATCCAAACCAATTTTCTACCCAGAATAGTAATACAGGGATAGTTGCCATTCCTCAAAATGCAGCAGTTCCACCAATATTTGAGTCTCTGTTATGAGCCAAGAATGCAGTCAGACATGATTCCCATGGAATACAATAAGGAATTAAGAAACCCATGGTAGGAAAAGAAGTGGTAGAGGTGAGACTTCTTAAGACCAAGGGGTCTTAGGAAGATTGAGGGGATATATACAGTGACTTATGAAAACATGGGCAAGGCACAGAATCATAAAAACTTCTGTCATCTTCTGTCTTTAAATATTGTGTAGGGATGTGTGGAATGGGGAGAAGTTGGTTGAAGGTATAAAGTTTCAGTTGGGCAGGATGAATAAGTTCTGGATATCGAATGTTCAGCAGGGTCGTTATACATACTAATACTGTACTGTACACTTAAAAGTTGAGAGTAGATCTGAAATTTTCTCACGACGTGCACACACACACACACACACACACACACACACACACAATAGCTGTCTGAGATGGTGGATATTTAATTAGCTGGATTGTGATAATCACTTCACAGTGTACATATATCAAAACATGACATATGCCACAAATCAATGCAATTTTTATACCTCAGTATAGCTGAAAGAATTATTTGAGGAACATTAGAATCCTGTACAAAGTTAGAGGCCTCAGAATAAAAACAGGATGTATATTAAAATATATTAGTCTTTCTGGAAGCTGCTAAGCTAATGGGGCTCTTATTCCATGAACTGGTATAGGTGAAAAATAAATCTGCATCAGATAATATCAAATGATGTCTTATAATGGATAGTTTAAAGCAATTAGTGCATTTAAGGACTTTTCTTCTAAACTTTGTTATTTAAAGTGGGGAGGAAGAAAGATCATAAAATCCCAGGATTTTATTACTTTTTTTATTTGCCAGAGGGCATGTGCAATGGTTGGAGATAGTTGGAAGGAGAGAGAGAAAGAGAGACAAAGAGAGAGAGAGAGAGATCCAGAAAGCAACTCCTAAAGGATATGGTCCTGTCTCTTCTCCATTTCTCCTGCCTTTCAGGATTTTGGGTGCACATACTTGTGTGCCTAATGTGCTAGATCTGAGACTGGAACTGCACAGTTGACCGTATGAGATCCAGCTGTTTTAACCACCAGACCATAGGCTGGCTCAGTGTATTCATGCTGGGAAAATTCATTTTCTATGTTGTAAAGATATACAGCAATTGAATGTAAAAACATTAGGAAAAAAAGAATACTTTTTTTCTTTTTCTCTTTTTGACAGCACAAATTTTAAAAGGAACAGGAGAACACAATTTTCTACATTGTACTTAGTTTAGCAGAGCCCAGGTTCTGGGGTTGTGCTCTTTATCCTCATTTTAGGCTTCAGACTTTGCCACTTGGCACATCCTCCAGTGCTCTTGTTACCTGATCAGCACTGAGGTTGTTCAAAGTGATGTTCTTCTCTTGGTCAAATGCTCACGCCCTGGCCCCTGGCGAGTGCTGGCATAAGTGGATGCGAATCTCACACAAGCAGGCCGAGCTTTGCAGCCAGACCCCACGATTTGCTGCGGCCACTGCCATCTTTGCTACTAATGCAAAAAAAACAAAACAAAACAAAAACAAACAAAAACATTTTTAAGATCATGTCAAATACAGTACTTCACCACCTCTTATTTATCATGCTTAAAATTGCTTATTTAAATTTTTTTCTCTGTTCTTGATAGAACATGTGCTCGTGTCTATGAGAGAGAGAGGGAGAGAGAGAGAGAGAGAGAGGCACCCTCCACCCGCTCTGGTCATGCTGAGTTCCCTTCCTCTAGTCTCCCAGCTCACTGGGAGACTTGGGCACTTGAGACTTGAGACACCCAGCACATTTCCCACTGACCAAACTGCTGTCACCTTGGAGAATCTGACTTCTCTTACCACTAGGCCATGGAGTCGATCCAATTTTTATCTTTTAATCCATGTAATATACATGCACAGTTGCAAAAATCAAATAAACCTAAATAATTTTTAATGAAAGCAGCAGCCCCTCTCCTTTCAAAGCCAAATTTTTCTCCAAGAGGCAATTATATTCAATAATTACAGTCTTTTCTTTTGCTGTTTATCTCTATAATTCAAAATAATATGCTTATGCTGGCAATTTTTCATTCATCTTTCTTTTTTATGAAACATTATTACCTGGTTTCCTGTTACGGCATTTGAGCATTTACTTCTCTTCGGCTCACTCCCCCGAGACTACACATACACACAAATGGGCATGCACCTGCACACACAAATGCACACACACATGCACACACATATATACACACGCTTCCTTTCTTCTTCTCTCAAAGTAGTTTTAAGAAATGTGATGGGGGGGACCAGCAGTTAGCGTAATGGCTATATCACTGTACTCCCACGTAGTCAACAGTGGTTCGAGTCCTGGACCTGGTGGCTTAAACTCACGCTGGGCATGTGTGCGTGTGTGCCCAAGATCCGGAGAGGAGAATGGAGGAGAAGGGATTGTGGCATGGCCATCACCCCTGGGGGGGGGGGGTGATTTCTCGCTTTCTGTCTCTCTGTCTCTCTCTGTCTGTCTTCTCTGTCTGTCTGGTGAGCGCACACACCCTATTGCAAAAACCTCTCCAAAAAAAAGAAAAAAATAAAAAAGAAATGTGATGGGGGACCAGCAGGTGCCATGGTGGTTAAAGTGCTGTACACTCCCACATGGCTGACCATAGTTTGAGTCCCAGACCTAGTGCCTTGCTTGCTCACTTTCCCTCTCTCTCTTTGCCTCTCTCTCTCTCTGATCAAATTAAAAAATAAATGGATGAATAAATAAATAAATAATTCTTTTTTAAATAATTATTTTATTTAACTTTATTTATTTATTTATTTTGGGGAGAGAGAGAGAGAGAGAGAGAGAGAGAGAGAGAGAGAGAGAGAGAAAGCTAGTAAGCTGCCAGGTCCAGGACTCAAAACACGGTCGACCATGTGGGAGTCCAGCACCCTTAACCACCATGCCACCTGCTGGCCCCTTAAATAAATAATTCTTTAAAGAAAAAAGGAACGTGATTTTTTTCTTGTGTTCTTTTTTTCTAAAATTTATATTTTTCTCATTTCCTCCCACACACCTAGTTTTCCATACAGCTATCACTATTTTTTCCCCATTGCTGTAGCACATCTTTTGGATACTCATCAATACCATTTCCAGACCAACAGGTGGTGTGGTGGTTAAGGTGGTGGACTCCCCTATGGCTGACAGTGGTTCAAGTCCTGGACCCGGTGGCTTGAAAATCACTTCAGGCACATGTGTACAAAAGTGCCCAAAATCCCAAGGAGAAGGGACTGTGGCATGGCCATTCCTTCTGGGTGATGTTTTCTCACTTTCTCTCTCTGTGTCTCTCTGGTGAGTGCACAAGTCCTATGTCAAAAAGCCTAAAACAAACCAACAAAACATCACTTTCAACTATATGAAGAAATCAGACGATTTGTAGATTCTATTCCTCCCTCTTCACAATGGACCCTACCTCCTACCTCTACCATCCATTGAAATGGTGGCTTTTTTGGCCTGGTATGAGGCTGTCACTCTGTTCTTTCCTTTCACTATGTTTATGCTTTGGATTCCCTGTTCCCTAGAGAACATAGCTAACTTCTTGCATTTATTCCCTCTTGGGACCCACTGAAATACATCCTTCTGGGATTCTTTAAGAAATATTGGAGGCAATTAAAATTTTTCCTTTGTATTTAATCTTTGCATGTACAAAAATATCAAGGGTCTCATCAGCTGTTTCACTGTATCAATCATTTGACTGAATATAAGCTTATAGTCTTTCATCACCTAGTATTGCAGGTGAGGCATCTGAGGCTGTGCTGATTTTTTTTCTTTAATGAATTGTTTATTTACTTTTATTTATCATTATTATTATTTTTATTTGTGCGGTGAGGGAAAGTGAGAAAGCAAGCTGCCAGGTATGAGAACTGAACCACAGTTGATCGTGTAGGAATCCAGCACCTTAACCACCATGCTACCTGCTGGCCCCAGGCTATGCTAATTTTTGATTTATTGCCTGAAAGCTTTTGTTTCCTGGTATCTCTTGGGTTAATCTCTTTATCTTGGTGTTCCAAAGCCTCAGGCTGATGTATTTAAAAAAATATATTTCTTCTTCTGAGAGACAGAGAGAGATAATGGGAGAGAGAAGGACAGACATGTACCTCCAACAGGGTCTTGATCTACTCTCAGCACCAGCAAGACTGGATCCTGGGCACATGCATACCTCGCCTATACAGGGAGACTTCAGATTTGAACTCAGGACCTTCCCATGTGAAGCCAGCATTACAAAGTGTTGTGTTACCGCAGCTGACCCTGATGCCCTGCTAAGATTCACTGTGCTTGGGACCAGCAGTTGGAGTAATGGCTATGTTGCTGGACTCCTATGTAGTCGACCGCGGTTCGAGTCCTAGACCTGGTGGTTTAAATTCATGCCAGATGTGTGTGTGGCCAAGAGCCAGAGAGGAGGATGGAGGAGAAGGGATTGCGGCGTGGCCATCCCCTGTGGGGGGTGATTCCTCGCTTTCTGTCTCTCTGTCTCTTTCTGTCTTTCTGGCAAGAGCACACTCCCTATAGCAAAACCTCTCCAAAAAAAAAAAAAAAAAAAAAAAAAAAAGATCACTGTTTCACTGTGTTCATTCATTGATGAGCTTCTCTAATCTGAAGTCTCATCCACTTGGTCCTAGGAAAAAATTGGAAGTATTTCTTCAACACTTTCTTCCTCTTTGTTATATGTGCTCTTTCTTGACATGGTACGTGTTGGTTTGACTCCCTAGTAGTTTTATCTTTTCCTCTAGTTTCTCATCTATTTGTTTGCTTTGTTCCAATTTCTTGAAGATTCCTTTGACTTTGTATCAGTTATAATATGTTTTAACTTTCAGGAGATTTTCTTATCTCTTAAAAAATAAAACCCTGTTTTTGTTTTATTGATAAAGGAGCTCTGTCTTGTAACTCTCTGAGCATATTGTCGTGTGTGCATTTGTGTGTGTGTGTGTGTGTGTGTTCACAACTGCTTCTGCTCCACGCTTTGTTGCTGTCTCCAGGGGTTTACTTCTTTCCTATTTGTTCTTTTTTTGTCTCTCTCTTTCTCCTTCAAGACTGTTTTCAGATGCCTGTTGACCCTTGGCCTCTGCTCATATTTAGAAGTGGGGTGCTAAAGCGCTGGCAGGCAGTACTGAGGGCACAATCAGTTGTCTGACAGGCTTCATTACTAGTACCTAGAGGCCTTGTCTCTGCCGTTTAGTGTCTTCGGGGAAGAATCAATTCAGTCTCTTAAATAGAGATGGCTTCTCTATACAACGAAAAAGCCAGAGGTTGCAGCTCAGGGACACTTTCCCCTTTTAGATGAAGATCTATGGCTTTGCAGGCACCGAGTTAGTTAGATTTAAGATCCAGGAGGGTTGCAGGCATCTATAAACTTTTCTTAAGGGCATATATTGTTTGTGTAAGTCCTCAGTGGTATTATCATCCTTAATATATAAGCACTGTGGGACTGCACAGATTGGAGCTTCTCCGACTCGGTAAAGCCTTGCTGTGTGTGGACGGCATTTGCAGTGGCTGCTTGATATTCATCCTTGACTCTGAGCACCAGAGCAAGAGGTGCTTCACCTGAGCGGCCTTTGCTGAATGTCTGTATCCTTAAATGAAGAAACTGGGAATTTGTTGGAGGCATGTGTGGTGTGTGCATGTGCATGTGCCCTCTCACTTAGCTGTAGTCCCTGGAAACACTGCAGGTAGTGCATGCCAATTACACTACAGGAGGACCTACGGCCAATCTTCCTTTTCCAGAACTTTGTCTTACCCCCATCCTCTAGGGACATGGTCCCTGCCAACTGGCATTCTCAGGAGAGTTTTGTGGTGTCTCTTTGGAATCCACCCTTTAAGTTACAGCTTTTCCTGTTTTACTAAATCAGTCACCCCACTTCTGCCTCCTTTTTTTTTTTTTTGGAGAGGTTTTTGCTATAGGGTGCGTGCGTTCACCAGAAAGACAGAGACAGAGAGACAGAAAGTGAAAAATCACCCCTCAGGGGGGATGGCAACTCCACAATTCCTTCTCCTCCATTCTTCTCTCGGGATCTTGGACACGCATGCACACGTGCCTGGCGTGAGTTTAAGCCACCGGGTCTGGGACTCGAACTATGGTCGACTACATGGAAGTTCAGTGACATAGCCATTACACCAACTGCTGGTTCCTGCCTCCTTTTCATGTTCTGCGATTGGGTGAAACCTCTTGGTTGCTATTTTCTTCCCACCATTCTCTTAGCCTTTGGGGCTTAACACATTTTTGAAAATTCTACAACTGTCATTTTGGTGGCTTCTTAGAAGGGAGAAGAGATGAAAGCCTGTCCTTAATTCATTGTTTACCGTGAATTTCTTTAGAGTCCTTATCACATTTATAAGCTCCTAAGGTAGAGGACCATTTTTTTTTCCAGGTAAATTATCCAATTTATTTGAATTGATTTTTCTTTACAAAACCCGAACTCATTTGTTAGAGTCATGTTTACCTGCTTAACAGTTGAGGAAACAATTGGGCAATTTTACAATTTGAGATTATTATTCTCTCAAGGTACCAGTGATTCATTTTATGTTTTTTTAAATTTTATGATTTCTTATTCACATTTAATTGTTGTACATATCTATAGCACACGATATGGTTTCTCAAAGTATGCATGCAATATATGACAACCAAATCAAGACTATTATTATATACATCATTTTCAATGGAGAACTTTATATTCATGTCTGTTATGTATTTCTTCACTAGCGCTTTCCCACCAACTCCCCACTCTTCACCTCCCCCACCACACATATAGTCTCTGATATCTACACTTGTTCTTCCTATCATTATATCTTTGAATCTTTCAATTTCTGCGGTAGAGTACAGACATTTGGTGGTTGTTGAGCAGGGACATACAGTGTTTGTCTTTCATAGTCTGGCTTACTTCACTCAGCATTAAACCTGTTTTCATCCACTTTGTATCAAATGACAAGGTCTCATAGTTCCTTATAGCTGAGTGATATTTCATAATGTACATGTGCCATACTTTTTCAATCCATTCATCAGATCTTGGGCACCTAGGTTGATTGTATGTCCTAGCAATTGTGATTAGTAAATGTGGATGTATAAGTGTCCTTCAGACTGAGTGTTTTTCTATCCTTTGAGTAAATACCAAGGAGTGGAATGATTGGGTCATATAGTAGTTCTATTTGTATGCTTTCCAAGAATCTCCATATTGTTTTCCATAGTAGGTATATCAATTTGCATTCCCGCCAGCAGTATAGGAGGGTTTCCTTTTCACCTCTGCCTTGCCAGCACTTTGTCCTTCTTTATTTTCTGGATCAAAGCCATTCTTACTGGGGTTAAATGGTATTTCATTGTGGTTTTGATTTGCATTTCTCTTACGATGAGAAATGTTGAACATTTTTTGGTATGTATTTTGACCATTTATATGTCTTCCTTAAAGATTGTCTGTTCAACTCATTTTCACATTTTTGAATTGGATTATATGTTTTCTTTGGTGGGTGAGAATAACAAGTTTTCTATTTGTATTTCATAGTTTACATATGAGGCTCTCAATGAATATTGGTTGAATGAATAAATAATCTGTGCTTTAGTACAATTATTTTAGCTGCTGATGTGATTATTTTTCCTGAGATTCTCCCTGGTGTTTTTGGAATGAGGAAAGGGTATTGATTGCCAGGTGGAGTAATTTCAAACTGACACTCATGACTGAGTGAGGTGTTTCCCCCCTTTTTACTTGTTTATTTAATTTGTTAGCATTAAGAAAAAGAAGACTGAGTTTAGTCTTGCTTCAAAGGAGGTATCTTGCTATTTTTCACAAGTGGACTTAGTTTAATCTTTTACTGCCCTCATTGAAGGTTGGCTTTCTGTTTAAAATTCATTGGTTGACATACCCAGGGACCCCCTCCCAAACAACTACTTCCCATAATTGAAAAAAATTATATTTGTGTGTATGTGTGTGTGTGTGTACGTATATGTACACATACATAGATGTTCTTCCTGGTTTACAACATTCTCTAGAAGTTTAAATAATAGCACTAATTGTAAAGCTCTTCTTCTGTTAACATTGCCTTACTTATCAGGCTTGTGTTTAAGCAATGTTTTCCTGTTCTTTCCCCCCCCTCATTGTCAATGACCTTGTGACTGGTCACCAGGCCCAGTGTTACTGTGATTGTTATCTTCCTCCTCCTTTTCATCCTTCTGTTTCTCCTTACTTCCCCTTTGTTTTTTAGCCACAGCTAATAGCAAGAAATACATTTTACACCACTACCTACTCTTAGTGTGTGCAATTGGTGCAACATTTATTTAAGTTTATTTATTTTGTCAGAGAAAGAGAACGAGAGAGAGAAAAGGAGAAAAAAAGGGGCATCCTCAACAAGGCTTCATTCCACTACCCAGCCAAGCCTCAGCAAGCCAGGACTGTGTGCTGAGTGTACAGGAGACATTGGGACGCAAATCTGGAACCTTCTCATATGGCCTCAATATTGGTGTGGAGCATTGCATTACAACTGCACCACTGCAGTGGGCCCAAAAGTTTCTTGAAGTGTACTTGCTCTTAATACAAGAAGACTTTGAAAAAACTCATGGGAAAATGGAGTTACAGTGCGAGTTCATTTCTGTGCCAAAAAACATTTTGAACTCCATGTATAGTTTTGTCATGGTATGCATTTTCCATCAACTTTTTGAGGATTCCTTCTTTGTGTGATTGCTCTGATATATACTATACTATACTATTTTATTAAAATATATATTGATTGTCAGGGCCAGCAGGTGGCGAGGTGGGTAAGACTCTGGACTCTCACGTGGTTGATGTGGTTTGAGCCCCAGACCTGGAGGCTTGAAAAATTGTGCTGGTCACGTGCACACACATGCCCAAAATCCCAAGAAGAGAATGGAGAAGAAGGGAATGAAGCAGGGGTACCCATTCCCCCTATCCCCCACCACCTGGGAGGTGATTTCTTTCTTTCCATCTTCTCTGGTGAGCACATGCATCCCATGGCAAAAAAACTACCATTTTTGTCTTTATGCATACTTAGCTGGCATCTTAGTTGTAAAACTAGGAGGCATTTTGGTTGCACAGTTTTTTGTTTGTTTTGTTTTGAGACTTCTTTTTTAAAAGAATTATTTATTTAACTTTATTTATTCATTAATTTATTTTAATTTGACCAGAGAGAGACACAGAGAGAGAGAGAGAGAGAGAGAGAGAGAGAGAGAGAGAGAGATAGAAAGTGAGAAAGCCAGACACCAGGTCTGGGACTTGAACTGTGGTTGGCCATGTGGGAGCGTCCAGTACCTTAACCACTGTGTCAACTGCTGGCCCTGAGACTATTTCTTAGAGCAGTTCACAGCAGAATTGAGTCGAAGGTACAGAAACATCCCATACACTTCCTGCCCTCAGCAAGCATAGCCTCTCCCATTATCAACATTCCCCCTGAGGACCAGCAGTTAGCGTAATGGCTATGTCGCTGGACTCCCACGTAGTCGACCGCGGTTCAAGTCCTGGACCTGGTGGCTTAAACTCACGCCGGGCGCGTGTGCGTGTGTGCCCAAGATCCCAAGAGGAGAATGGAGGAGAAGGGATTGCGGTGTGGCCATCCCCCCTGGGGGGGGGTGATTTCTCGCTCTCTGTCTCTCTGTCTCTCTCTGTCTTTCTGGCGAGCGCACGTGCCCTATAGCAAGACCTCTCCAAAAATAAAAAATTCCCCCTGAGTGGTATACTTGTTACAATGGATGAACTATATTATCTCATCATTATCATCCCAAGTCTGTAGTTTACATCAGGGTTCATTCTTGATGTTGGACATTCCATCAGTTTAAGCAAATTGGATGTGACCTGTGTCTGCCATGATGGTATCACATATAGTATTTCACTACCCTAGAAATCCTCTGTGCTCTACCCATTCTGTTTTTCCTCACACACCTCCACAACCACTGGGGACCACACAGTGCATATTCTTTTTGCCACACTATAGAGTCTTCTGAGTAGTGTGCTGTCTCTTTGAGGTACAGGTACAGCTTTATTTGTTGAAAGAACCTTGACATTTACTCACTATTAAGCTTTCAGACCGAATGCCGACTCATTTTTACTGAACTTGCTAATATCCCCTTTATTAAGCATCTTTTCCTCTAATTGCAAAATCATTTGAATTTTGAAAAATATAGACAAGTACAATGAAGAAAGTAGCATTTATAATTCTGCCATTCCAAAATAACCATTGTTAACATTTTATCATACTTACTTCACATAATTCTTTTGCATGTATAGTTGTACATTTTTATAAAATACTGTGCACACAATTATGTGTTCTGGTTTTATTAACTTAACATGCTATTACAGGCATTCTTAAATCATTGAAATCATTTAATAAATATTATTTAAAGCTTATCTACTGTTTCATATTTAAGTATTTTCTAGTTTTACTTATTTTTTATATGTGACTAGAAAGAATTACAGAAAGTACCTTATGCCTAAATATCTGAATTTTAAGGGACATTTTTAGTATTGATTTTTAAAAAGTAGTTATTTAATTTTATTTATTTATTAATTTATTTTAACTTTACTAGAGAGTGTGAGAGAGGGAAAGTGAGAAAGCAAGCCTCCAGGTTCAGGACTCAAACTGTGGTCAACTATGTGGGAGTGTCCAGCACCTCAGTCACACCACCTGCTGGTCCCTTAGTATTGATTTTTAATGTAGACTTACTGAGTCCAAAGACATGGGCATTTTAGGACTCCTTTTTCTTTAAGTTTATTTCTTTCTTTCTTTGTGAGCAAGGGAGAGAAATGAGAGAGAAAGCAACCTAGACAGGGTCTTGATACCACCGTTCACCTCAGTTTTGGGCAGCCCTAGATCATGGGCATACACATGCCTGGCATGCTAAGGGAGGTCTTCAGTCATGAACCCAGAACCTTCTCATCCTGGGTCAGCTTTGCAGTGTTGTGTTTTACTACTATGCCACCATCTGACAAACTCTATATTCCCACTTAGTGTATACCAAATGTCTGCACTCTATAGCAGAGGTTGAATGACCCCAAGGATTCTTTTTATTTTTGAAATTATTTACTTTTATTTTTTATATACATTCAATCACGTTATTTAGCTTACAAAGTGAACATTTCAATATGTGAACATTTCTCCCCAGTCCAGTTGATCAAAATATTTTCAACTGATAACACCACACCTCCCCATCCCGTCAATGCTCTGCCTCTGTACCCCTCCTCCAAATGTCCTTCCTTAGGCCCCACTCCTCCACACATACCACATCTGGCATTCACCCCCATCTGTGGTGTTTTTACAACCTTAGGTCAATCAGTTTCAGTCATAGAGTGCAGACACTCAGTATGTATTAAGTGGGGACATACAATGTCTCTCCTTCATAGCCTGGCTTACTTCACTCAGCAGTAAATCTTCCATATTCTTCTACTTTCTGTCAAAAGCCCGGGTTTTATTGTTTTTTATGGCTGAATAGTCTTCCATAGAGTATATGTACCCCAAGGATTCCTGACACTCATTTCTGAATCACTTTTCAGAAATTGGAGTCCAGAAAGGGCTATTGTTTTATTTTATGTTATTTTATTTGTTTTTTATTTTTACAATTTTTTTAAAGAGATATTTTTGCTATAGGGTGCATGTGCTCACTGGAGAGACAGAGAGACAAGAAGTGAGAAATAACCTCCCAGGGGGATGGCCACACTGCAATCCCTTCTCCTCCATTTCCTCTCAGGATCTGGGGCACACATACACATGTGCCTGGTGTGAGTTTTAAGCCGCTGAGTCTGGGACTCAAACCATGGTTGACTACATGGGAGTCCAGCAACATAACCATTATGCCATCTGCTGGTCCCATTTAAACAAAAATTTTTTTATAGAGAGATTTTTGCTATAGGGCATGTGCACTAGCTGAAGAGACAGAGACAGAGAGACAGAAAGTGAGAAATCAAACCCTGTGGGGGGTTGGGGGGAATGGCCATGCCGTCATCCCTTCTCCTCCATTCTCCTTTCAGGATCTTGGGCCCGCATACACATGGACCTGGCTTGAGTTTGAAGCCACTAGGTCTAGAACTCAAACCGAGGTCAACTACATGGGAACCCCGCGATGTATCTATCCACTATGCTATCAGCTGGACCCAGGACCATTGTTTTAAACATGAGAGAAATTTAAGGTTATTGACAGTCTGCATGTAAGGAACCTTGTAAGAGGGGGCATAGATTATTAGTGTAGGAATGATGAACTATGCTCCCAAAGAAATAGGTGAGAGTTGAAAGTCAGACCATAAGAATATGTTGTGTGATCAGAGCCCTCAGAGATACGTGGAAAGTCCCTCTTTCTGGCAGGCTACACCCATAGACGGGTTGATAAAGTCACTGTGGCAAGTAAACTCATCAAAGTACCTGCCATTCTTATGATCCTACCCCTCCGCCCTTCCATTTAAATACATCACATCTCCTTGGTAGGGTGGGCTGAAGCACCTCTGGCTTCAGACCTCTGGGTACTCTTTCTCTCAATGAACATTTCTTTTTCTCTTGAAAATAAAATAAAATAAATTTTAAAAAAAGGAATATGTTATATTCTCCAACACTGGAATAAAATACATCAAGTTGGAAGTGGATGTGACCAAACTTGTATACACGTGTATGGGTATGGGAGGAACTGAGAAAATCCCCACAATGGCTTTTGTCCTCTCCTGAGTTAGGAAGTGAGGATGGAGATTTAGGAGTGTGAAGGACATGGTGATGAGGTGATGACTTGGAGTAATCTGTGTGGAGAATAAAAAGGAAGAGATGCTTGGAAATCCCTTACATTAAGAGGTATGCGGCAGGCTGGCCTAATAACATGGTGGTTAAGGATACTGGATCCCACATGGCCAATTGCTGTTTGAATGTCGGCATTGGCTGACAAAACACACTGGGCATGTGTGCATGCGTGCCCAAAATCCTGATGGAAGTGGAGGAAAAGGGACTATAGTGTGGCCATACCCATTGAAGATGCTTCCTTGCTTTTTTTCTCTCTGTGGTAAGTGCATAAGCCCTCCGGCAATTATAGAAGAAATACTAGGGGCTGGCTGGTGGTATGGTGGTTAAGGTGCTGGACTCCCACATGGCCGGCCATGGTTCAATTCCTGGACCTGCAGGCAGGTGCTGGACTCCCACATGGCCGGCCATGGTTCAATTCCTGGACCTGGAGGCTTGCTTTCCCTCTCCCTCTCTCTCTCTGTCACTCTTTGGTCAAATTAAAAAAAAAATGATGATAAATAAAATTAAATAAAATAATTACTTATTTTTTTTTTTTTTTTAGAGGTACGTGGAAAGTTTCCAGGAACTACTAGAAATTCAGTTGAGCTTGGCCATCATGCATTTATTGTAGTGCCAGTCTGTAAAGTTCTCTTTGATTTTACTTAGGAGTGCCTAATACCTCTGATAGAAGCAAAGATGGGAGTAGATGGACTGATGTGGTTTGGGAATTTGCAGAGTGGTTGCAGAGGTTATAGAGGGACTTGAGAAGGTGAGGATCATAGCATTACTATTTAAATGACATGTCATGTGATCTGGGCCACCAGAGGAGTGGCCTGTCAAGTTGATGGAGCTGGAGGAAAGGAACATATTTTGTGTATTATTATTTGTAGCTCATATCTTGAAATACAAGCTAGCTTTAAGAAGGTGGTGGCACATGTGTGACAGTGTTGAGGCACATGTGTGACAGTGTTGAGGACTGAAAAAGTTTTCTGGCTGCCTCTCAGAAGCTATTTATGGTTTATTTCATAGGTCTAGGTTAGGAGAGGAAGTGTAAACATTAAGAACCAAAGGGGCTATTAAAAACCTTAACGATGCCTCCTCAGCTAGATAGAGGTTACTAACACAGGTTCAGAGCAGCAGACTAAACAGACTGTAGCTAGTTTGCTTTGTGCTTTCTTAACCATGCTTCAAATAAGAGTACTCAGAGTGCTTTGTGTTCTGGGTCAAAGTGAGAATCTGGGGCTCTGCTCAATTAGATCAAGGTTTGCTCTAGCTGACACACTAAGGATAATAATGCTCAATTCACCCAATATCTTTTGATTTGAGGAATCACCTAAGACCAAACTAGACCTCTCAAAATGGTGGCAATAGAAGTGATTTCTTCTAAGGTGAGAATGGGAGATCTTGGTAGAGCTAGGTATCCACCTGAGGCCAAAGCATTTAGGCTAAATGTAAGAAGTTGACCCTGCTTGGCACACTGCATTGCATTTTATGGTTAGTGCTATAGTTGGTGTCTTGTGGGAGTGTGCCATAGGTCTTTCCATGTTCTTTTCCTTCCAGCAATATCATTGAAAGGGAATATTAGGTGCTGTTTTCAGAAGTCAGATGAAGTTAGTTTATGGCGTCAATTTGAACTGAAGTTGATTCTTTGCAAATATTGAAAAACCCTCTGATTGCCTTTTTTGCCCCTACTCTCAAGCTAATACTAATCAAAAATGGTATTTGATTAACTTCTTGAAACATATTAGTCAAATATCCCCCGAATGACTAATCTGATAAATTGGATAAAATTAATTGCTGGAGGTGATGAACTCTTGTGAATCACTACAATTCATCCTGTGAGTTTGCTCAAGCTGCATCATTAAATCTGGAGAGGTAACAGACACTACAGTATAAGCCCAGTTCTTGATTGGAGCAGAACTTGAGAGAGAGAAATTATCTTTCAACACTTTCTCATGCAATGCTATTACTGGGTAAACTTAAATCTGTTTGTCACTTCTTTTGCATTTGGAATGCATTTTTATGTTTTATATGAGCTTTATGGATGTGTGTTGTTATGTTCCTAATCATCATTTCTCTTTGAATTCATTGTCTGAATGAAAAATTGCTCTTTGTTCTTCGTACCCTGTTGTTGATCCATGTTAAGAAGGCAAGCACCTGATCCTGAGATAAGGTTGCAACATAGAACTAGAAAGGAATCTAGCATTTAACTCAGCAATAGTTTCAGCCTCTCAGTGGAACTTGGAGCATTGACCTGGGTGCCATGATTAATATTTAGCCTATGGAGAAATCCCAAAGGACTCTCAACAAGGATGTTTATAAGCTCTGAAAAACAGGACCAATAAGGAGAAGACATCGAGTCAGGGTTATTTCTTCTGGAAGGAAAAGGCTAAGGGAAGATGTAAATGTTGTCTCTAACTATATAATGAGTTAGTTATTACAAGGATAGTGCTAAATCCTCTTTTTACATACTCTGGGTAAAATCAGGAAAACTGACCTAAATTGTAGCAGAAGAGATTTAGGTAAGTGGGAAGAATAAAAAAACTGACAGAAAGTACAAAGTGAGTATCAAGCAAATGTGTGTATTTAATTATTCTGGTAAAAATCTTACCATACATGAAATCTTACATACTATTCCATTTGATGGAATAGTCTTATCTATTGGCAATGAGCTTATTTTCAAGATGCTGAGGTTTTGTGAACCTATAATTAGTTAATTTTGTACTTTTAGGGTGTCAGTCACTTTTGCGATAAGCTCTTTGTAAAACCAAACATGATTCTTAATGTGATTCTTTGCTATATGATTTTTAGACAATAGCAACTGTGTTCCATTATTGAATATTGATACCTATACTGATAGTGATACGGCTGTTTAAGAGAGTCCTACATTCTAAATAGCTATTTTAAGTTCCAGATTGAGGATGATTTTCTCAAAGCCGCTAGATGAGCATTCTTTAAAACTTGGTTTCTCATCATCAATGATGTCTTGGGTCATAGATTCTTGTTATAACAGATGATTCCTTCTAAGACAGATTAGCTATTAAGACCTCAACTTCTGTAGATTGGAGGTAGATGGAGATTCTGATGAAGAGCCTGCTTTCATTTGACCCTCAGAGATCGCCACCTAGTGGGTTGTCACTGTATATGCTATGACATTCAGAGCCAAATCTCTTCAACGAAAAAAGTTGGATATTTTATTTGTAAAAAGTTTGTGTTTAATAAAATTGTTTTTGGTCCCCAGTATATTATACAATTAACTAATACAATGCATTTTATTTATTAAAAAACATAATTCTATCAAAACATATGATTAATCTAAATATTTTCTAATACTATGGATTAAGGAAACTTTAAAATATATAAAAATAAAGATCAGGCTGTCTGACAATTCTGAAAACCAAACTATCAAGATTCTGAAGTAAATTTCTACATGTTATAGTGCCTTCCATTTATAAAGCTTTTAAAGTTGAATAAAAATGAACCTTCATTTTAAAGACACATTTCAAATTTTATTTGAAAAGTATGGGGTTAGCAGGTGGCATGGTGCTTAAGGCGCTGGAGACTCCCACATGGCCAACCATGGTTCGAGTTCTGGACCTGGTGGCTTGCTTTCTCACTTTCCTTCTCTCTGTGTGTCTGTCTTTCTCTGGTCAAATGAAAATTATTGAATGAATAAATAAAAAAAAATAAATAATTCTTTTTTTAAAAAATGTAAATCTGTGTTTTAGCTGTTGGTTTGTCATATATGGCTTTTATTGTGTTCTGTTGAGATTACATCAGGGTAAAGAACTTCTGCACAGCAAAGAAAATAATAAATAGAGTGAAGAGACAACCGACAGGATGGGAGAAAATATGTGCAGATGATGCTTCAGATAAGGGATTAATAAACAGAATATATAGAGAACTCAAACAATTTACCTACAAAAAATCCCAAATAATTTAATTTTAAAAATGGGCAAATGAATTGAATAGACAGTTCTCTAAAGAAATGGAAATGGAGGACCAGCAGTTGGCGTAATGACTACGTTGTTGGGCTCCCATTTAGTCGACCGCAATTCAAATCCTGGACCCAGTGGCTTAAATTCACGCCAGAAATGTGTGCGTGCGTGCCCAAGACCCCAAGAGGAGAATGGAGGAAAAGGGATTGCAGCATGGCCATCCCCCCCCGGGGGTGATTTCTTGCTTTCTGTCTCTCTGTCTCTCTCTGTCTTTCTGGAGAGCACACATGCCCTATAGCAAAAACCTCTCAAAAAAAAAAAAAAAAGAAAGAAAATGGCCAAAAAGTATATGAAAAACTGTTCAATGTCTCTTATCATAAGAGAAATGCAATTCAAAGTCATAATAACTATAAAAAAAAGAACAAGTACTGGTGAGTTGTGATGAAAGGAAACCCTCCTACATTGTGTGTGGGAATGTAAATTAGTATAAACACTGTGGAAAACAATATGGAGGTTTCTCAAAAATCTACAAGTAGAACTACCATTTGGACCAGTAATCTTACCCTTTGGTATTTATACTAAAGTTAGGAGAATAGTCTGTTGAAAAGACACTTGCACATCCATATTTACCGCAGCATTATTCACAATTGCTAAGATAAGGAATCAAGTGAAGTGCCCAAAAACTGTTGACTAGATTGAAAAAAATATAGAATTATGGCACTGTGGAATACTACTCAGCAATAAAGAATGGTAAGACTCTGTCATTTGATTCAAAGTGGATGAGTATAGAAGATTTAATGCTAAACAAAATAAGCCAGACTATGAAAATAAACCTTGTACATCCCACTAAAGATATACCAAATGTTTGCCCCCTATGTAGAAACTGAAAGATTTGAGGATAGAGTAGTAGAGAGGGAGAGTATAGATACCAGAGACTGTATGGGAGGGAGGTGGACAGTGAGAGGGACTGTGGGAAGGAGTCAGGGAAAAAGTATTTAACAGACACAAGAATGTAAGATTCCTTGTTGAAAATTATTTATTTGGTGTTCCTGATTGATTATTGCAAATCATACACATACTTTGAAAAACCATACTGAGGCCAGGAAGTGGCATAGTGGTTTAAGGCCTTGGACTCCCATGTAGTCAACCGTGGTTCGAGCCCCAAATCTGGGGGTTTGAAACTCACGCTAGGTGCATGCATGTGCATGCGCAAAATCCTGAGAGGAGAATGGAGGGGAGGGGATTGCAGCATGGCCATCACCCTTGGGAGGTGATTTCTTACTTTCTGTCTGTCTGTCTCTGTCTCTCCAGCAAGCACACATGCCTTAGAGCAAAAATCTCTCTCTTAAGAAAAAAGAAAGAAAAACCATATTGCATACCATCAAGATGTACAACTAAATGTAAATAAGAAATTATAAAATAAAATTAAGAAAGAAAGAAAACTAAGTTGCTTTCTAGAATAGCCTATACACTAAAGAATGTTTTGTGATACTCAAGACAATTGTACTTATGATGGTGAATTCTATAGCTCTCAGTCAAGAAACCCATAAAGTAGAAAAGAGTTCACATTTAATATTTAGAATATGGTCCTCTTCTCACTTTCTCATTCTCATTTCCCCCTTGGTTCATCCTCATTTCCTTATTTCCCTTTTTAATTTTCATGTTATCATTATGTTTCTATAGTTGTTATATGGAACTAATGTAGAATTTCTATATGTCAATTTTTTAAAAGTTTATTTATTTACTTCAAAAGAGAGAATGGAGGCACCTCCAACAGGGTCGTCATGTCATTACCCACCCTAGCCTCAACCAGCCAAGATCATGGGCATAAACGAATGATCCAGGATGCAGGGAGTGACTTCAGAACTCAAACCCGGCATCTTCCAATATGGCTTCAGCATCACAGAGCATTGCATTACTGCTGCGCCACTGCAGTCGGCCTGGGGTATAATTCTTAAAGTAAACCCCTTACACTGTTAACATTTTTTCCCCTGAGCTTGTGAAAAGAGAATTTAATTTTTCTCAAAAAAGTGTGTACTATTACTTCCTTGATATATTTTTCTGTAATGAGTTTGCAGCTCTTAAAAGGAATTATAATTAAACAACATATCTTTCCCTTATAATAGAAGTAAGTTCTATTTATAATATACACTTTTTTTTTTTTTTTTTTTTTTTTTTTTTTTTTTTTATCTCTGTTGAGTTAAATGTAATTTGCCAGATGAGATTCTTTTCATGCTAGGAAGAAATTTTTCATCCGTTCAGGATTATATTCCTTTGTAAATCTTGCCTCTGATTATCAGGGTCTATGCAGAATGATTTGTTTGACCAGGGTTTGTTTCCCCCTCTCCTTTGTGTTTCCTAGATACATTTCATATTGCTCTTCAGTCGACAAGGGAAATTACGGCTGCAGAAATGGTACACCACACTTCCTGACAAAGAAAGGAAAAAGATCACCCGGGAAATTGTTCAGATTATTCTCTCTCGTAGTCACAGGACAAGCAGTTTTATTGACTGGAAGGAGCTAAAACTTGTTTATAAAAGGTGTGAGTAACTTTATGAGAACTGAATTTTTCATTATTGCTTTGGTTTGTTCTAACTGTGAACATTTCAAATTACAGTACCAATTCTATTGCTTACTGGAAACTTGAAGGCTGGGACCAAATGTTTGTATGAATAGACTTACTAGGAAAGGACTCTCATACTAAATGAAAGGTCTTTCATGTACTTAGATCAATTCTGGGTGCTTAAACTATACATTGATAGTGCACACATTTGTTGAATGCATATTCAACAAATACTTTATGAGTATCTATTATATTCCCAGAATTATTCTGTAGATGGAGAAGTGAATAGAACATATAACATTCCTGCTCTCCTGCAGTATGCCTATTTATTAAATAAAATACTTGCAGTTAGTAATAAGTACTATAGAAAAAACTCAGGATAGTGTGATAGAGAGAGATGGGGAGTGTGTTCAGTGAGGTGGTGCTCACTATATTTATAACGCCTTTGCAGGTGAGTGAACTGAGGACTCAGGCAGTTTAAATAACTAGCCCCCAGGTAGTTATTAATGGTAATTGGTAGAACCACGATTCAAATGCAGATATTTCTGGCTTTAAAGCCTATAGATTTTTTTTACTGCACTTGCTTGCCCTTGCAAAACCATACTGGAAAGGGACCTCTGTATATAAAGGAGAAAATTGATGCCAGATAGGTAGAGTGACTTTGCTTATGAAGACCCAGGTAATTGCTGCCTAAGCCAGGAGCAGAACACAGCTGGCTTAGCCCTGTATCCACCATCCAACTTCCAGAAGGAAATGCACATAACAAATGTTCTTGCACAGAGCATTTATTAGACCCAATGGGAAAAACAGAGGTAACCTCCTCAGTCTGATAGCCAGTGGAGTAAGTTCCCAGCAAATGCTCTCTCTTCTGGGTCCCAGGTCAGAGCTTGTCAGGTTGAGGATGGAAGACACATACACAGTGACTGATATAAACTGTGAAGTGAGAAGGGGACTGTGGGCCCCTGAGATGCCTGACTAGGGGTTGGGCAACTTAGAAGCCCAGGAGAAGGACTTGTAAAGATACCCTGACTGCCTTGGGTCAAAGTATATCATCCCCCGATAATAGCTCTTCAAGGCAAAATTTTTGGGGAGCCTTGCCTATAATTAACAAGAGCAAGTCAATCACCACAATATTTTTATAAATTGTTTTATACTTTGGGAAGATATTGGATGTGATGACTGATGATTTCATTCTTGGATGGGGCGAGTCTCTGGAGAGGAGAAGGTGACCTTGCATATTTATTAGGAAAAACCATCTTCAGATTGTTGAGTGTATCATTGTATTTTACTTTATTTATTTTCTTTTCTTTTCAAGGTATGCTAGTTTATATTTTTGCTGTGCAGTAGAAAATCAGGACAATGAGCTCTTGACACTAGAGATTGTGCATCGGTACGTGGAGTTGCTGGACAAATACTTTGGAAATGTAAGTGCTGCTGTGGCCTGTTAGAACTGGTCACCATCTCTGCCTGAGCTCTTCAGTTTGGTCTCTCATCACATTCCTTTTCACTTTCAAGTCCAAAATAGGAGTTCATCTGTACCCGGGATCACTCCAGTCCACCTACTGTCAGAATACAGGGCTCTTCTCCCTCCTCGTAACTCTTCGTAAATGAAAACCCCAAAGCTTCCAAGAGACAGGCGTGCCTTTATCTTCAAATCAAAAATATACTAGAGACCTTGTTCCAGTGAATCAGAATCTAATTATGAAAGATTCCTTGATAGTCTGTCCCTTTTTATTCATTGGCTTTGTCATCTCTCTTTTAGTTTGATCTTTTTTCCTTTCTCTGGCATTTTTTCCCCCTAAGTCACAGTATTCTTTAATATTATTTTATATGTAAGAAAAGAAAAAGCACCAAATAAACAAAAAACTCAAATCCTTTCCCTTCACATTGCTATTCAATTATCGTTTTTACATTGATTGCCCAGTAATTCATGAAGGGACTTCAAAAGCTCATAAAAAAGTGGTACTAAAGTATAAATTTACTTTTATGCAAAAAAATGTGAAATCCAGTATATTTTTTTCACAATAGGCATCTTTTTTTATTTTTAAGAGAGTTTTTTTTTTTTTTTTTTTTTTTTTTGCTATCGGATGTGGATGCTTCCCAGAGAGACAGAGAGAGGTAGAAACAGAAAGTGAGAAAGTGAGAAATCATCCTCTGGGAGGATGGCCTTGCTGCAATCCCTTCTCCTCCATTCTCCTCTTGGGATTTTGAGCACACACGCACAAGCACCTGGCATGAGTTTTAAGCTGCCAGGTCCAGGACTCTAACCAATGTCAACTATGTGCGAGTCCAAAGATGTAGCCATTATGCCCTCTGCTGGTCCCCACAACAGCATTTTTAAAAGACTGCTTGTACTATACAAGGTGCCTCAATCCATTCATTCTGTAGCAGTGTACATCGTGGATTCTACTCTCCTGCTTTGAGGAAATGATGAAGTTACCATTGAGCCCAACCTACTGTCAACAAGAGCAAGCCTTTTTAAGTCTTTACCTCTCTGCACCAGTGGATCTTTGATCATCACAATGTTTTCTTTTTTATTTTTTGGAGAGGTTTTTGCTATAGGGTGCATGCATGCGCTCGCCAGACAGACAGAGACATAGAGACAGAAAGCGAGAAATCACCCCCCAGGGGGGAATGGTCACGCCGCAATCCCTTCTCCTCCATTCTCCTCTCGGGATCTTGGGCACACACGCACACGCGCCCGGCGTGAGTTTTAAGCCACCGGGTCCGGGATGCGAACTGTGGTCGACTACGTGGGAGTCCAGCGACACAGCCATTACGCTAACTGCTGGTTCCCAATGTTTTCTTTATTTGACATTGATATCTTCCAATTCTTGTATCCTGAAGGCCCCTCCCTGGTTTATTCCACTGAGCTCCTTGCTGTCTCTCACCCACTGCACACCTTCCATCTCTTCCCACTCTCCTTGAGTGTCTGTTGACTCTCTCCTATAAATCTGTTTGTAGGTATTCCTCTTCATTTTGTTGGTGATGTTCTTCATTGGGCTTCTCATGGTCGAGGACTGAATTCATCTTCTGAAACCCTGTTCTGTTTTGTGGTTGGGATTTATTATCTTCTAGGCTCCTTCAGTACTAAAGGGCAGTGATTTTCTTTTTTCTTTTTCTTCTTTTTTTTTTTTTTTTGTCTTTCTCTATATACTTTACTGTAATCAGCCTCTGATTATTCAAATAGACTAAAATGCATCTTCTTTCCACTCTTACTAGTATAGGTTTGCTTAGGAGTTCATTATTGCTGTTCTCTAAACTTTGCACCTGGCCTTTTCTGCCTCTGGGTTCTTCCATGTTTCCCTTATTGTCCTGTTATTACCTCCTTCTTTACAAGGCTCAGGTCTTGGTGTGGTATTCCTTCACAGTCACTTTCCATCATCTGCCATGATGGAAATTCAAGCCTTCTACTCTGATGCATAAGCTTTCAGAACACTGATCCCAGAGCACTCTTCCAGCTTTGCTGCTCTTCTTCCCATCCCTGGCATAGTGACATGGAACAGAGCCTTGTCATGTCCCCAGCTGGTACGAAATTTACTTGACCACCATATTGTGAGTCTCTCAAGATCATAACCCATCACTCATCTGTTTGTATTCCACCACTTGTGAGCAGCTGTGGGCCAGATGTTAGCAAATGTTCCAGAAGCATTTAATCCAGTTCATATTCTCAAGAAATAAATTCTTACATTTGGAAAATGTTTTCTCCTAAAACTCTCTTCCCTGTTCCCTTGCTCAGTGAAAATTTTTATGAAGTGTTAGGAGAATTTTCATCTAGTAGAGTTTTATACATTTGCTTTAATTAAATAAGCAGCATTTGCAGCATTAGTTGTGGTTTTATCCAATTTATTGCATCACTTTTCTAAAGAATGAATTCTTAAAAAATCGCACCCACCCCCCAAAAAATTATAAGACCTAAAATGTTGGGGTGGGGATTTCACATTTTCAGACCACATATAGAAGTGATAAGACAGGCCAGCTTTTTTTTCCCTTTCTCCTGGCTTAAGAATTTTTTAGTTTTAAAAAAGATAGTTGAAATATAAAAACATGCTTGAAACATAAAATTATTATTTTATTTATTTTTAGAGAGTTTTTTTTTTTTTCTTTTGCTATATGGCATGTGCACTCACCACAAAGACAGAGAGAGAGAGAGAGAGAGAGAGAGAGAGGAAGAGAGAGAGAGCGAGAGAGAGAGAGAGAAAGAGAGAGAAAGAGAGAAATGATCCCCCAGGGGGGATGGCCACTCAATCTCATCTCTTGCATTCTCTTCTTGAGATTTTGGGCATGCATGCACATTCTCCAGCATAAGTTTCAAGCCATCAGGTCTGGGACTCGGACTTTGGTTGGCCTGTGGGAGTCCAACATATTAACTACTGCGCTACCTGCTGGTCCCTCGTGAGATTATTTTAATGCTTTCTATTATTCAAATGAATTCTGACATTTTTGCTCTTTCTTTTGAAACTGACTACAGACTTTGCCTTTTGTGAGGGCCTAAAACAGTTTATCTGAGGCCTGGGCTTCCCCTAGCTTCTCTTTTCCTCATTTCTAAACTTTGATTTGATCTGTTGTTTCTCTAAATTGAAACAGTTAAGATAATGTAAATTGGGGCTGAATTTTGATTTCAATCTGTCTTATCAAATTTCAGCCCGACATCCCAAAGCACATTGCTTCTCTGTTGAAGATACTTTTATAGTTTTATCAGCTGGACTAGGGAGAAATGTTTACATGTTGAAATATTCAGTTTGTAAGCTAAATAATGTAATTGAATGTAAAAGAGAAAATGAAATAAAAAAAGTTAAAAAAAATAAATTTAAAGGGGCCAGCAGGTGGCATGATGGTTAAGGTACTGGACTCTCAAATGGCTGACTGTAGACCTGGTGGATTGGTCTAGTCCTTGACCTGGTGGCTTGCTTTCTCATTTTCCCTCTCTCTCTCTCTCTGGTCAAATGAAATAATAATGATACTAATAATAATAAAAATAAAATTAAGTAATTAAAGAAGAGGAAACTGTTAAAAATGTTAAATACAGTTAAAATATAAGGAGAAGCAGATGACTTTCTATGTCTCTTATATTAATTTTCCATTTTGTTTTAGGATACCTTTAGAAGGTCTTTGTCATGAACCAAAATTTAATTTATTACAAAAATTCAATGAATCTTTCATTAAGCTAAGAGCAGCTAAGAGCAATTCTGGGCTATATGCCCAGTAGGTATTCAATTCTTATTAATTAATAGTGATGAGTAAAGCCTTCCAGTACTGATTCTCATTGACATTGTCTCAGGAATATTTCTCTTTGGTTTTCTTTTCCTCTTGTGTTAATATTAAAAGTTCCCTTGAATTCCGTCTTTTTATTATCCAAGGGAAAACTTTGTATCGAGCTTCTCTTATGATGTTGGAAAATATTATCTTTCAAAAACAGATAAATCAAAATCTCTGACTACTAATTTAAGTTATGTATTTTTTTAGCACTTTTCAATTCCAAGGAGATTTACAAGGATTATCTAGTTAATCTTTCGATCTTCAGTAAGTAGCATTAACCCCAATTTATAAGACTAAGAGGAAATGCCTCAAAGTTTCACAGTAGATAAGGGTCTGTTCAAGGATTTAGATAGTTGCCATATTTTCCCATTACAGACTGTATGTGAATTTTTACTGATACACTCAGAACGTGTAGCTGTAGCTGTCCCTGAGAGGGACAGCTTTGGAACTTGATTTAGGGAGGTTTTTGTTATAAGGAAAGGAATACTATGTGTCCTGCCAGATGCTGGTGCCAGCTCACTCACTAAGCACATCTATGATTTGAGGTCTGTCATCTGTCTCCATTTTACAGAAGAGAAAAATGATGTTCAAGAAGGTTAATAGAAATATTTGCTTTGCTTTTCTAACCTCAGGGGGTTGTTAGGAGGGTCAAAAGTGAGTAACAATACCTTATAAACTATTCATTGCTATAATTATTTTTATTTTATATAGCTCTTTATAGTATTTATTTAGTAGTTTCTTATTACCTGAAGCATTTATTGCACGTAACTTGAGACTTTTTGTACTACCCTTGGCACATAATTTTAAAAGGCTAGACTCTATCCAAAAAAGACTGAGCTGGTGAAATGCCAGGAATAATCTCACTACACCATGTGTTCTGTAGAAGAGAAGATCTTCAAGTCAAATGAAGCACAAGGCTAGGAAGTTGAAGATAATGTTAAGTGATTGGTTTTTACCCTTTGTAAGTTCTAATCCAGAATCTAGACACATGAAGAATAAACAAGGAAGAAGGCTCATATGTTTATTAGGTTGGCAAGGAAGAAGAAAGCCATGTGTATCTGCATAACTAGATGGAATAACTTGAGCATCGGGACGTGTTCTGCCATCCTGGCATAGAACCTTCAGGTGGAGTTCAGAATTGAGTAATTGGTGTAAGGTTCTCCTGGGACGTTTTCTCACAAGGTGTTAGATTAAAAGAATCACAAGAGTAGCATTTTGGAAGTGCTGCATATGAAATAGTTGCTCATTTGTAACATCCTCTGCAATGCCAATGGAACCCATACATCCATTTCTCTTATGATCTAGAGATAGTAAGATATATATTAAGGTGTGTGTGTGGTATGTATCTAACTCTGCATGCACTTTACCTTATCCCTTAAGACCAGATGCAGTAAGTTAATTGCCCTACATGTGCCAATGGACCCCCTACAGGCTTGCAAATGGGTTGCTGCTCTCAGAGTAGGATATAAGAAGTTCCTAGAGAACATGCACTAGCATCTGGCGCAAGTTCATTTTGCAGGATTCTGATTGTTGGTTTGTCCTAGTGAGACTCCTGTCTGCCTTGGATTTCTGGTCTACCCCCACCTTGACCTCTGGGCTTCCTCAGCTATTGCTCTAACTCCTGACGTCTGCCTCTTCTGACCTCTGGTAACTGCTTACTTCTTGTACCTGCTATGTACATGGATATTAGATCTACTGTGACTGTTCTTTGTTTATTTACATTGTTTAAAATGGAAAATTAATGCATATTTTTTACATATCCTTCTAGACGTATACAAGGGAAAGGAATGAATGGGATTGCAATATGCTTACTATCCTGCAACTGTCCTTAGATCCCAACAAGTTTGTCTTGGAACTCTTTCCACATCTGTCCATGTAAATCTACCTTATTTCTTCTACCTACATAGAATTCTAGTACCATAGTGGAAGTATAACTTCATCTATCTATTTATTTGCTTATTTATTTAAATTTGTCAGAGGATACATGTGCTTATGAGAGAGAGGACGACAGAGAAAGCACCCCCTAAAGGAGTGTGGTCATGCTGCAATCCCTTCTTCACACTTTATTTAAATACTTCCCTTATAGATGAATATTGGGTTGTTTCCAAATTTATTATATATAGCTGGTGGTGTCATAATCTTTGTTGTGCATGTTTATTATTGTGCACTCACTTGATATGGCGTGGGAATAAATTCTTTGTGGAATTGTTGGGTCAAAGGATTTCTACATTTGATAAAGCCAATAGATACTATCTAATTTGTCCTTCAAATATACTTTATAAAATGTATAAACTCCATTAACTGTGAGTGTGAATGCCCATTTATCCCCATCACCAGGAATGAATATTATCTTTTAATTTTTAGATGAACATTAATTGAATTTGCATTTTTCTGATTACTAGTGAGGCTGAATGCCTTATTAGATATGTGTTGTTCTTTTCCATTTCTTTTCTTGTCTATTAATTGCCTCTTGACAGCCTTTATTTGTTTTTTTCCTATTGTGATGTTTATCTTAGTGATTTGTAAGACTTTTTTCTTTACAAAGATCCTATCTCCTCTACCCCCTGTTATATAGGTTGCAAATATTTTCCAGTTATATTAACCTTATTGGTAGGGCCTGGCCCCACCCTATGCTCTAATCTTTCCACATTTTTGCCTGGAGAGTTTTGTTCCATTATCATTGAAATTCCTGAAATGAGAAGTAAATGAAAGGGCTCTTTCTTTCTTTATTTTTTTGAGAGGTTTTTGCTATAGGGCACCTGCGCTTGCCAGAACGACAGAGAGAGACAAAGAGATAGAAAGCGAGAAATCACCCCCCAGTGGGGATGGCCATGCTGCAATCCCTTCTCCTCCATTCTCCTCTCAAGATCTTGGGCACTTACGTATACGTGCCCGGTGTGAGTTTAAGCCGCCGGATCTGGGACTTGAACCACAGTTGTCTACATGGGAGTTCGGCGACATAGGCATTACGCTAACTGCTGGTCCCAATGAAAGCATTCTTAAGTTGAAAACAAGCCCTACCATTCTCTCCCTGAAGTTGTTCTAAGAGGAAAAATCAAAGTTTTGGAAGAGTGGGAGAGTGACTTGGGTTATAGTATGTTTCAGTGAACAGATTATTTTATTTTAAAATTGTATGTGTGTGTGTGTGTGTGTGTGTGTGTGTGTGTATGAAAATGTGTGTGTATATTTGTGCATATATGTATATCTGTTTTTATACACAGCTGCACTTAGAGGTATTTTGACGGGGGGGGGAGATAGTTATACACACACACACGTTTGTTGTTGATTTTATACAGTTTATAGTGAATGGAGAGACTGTAACCTTTGCAGAGGTGTCAGAGCTGGGCATTTATGGGAGTGGTATTGTAGTCATTTGTTCATATGTTTCTAGATTTAATTGGATCTGTCAGCATAAGCCATGCTCCTCATGGAGTCTGCAAGTTTATTGACCTAAATCTTAAATGTATGGAGCAATCTGCTAAAATATTGACATCCATTTTATGTGAAGTTATAGCATTCATTAGAGTCAGAAAATTGTTTACCTGGGAAGCCATCCATCTCTAGCATAATAAAAACAAGACTTACATGATGACCGACTCATCCATCGATCTTGCATTCATTGCATCTCACTGTACAACAGATACAGAGATAGAAAGAATGAATAAGACAAGGTCTTTTCCCTGTGCTGAGTCTGGGGAGTGATTTGTGAATGTAGGTGTGTACTAGTGTACATAACATGTTAAGTGAGAACCAGAGGAAGTGATGTGAAGTCTGAATGGGGAGAGAGAGTTTGAGAAATCACCATGTCCCTGACTTTAGAATTTGGTCTTGAAAAATGAGCTTGGTTTTGCCTGCAGGAGAATAAAGGAAAGGGCATTTGGGGAAACATCCCATGAATTGCTGGAATGTGCGAAGGGCAAAGGCATGAAAGAACAGGGTGAGTTTGTGGCCTGTATGGCTGTAGCAAGGGATGAGTGCTGGCACGGAACACCAGCAGGCAGGGCTCTGGCCAGGCTGTGAAAGTTCTTATACGCCATGCTGAGTAATTAAACTATGTCCTAACATCCCACCTTATGCAGGAAAGGAATAATGCCAGCATTCCAGCAAACATTCCTGGCTAATGATCTTGAGCAGGTGCAAACACCATCTGGAAAGGTCACTGCCATAGCCTAAAAGAGAGGCCCAGGTAGCAGTTGTGAGAAAGGAGAAGAGAGAAAAAGTTAGGAATTTATTTTGATGGTAGAATCAAAATACCATCAAGAGGGGGACCAGCAGATGGCGTAATGATTACGTTGCTGGACTCCCACATGGTCAACTGCCGTTTGCATACCCCAAATCCTGAGAGGAGCCTGGAGGAGAAGGGACAAGGGATTGCGGTGTGTCTATCCCTCCTGGGGGGGGTGATTTCTCACTATCTGAAAAAAAATACACACACACACACACACACACACACACACACCATCAAGAAGGATGAGTCCAAGAGAATGACAAATGAGGGAGAGGGGAAAATAAATTGAACTCTACAATAGTTAGATTGAGCAGTTAGAAACAGGTTGCAGTTATTGGAGTTGGCAGGTGGTGTGGTGCTTAAAGGCGCTGGATTCCCACACGGCTGACTGTGGTTTGAGTCCCAGACCTGGTGGCTTATTTTCTCGCTCTCCCTTTCTCTCTTTCTCTGTCGCTGCCTGGTCAAATTAGAAATCATAATAATAGTAACAAATGGAATTAAATAAATAAATAATTTTTGAAAAAAGAGGTTGCAGTTACTAAGCAAAAGAGGAACTGAGGGGAGAAGACTAAGCTGGATATTGGTTTGGGACATGGCGATGTGGCTTGAGGACTGTCCACATGGTCATGTCTACTCAGCAGGTGAAAATACTGGAGTAGCTCCTCAGAGAGAGATCAGGGCTGGATGTCTAGGTTTTCTGGGCCACCTACATAGCGGGCACAGCTGCAGGGAACCAGTATGATTGTCTGAGAGAAGATGCGTATTGCAAAGAGAAGAGGTTTTCCTGGGGAAAAATGAAGGGGAAAATAGCTTGCTAGAAATCTTGTAACATGCTGGGACCAGGAGATGGCATAATGGTTATGTTGCTGGACTCCCACATAGTTAACTGTGGTACGAGTCTTGGACATGGCAGATTAAAATTAATTTGTGTGTGTGTGTGTGTGTGTGTGTGTGTGTGTGTGCATGCCCAAAACCCCAAGAGGAGAATGGAGGAAAACAGATTGTGTTTGGCCAACCCCCTGGGGGGTGGGGTAATTTTTCACTTTCTGTCTCTCTGGTGACCACACACACTAACTCTATAGCAAATGGGACCAGTAGTTAGCATAATGGCTATGTCGCTGCACTCCCGTGTAGTCGACCACAGTCCCGGACCCGGTGGCTTAAACTCACACCAGCGCATGTGCGTGCATGCCCAAGATCCCGAGAGGAGAATGAAGGAGAAGGGATTGTGGTGTGGCCATCCCCTCTGGGGGTGGTGGTGGTGATTTCTCGCTTTCTGTCTCTCTGTCTCTCTCTCTGTCTTTCTGGCGAGCGCACACGCCCTATAGCAAAAACTTCTCAAAAAAGAAAAAGGAAGGAAGGAAGGAAGGAAGGAAGGAAGGAAGGAAGGAAGGAAGGAAGGAAGGAAGGAAGAAAGAAAGAAAGAAAGAAAGAAAGAAAGAAAGAAAGAAAGAAAGAAAGAAAGAAAAATTCAACATGCAACAGAGGTGTTTTTCTGCTCAGCTGATTGTTATATCTCAGTCCTACTGAAATGAATGCAAGGTAGGGCAGAGAGAAATCTTCCAAACAGTCTAAAAAGGAATCACTAGATATGGAGGAGAGAAACAGGCATTATACAGCATTGCAAAAGTCGGAGGAGCAAGGGAGAAGTGATTTTCAGAGTGTGATGTTAAATACTGCTGAGAGACAAATATGGGGAAGATGCAAAGACTTTCAGTGAACAGACATTCAAAAGAGCAGCTTCAGGGGCCAGCAGGTGATGTAGTGGTTAATGCACTGGACTTCCACATGGTTGACCACAGTTTGAGTCCTAGACCCGGCAGCTTGAAAATCTCACTGGGCATGTGTGCATGTGTACCCAAAATCCCAAAAGTGGAATGGAAGAGAAGGGATTGCAGCATGGATATCTTCCCTTGTGGGTGATTTCTCAGTTTCCCTCTTTGTCTCGCTCTGGCTAGTGCACACACTCTATGGCAAAACAAGAACAAAACAAGAGAGCAGCTTCAGTTGGTTGGGTGGGATATCACATGGAAAGGGAAGGTCAAGTGTCAGTGCGATGCAGGCTGAGAAGTGTGCAGGATGGCAGGGGTGGTGCCTGCACAGCTGGCCGGGGGAAGCATTGGAAATGCATTTTAGTTGGATTGTGGGGAGTGGTCTTGCTCTGCTTAAACATCAGAATCCATTAGACTCTGCTTTGGGCTATGATAGTGGTTCTTGGCATAAAGATTCTCAGCCCAGCAGCATGTTTGGAGTGTAGACTCTCAGGTTTTACTCATATCTACTGAATCAGACCCCTGGGGGGCAGTACCCAGCTTGTATGGTGTTTGTTTGCTTTTCTTTAAGTTTTTTTGCCATTAGGGTGGGTGCACTCACCAGAGAGAGACAGTGAAAAGGAAAGTGAGAAATCATCCCCCAGGAGGGATGGCCACACTGCAATACCTTCTCTATTCTCCTTCTGAGGTTTTGGGCATGCACATGCCGGCACCCAATGTGATTTTCAAGCTGCAGGGCCCAGGACTCCAACAGTGGTCAGTCATGTGGGAATCCGGCCCCATAACCACTATGCCACCTGCTGGCCCCTGTAGGGTGTTTCAATGAACTTTTCCAGTAAGTCAGTGAGTCTGATCATCTGTGATGTCTGACAACCATTGACCTGTGACATAATTTTGGGAAACATTAGCACAACTGAGCTCATTTGCTTCTGAGGATTGACCTTCTGAGAGAGTCCCCAAACTGGGAGTCAAGGTTTCCAGCCAGAGGGCAGGAGGAACAAGACTTTGCCCTCAGGCCTGAAATGTAGCCAGGAGCTCGGGTTTTGTTCCTGCAGGTGGAAATAACAGTGAACAGCCTTATTTCTCTACTGAGTCTCAAATTTCTTGTTACAACATAAAACATTATTATCTGAGGACATGCTTTGCTTTAATAGAATGTGGTTTTACTTTTATTAAGGGCCTGGGATTCCCTGGTTCTATTTTCTTGTCCTTAAAAATACAATCTGATATTTTTATCTTTGGTAGGGCACAGGGGTGCTGCTGTTGAAAAAGCTCCAGACACTGGCAGATGTTTTCCCTGACACGACTGCATACTTATCAGATCATTTTTTCTTGTCTCACCAGGTCTGCGAGCTGGATATTATCTTTAATTTTGAAAAGGCTTATTTTATCCTTGATGAATTTATAATAGGAGGAGAAGTTCAGGAAACATCCAAAAAAACAGCTGTCAAAGCCACTGAAGACTGCGACATGTTACAGGAGGTCAGTGTGGTTTTAGAGGCCGTGGGAGAGATGAGGATGCTGATGGTGGTGAGGATGAGGATGTTGACGGTGGTGATGATGAAGATGAGGATGATGGTGGTGATGATGAGGGTGATGGTGATGGTGATAATGAGGGTGATGGTGGTGATGACGAGGATGAGGGTGATGGTGATAATGAGGGTGATGGTGGTGATGACGAGGATGAGGGTGATGGTGATAATGAGGGTGATGGTGGTGATGACGAGGATGAGGGTGATAGTGATAATGAGGGTGATGGTGGTGATGAAGATAAGGGTGATGGTGATAATGAGGGTGATGGTGATGAAGATGAGGGTGATGGTGATAATGAGGGTGATGGTGATGATGAGGATGAGGGTGATGGTGGTGATGATGATGAGGGTGATGGTGATAATGAGGGTGATGGTGGTGATGATGAGGCTGAGGGTGATGATGATGATGTCACCAACAGCTTCATGAGGATGATGGTGTTAATATCTAATAATATTAGCCTATACTTATTGAGTACTTACTTCGTGCCTGATACTTATAAGTTCATGTGTATTGATTCCTTTTATGAGAAAGAGAGAGACCAGTACCTCTGATGGAGTCTTGTCACATTGCCACTCTTCTCCCAGCCTCCCAGCTAACCAAGATCTCAAGCACACATGGGTACATCCAGTGTGTTCAGGCTGACCCAGAATTTCCCTTAAAGCTCCAGTATTGCTCAATGACTGCCTACCACCTGCACCACCACAGCTGGGCCCTCAGTGTGGTTTCTAGCTTATTTGACCCTCATGGCAAGTCTAAGAGCTAGGCAAGCATTGTTATTCCTGTCTTACAGATGAGTAACTAAGACTCCAAGAAGTTAAATTGCCTGCTCCATGTTACACAGCTACTGGATTGTCAGAAAAGTCACGATGTATTTTTGCATACAAAAGCATAGCAAAAATATGTCATGACTTATCATGACTTTTCTGACAACCCAATAGCAAGACTAGATTAGTTTAGTTATTTCTTCAAATTGCAAGAGAGGTAGCACTCCCAATTTTGTCCTGATGCCACAATCCACTCCCAGCCTCCGCCAGCTCTAGCTCATGGGTTCATGCGTGCCTGGCATACCCAGGGAGGTCTCTGGACATAAACCTAGAACCTTCCCATGTGGGTCAGTCTTGCAGAGCACTGCAGCTTAATGTTGTACTATCATCCAGCCCCTGAAGAATATAGATTCGAACCCAGGCAATTGGGCTCAAGAGTCTTTGCTCTTTGGGACCAGCAGATGGAGGAATTGTTACGTTGCTTGGCTCTCACATCACCAACCGTGGTTTTGTGTTCCAGACTGGAGGCTTGAACTTCATGCTGAGCACGTGTGTGTGTGTGTGTGTGTGTGTGTGTGTGCCCAAAATCCAAAGAGGAGAATAAAGAAGAAGGAATTACAGTGTGTCCATCTTCCCAGGGGGTGATTTCTCCCTTTCTGTCTCGTCTCTCTGGTGAGCACATGCACCCTAGATCATAAATCTCTCTCTTAAAAAAAAAAAAAAACAAAAAAAAAAAACAAAGAATCTTTTCTCTTCTTGCTTAAGCTTTTTAGTATGACTCTACCTCCAGGTCAAAAAGGAATCAAATGTTGGTGCTATTCTTTTCAAGAGTAATTTTATTCATTGTGTAAAAAGCCTTTCATTAAAATATCTGTGCTGCTCTGGGAAGGGAGAATAACAGTACATAGTTATTTCATTTGCCAGGAATGTTAGAACGTTATTATTGAAGATGGCGTTTATCATTTTAATTAAAATTACTTACATCTGGGAAAGCTGTGTGTATGCTCCTGTTTGCAAAACTAAGTTTTGGCCCCTGTAGCTTGCTCACCAAAGTACAAATGGACCCTGAAGCATCCATATACTCCTGATCCTCTGTAATTCTTATATAAAATATAGTGGGAATTTTCTTTTAGAAGCAGCCCAGATGCATACCATACCTAGCAAGGGAACTTTCCTATGTTAGCCTGTTGGGTCCTTCCAAGGACACTGTGAGGAAGGGCTCTTCAGCCCACTGGTCTTTGCCCTACTAAGTGGGATCATCTGACCAGCCCCTGCTTGCGCATGCATCTGGGGGTGGTGGCCTGAGGGCGTCCAGCCCTGCTAGCAGTAGGTACATTTTCTCATGCATCAGTGGCATTTCTGTCATCCTCTTTCCATAATACAAGATCAAAAGGATCCAGAGCACTATAACATACCTTTTTCAGATTGGTGTTGGGCTGGCCCCATGGCCTAGTGGTTAAGGGAGCTGGATCCTAAATGACTGATTCAGTGGTTTAAATGCTCGCCCTGGCAGTTTGAAAAACACACTGGGTACAGTTGTGTGTGTGTGTCCCAAATCCTGACAGGATGGAGAAATGGAGGAGAGGGGACCAGCAGTTAGCATAATGGCTATGTTGCTGGACTCCCATGTACTCGACCGCGGTTCACATCCCGGATCCAGTGGCTTAAAAAAACTCACACCGGGCGCGTGTGTGTGCGTGCCCAAGATCCTGAGAGGAGAATGGAGGAGAAGGGATTGCAGCATGGCCATCCCCCCTGGGGGGTGATTTCTCGCTTTCTGTCTCTCTGTCTCTGTCTGTCTGGCGAGCGCATGTGCCCTATAGCAAAAACCTCTTCAAAAAAAAAAAAAAAAAAAAAGAAATGGAGGAGAAGGGATTGTAGCATGGACCACACTCCACTGGCTCCACTGGGGGATGCTTTCTTTCTCCCCCTCTGTCTCTCTCTGGTAAGCAAGCACACATGCTCTCTAACAAAATAAATAAGTACATAAAATTGGAATTCAAGTCATTCTTCCTGCTTAGGAAATAGGAGACTGATTAAGTTAGTGAAATAAGAGGCTGATTAGATTAATACACATTAGGTGTGATTTGTCAGCAACTGTTTTGGCACATATCTGAGCTGGTTACCTGCTTCTGCCTGTTGAGGGAATCCATCCTCTGGTGAGTGGATGTGGAGAAGGGTGTCTGTGTGAGTGGGTCCTGTAAGCAGCTCCAGTCCCTGCTAGGACAATGCTTTTGTTATTAGAGGTGTTCTCCCTTCAAAAAAATGCATTGAAGTTCTGTGATGTTTACTAGGCTGTCTCCAAATGTCAAAGGAAGATAATTTTAGAGGGCACTTTAAAAACCAGTGGTTTGGAAATTCCCTGGAATAGCATTTCTTAAAATATGTTGGGGTGAGGAAGGTTGGTAGGCAGGAGTAGGTAGGTGGAGATTATTTATAACTCTATCCTCAAGGTCCTTACTGTGGAACCTCCTTATGGGAGAAACAGGTTTTTAATAGGGTGTTTGGTCCATCAATAGTGAAAGCTTCTTGAATTGGGGCCATGGCACACCCAGGTAATTTGGAAGTCCCCTTTGAAGGAAATAATTTTAGAGAGCTTGCAGTAATCTGGTGTTTCTAGTTCCATTTCAATGTGGGAAGCAGGTATTTCATATGTGAATTCTTTCAACAATTATGTACTAATTGATAGTTCATGTTCCTGGTGATTGAGTGGATCCACGATGGGTAGGGCTCAGGGGACCCTATACTTAGCCCCTAAGACCCTAGAGTGAGCAGGCAATGTCATAGCTGCTTTTTAAAGTGCTCTTCTTGATTTAACATCACCTGCCAAATACAGAAAGTGTTATTGGCGTTCTCTTAGGCTCTCGTACTCACTTCAGTGAAGTCAATGAACACTTTGGGGAGTGTGTGGAAAAACGGGCTTTGTGTATCTGTTCTGCTTTTAAAAAGTTTAGAATGGGACCTAGTGGTTAAGGGAGCTGGATGGACTCACCATATGGTTCAGATCCCAACTCCAGAAGCTTGAGAAACAAGCTGGGCGAGTAGTTGTGAGCATCCCAAATCCTGACGGGATGGAGAAATGGAGAAAGGATTGCAGCATGACCACGCACCATTAGGGGACACTTTCTCCCTTCCCTACTCTGTCTCTTTCTGGAAAGCACTCTGGCAAATTGAAAAAACAAAATAGGAGCAAATAATGTAATTCTACAAAGGAAAAGACATCTACACATTTTTTTATTTCTACCCTTTAGGCCTAAGCACATATTTGTAGTTACTAAAGATTAAGGGAGGCTTTTGTGACATTGCTTTCACTCTTAGAACAACCGTAAACCTTGCAGTAACCCCTGGGACTTTCCTTAACCCCTACCTAATAAGTTTCTTAAAATTACCAAAAAAAAAAAAAAAAAAAAGGTTGTCCTTGCATAATATTGTAGTAAGATGCATAGTCTTAAATCTACAAATGTTCAAAGCTTATTCTTAGTGTACAGAGTGTTTAGCAGATAATAGGGAAAGAAAGGAACATTTAATTGGCTGGGGATGACTTATTCACATCAAGGTGGGCAATAGCATAAAATTAATTAAAGGAAAAAGACACTAAGGAAGCAAAAGATAGTAGACATTAACAGCAGAAGGTGCAATATCTAGGATCTCAAATGGGAGCAGCAGACAACAGATGTTTTATGAAGACTAAAGACAAGTGAGGGAGGGGGAATCAAATGGAATCTTGGGACCAGAAGATGGCGTAATGGTTACTTGCTGGACTCCCACATAGTTGACCACAGTTTGAGTCCCAGACCAGGAGGCTTACAACTCACGTCGTATATGTGTGCATGCATGCATGCCCAATATCTCGAATGGAGGAGAAGAGATTGTGGGGTGTTCACCCCCCCCCCCAAGGGGGTGATTTCTTGCTTTCTGTCCCTCTGTCTTTCTCTGTCTTTTTGGCAAGTGCATGAGCCCTATAGCACGCACGTGCACACACACACACACACACACACACAAAAAAATTGGAATCTCATGAGCTTAAGCAACAAGACTCATTGTATACATGAGTGGAGCCATGAGGAGACTGCTAGGTGCACTCCAACAATCACCTTTAAAAGCTTAAGTCATGTTGGGCCAGCAGGCGGCGTAGAGGTTAAGGCATTTGGATCCCACCTGGCTAGTTGCGGTTCAAGTCTTGGATCCAATGGCTTGAAAATCGCACTGAGCATGTGTGTGTGTGAGCCTAAAATCCTGAGAGGTAAATAGAAGAGAACGGGTTGTGGTGTAGTCATTTCCTCTGGGGGGTGCTTTCTCACTTTCCCTTGTTCTCTTTCTGTCTCTCTCCAGTGAGCACATGAGCCATATAGCCAACTAATAAAAAACATTTTTTTAAAAAGCATACACCATGTTAACAGCTAAGCCAAACACAGCAATAGAAAGTCATAGCATGTCAGTGCTGTCCAAGGAGTCTCCAAAATTCATGGAACAAGTGTATTTCGAAAAAGCTATCCATAGATTTCAAAAAAAAAATTTTTGGCATCAAAATAAGCTTGCACTCTTAAATTGATTTTTTCACAAAGTTTTTGAAGTCTGATGTGTACAAGAACACTGCAGTACTGGATGTATCCAGAGGGGTCCCAAGATACTGACTCCAACTCTCTTCTTGAGAAGACGAGGGCAGAGCTCTTTATGGTCGTGTCAGCTAGAAAAGCCTGCTCCGAGCCTATGAAGTAACAAGCTCAAGAAAATACCAACATCACTGGTTCACATAGCCCTGAGTAATGGCATGGCTCAGGCAGGGTGGCCAGTGCGTGTTTAGCAGACTGACTCACCTGTGTTGTGAGCAGTGCTGATAGCCAGAGGCCAGTGAACCGTGAATACAGCAAGTGTCAACTCCAAGGCCTTTGACTAACTGGGTCCTTTCTAAGCTCCAGCAAAGCCCTATCAGGTCATGCATTTTTGTCAGATTATAAAAGCAAGATATTTTAACTAGAAAATGATGTAGTCATACAATGAAAATAAAATATTATAGCAGATCATCAAGGAATTAATTAATGAAAAGATATGCTATTGTGTTGTGTTTTATATTTGTCATCTTTTAAAAATTCTGCCTCTGCTGTCAGTTCTCTTTATACTTAACTGTGTATTCATAACTTTGTATCTCTTTTTTTTAAATGATAAATGCATTTCATTATTTATTTAGTTGTTTATGCTTTTGCACTAAGTTTTTACAAGCTGGAGAACACTGACAAATTATTTCTCCCACTGAACTATAACCATACATTCCCAGACAGTATATTATATGGTTGAACTAACATTAATACACATCACCATTTTATCAACTATATAATAAAACAAATGATCAAGTATCCAAATAACAAGTTATTCAGTTCAAAAGGTATAGAAAATATTAGATATCTTTTCGATTCATTAGCAGAAACCTACTTCTTTTATTGCAAGAGGTTGGAAAGAAAAAAAATTACACTTCAAACAAAAAAAATGTTCCTTTAAGTCTGGAACAAAATAATAATTTCAAAAATTTTATGATTAAGAATTGTTTTAGCTACAACAATGAAGCATTTCTACCTTTAAAAAATATTTACCAAATGAAAGAGTATATTTTACATGTTCTGCATAAGACAAAGGCAACATTTTATTAAAATTATTTGATAACCCCCTCCTGTTCACTTTTCCAGGCCTTCCCTGGTAAGCTGCACCTCAGTACAAATATTCAATTAACCGTAAGGCTTTTTTTTTTTTTTCTTTCTTTCCTGATCGGGAGACTTTAAAGACATGTGCTTCTTTCTGTACAATGCAGATTTTCAAAATGGAAGTTTTTCCTAACAGCACAAAATGAGTTGTCAAAAGACATGAAATTCTCATCAGAACACTTGTTAAAAATAAAAAATGCAATGGTTAAAGCAAACCATGAACATGGGAGATGGAAATATAGAGAGCATGCGGATACCCACACAGACCCTACTCTGAATGTTGGAAATGACTGAAGGGAAAATGTGAAAGGTCTAAAGTGTTCATAGTTCTCGGGACTTTAGTTCTGTGTGATACTAAAAATATACACGTATCATGCTGGGTATTTTGGTGCCTCATCTTTCCAAATTTCTTATATATTGATAAATTCTGGCATGGGAGTAGATTTAAAGCTATAACTTAATACCACATGATTTCAGAAAAAGGTCAATTGGTACAAATAATATGCACATTTTAAATGCTGAACAACAAGAATCTTTTGCTAAGAGTCCAAATAGGTTGATTGTAACCCAAACATAGAGGTTGTCATTCTGTCAAGCTCTGTGGCCTGGTAAAGCTGATTTTCAATACTCCTACGGACGCTTCATAAGAATTTTTTTTTTTTACCAAGCCAAGACGTTGGCTTATATGTATGACAATTTAGGTCCTGTCTCAAGTTCCACTTCCAAGGGAAAAACACCAGGCACCCCAGTTTTATTGAATGCTGTTGTTTCTATGACCATTGGAGTCTTTGAAGCCCAGTCACAGTTTAGGATGATAGTTCTCCAAATATAAAAGTTGCTTGCTGTTAAAAGCTCCCCGCTACTTTTTTCTTATGAATTGTACTGCATCTTCGTATTTGATTCCACCTTCAATTAAAGCTAGGGCAACTAGCAGTGGAGCTCTTCCAAGGCCTGCGAACAATGAACAGCAATATAACAACCAGGTTCTTCACAAAACTTAATTTTTACAAGACTTAACCAGTCATCATCAATATGGTTGGATGGTAACCATCATCAAGAGGCCAGTCGAAAACGTGGATGCCTTCTTTCTCCACAAGAGTAATGTCCTAAGTTGCTTCACATACTCTTAATACTATGATAATTCCATACTTCTTAAGTTCCTCTATACATTTGTTTAAGGTTGTATTGGTTGGATTTTGTGTAATGAGAAATCTCATGTTCTTGTAAGCAACTTCTACTGGAGCTGGGTGGTTCATTCAAGCCATGTTAATTTAGTTAAAAGACACTCCATAGGATTATGAGAGAATCTGAAAAACTGAATCCAGAAATGATGCCAATAAACTGAAGTCTACTTCTATATGCTGCATTTGAAATTCTCAGTGCTTTGAATGTGAAGTCGACAGTAATGGGAAATGAATGAACATCCTGACAAGAAGTAGCAATTCTTCTATCCAGTAATACTGAGGCAGTAGAAGGAAAGTGCACTGAGGTTTGCCCATCCAGGTCAGAACTCTTATAAAATGCTCTGCAGATCTCAGTTCAACTTCTGTGTCCAGGTTAACCCATCTTTAGGGAGAGCTTCTTGGTGGAGTAGCAATGAATTTCCACAGTTCACTTGTCTGCATAGAGATCGCTTTGTGCCTGGCAGTAATCGCCACCACCCTTCAGGAACTCCATAAATGTGTGACCAAGAACACCACAAAACTGAGGAATATGTTTACTCATTGAAGATTGCGGCCTAGTAATACAGACGGTCCCCAGGCAGCAGCAGCACAGGTGTTGGCAGTGGCAGTTGCTGCAGGACTTGGGTTGGTGGTAGTTGTGGTGGGACAGTGGTGTTTACAATGAAGATAGCAGCGGGGACACCAGACTCCTGTGTCTCTGTGTTTTTCTTTTTTGAAGAATTATCTTATTTAACTGTATTTATTTATTTTAATTTGACCAGAGGGGACAGAGCAAGAAAGAGGGAAAGTGAGAAAGCAAGCCACCAGGTCTAGGACTTGAACCGTGGTTAGCCATGTGGTAGCCCAGCGCCCCTAACCACCACGCCACCTGCTGGCTCTTCCTGTATCTCTTTTTAAATGGTTTAAACTCTAGACTCTGCCAAAGCAGCCTGGTCCACTGGACAGTATATATACTGTGTAAGTTAAAAGACATGGGCAAGGTCTAGAAGGAGACACAGGGGAGAGGGTTGTGGGGCTCTTTTGGCCAATGCCTGTTTAGGAGGTAAGAGCTTTTATAAGAAAATATGGATGACTGAGCACAAGTATTTTCAGCAGAGGAACAATGAATCTCCAAATGGAGCTAGTGAAAATCAGCTAGAAAACTTAATTTCCAGCTCTGGTATGCCACGAACAATCTCAGTTGGTCAGTGACTTTAGTCTCTTTGGCTCATGCCAATCAGTATGTATCTTGGTAGATGGAATAAATCACGTACTCTGGGGTTTAAGCGCAAGACTAAGTAAAACATTGATTCCTAGATGAGCAGATGGTGACTCAAACAGAACAGGTAGGGTGTTCTAAGGAAAATGTTCTACCCCCTTAAACTCTCTTGTTGATTCAAACTGGGGCCATGGTGTTGCACAAATGTGTATGTGTAACATCACTGTAACTGTCTTTTTTCAAATATTTCCAAAGTGCTAGGAAAAAATTAGGACCTTGTGGCATGTTAGCCAACTTGGTAACTGATGAAAAGGATGAAGAAACATAATTTGTATTATTTGGAAGAAAGGCTTTTTAAAACACATGGCAACAATTCTAAAGAATTATGAGCTGCTTATCTTTGATGTCTTGGCAATACGTGTAATAAAGATATTCTGCATGATATATGTAACACTACACATATTACAAGAAAAAAATTCAGACTTCTCTAATACATGTGTCTGGATGTGGTCCTCATGATTATTTTAGCAGACACTTTATCTCAAGTCAACAGCGATTTCTTGGCAGCTGCTGCTTTAGGGTTTCTCTTCTCTGACATTCACTTTATAATCAAGCTGAGCTTTTTCTCAGTTGGAAGTTATTTAGTTCCAGCCATATGGAAGTGTATACAAATTATACTCAAATGTGTATACAAAATATGTGTAAAAATTTATACCCAAACTTTGAACCACCTTTCTGGATTAGAATGCAAAGATATATGTCCTTATGTACTTTGAAAACTTCTTTTGAACAATAGCAAAAAATAAATAAATAAATAAAATAATATAAAAGATTTTACAGTCTGCTAAAGGATATGGCTTGAAGAGAGTATTGTTATAATGTATTGTTCTTTTTCAGACAATGGAAGAATACATGAACAAGCCTACATTTTAACTGTACATCTACTTGAAATCTACTTGAAGACTTCGAGTACTCTCTGTTGGGGACCTGTAGATAAGCAATGCTTTGCATCTGGGTTTTTGATGGAACCTCTGGCACCATGCCAAAGTAACCTAAAGGGATTCTTTGTTAACTAACAGAAGTTAAAGTTGTTTAAATAATATATTTTAATTATGACATGTCTGTATTATACTGTATATGAGTACTTATTTTACTCTGGTTGTTTAAAAAAGTTGCTGTATAACTCAATGGACTCAATGGTTTGCAATGTTTTAACCCCATGTGATATAGTTATGCTAATTTTTATAAATTAGCGGCAATATATTTTTGTTGCATTTGATTCTCCACTGACAGGTTAAAAACTATATTGTAATAACCCATGACTTTGAATGTAAAGGATATCTTATATCATTAATACTTTTTCTAAATGTTTAGTTTTTAAAAATTGTATAATTCAAAATTCTGTTACTAGTTCAGTCCATACATAATGCTAGACATTTTAATACAGTTTTTAATACTGTAATTTCAGTCCAGATACAATGTATCTGATTTTAATGCCCTGAATTCACTTATTTTTTTTCATAATTGGAATTAAGGAAAATAACCAAAGAGAATATAGAATTTAGCAAGTATTTTTGATACCTTACAAGCTGCTGTCTAGACTGTTTTTAATTATGCCTTTTAATTGAATAAAAGGGACATTTAAATAAGTTCTTTTATATATATATTGCTATAGGATGCATGCACTTGCTGGAGAGAGAGAGAGAAAAAAAGTGAGAAAGCACCCCAAAAGGGGAAATGGCTATATTGCAATACCAATTCCTCCTTCTCCATTCTCCTCTTGAGATTTTGGACACACATGCACATGTGCCCAGTGTTTTGTTTTTGTTTTCTCCAAAGCTATCAGATACAGGACTTGAACCACAAGTTGGCCATGTCGGATTCAGTTACCTTAGCCACCATGCCACTGGTTAGCCCAAACTATATATATTTATAAATGCCTCAAGTGATCTGGAAATACAGTAACTATGACTTCCCTTATTATTATAAAAATAGTATGATAAAGATTAATAATGACAGCAATAATTTTTATTGCAAATACTATTTTAAAAATATGTTTCAAGCACTCTTCGCTACTTTAGAGATTATTTCAAAAATGTTTTACTGCACACCTAATATGTTTGAAGACTTAGGGTTATCAGACTTACTAAGAGTACTTTATATTACTGTAGTCTATAGAGTGGATATCTTCTCTCCTTTTTTTCTTTCGTACTCCATTTTTCCCCAAAGAATATATTTGCTACTGACCATTATTATTATGAATATGCCCTGTTCATGCTTTCTGGAATGAAAATTCTACCTAACCAGGTCCTAAATATGATTAGACAATTATGGGGACATATGAGTCATGTAGCAGTGCTTAGGGACACTTTAGTGCTTTTCCTAGGAGAAGAATGTACATGCTGTGGGAGTCTAGAGAGAGCCCATCTGGTAAATGCTCAAAGAACCTAACGGGAAAATGTCTCTTTGGTTCATCTGAGTATATTCAGGGGGAAAAATGGCAAGACAAAAGCAGTGGGAAAAATTGACCAATTCCTCAACATAACTATTATTCAAAGGGAATAGTTCAGATTCATATATGAATTAATCATTGGGTTTTTAAGTATCTAATATATTCTCAACTTACTAATGCAATTATAATTATGGCAACACAGTGAAGCTTAACTATGTTTTTTGATCACTTTGTTTATTTTAGGTTTTCTTTAATTTTGTGGTTTAACTTTTTATTTCTAATATGGTAAAATTCTTTATTTTTCAAAACAGTTTTGTAAAGATGGACTTTACGTAATTCAGCAGTTTTTCTTGTTCTTTTGAAAAACATTTTTTAAATCAGTTTTGGATGAAGGTATCTCTTGCACCTCACTGAAATGTACTGTACTATTCTGGATAGTTCTACCTTAGACAGTGACTAGTTATATAGAGGGCTTCTCAGACTTCTTCATTAGCATCAAACATAGAGAAATGAATAGATCTAGGCACTGGACCTTGGCTTAGCAGCAAAATGAATTATTTTTCAAGGTTGACCCACATAGGAAGGTGCTAGGATTGAGTCCAGAGACTTTCCTGAGTATGCCAGACACACACATGCCTGTAATGAGGGGCTGACCAAGTCCGCTGAAACATGGCAATAATAGCCTGTGGGGGAGAGGGGCTGCAGGTGGCATAGTGATTAAGGTGCTGGACTCCCATGTGTCCGACTGTGTTTCGAGTCCTGAACCAGCAACTTGAAATTCATGCCAGGTGTGGTGCTTGCATGCCCAAAATCCTGAGAGGAGAATGGAGAAGGGATCATGCTGTGGCCATTCCCTCAGGGGTTGATTTCTTACTTTCTGTTTCTATTTTTCTCTGTCTCTCTGGTGAGCACACACATCCTATAGCAAAAACCTCTTAAAAAGAAAAGACTATTGGAGTGCTATTTCCCTGCCTTTCTTGCCCCTGGAAGAAATAAGTGGATAAACTTTAATAAAAAGGAAAACAAAAAGAACATATCTATGAGAGATACTGAAATATATATGAGGGAAGTTGGGGGTGTCTTACCTAGGGCTTGGTGAAAATAATCATTGTTTTCTTTATATTATGTAATTTAATAAAAGTACCAAGTAAAAGGAAAGATAATAAATATTAAATTTTTATAAAACTTCCAAATACATGTGTTTAAGTTTTTTAATGTGGAATTTGAGTGTACTTTCATGACCTGAGTATATTTTAGAAGTTTTAATTTTGTTATTATCATTTCTAATTTACATATAATAATTGTACAAATTTATGGGGTACACAATAGTGTTTCAAAACATGTATACAAGTGTGATGGTCAATTCAGGACAATAAACATATTCACCATCTTAATATGCTGTGCACTTTCAAAATTCACTCTTTTTTTTGATAAGTACATTGAATGATCTTGAAACTGTTACTGAGCTGTAGTACAAAAGCATTTTTTTTCAAATAGGATTTTGTGCTTGAAATTGCTACCCATAGTTCCTGGTGAAATCTCTTCAATATAAGATCTTCATTTTCTTGGTACTTACAATCAAGGAAAAACTTCACAAGTGGGTGATAGCAAATAGAAGAGCCATTATCTGTTGCTTTAGCTCCTGCTGACTGTTCTCTTACCATTTTCTCTTATTTTGACAACCTGAGTTCTTTACATGTACGTAATGAAGAGATCGTTCTTTAAATAGAGTAACAACTTCTATTTTTTTATTAACAAATGTAGAGTTGACATTTCTTGTAATAAAATGAACTTTTTTCCCCTTTTTTTAGTTTTTTTTTTTGCCATAGGGCACATACACTTGCTGGAACTAACAGGGAGAGACAGTGAGAGGGAAAGTGAGAAATCACCTCTAGAGGGGACAGCCATGCCTACAATCTCTTCTCTTCCATTCTCCTCTCAAGATTTTGGGCAAGCATGCACACATGCCCAGTGTGATTTTCAAGCCGCTGGACTTAGGACTCAAACCATGGTCAGCCATGTGGGAGTCCACTGCTTTAAGTACTATGCCATCTCGTGTTCCCAGCAAACAGATTTGTAATCCATTCAAGCTTCTTTTCTATATCTTCTCCTAAAATAATGATAAAGCTTTTTGTCAAACACATTGTTCTTCTAAACATCATAATTTTTCTTTAGATTCATCTTATAATACCTGTGGAGCATTGCTAGTACCCATGCTTAATTTTACTTTCAAAGGTTTAATTTTGGTATAGGGCATATGCACTCAGCTGAGAGAGAGAGAGGGGAAGCGAGAAATCTTACCCCAGGGAAAATGGACGTACTGCAATCTCTTCTCCTCCTTCCTCTCCGGATTTTGGGCACACATACACACACACCCAATGTATTTTTCAAGCCTCTGGGTCTGGGACTTAAACTGCAAAGTTGGTCATGTTGGATCCAGATGCCTTAACCACCACACTACCTGGCTGACCCACTTTTCAAATATTTAATCAATAATCTTTATTAGTCATTGTTCATGCATGTTTCCCATATAGTCCCTCCAATTTTTTATTTAGCTCATTCAGATGCTCTGGAATATGAGTAAATAAAGTCAATGGCTATTTTTCAATATTTTGCCATTAAAGTGAGAGTCATAAAATATTTTTCCATTCTTATTTTAACGTGACACTCTTGACAAAGCTCCACCCATAGGCAATGTGCTTTGGTATTAAACAGTAATAATCTGTTTGCCACATAAAGCTAAAGATAGATAGGTCTGTCACATCTAGGACTTTATTAGATTCACCTTTTGATAGTGCCATTCATGTGGAATTCAGGCCCACATATGAACTTTTGAAGTTCTTCATATTAACTACATTTCAGGGCCTTCTCTTTGCATCTATACTATAGGCATAAACTTAGCTACATTTTCATTATAATTTATAATTCAAAGTGTTCACTTACTATTTTGTTTATTAGTTTATTTTGCAACTTTACAGAATATATAATGTTCTCAGATTTTGTCTTCAGGATTTGACAGTTTCTAACAAGGGTGGATTAACCCGAGATGATACATTTATGTTTTAACCAGCTTCTAGATTAAAATGATATGAAAGTCTTTGACATGTCCTCTAACTACTAGTAAAGATACTCCAAAGGGACATTTTTCTCTCTCATTTGGAAAATGTTGAGAATGATCACAGAGGCTGGTAAAAGGAGTGGTTCTGTAATTGTGTAAGTTCTGTGGGCTTTTGCTATTGTAAGCACGACCTCATGACGAACTTTGTAAGATATACACGTAATATTGGTACAGCTTATCAGAGAACTTTATTTCTTATTTTTTCTTGCACATGTTTGAAATGTAAAGTAATTGTATTTGTAAAATGGCTGTTTACTGGGATAATGCCAGTGTAACTTTCTTGACACCATGCTTTACTGGATAACATTTTGAAGTAAGACGTTGAGGCTGAAGAAAAGGAAGAATTATGGAGGACCTTGGCTCCAAAGGTGAGACAATCTTCATACCTCAAGTAACTGAAGCTTTTTTTTTTTTAACTATCTTTTTTTTTATTGGGGGGGGGATCTGTTGAATTCTTTCTGAAGCCCATTTTAAAATAAAATTGTTTCATTATGGTAGGAAAAAAAGTCTGTAAAACGTAAGACTGTATAAATGTAAAAAATAAAGAACTAAGAGAGTTGCAAGCATTTGTAGTCAGAAAGTAAGTGATAAGGGGGACCAGCAGTTAGCGTAATGGCTATGTTGCTGGACTCCCACGTAGTCGACCGTGGTTCATGTCCCGGACCTGGTGGCTTAAAGCTCATGCTGGGCACGTGTGTGTGCGTGCCCAAGATCCCGAGAGGAGAACGGAGGAGAAGGGATTGTGGCGTGACCATCCCCTCTGGGGGGTGATTTCTCGCTTTCTGTCTCTCTCTCTCTCTGTCTGTCTGGTGAGTGCATGCGCCTTATAGCAAACCTGTAAAAAAAAAAAAAAGAATAGAAATTAAGTGATAAAATAATACAGTTCATTTGCATTCTTTAGAATCAGACAAAATAAGCTGAAAATCAAAATGCAATAAAAGCAGAATTTTGAAAATGAATGCAGTTAAAATGGAAAGTATTAAAATATTAAATATTTTGTTGAACAAAATAAACTTCTAGGCTGGCTCTGGTGCAGTGGGAGTGCACTTCTCAAGAGAAGCTGCATTCCGTGTGGTGACTGTGGGTCAAATCTCTGGCATGGTCAGCCTGAAACACAGGCTGGAGGCCTGGAGGAAGGGATCGTGGCATGATTCCCTGTGGCACCTGTGGAAGGTGCCTCTCTCTCTCGCTCTTACACACACATGCACGTTCCTGCTTGTATCATGGATAAAGAAACAAGTTAAAATAAATAAATAAATTTACCCCATGGTCTTAAAATACAAATATTACTTTCACATTTGTAGAGTTAAATTTATTTTGCAAACTCCATCTTCTAGAATGAATTAATCAAATTATGTCTTTCTGTCTCTAGAAATAAGCATCTTTTTACTTCTGGAAATAATTTTTCATAAAATTTTATTAAGAGTCAGACTTTGACTAATTATAGTATTAAAAGGCAAACCCCAAATTATGCATAAATGAGTGAATAACCAAGGCATATTCATGAGAAAAATGAATAAAATCAATTATAAGTTCTACTTGGAGCATCTAATCTCATTAGAAGAGTAAGAATCCTAAAGATATAATTTGTACATACTTTTTCTATTACTTGAAAAAATTATTAAAAATGTAAGAGCATAGAGCAAATTAATTGAAAGAAAATTTAAATTTTTTACATATATGTGGAGAGCCTCAAGGATGAGAAACCACAAAGTAAAAATCAGACTAGCTCATTATTTTAAGAATGTGTAGACACTTCTGCTCAACCTTTTCTGGTCTCTGTCAGTACATTCTGTGTTGAAAATATGAGCCAAAATATATAATTACTGCATTTAGGAATTTTTCTGAGGCAGCCATCCAAGTACTATTCAAATATAATTTCAGCTCTTTTGAACTTTAGAATCAATGGAAAATAATGGCTGGAATTTTCTTTCCTTTTTTCTTTTGAGAGAGAGATTTTTGCTATAGGGCACACACACTCACTGGAGAGACAGAGACAGAAAGCAAGAAATCACTCCCTTGCTCCCAGGGGGATGGCCATACCCCAATCCCTTCTCTATTTTCCTCTTGGGATTCTGGCACATGCACATGTGCACCTGGTATGAGTTTTAAGCCCCCAGGTCTGGTGATTGATTGCATGGGAGTCCAGTGACATGACTATTATGCCATCTGCTGGTCCCGGAATTTTCTCATCTTTACATATGATTTTCAGCCACAGTCTCTCCGATCACACGGTGGACCATAACACACTGACTGGAATGTTTTGTGTGACGAGAACATCACATTTGTGTTTAGTTACAGCATGGAAAGGACCTAGGAATTGGAAACCTTCAGTCCAAGTCTTTGTCTTGAAGGGGATGTTAGAGGCAGATGAGACCATGGAGGAGAGCTTGTCTAAACCACCATGATACAGAAGAGGAAAGAATCATCAGTACGTCAACATGTATGCTTTGATCAGGTCCCAGTGCTATTTACTTGTAGTATTAAACCTTGTCCGGGTCAGAGGTGTTACCCCATGAAAGCATTGTTTGTTACGCCTGTTTTCCTGGCATGAAATGCAAGTCTAATGACATGAAGCATGTTTTTCACCCCTTCAAATGAAGTATATGGAGAGCACTTTAAATACAGGATGCCATTACAGGAGTAGAAAGAAGAGCTACTCCTGGAATATAGGCAAAAGATGAATTATCAAGATCGTGTGGCTGAGTTTCTCACATGTTTCATAGGGAAGAAGAGAATAGAGGAAGGATACTTTTCCCCCCTGGTGTTGAATTATAGTCTGGAAAAACCATTGAATACTGTGACCTCTTTCAGTATCTAGTTAAGCCTTACCATTTCACCCTTATTTGTATTGAACTATGAAATAAGACTTTCGTGTTGGGTCTGAGCCTCATGAAGAGCCAATGTTGGATGAAAACAAACACAGCTTTAAAACATGAGGCATAAAACAGCTATTCATTTACTAGACCATTTCTTTTTTCTTTGTCAGTTTTGCTATAGGGTGTGTGCCCTCGCTAGAGAGAGAGAGAGAGAGAGAGAGAGAGAGAGAGAGAGAGAAAAAGAGAGAGAGAGAGAGAGAAATCATCCCCCAGAGGGGTATGGCCATGCTACCATCCCTTCTCCTCCATTCTCCTCTTGGGATTTTGGGCATACATAGACTTGCACTCAGTGTGTGTTTCAAGCTTGAATTGTGCCGTTAACCACAGGGAAGCCAGATCTTATTTATTTATTTATTTTTTAAATTTCCTCCTGAACATATAGCTAGACTTCATTTCCCAGCCTATCCTGAAGCTAGTATAAACCTTCATTCTCTATATTTCTCTATATACTGCAAAAGAGAAGACTTCAGGATCAGAAGAGGCAGAGCCAAGAGATGAAGGAACCTAAAAAGAAAGCTGTCAGGAAAGCCAACCAACTTGGAACAGCCACACTAGGCTGTTATGTGGGACAGAAAAGAACTTTTATTGTGTTAAGTCACTGAGCTTCTGGGGCCTTTTCTTCTAGCAATGAGCCTAACCTGATGTATGAACCAATTGCGGGCTACCAAGTCAAGAGCATGACATGTGAAACCAAGTTTGTTCAGAACATGGAACACTACAGTACCCTTTAGAGCTAACACAAGCAACTGATTATCTAGAAGAAGGTGGATGATAAATCTGGCAGTAGGCTGCTAAGAGAGAGAGATGCTAGAATGGGGAAGTAGGAAGAATATAATATTGCTATCTACACACATCAGAGTTGTGGAGGCACAAATTGGGTCCCACCGGCTACTCTGAGCCTGTGTTACAAATCTTGTTTGGCCCTTGTTTGACCGTGTAAAACATTGGATCAATTACATGAGTTCATATGAAAACTATTTTTTGTTGTTGTTGTTTCTCTTGGCGAACTGTAAGAACTGGCAGCGTTGGGTCTGTGGTTCTCCATGACAAACCCCAGCTGGAGACCGGGTCCTCTGTAGAAGCTCTCTACGCACCCCACTTTGGACCTGCCCACTTCACTGATTTATTCTCTAATTTACGTACTTACCTAGCCCTGGGGCATTCTCATTTGGCTCCTGAACTATAGATTTTTGTCTTGTTTCCTGGTTGCTGATGCTGCCTGATAAGCTTCTTTTTGAGACTCTCAGTGATCTGCTTCTAAACTTGTAGATCACATACCCACTGTCTTTTGAAGTTCTTCCTGGTTGATATATTGCTCACTTCTTAGCTGTTGCTTTCTCTATTTCTTTTACTTGAAACAGTCTGAATGATGTATAGTGATTTAATGTATGAATAATATTTAAAAAATTAATAAAAATATGACAAGGCCACAAAAAATGAAAAAAAAAGAAATATCATTTTCATCTCCAAATTTCCAGATGCTTTGATATGCAAGGGATACTTTCTTCATGGATGCTCTCTTATCAAATTCTTCCTCCTGTCATTGAAATCCCTTTGTATTACACCTGTGCCTCTCAAGGTACTCATCATTTTAAAAGTGTATTATAGGGCTTGGCAGGTGGCGTGGTGGTTGAGGCTCTGGACTCCCACATGGTTGACTGCAGTTTGAGTCCCAGACCTGGTGACTTGCTTTCTCACATGCCCTTTCTCTCTCTGGTCAAATTAAAAAAATAATAATAACAAATAGAATGAAATAAATCAATGATTCTAAAATGAAAGTTGTATTATAAATATTAAATATATGTCTTATCTCTTGCTGACATAAGAAAGTCCAGAGTAGACAGGATAAGTGTATATGAGAATATGTGTGTGTGTGTGTGTGTGTGTGTGTGTGTAGGAGAGAGAGAGATGATAGTGAGAGATAAAGTCTCCTAAATGGCCTGTTGATATCTTGCATACATCGACACAATTGTCAATAGCTCTTATATTGGAACCTGAAAACCTCTTCTTTAAAAAAATACATTTTCCTTTACACTCCCAGACTGGAAAGTTCTCAAAGACTTACAAGAGGTTCATGAAACCAGCAAGGAGTCTGCTCATTTACAGAGTACACCATCAGAATACTTTTGTTTGTTTGTTGTTGTTGTTTGTGAGAGATTTTTGCTATAGGGTACAAGCACTCGCTGGAGAGACAGAGACAGAAAATGAGAAATCACCCCCCTCCACCCCCTGCCACCAGGGGAATGGCCACACTGTACCTCTTCTCTTCCATTTTCCTCCCGGGATTTTGGGCATGTACACACACATGCCTGGCCTCTGGGTCCGGGACTTGAACTGCCATTGGTCATGTGGGAGTCCAGTACCCAAACACTATGCCACCTGTTAACCCCATAGAATAGTTTATTTTTGATGAAGAGGGTTTGTACTGTCTCTTGAGTCCAGAAGGAACATTAAAATCTTGTCATTCTGAAGCATGCTTGGATTCTAGAACCTCAAGTGACAGATGACATTACTGCCCAATGACTTTCTGTCTTGTCTGCTCCTGGATCTCTATTCATACTAACCGTACAGGGAGATCTCAATAAATGTTTGCTGAATGAGTTGGATAATGAAAGACTACATTCAGCTACAAAACTACAGTGCCCTTTAGAGCTAAAGGGTACTGTGACTACTTGATTACAGTTGTTCCTGTGGTATAGATATCAGAATTAACACTGAGCGGGACCAGCAGTTAGCATAATGGCTATGTTGCTGGACTCCCACGTAGTCAACCGCGGCTCACGTCCCGGATCCGGTGGCTTAAACTCACGCCGGGCGTGTGTGCGTGCGTGTGTGCCCAAGATCTCGAGAGGAGAATGGAAGAGAAAGGATTGCGGTGTGACCATCCCCCCTGGGGGGTGATTTCTTGCTTTCTGTCTCTCTCTGTCTGTCTGGCGAGCGCACGCGCCATCTCTCCAAAAAAAAAAAAAAAAAAAAAAAAAAAAAAAGAATTTAACACTGAGCACATAGTGCTGGTACCAGGTACCATAAGGATAAATGTTTCTTCTCATAAAAGAAACAAGTGATTTGGGATCAGAAGTTAAGCTACCACTGGGGACAAAGTGGAAGGAGAGTGGGAGAGGGGGAAAGTGTAGGAAGGGAAATTGGGGGAAAAATGGAGAAATAAGATATTTATGGGACACATATGGTTTGTTGCCTGTTGATGATATTGTGTATAGTATTCTCAACTTGCCTGGTGTGTGGAGTATATCATGTTGGGTAAATCTCTTTATAATCGATGTAGAGAGATTGAGTGTATAAATAATAATAAAAAAAGAAACATTAAAAAAAGAAAAGCTTTTCCTATTATAAGGAAGTATATAATGCTGGACTTTAACATTTGTCATTTTATAGTCATTGGGCATCCAGGTAGCCCCTAAGACCTTAAAAAGAATTAATCTGAGGGACCAGCAGTTAGCGTAATGGCTATGTCGCTGGACTCCCATGTAGTCGACTGCAGTTTGCGTCCCGGACCCGGTGGCTTAAAACTCAGGCCGGGCACGTGTGCGTGCATGCCCAAGATCCCAAGAAGAGAATGGAGGAGAAGGGATTGCAGCGTGGCCATCCCCCCGGGAGGTGATTTCTTGCTTTCTGTCTCTCTGTCTCTGTCTGTCTGGCGAGCGCACGTGCCCTATAGCAAAAACCTCTCCAAAAAAAAAAAAAAAAAAAAAAGGAATTAATCTGAACAAAAGAAAACAAAAATGTAATGGTTGACGTATGTATATAAAAATAAATGTCAGGAAAATGAAAAAAAAAAAGAAGTTAAGCTACCGCATTTCAGGCCAGCCTTAAGCCAATACTGTTTTTGTGGGTGTTGTACTAAGCTTTTATGTTGAGGTCATTCGTCTTGTGGCAAACCCACTGTCAACTCCTGCCAGCACAGTGGAAGAGAACCCAGTGAGCTATGGATGTTGTTGTACAATGAGGAATAGCCTCCTTAAAAGGTGTGATCATGTCTACCCCAAAATATGCACTTTGTGTATTTAATGAATTAAGACTTTTGTACATAATTATTACAGGGACAGATGTTTTTAGAACAGAAGGTCCCTTTTTGATTATTGTTTTTTTCCAACCCATGCAGTAGAAAGCAGTGATGCTAATTTTTCTCTGTCCATTCAGTCTTCTTCTTGCTCTTTGTGATAAAAATGTGTTGACTCTCTCTTTACATGCCACGTGAGATCTGTGCAACTGCAAGTGATATGAAAACAAAGCCTAGGAAACATTCGTTAAGAGAAATGGAAAAATGCCTTTTAAGGAAGCTCGACTGTACCTGAAAGTGGCAGTTGCCATGGAAATGATTACCTATTACAGTGTTCATTAGACTGGGTAAGATATTACTCATGAGGGACAGGAGAGGCAGTTTCTACTTCTTAAAATTAGAACAGATGAGCAGGTGAGGAAGGACAGACGGTACTAACGGAGAGAATGATAGTTCATGTTGGTCACTGTGAAGATTTACCACCTGCTTGATTCTCTCAATTCGTGCTCCTGTTTGTGTATGGAAGCACAGTGAACCAAGAATTTACAGTGAACAGCAATTATAAAGGGGAGCTAAGAGCCAAACTAAGACCTTTATTAGTTTAAGGCATAGGAAATTAAGCTTTATAGAGAAAGGGCTCATGTTAAAACCAAGTGTTTCCTTTTTTTTTTTTTTTTTAGAGGTTTTCGCTATAGGGCGTGTGCGCTCACCAGACAGACAGAGAGAGACATAGAGATCGAAAGCCAGAAATCACCCCCCAGGGGGGATGGTCATGCTGCAATCCCTTCTCCTCCATTCTCCTCTCGGGATCTTGGGCACACACGCACACGTGCCCGGCGTGAGTTGTAAGCCACCGGGTCCGGGACGTGAACCGTTGTCGACTATGTGGGAGTCCAGCGACATAGCCATTACGCTAACTGCTGGTTCCCAGTGTTTCCTTTTTGAAAGTATGATGTTGGAATGACTTCTTCAATCACAGCTCTCCCATAGAAATCACTATGTAAAGACTGATATTTAGAAAAATAGAACTAAACAGAAAATAGATTGAGAAGGCACACTGGTCCCTCTCATTTAATGGCCTTTAGGAAAAGAAGAATATTAAAATTAGGAATCCCACATTACAGCCTTCCTGACGGGCAACCTCCTCTGTACCATGGTTTCCAGCCATGTGCTGTGGTACATAGAGGTGACATAAATGGACTACAGGTGACCTGAGGGTATTGATATTTTTTATTCCAAAGGAGACTTCCTCCTTTATTTTTATTTTTTATATATTATTTTCTTTTAATTTCTTTTATAGAATCAATCACTATATATCACTTAGCTTGTAAATTGAAGTTTCCAACATGAATACATTTCACATCAGTCCAGTTGGGGGTACTATACACATCATCAACAGATAATAATCCATTTTGGTGTCCAATAAATATCTTGCCTCTCTATTTTTCTCCTTAATGTCTTTCCTCATACTCTCCTCCTTCTCCCATCCTCTTCCCATACTGTATCAGGTCTCTATAACCATTTCCATATTTCTATATCGCCTAATCTTTCAGTTTCAATCCATAGAGTGTGAACAGTTGGTATATATTAAGTGGAGACATACAGTGTCTCTCCTTCCTCCTTTATTGAACAAAGTATGTCAAAATAGGGTTGTTTCCTACCAGTGCCATGACATGAAAAGGTTAGTTATGAACAACCTTGTAACAATTAGCTTTACAAACTTGGTCTTATAGAGAAAACTTACAAAAGGTTATTATTAAATTACAGTCAGGAACCCCAAATGAGTGAGCTCTCATATTGCTATGCACATGCTCTTACCCTGGAACATCCTACCTTTTTCTTATTTATTTATTTATTATTATTTTTTATATATACATTCAATCCCATTGTTTAGCTTACAAAGTGAACATTTCAATATGTGAACCTTTCTCCCCAGTCTAGTTGATCAAAATATCTTCAACAGATAACACCGGCCATGGCAGCCCCTATTGGCCTGGAAACTCTTTGTCACCACATAGGGCTCAGCTCAATGTCAACTCCTGTAAAACTACCTGTAATACCTCTTTCTTTAGCCTTAATGAATTTTAATAAATATTACAGGAACAGAGATCTTTGTGGTCACATATATGTGACTATACACTGACAACAGGGTGTCTTCTTCTCAAGACTGTGAACCTCTGCAAGACAGAAGCTGTGAGCCTTATATTGTCATTCAGATGGATTATTTCATGTTTGTTTAATAAATAAATATGTCACACTTTTGAACTTTAGGTGGAAGGAAGCACAGTCAAATTATGGCCATAAGGTTCCCATTTGTCACATCCCCCTGAACACATTTGACTATAGATTCAGGGTCTCACTGTCCTTTTGTGTCCTTGATATAGTTGATGGAGCCATTTGAGGAGATAGATCTTTTTTCCCTGATGACAAATCATGCAGGAGAGGATCAGCTCAGCAGGTTTGCGTTGCTTGAACACTGCACATTCTAAATAAAAATCTCCCTCCAGAACTGACTGGCTCTTGGGGCACAGCCTCTGAGCCCTTGGGATGTTCTGCCTGTTTTACATCTCGAGACTTTGGCATGCTGCATATTGCTGCTCTCAAGATAACGCTTGTGCTCACTTTGTGATTTATGGCCAACACCCATTTTTGCTCTGGGTGGGGGCTGGAGTCTGCGTAGCTGAGGCCAGCTACAGGATTGCTACACATCTGCATAACCGGCCCTCGATAAAACCTCTGGACACCAAGGCCTGGTGAGCTTCCCTGGTTGGCAGCGCTTTGTACGTTGCATCATCTGTCTCCTGGGAGAACTAAGTGCATCCTGTGACACCACTGAAAGGAGATGCCCAGAAGCTTACCCCAGTTTCTCCTGGGCTTTGCTCCGTGTGTCTTTTCCTTTTACTGATTCCAATCTATATCCTTTCATTACAATAAATGGTAGCTTGACTACAACAGTTTTAGAGCTCCGTGAGTCCTTCTAGTGAATCATCAAGCTTAATAATGGTCTCGTGGACCCCTGGAACATAACATAAATCAGGTGATTGATTGCTCAATAGTATGGTATGTGGAAATGAATAATTATACTCATTAATTAAGGGACAATTGGAGGGAGAGTCTGAAAAGGTGTTTTGGCAGTGGAGTACAGCAATTCTGTGAAAAAGTTGGACTTTTCTCTTACTGGGATTATGTGATGGGAACCAGAATTGATATGGTTGAAACAAAGACTCTGAGCTAATATTTGAAATGAGTATACTTTCAACGAGGATAGAGCTGTAGGTATGCAGTTGGCCAAGGCAAATCCCTTGCTCCACTGGACAAAGCAAGTATGAGGTTAATATCACACCAGATGTCAAAAAACTGAATCTGACAATAGAGGAACGTAACCATAGACTAAGTTTAAAATAGTTTCCTCCTTTGACATATTCAGTATAATCCCCAAATGATAAAGCTTATGTCTATCCAGATTTAAAGGCCGTGAGCAAGTTGTGACCCTGGAACATAACAGCCTCAGTGCACTGAGAGTGTGTTGTAACGTGGTTGCCTTGCCTTTTACAGCCAGGCTGTTCCTCTGTGTTATAGCAATGGAGGTATAATGCAGTCTTTTTTCCTTTGGAACCCATGGGCTTCATTTCCAAACTCTTAGAAGTTGTGAAATTTTAACAAAATGAATAAAAATTTGTGACAAAACTTAATTGTTTTTAACAAAAATTCAAACTATTTTTAGCAAAAAATGAAGATGAAGAATAATGCCCAGTATTGAGTGATAGAGGTAAAGAGTACATATTGGGTTATTGGAAAAGCCTGGCATGTTTCTCAAGCTGCCAGACCCAGGACTCAAACCAGGAAGTCAGCCATCTGTGATCTGGCTGCTTTATCCACCAGGCCACAGAGCTGTCCTTATAAAGCTCATATTTGTTCACCCAGGAATTCTGGCAATCTAATTCAGGAGTCAGAAAACTATGGTCTGTGGGTCAAATCTAACTTGCAGACTATTTTTTTTATGACAAACTCACAAGGTAAGAATGGTCTTTACATTTGCTAAGGGTTTAACAGAGCAAGGAGAAGAAAGGGAAAGGAAGGAGAAAAAGGGAAAGAGGCAGACTTTATGGCTCACAAACCTAACATGTTTGCTATCAGGAACTTTTCTCTCTCTCTCTCTCTCACACACACACACACACACAAAACCCAACAAACAAACAAACAAACAAACAAACAAAAATTGCCTACTCTGATCTTCCTGAAGGGACTAATCCAAAATATGAAAAATCTACATAAACAAACATGAGCTTTACAATAGTTTTATAGTTTTTAAAAATGGGAGTATTCTATATACCCAGAATAGAATGCTTATATGCTCTTAACTCATGCAAGGGAATATTTTCCACTAATAAAGTGATGGTTACTGAAGACCATAAACGATGCTTTCAGGTCTATGCCCATCCACCCCCACTCCCAAGAGAGGGCATGTGTACTTACCAGAGAAAGAGATGGAGGGAGAAATCATCCTCTCCATGGGGCGTAGTCATGTCATAATCCTATCTCCTACATTTCTCCATCCTGTTGGGATTTGGGGTATGGACACACATGTGCCTGGCATGTTTTTTAAACCTCTAGAACAGGGATTTGAATTGTGCTCAACCATGTGGGACCTGGCTCCCTTAACCACTAGGTTACAGGGTGAACCCCAGTTCTATTGCCTGATTTAAAAAGCCTTTAGCAACTACCCCAACATACAGACATTTTTCTAACTCCTGCATGCTCAACGTAGATGTTAAGCTACATATTTTAAAATTTGATCTTTCACCTTGGATGGGATGAACTTGACCTAAAGGATAGCTCCCAATATCTGTGCTCTGGCTTTTATTTTTTTTATTTTTATTTTTTTTCTCTTTAAATTTATTTTTTACATTAATTCACTATACATCATTTACAGCATACAGATGAATTTTCCATCCAAAATATACTGTGTATTGGCTCAATCAAGCACATCAACATACATGTTATCAGCAAATAATTTTCCAATTCTTATGTCTTGTATACTTTGTTTTTTGTTTTGCCATCCTTGATTCCCTATCCCTCACCCTCTACCATGTCTCACCCTCCTCCCACATTGTCTCTGGTATCCATGGTTGCTTTCTATGCCTTCCCCCCCATTTAATTGATTTGCTAATGAACTTAATTAGCCTAAATATATCCAATAGCTAGCACAGCTGATATATACCTATACATGAATCCAAGTCTGACTTTAGGCATAAACCTCAGTGAGTAGAATGAACATATTATAAAGTAGTACCCAGTTGGGGCTATATGGCTTACTGCAGTCATCAAATATGCATTTTTTTATAAAATTTCGATACGAACAGTTTTACTGTTTTTTTTTTTTTTTCTCCTGCAACTATTTTTAAAAATTACTTAACATTCATTCCCTGAGCATCATCACAACATACTAAATGTGGTTTCCCATCTAGAATAATCATGCATGTTATCATCAATAATATTCCATTTCTACTTTCATACATATGTATATGTATATATATGTTTTTTATCCCATGTTTGACCCTCTGCCCTTTCCTACTCTTTTATTACACTATCTCTGCTATATACAGTTGTTTTCTATTTCTTTTCCCCCAACATTTTGTTGATCACACAATATCATAAGTAATCTAACTACTTTCAATACCAAGTTCAGCAGGTAATTTCAAGAAGAGCAGTTTTGAACTGGTAATTATATTTCCTTGAAACTTAAAGCCTAGAAACAGGTTAGTATTCTGTTCAAATAGTAGGTACATGCACCTATCAACAGCTCAAGACAAGACAAAAATCCTTTAAAACCGGAAAACAAAGCTTAGAAGAAAAGCAGCAATATTCTAGTCAAGTCACAGAATGTTGTTTCATCAGTTCAGACTCATGTACTTAATCTTTCTTCTGCTAAGGTTCGATCTTCCAGATTGAATTCTGGGATATAATATTCATCTCCAAACATTGTCCCTACAATTAAGTTGCCCATTTTCTTAGTTTTTGAACTCTTATTTCTGTGTGTCTGCATTTAATTTTACTGACATAGCACTCCCTTAAGAATTTCTTGGAGATCTGGTCTGGTGCTGGTAAATTCTTTCAGGTTTTGTTTATCTGGGAATGTTCGTGTCTTTTCTTCCCAAATGAACGATAATCTTGCTGGGTACAGTATTCTTGGTTGAAATTGCTTTTCCCTTAACACGTTGAATATATTTTCCCATTCTTTCCTCGCTCGCATAGTTTCCGATGAGAGATCTGCTGTTAGTCTGATGGGATACCCCTTGTAGGTAACTTGCCGTTTTTCTCTTGCCAATCTTAGTATCATGTCTTTGTCTGTTGTTTTGGTCAATCTGGCTATAATGTGTCTTGGAGAAGATCTTCTTGGGTTGATTCTATTTGGGGTCCTCTGTATTTCTTGGGACTGAATAATTGAGAGCCTCTCTAGGTTTGGAAAGTTTTCCTGCAGGATCTCATGGAATAGATTATCAATGCCCTTATGAGTCTCTTCGCCTTCTGGGATGCCTATTATCTGGATGTTTGGACGTTTGATGGTATCTAGTATTTCTCGTATATTAGTCTCAAATTCTTGGGCCATTTTCTCAGTCTTCATGGTGGATTTTTTTAGGCTAGCAATTTTCTCTTCTATGTCTGAGATTCTATTTTCTGTATGATCTAGTCTGCTTTTAATACTTTCAAGGGAGATTTTGACTTCCTGTATTATAGCTTTCATCTCTAACAGTTCCATCTGATTCTTTTGTAAAGTGTGCTCTGGCTTTTAGAACACTTGCAGCAGGGTGGTGATAAGAGGGTTGCACAGTCTCTTTGGGGGCAAGGTCTGGTCCAGGGCACTCTTGTCTCTTAAGCCTCTCCATTCCTGGCAGTCAGTTGGAGTCCATCTCCCAGCTTCTGCAGCATGTGACATGGGTGGGTGAGATTTGACTAATTTATATGTCTTTCTCAAACTGGATATTGCAAGGCACTTTCCTTAGATCTCATTGCATGACTTTTGTGGTTATTTTTATGTCTGGCTTCAGAGTCTTGACCAGTAATATGATTGGAAATACATTATGTTTTGTTGAAAAATGTCAGAGACAGTCTATATTGTCTAAAGCATATTGTTTCAGTCTTTCCATTGAAGATTTTTCCCATTGGGTAGCAAGTTGTGGAGTTGCAACTGAACTCACAGTTTCAGACACGCATTTCAGTGCTGGGATTGGACTAGGATTCTTTATTTAATGTCATATGTAAGGTTGAGGAGTTGGACCTGAGTTTGAACCTAGAGCTGGCATTTATTCTAGAGAAACTTAGGTTTTGCCTAACTTCTCAGTTTTTTCATCAGTAAAATGAAAAAAAAATCTCGGGACCAGCAGTTAGCGTAATGGCTATGTCGCTGGACTCCCACGTAGTCGACCGCGGTTCGAGTCCCGGACCCGGCGGCTTAAACTCACGCCGGGCGCGTGTGCGTGCGTGCCCAAGATCCCGAGAGGAGAATGGAGGAGAAGGGATTGCGGTGTGGCCATCCCCCCTGGGGGGTGATTTCCTGCTTTCTATCTCTCTGTCTCTCTCTGTCTGTCTGGCGAGCGCACGCGCCCTATAGCAAAAACCTCTCCAAAAAAAGAAAAAAAAAAAAAAAAAAAGAAAAAAAAATCTCATTTTCTTTTCAGTTTGTTGCAGGATTTAAATGAAGTAAAGCACATACAACCTTGGTTCGATGATTAGGGAGTATTCAATAAATGCTAGCTTAATATAGCTTTGGGTGCTTGAAAAAGTGGAATTGGGCTGATGCATTGATCAGTAGACATTCTTCTGAGATACACACAATATCATCAGAAAAACAAACAAAAACCCAAAACCAAAAAACAAAAAACTGGCCCAGGAGATTGGTGAGTGGGCTGAGGATGAATGTCTTGAGAACTTTGCCAAAGAAACAGCTGAGTAAAAAGCCAAATTCCTGGATCATGATGTTTTTAAAAATGGACTTCTGCATGTCCCTACACTGGCCAAGAACATGCTCAAAATGGAGAGATGGAAGTTCAAGCATGAAGAGGTGGGCAAGAGAAAAACATGCTGTACCTTTCAGGAATTTCAAAGTTATGGGTGTTCTTGGAGAGATGGAGGGCCCTTCACAGGACTTCTCTCTAAACCGGTGACCCCGGGCAAGAGACATAGTGGGGAATTAGAGCTCTGGCCCTGCAGGGTTGGCCTCATGCAATATATTGAGAAATGAGCCATTTATCTTTGTGGTCCTTCGATGACCCATTCTTGCTTGCCTCCAGTCCCCAGCTTCTCCAAGGGGCCTTTACATGTTTGCTCCTTCTTTGCCTCAGTGCAAAGCAACCCATTTCTTCCTAGTTGGAAAATCTATACAATCATCTCAAAGATCTAATCAGATCTTGCTTCTTGAGGTCCTTCCCCTTGCTCAGATAGAACAAACCAAGGATTGGGGAAAGCCACAGCACTACTACCCCACAATTACAAGATTTTTCTTTTTCTTTTTTTTTGAAGAGGTTTTTGCTATAGGGCACGTATGCTTGCCAGACAGACAGAGAGAGACAGAGAGAGACAGAGAGACAGAAAGCGAGAAATCACCCCCCAGGGAGGATGGCCATGCCACAATCCCTTCTCCTCCATTCTCCTCTTGGGACCTTGGGCATGCACGCACATGCGCCGGGCGTGAGTTTTAAGCCACTGGGTCCCGGACGCGAACCGTGGTTGACTACATGAGAGTCCAGTGACATACCCATTATGCCAACTGCTGGTCCTGCGAGATTTTTCTTGAGTCAAATTTGAACTTCCTTTCCTCTTTGTTGGTCTATGTTCAGCTATCGGCTCCATTTCCCCTCTTCTCTTCCATTGTGTATTTCTAGCTTTGAGGCTCTGTTTTTCCCTCCTGGCCCCAGGCTCCCTGTTGGCCCTCTTTTCCCAGTTATATGTTGCTCCAACACCCTCCCTGGAATTTGACCTCTGGGACTTGACCTCAGAGTCCACTTTCTGAACCAACCCTCCTGTTAGCTCTGAAGGCTGGGAGTGGATCTTGTCACAGCTACTTCCTTCCAGAGGGGACAGGTGGGTTAATGGTTATTTCTGCTAAGCATTTACTAGACATGCTTGGAATAAAATGCTTTTACTTCACTACTTTCCAAGGTGTGAAACGGCCAAGTTATTACAGGAGATACTGAAGAAAACAATAGGGCTTCCATGCTAAAAAAATACATGAGAAACATTTAGAGATTTTTGTATACTCTCTTCTCCCTTATGGAGAATCATTACAACTTCTGCAAACTTCTATTGTAAAGAGACTTTTTTTTTTTTTTTTTTTTTTTAAAGAAGTTTAGGACACATGCAGTCACTGGAGGGAAAGAGAGATACAGTGAGAAGAAAAGTGAGAAATCACCCCCCACCCTGGGAGGGTGGTCACACACAATCCCTTCTCTTCCAATCTCCTCCTGGGATCTTGGGCACACACACACAAGTTCCTGGTGTGATTTTCAAGTCACTGGGTCTGGGGCTTGAACTGTAGTCAGCCATGTGGGAGTCTAGTGATGTAACCACTATGCTATCTGCTGATCCCTGTAAAAAGACCTTTTACCTCTGCATTTCATATTTGTATTTGAGTAACAGCAACATGTTCCCAGAAAGTACTTAATGACAGCCTATAAAACTAATGCTTCCTAGTGCATGCTGCTTCGACTTTCACACAGTGGTGGTGCTCCAGGTGCTTGTCCACACAGTTTCCCCACTCAGTCCCCACAACAGCCCTACAAAGTGCATACTATTCTTACTTTAAAGGGGAGTTGGGACTCCAAAGTGAAGTAGTGTGGCAGAGTCCACACTGCCAGAAGCCTAGGAGAGCCTGGATCCAAGCCTGAACCTGCAGAGTCTCACACCTGCTCACATCCCTGTGGGTGTGCACTTAGTGGTCCTACTGGCAGCTGAGGTGTGGAATAGGCCATCTTATGTTTAATCTTCCTGTGCCACCTGTCTGAGTGGCAGGGCAGGGGTAGTGTCACTTCTGTAGGAATAGTGTCTCGGGCAACTGAGGGAATCCACTGTACATGGCTGCAAGGTTGCCAGGTGAGCCCACCCTGCAGAATCCATTTCTAGTGCTTGATAACCCTCTCTCTCAGTGACCCACCTTCTAATATTTGCCAGATGTATCTTTGAAAATCTGACTATTTTTATTACCTCTGCTTATTTCTACCACCAAAACTTACTACCTAGATATTGTAACGGCCCCTTCACTGGTAACTCCCTCTCTTGAGTCACTGCAGTCTATCCTTCAGTTATAAGAGTGACATTTTCTAAATGATAACCACACGGCACTTCTTTTATGAAAAGCCTCCAAAACCTTCTCATGACACCTCGAGTCAAGTTCCAGTTCTTTACTGTCACTGACGTGAATCAAACTCCTTCCACTCTCTGTCCTTGAGCTGTTCTCCCTTGTGTCTGTCTGGATCTGCTCTGCTGGTTCCATCTGACCCGTGAGTGAGCCTGGCCAAGATCAGAAGAGTTACCCGGCCAATCTGCCTCGATGCGTGGATGGTATAAGCGCAGCACTGTCGATCATAGAGGTTGCCCAGCGGTTTGTTCCAGGTGCCCTGTGGCAATACGAGCCTAGCTTCCTTGCTTTACTTAAGTATATGCTTGAATGCCTCCTACTCAAAGTGCCTGTTCCTGAGTGTATTATCATTTTCTATTTTAAATCATTTTAAAAATGAAGTACATTTTATTTGAGTCCTATTTCTCTACTTTCTTTGCTTTATTTTTTTATTGTTGTTTTGGAAGTTACCTGTATCTAAACTATAGTATTATTTATTGTTTACTTCTTTTTTTTCCTGTTGCACACATTAATTGTATTTTAAAAAATAGTTTACCAAAAAAAACAAAAAACATTTTAGTTATCTTCACAATATTCCTTGTGTCCAGAAGGCTTCTTTTTAAAATTTTTTTCTTTGCTTTTTCTTTTTCTTTTTCTTTTTCTTTTTTTCTTTTTCTTTTTCTTTTTCTTTTTCTTTTTCTTTTTATTATCATCATAATCTTCTTTATATTACATTGGATTACATATAACTTTACAGTATATTACATTGCTTTTTCAAAAGGGAATGCCATGCATTTCAGTCAATACAGAGACATTAATCTCCCCGCTTCAACATTCAATATCTTTTCTATGTTTTTCCAAATCATTATTATTATTCTAATTATTTTTTAAAACAGTTAATCACTATTTCTCATTTTGCTTGTAAAAAGACTTTACACATCATGAAATACTTCTCAGACCAATCCAGTTGAGAATACTATACATGTCATCATCAACAGGTAATAAGCCATATCTGTTTCTCACTAACGTCCTGCCTCTCTATTGTTCACTTGCTATCTTTCTCTATCCTCTTCTCTTCACCTCCCCCATTCCACACTGTCCTATTCTCGTTAAGTAACTTCACTGCTTTTATGTCCTCCAATTTTTCACTCTTTACCATAGAGTGCGGATAGTCGGTATATATTGAGTGGATACATACAATATCTTTCTTTCATAGCCTGGCTTACTTCACTCAGCAATAGATCCTCCATATCTGACCACTTTCTATCAAATGCCAGGGTCTTGTTATTTTTTATGGCTGAGTAGTATTCCATAGAGTATATATACCACACTTTTCCAATCCATTCATCAGTTTGTGGACATTTAGGTTGATTCCATGTCTTGGCAATTGTGAATAATGCTGCAATAAACATTGATGTGCAAGCACTTTTCTGACTGAGTGTTCTCCTGTCTTTCAGGTAAATACCCAGAAGTGGGATTGCTAGATCAAATGGTAGTTCTATTTGTAGATCTTTGAGGAACTTCCATATTGTTCTCCACAGTGGTTGAACTAGTTTACATTCCCACCAACAGTGTAAGAGGGTTCCCTTTTCACCACATCCCCGCCAACACTTATCACTTTTTATATTCTTAATCTCTACCATTCTGACACGGGTTAGGTGGTATCTCATTGTGGTTTTTATCTGCATCTCCCTTACAATGAGGGATGTTGAGCATTTCCTCATATGCTTTTTGGCTGTTCGTATGTCTTCTTTAGAGAGATTTTTGTTCAGCTTATTTTCCCATCTTTTAATTGGATTAATCATTTTTTTTTCGCATAAGGCACTTGAATTCCCTGTGTATTCTGGTTATCAGTCCCTTGTCTGAGGCATATTTAACAAAAATATTTTCCCATTCTGAGGGTTGTCGGTTCACACATGTTACTGTGTCCTTTCCTGTGCAGAAACTTCTTAGTCTAATATAGTCTCACTTGTCTATTTTAGGGGTTATTGCCTGTGCTTTGGGAGTCTTGTTAAAGAAGTCTTTGCCTACTCCAATGTCTCCCAGAGTTTCCCCAGCATTTTCCACCAGTAGTTTTATTATTTGAGGTCTTAGGTTCAGATCTTTGATCCATTTTGAGTTGATTGTTGTTAATGGTAAAAGATGGGGGTTCAGTTTCATCTTTCTTCAGGTGGATACCCAGTTTTTCCAGCACCATTTACTAAAGAGGTTTTCCTTTTCCCAATGGATTGACTGATATCCTTTGTCAAAGATCAGTTGGCTATAAGCTTTGTTGGTTATTTCTGGGGTCTCTATTCTCTTTCATTGGTGCACAGTCTGTTTTTATGCCAATACCATGCTGTTTTGATGACCACAGCTTTATAGTATATCTTGGGATCAGGGAGTGATATGCCTCCTACTCCATTCTTCTTGCGCAGGATTGCTTTTGCAATACGAGGTCTTTTATGGTTCCAGACAAATTCTATGATTGTCTTTTCTAGATCTGTGAAGAATATTTCTGGTATTTTGATTGGAATTGCATTAAACATGTAGATTAATTTGGGTAGAATTGCCATTTTGATTATGTTAATTCTTCCAATCCAGGAGCATGGGATGTCCTTCCACTTTTTTATGTCACTTTCAATATCTTTTTTAAGATTTTCATAGTTTTCTTTATAAAGGTCTTTGACTTTCTTAGTTAGGTTTATCCCTAGGTAGCTTATACACCTTGTGGCTACGGTGAAAGGGATTCCTTTCTTCAGCTCTGCTTCGTTCAACTTGTTGTTCATAAATAGAAATGCTATAGATTTTTGGGTATTGATTTTGTATCCTGCCACCTTACTGTATTCACTTATTACTTCAAGAAGTTTTTTTCATGGATACCTTTGGGTCTTCTAAGTATACCATCATGTCATCTGCAAATAAAGATATTTTCAACTCTTCTTTGCCTATTCAAATGCCTTTAATATTGTTCTCTTCTCTGATTGCAATAGCTAAGACTTCCAGTACTATATTAAAGAGCAGTGGAGAAAGTGGTCAGCCTTGCCTAGTACCTGTTTTCAGAGGAAAAGCTTTCAGCTTTTCCCCATTCAGTATAATGTTAGCTGTACGTTTTTCATAGATTGATTTTATTGTGTTCAGAAATGACCCTTCTATACCAATCTTACTGAGTCTTAATCATAAAAGGATGTTGTATTTTATCAAATGCTTTCTCTGCATCAATTGAGATGATCATATGGTTTTTATCTTTCTTTCTGTTAATGTGGTGTATTACATTTATGGTCTTGCGTATATTGAACCACCCTTGCATCCCTGGTATAAAGCCTACCTGGTCGTAATGAATAATCTTTGTTATATGTTGTTGGATATGATTTGCGAGTATCATATTGAGAATTTTTGAATCTATATTCATCAATGATATTGCTCTGTAGTTTTCCTTTTTTGTCATATCCTTATCTGTTTTGGAGATGAGGGTGATGGAGGTTTCATAAAATGAATTTGGAAGGTTTCCTTCCTTTTGAATCTTTAGAAATAATTTTAGTAGGATAGGGGTTAACTCCTCCTTAAAAGTTTTGTAGAATTCAGGGTATTCAGACTGACAGCAGACCTCTCATCGGAAACAATGCGAGCGAGGAGAGAATGGGAGAATATATTCAAAGTATTAAGGGAAAAGCAATTTCAACCGAGAATTCTGTACCCGGCAAGGTTATCGTTCATTTGGGAAGAAAAGACACGAACTTTCCCAGATAAACAAAACCTGAAAGAATTTACCAGCACCAGACCAGATCTCCAAGAAGTTCTTAAGGGAGTGCTATGTCAGTAAAATTAAATGCAGACACACAGAAATAAGAGTTCAAAAACTAAGAAAATGGGCAACTTAATTGTAGGGACAAAGTCTGGAGTTGAGTATTATATCCCAGAGTTCAATCTGGAAGATCGTACCTCAACAGAAACAGAAGAAAGATTAAGTACATGAGTCTGAACTGATGAAACATTCTGTGACTTGACTAAGATATTGCTGCTTTTCTTCTAAGCTTTGTTGTCTGGTTTTAAGGATTCTTATCCTGTCTTGAGCTGTCAATAGATTCATGTACCTACCATTTGAACAAAATACCAACCTGTTTCTAGGCGTCACATTTCAAGGAAATATCCTTACCAGTTAAAAACTGCCTTTCTTAAAACCACCAGCTGAACTTGCTATTGAAAGTAGTTAGATTACTTATGATATGGTGTGGTCAACAAAATGTTGGGGGAAAAAGAATTGAAGACACCTGTAGACAGCAGAAATAGTCTAACAAGAGAGTGGAATAGGGCAGAGGGTCAGACATGGGATAATAAACATATATATATATATGAAAGTAGTAATGGAATTTTATGGATGATAACATGCATGATTAAGCCACTATGCAGTTTACTCTAGAGGGGAAACCACATTTAGTATGTTGTGATGATGCTCAGGGAATTAATGTAAATTAAAAAAAAAATCAGAGAAAAAAATACTAAAACTGTTACCAAAATTTAAAGAAAAAACTGTGTATTTGATGACCACAGTAAGCTATATAGCCCCAGCTAGGTACTATTTTATAGTATGTTCATTCTACTCACTGAGGTTTATGCCTAAAGTCAGACATGGGTTCTTGTGTATGTATATATCAGCTGTGCTTGCTATTGCAAATATTTAGATAAATTAAGTTCGTTAGCAAATCAATTAAATGGGGTCGGGGGGAAGGCATAGAAAGCAATCATGGATACCAGAGACAATGGGAGGAGGGTTGGACAGGGCAGAGGGTTAGGGATAGGGAATCAAGGATGGCAGAAAACAAACAAAAAAAAAAACCCGCAAAATATACAAGACATAAGAAATGAAAAATTGTTTGTTGATAACACGTATGTTGATGTGCTTGATTGAGCCAACAGACAGTGTATTTTGGATGAAAAATTCATTTTGTATACTGTAATGATGTATAGCATATTAATGTTAAGAAGAAGAAAAATAAATTAATAAAAAAATAAAAATAATAAAAATAAATAAAGTAAAAATTAAAAAAAAAAGTTTTGTAGAATTCAGAAGTGAAGCCATCTGGACCTGGGCTTTTCTTTGTTGGGAGGTTATTTATTACTGATTCAATCTCCTGACTTGTTATAGGTCTATTCAGGTTCTCTATGTCTTCCTGGTCCAATCTTGGTAGATTATATGCATCCAGGAATTTGTCCATCTCCTCCAGATTATCTTGTTTGTTGGCGTATAGTCGCTCATAGTATCCTCTAATGATATTTTGTATTTCTGCTAGGTCTGTAGTAATATTGCCAGTTTCATCACATATTTGATTAATCTAGTTTCTTTCTTTCTTCTTCTTGATCAGTCTAGCCAATGGTGTGTCGATCTTGTTAATCTTTTCAAAGAACCAGCTTTTGCTTTCGTTTATTTTCTTTATGGTTCATTTATTTTCTATTTCATTTATTTCTGCTCGAACCTTTATTATTTCTTTTCACCAGGCATTTTGGGGGTTTGTTTGTTGTTGTTTTTCCAATTCTCTGAGGCATGATGATAAGTTATCTATTTGCCATCTTTCCATCCTTTTCTTATGCGCACTAATTGCTATGAATTTCCCTCTTATGACTGCTTTTGCTGTTTCCCATAGATTCTGGACACTTGTGTACTCATTATCATTTGTTTCTATAAATTTTTTTATTTCAGCCTTAATTTCTTCAGTAGTGAAGAAGTCATTCAGAAGTAGGTTGTTCAGTTTCCATGTGTTCGTGTATTTTCGGGGTTGTTTCTTGAAATTAATCTTGAGTTTAATTCCATCATGGTCAGAGAAGATGCTGGATACAGTTTCTATGCCTTTGAATCTGTAAAGGCTTGATTTGTGTCCTAATATATGATCTATCTTTGAAAAGGTTCCATGTCGAGGTGAGAAAAATGTATATGTTGTGGATGTAGGGTGAAAAGTTCTATAGATATCTGTCAAGCCCATTCGATTTATAGTATCATTTAAGTCCTGTAACTCTCTATTTATTTTCTGTCTAGAAGATCTGTCTATAGGAGATAATGGGGTGTTGAGATCTCCAACAATTATAGTATTTCTCCCTATCTCTCCTTTTAGCTCCAGCAGTCTTTCCTTCACATAGTTAGGTGCACCTGAGTTGGGTGCGTAGATATTTATAAGGGTTATGTCTTCTTGCTGGATTACCCCATTTACTATTATATAATGCCCTTCTTTGTCTCTTCTTGCAGTCTTTGTCTTGATATCTATTTTGTCTGAGATCAATATCACTACTCCAGCCCTTTTTTGATTTCCATTTGCATGGAATATCTTTTTCCAGCCCTTGACTTTTAGTCTATGTATGTCATTATCCATAAGGTGAGTTTCTTGCAGGCAACAGATAGAGGGTTTCTGTTTTCTTATCCATTCAGCCAGTCTATGTCTATTAACTGGAGAATTTAATCCATTGACATTCAATGTAATTATCGATATTTCCGTACCTGATCCTATCATTAAGTGAGCCATTTTCTTGGTTGCTTTTTGTTCTCATATAACTGTCTCTGATTTTTTAGTTTTTCTGGTATAGTACTCCATTCAGAACCTCTTGAAGAGATGATCTGGAGTTGGTAAATTCCTTCAAATTTTGTTTATTCGAGAATGTTTTTATCTTTTTTTCCCATATGAAAGATAATTTTGCCGGGTATAGTATTCTTGGTTAAAATTGTTTTTCACTCAACACTTTGACTATGCTTCCCCATTATTTCCTTGCCTGCATTGTTTCTACCGAGAGATCCGATGTTAGCCTGATGGGGTGACCTTTGTAAGTAACTTGGCGTTTCCCTCTTGCCAACTTTAGTATCTTGTCTTTGTCTGTTGTTTTTGCCAGTCTGGCTATGATGTGCCTTTGAGAGGATCTTCTTGGGTTGATTCTACTTGGGGTCCTATGTATTTCTTGGGTCTGGACATTTGAATGCCTTTCTAGATTTGGAAAGTTTTCTTCCAGGATTTCATGAAATAAATTATCTAGGCCCTTATTATTTTCTTCCTCTTCTGGAATACCAATTATCCGGATGTTGGGGCACTTGATGGTATCCAGTATTCCTTGTATATTATCCTCATTTTTCATGGTTGTTTTCTCAATCTTCTTGATACTTTTTTCTAGGTCAGATGTTTTGTCTTCTACGTTAGAGATTCGATCTTCTGCCTGGTCTAACCTACTTTTAATACTTTCAAGGGAGGTTTTGATTTCCTGTATCACATTCTTCAATCCTAGAAGTTCCATCTGGTTCTTGTTTAAGGTATCCATTTCTTCATTCAAGTAATGAAAGGACTTCCTCATCTCCTGGAGCTCCTTGTCTCTTTTCTCTTCCATCTCAGTTAGTTTGCTCACTACAAATATTTGGAATTCCTTATCAGACATGTCCACAACATCCACTGTATTGACTGTGGGTTATGTAGGCTTGATGATTTCCCTTGAGGGAGAGGCCTTTTGTTGGTTGCTCATATTTCTTGAGCCTCTGCGATTGTTCCTAGTCATCAGGTAATCTATATGTTTCTTCCTAACTTATTTAAGGTATCTTTGAATGTTAAAAGTTGTACAGGATTAGAAAATTGATGATTTTTCTTATGGTTGGCCTACCTGTTGCTCACAATTACCATTAACTGTTGCCACTAGCCCTGGATGGCCCAAAGTCCTCCCTGTTTCTAAGGAGTGGTGAGCCTTCAACTGACCTAATAAGCAACACCCCAAGAGCAAAGAAAAACAAAATGAAAGAAGGAAATTCGTGCGCTATTCAAATCACCAAAATTCAAAGAGTCCAAAGCTAGTGGGAAAGGGTCAGAGGATGAGTGACAGGACCAGGTTGGTCGGGTCCACAGCCTCAGTCTGCCTGGTGTCAGGAACTGCTGGCCGGCTCGATCCGGATTGCGGGTGGGGTGGGGTGGGAGTTCACCTTAATGTCCCAGACAACCAACCTGGGGTCCAAGGAGGAGGAACGGTGGGGATCCGTGAAGATTCGGAAGGGTCGGGCCTGCAGCCTCAGTCTGCCTGGAGCCCGGAACTACTGTATTGTTTACTTCTTTGTCAGTACCTGTCAAAAGCTACCTACAGGCAGGGATTTTGTCTCATGCATTACCATCTCTTCAGGATCTATAACAGTGTTTGGTCAGAAGAGGTGATCAGTAACAATTTGTTGAAAAAAGAGTTGGTATTAAGAAATGTGAAATCTCAGCTTATATGTCACCCCCAAGAGGCTTTCTCTGATCCTTGTGTACCCTCACTTAATGGTTCTATATTTAATCAGGTTTGGCACTATTCTAAGGACTTATTATCTAACACTATCTCTGCATTTTTATACTGCCTGCTTATTTATCTGTATTCCCCTCTGGACTTTAATTTCCTTGAAATCAAGGGTTCTTTGTTGATCATTGCTTTATCCCTTGAGCCTAGCAAATGATTCCTATGCAACAATGATTCCTAAATATTTTCTGAAGATATGAGTATGTCTTCAGGATCAAGTCAGCCCATTATGGAATGAATGACTTTTATTAGGGTGTGAAGAGAGGAAGCAAATATAGAGAAAAGGGCCAAGAAAGGAAAAAAAAATGAAAAGATGTTCTTATGCTCTTTGTTTTTACAGGGTCTATTTTATAAAAATGGAAAATTTTTACTTTTAGTTGACTGAACTCGCTACCACATGAAATTTTAAATTGTTCCTGGGGACTGAATGACACAGAAAAAAAGAGAAAGACTGATGTTGGTGTGTGAATCACACCTCTCAACCATACTTTGCCGGTGTGTGGGTTACATGAAACTCCCTGTTGTTGTTACATTTATGGTGTGGAATTGAATTCAGAAGGCTGAATATTGTATCAAGAACCCCAGGCAATTTACAGGACACATGGCCAAAAGTTTATCTCTCTTTTTTTTTTTTTTTTTTTTTTTTTTTTTTTTTTTTTTTTAATCAAACGCTCATTTCAGCCTTTTCCTCTTGTATTGGCTTTTTTCTTATGTGGTTTTATTTGGGTAGACCAGAAGCAAGGTGCATTTTATTAAAGACATCCCTAAGTTTAAAAAAGTCCCTCATCTGTGACTTCCTGTGCAGAGCATATTCAAAGTAAGGTTTTTAAAAAATTTTTAAAGTTTTTTTCTCATTAGCATTTTTTCACATCACAAATACACTCTATATTGGTTCAGTCAAAGATATTACCATACAATTTTTAATTTTTATTTATTTATCTTATGGGGAATGAAGCCTCATTAAAAGAGGGGAAATAGCATCCATGTCAGTAATTAGATCATCTTACTGTGAAACTGTCATCTGAGGTCAATGCTCAGGTCAGTCCCTATTTCAAAACAAAACAGTAAAAGCAAGGCTGTGCTGCCTTTGAGGAGTCTAAAGGTTTTGTCCAGCTTTAGGAGACAGCCCAAGCTCACAGTGTTAAGATATAATCTGTGTCCTTGTTTTCTAGGTAGAAGGATCCCACAGAACTGCAGAAATGAGTAGTTAGTGGAATGATGTATTATTCATACCTATCCACACTTGCCATTTTTCTGACACAAAACTGTGAATGTGGATAACTTAAGCAGCTGAAATGAAAATCTAACCCTCATTAGTTACATCTGGCGAGGGAGATTTAGATGACGTCCCCCATTGAAATGCTTTGCATAGTGCCTGGTACACAGAGTGCTCAATAGGCGGCAGTTGCTATGGTTTTTGGTTTGCTTGTGGTTGTTATTATTGCTACTATCTACTGATTTCTTATTATGTGCTAGGCACTATCCTAAGGACTTTGTATCTCTGCATGCATTTATTTTTACTAGTACCTTATTAAGTAGGTATTCTTATTATTTCCATTTTACATTTAAAGAAACCAAGACAGAGAGCTCAGATCACACAGCTGGTAAGTGACAAAGCCAGATTGTCATCAACAGAGGAATCACCTTCATCAGGTACATCTGATTTAGGAAATATTTAAGAAGGAGGATTATTGACTGGCTGTTAAATAGAATAGGTTTTTTTGTTTGTGTGTTTTTGTGTTTGAAAGGATTTTAAAGTAAGATTTCTTCAGAATATAAAACAAGCAAATATTTTTTTTTACATTTTTAAAATTAATTTATTTTTTTCATTTCATTTTCTCCCATACATTCAATTACATTATTATTTGTCTTACAAAATGGCTATTTCAACAGGTGAACATTTCTCTCTAGTACTGTTGATAAAACTACGAAATAGATTCAACAGATAATACCACACCTCAAATATTTATTAGAGTTTGAAAAATACAAAAAACAGTATAAAAAAAAGGTAAACTCACCCACTGTCTCATTCTAACATGAGTTTGGATTGTAATGCTACTACTAATGTTAATTTCAAAGAAATGTTTTTAGTGTCTTCTTAGTATCTTTTCTAAAAATAATAGATTTATTCCTATGTAAATTACTCCCACATCACTTAAATTTGTTCTGGTTTAGACAACTTAATGATTGTAATAAAATGTACCTGTGTAAATTTCTACTTATTGGCATCTTCCAGAAAAAAAAAATAATAACTCTTTGAGAGCAGCCCCCTTGTCTCATCATCTTTTCATCCTTTACTCAATACCCCATTTTTAGTAGGTACTCAGAAAATGTAACTAGTGATTGATTAAAACACATACTCACACTCTCATGTATCATATAGTTGCACATATATCCGCTAAAATTTCCTTTAAGCCTTACCCCTGAAAAATCTCAAAGACTTGTAAGATAAGGAGTGGTGAAAATTGTCATTTGTATACTTCTTTCTCCTATTTGGCACATAAAAAAGGAAAATAGATGTTGGAAACTGTCTATGAATCATCATAAATTTAATTGGATAGTGACACCAATTGTAGCATCTATTCCAGATATAATATCTTTACTGATGCAAATTTTGCAACCATTGGTACTTGGTATGTGGTAATTGACCTAGAAAATGCTGTTTTCTCTACACCAATTTGTGAGAACTGCCAGAAACAGTTTGCTTTTACCTGATGGGGCCAAGAACATACTTTCTTAGGGGAAGGCTCAGGGCAGTGCCAACTCTCCTACTGTCTGCCATAATGTATCTGTAGATATTTTATTAATAATTATTTCAACATTCCAAGGAATAACACATTTATCCACAACATTGATGACATTGTAGTGCCTGGACTTAGATGAACATGTAATTATTTGTAACAGTTATTTTAGTTGCCTCATGAAGACATATAGGAGCCAGAGGATGGGAGATTATTCTAATTTCTCGTATTCATTACTCTGTCACTTAGGATTCTTCTGTACAAACAGGTATTAATTACTTTAGCAGAGAGAATTTAGTATAAAGAATTAGTTAAACAGGATCAAGGAATGAAAAACCTAAAAGGGAATCCTGATGTATTATAAAGATAGTAACTGCAGGGAACAGTTACATCCTCAGAAACCGAAGGAAAGGGGTTGGTATTATTAAAAACGATTGTAGAAGCCTGGAGCAGGAATCTTCCAGAGCAGGACCTATGCCTCTAAGGAGTTGTGCGACTTGGAGGAGGGCCCTGAAAAGTTGGCATTCAGACCTCTGAGAAAAGAAGGAGAAAAAAACATAGTAGAAAGTCTATTAGACAGATGGTGGGGCCAGAAAATGAAGGTTCATTCAAGGCTATAGAACATCAGTTATATATATATATACACATTTATATGTGTATATGATATATATATATATACACACACACACACACACATATATATATATATATATAAAACATTAGTTATATATATTAGTTATATGTGTATATATGGTTTATATAACATTAGTTATCTCTTTATATATTGATATAGATAGATATATACATACCATGTTGGGAAATTTAGTTGACATGATTTATTTTAGGAATGGGAAAAGAAAGTAAATATACAAGAGGAGATCACAATCAAGATAACTTAGGGTATATTTTAGCTTACATTTGTCTTTCAAAACCAATGTTGATAAGAGATGAAAATCCTACCGAAAACAAAGAGCAAGTCAATGGAAATACAATTGCTGGTTCTTGGAGTTGAGAGACAGCATGTTGTTAGTTCAACACGCAGTGTGAAGTACAAACAAGCTTCTGAGTCAGACAGAACTTGGTTCAAATCTCAGCTTTATTGCAAGTAGGGCTGTTGCTCATGTTATTTCACATCTCTGAAGCTTAGTTCTTTTTTGTAATTGGCTTCTATTACCAGCATCATGTACTGAATTCTTTAGCGTTAAAATCAAAATGTTGTTATGACTCCAACACTCATCTTGTGTTTTATTAGGGAGCTCGTCTCACCCAAAACTCTGAATCATAACAACAAGAACCACCTGCCTATTTCTGATCTGTAATAATTATGTATGACCCTTCTCCCTTTTTTCTCTCCAATAGATGCCTAGAGTTTGAAATCTGTTTAGTGTGAACTCCTGGAATGGTATCACTTTTTGACACACTCAAATTCAGGACATTCCAGATTAAATATTAGAAAGGGTTAGAGGGTGCTGAGCCAGATGTCTGATGGACGTTTTACCCAGAATTGAAATAGGCAAAGTCTCAGTAAGAGTGTTAATTAATAATAACTAGCTCTAGGATTTCCTCCTAAGGACAATGAGAGAAGAGCAAGTTTCGATATGTGAAGACACGGAACTCAGAAAATGTAAATTTACAGGAAGTTTAGGAGGAAGAGTCAGATTATATGAACTTATCATGGTGACTCCAGGCATTTCCCAAAGGTTGGAATTCCAATTCCAAGTGACCAAAGTTTAAACCTTCTAAAGAAGAAAAGGGCTATTCTTCAGTTTTTAATAGTTTATCAAAGCTATCTGTTTAACCTTCACCTAATATTCACCAGGCATCTTCTTCTCATTCTAGTTTTCTTGCCTTAGTAGACTTGCTGGCTGGGAAGAGAGTGCCCTCTGTTCATGTGATAGTTCATTGGTCAGGTCCTTCTCTTATTAAATCATTTGGTAAGTTATCATCAGTTCCTTGTTACTGATCAGTCCTGTGTGGACTTGGGTGATAATGGAGATCTGAGTTAGAGCAGGACTAACATCAAACTAATTAGGGCTAGCTTGCCGCAACATTAGTATACGTGTGTTAAGGGATTCTGGAGGTACTTCTAGGACCAAATTATCTTTTCTAAGTCTGAGTGCTACCATTAGATTTATACCATTAGACTATAGTTCCAGAAGGTATCATAATGTCAGTTCAGTTCAACCTAAAACATTCTTAGTGGATGAACCTTTAGTGTAGGTTATTGTGATGGGTACTCTGAATAAAAGAACAGAAGCAAAAATTAAGATGGTGATAAAGTAATCTTCTCATTCTCAAGAGCCACAAAACAAATCACTAGATGCAACAAAAGTTAATACATTTAAAAAATGTCTAAAGAAGCAATCAAAACTCATATACTATAAACAGTCTGAGAACTAAATTATTAGTGGGTCCCTGAGCAGTCAGCTGCATAACTTGAATTAAGACTTCTGAGGTGAACCAAGTACCCCATTGGTGGTGGTAATAAGCAATTTAGATTTATCTGTTAATTAGAAAACCAGTCTCCTTGGAAAAAAGAGAAAGATCCAGTGTTAAACAGGGGAAAGCCCAGTGGGAGGCTCCAGAACAAACACCTAAGGGCTGAAGAGTGATAGCCAAAACGTTTCCTAGGACAAATTTGTTGACCACTTGCCCAGGGATGTCAGAGCGTGGTTGACTTGAATCCCACAGGTTCCATGGCACACTTGAATCTCTATTTGAGTAACTATGAGTGTACAGTAGGATGGGCCTATGCATAATCTGGGAAAATATTTGGAAATCCTGAAGTGAAAGACAAACTGAAAGTGGTCAGTGTTGGAATGGCGTAAACAAATTTTCATGGACTGCATGCTCATATGCCCCCATTCATATGTTGAAACCCGAGCCCTGAAATGTGATGGTTTTTGGAGATGGGCCCCTGGGAAGTAATTAGGTTGGGATAAGATCATGATAGTATAGTCCTCACAATGAGATTTGTATCCTTATAAGAAAGAAAGAGACTAGAGTGCTCTCATTCTCTACCTGCCAACTGAGGATATGGTGAGAAAAGACTCAACTGCCAAACAGAAAGAGGACCCTCACTGGACCCTGAATCTGCCAGCACCCTGGTTTTGGACTTCCCCACCTCCAGAACTGTGAGAAGTAAATGCATGTCATTTAAGCCACCTAGTCTAAACCAAGTATAGCAGCTCCAACAGACTAAGACACAAATTCATTCATGTGGAAACATAAAATTAAAGTACAGATTTATTTTGGTGCCAAAATATTTTTGAAATTTGTGCATAGCTTTCTCATAATAAACATGCTTCATAAATTTTTTGAAGACCTCTTCAAAATATCCTATGAAAGGGATTGGATGCCTTCCATATTTTCCAACGGGAAAGAACACATCACAAAGATTTGGTATTGTTTGACAGGAAGGAAGACTTCTGTTTCTTGTTTTTTAGTTAACTTGACAGTGAAATTGGAGTTTTCACAGTTTTAACTTTCTTTGAGTTGAAATCATCATTGCCAGGCGGGGGAAGAGGAAGCAGTGTTGGCTCACATGGGACTCAGAAGGGCATTTGGGTCATTCTACCAGGCCATTACCATTCTCTTCCTACTCCTCTGAAAGGAACGAAGGCTTTGACGTCAGGTGTGGATGAGTCATCTTTCCTCTCAGGGCCTCCGGCTGGGATTTGCAAGCTGTCTTTGCAGCAGCTATTCTGTTAGTCATTCACAAAAAAGTATATTGGAAAAGCTAAAGGGAAATGCTTGGATGAACAAGTGATTAAATTTCTATTTTCATGGCAGTGAACCCGCTGGCTTGCTCACAAAAGCAGCCTCATCCAGTATCAGGCACCCCAAGGGCACCCAGCAAGTACTTGTGGATTGACTAGCAATAGGATCTTCTGGGTCCTTGTAAGTCTTGGTGTTGAAACTGAATTTTCAGATATGATTATGTGACTGGTAAATAGAGTTTTGTGTCTATTTACTCCTCCATGCTATGGGATGTCAACCAGATTGAGCGAATTTACATAAAGAGGTTAGTAGCATTGCTGGCCCCACTGCCATGAACATTCTGAAGAGGAAATGAGTAAGACCGTTTCTGGAGCTTTATCTGTAAGGGCACATGTGGGAGTCCACCTAAGGAAAGCTGAACTGTGATCTAAGTACTATTGTCTATTTTACTGCAGGAAGTCCTCCGTAATCATTCAATCTCTTTTGAGCACTTGTTAAGAGAAAGAATAAAAAATATCTCCTTACCTACCAGAAATATGGGGGGATAGTTAAAAGTGAAGGAAGAGAAAGAATATTAGCCTTGATTCCTCCAGCTAGAGATAGGATGTATGGTTACTGCTTTACCTCATTTAATTGATAGGAATCTGAGAAGATAAATAACTCAGCAAAATCTAGGAACTCTAGCCTAAGCCTTTTCTCTTTTTCCACTTTTCGGTGATCTTCACAGCTTTATATAACATTACCTGTTGCTGACTCTTATATTTCTACCTCTAGCCCTAAGCTCAAATCTCCAACATACAACTTTGTGCATTACCCATTTCTGTGACTATCTTGTGGATTTCAAATTTCATATTCAAACTAAAAGTCATGACTTTCTTCTCAAACTTGCTCTTCCCTGTCTCCCTGAAAGCTGCAGGGACTGTCTTTCACAGTTATCTAAACTAGAGTCTAGGAGTCATTCTTGATTCTCATGTTCTTCTCATTCTCTGCATCCAACTCATTAGCAAGGCTTACATTCAGTCTCTATTCGCTTCTTTCCATGACTACTATCAACACCCTTGTCTGAACATGAGCATTTTCGATTGGGTGGACAGTGGTAACTCTGAATCACTCTCTCTTTGTTCATTCTTGACTCCTTTGTATTCTCCAAACAGAAGGTCATGTGAAATTCTAAAAATATTAGTTACAACTTTTTACCCAGTTCCTTGCTTAAATACGCCCGCCATGGTTTCCCACTGACCTTGAGATGACATTAGTAACTTTCACCTTGGCAGTGAGTCTTACATGATTTGGCCCATCACACTTCACTTTTCCCTCCATGCTCTGGCTTCTCTCAGTCCTCCAATATGCCAATCCATCCTTCATTAAGAGATTTGACTGGACTGATATGCGATATAGTCATGTTGGGAAGATTCATTTTGTATGCTGTGGAGATGTACAGTGATTAAATGTAAAAAAATAAAAAAGAAAATTTTAAAGATCTTAGCACATGCTATTTCCTCAGCTAGAAATCTTTTTTTTTTTTTTTTTGAGAGGTTTTTGCTATAGGGCGCGTGTGCTCGCCAGACAGAGAGAGACAGAGAGACAGAAAGCGAAAAATCACCCCCCGGGGGGATGGCCACGCTGCAATCCCTTCTCCTCCATTCTCCTCTTGGGATCTTGGGCACGCACGCACATGCACCCGGCATGAGTTTTAAGCCATCGGGTCCAGGACGTGAACCGCGGTCAGCCACGTAGGAGTCCAGCGACATAGCTGTTACACTAACTGCTGGTCCCCCTCAGCTAGAAATCTTTATCCTATCTCTTCATGCAGCTTTTCTCCACCTTTTAGGTATCAGCTCTGTGAGGGGCCATTTCTGAATACATTTCTAAAGCAGTAATTCCACCCCCCCATCCCCCCATTCTTGTATATCTCATCATTGTTTAATGTCTTTGTAAAACTAATTGCATCCTGAAATTATCCAGCTTATTGGTTTACTTATTATATTTTTATCATCTCCTGCCACTCTCTTTCCAAGTAAGTTATAAGCTCCACGTGAGCAAGGGCCTTGTCTGTCTTAAGAGAGGCAGTATGGGCTAGTGGTTAAGCTCTCATACCCAGATTTCTTGGAGTCAAAGTCCAGCTTTACAACTTACTAGGTAGGTGACCTTGGGGGAAAATGTTTAACCTTTATGTTCTTACGGGTTAAATGATGGCAGTGAAAGTTCCTGCCTCACGCAGTTGAGAAAAGATGTCTTTCTCCATAAGACATCCCCAGATGTGGCAGTGTTAGCTGCCACTATTGCATGCACAGTAACAGCTTAATGCAGATGAGGGAACTTCAAAAGAATTCATGGAAAATCGGATTAAAATGTAAGTTTATTTTGTTACAAAATAAATTTGAAACGCATAAAGTTTATTTTCACAGTATATGTTTTTCCACAACATTTTGAAGACTCCTATATATAGTGAATGCCCAATATATCAATTTTATTTATTCAAGGAACACTTTTGCCTGTTTGGAAACTGGCTGTACAGAGCTGCAGCTGTGGAAGGAGACAGAAGACAATGTGTCGAAATAGAACATGGTAATAATAGAAGCCAGTGTTTATTTTGTACTTACTCTGTGCTAAGTGCCACAACCCATTTTTCTATCTTCCAGTTCACATTTCGTGTGAACTCGGTGTTCCTCATTTCACCAGCTTCCTCGTTCAATCTATTCCTCTGCTTGAATCCCCTTATCTTCTGCTCACTGCCTACTTAGGATCTATCTCTCTCCAGTTCTTAACTGACATTCCATACTCTTGGAGAAGCCTCATCTGGCCCAGAACAATGTTCCAGATCTGCCTAGAATATATGTGCACCACTCCACCTTCTTTGTCTTTCTGGTATGTACCACAGCTTACACTAGTTAACATGATTATTTAATTAATCTGTCTTTCACTTTGGATTATAAACTTTGAGGGAACAGGAGTCTGTTCAGTTTTTCTTGCCATCATATCCCCAGAGCCCAGCAACACCCTTTCCCAGTGTCCTGGCAAGCAGGACAGGAGAGTGGTCTTCAGAGAGTTTGTGAAAGTGTATACTATATAACAACCATGCATATGTTTCAAAAAATGTTTTGGCATTAAAAAGAAACTCATACTTTACTTTCATTTTCCCACAAATATTTTGAAGTCTGTCTCATACTTGTTGACTAAGTAAATGAGTGTTAATTCTTCAGCAGATCAAAACTCTCCCAAAAAACCTAACTGTGATCTTCCTGGGAGATGGGAAAATCCCAAAGTCATTTTTTTAAAGATGTTTATTTTTTTAATTCCACTTATTATTATTATTTATTACTATTATTTAATTTGACCAGAGAGACAGAAAGGGAAAGCAAGAAAGCATGCTGCCAGGTCCAGGATTCGAACCTCAGTTAACCATGTGGGAATCTAGTGCCTTTAACCACCACACCACTTGCTGCCCTCCCCAAAGCCAGTTTTGGTTGAATTGAAAGTTTATGCTTATCAACTTCATGCTTTTTATTTCCTTCCCAGCTGAACTTACCCCAAGGTATGATGATGAACAAAATGTCTTAAGCTCTAGACAAAAGCGAAGTCACAAAAAAGGAAATTGGGCCCAGCCACAGGGGTACACCGGTAGTAACACTGTTACTGGCTAACTAAGTCTGGCTGCTGCTTCTTGTGGTCAATGAAACAAGAGGTAGAGGGGTGGAGAAGAAGAGTTTATTCTGTAACCCGTTTAGGGATACAACAAGTACCATTAAACTGTTTCAAAGAGGTCAGTATGTTCTTGGTATTTATAGGTACAAGATACAAGCACATGCAAATCATTCCTCACAATGATCAGTCAGAGCCCATTGCTTTCTCCTGAGTGATTATCCTGGTTCCTTCAAATACCTACTCCTGGTTTCTCATCTGACCAATCTTATAACAGATCTCCTTATGACTCAAATTTGGTCAGATTGTTCTCATTAAAGGCCTTTCTTAATTTCAAAATGGCCACAGTCCTGTTAAGCCTTCAATTTACCCACTAACACCACCCCTTGGGAGGTTGGAAGCCATATGGGGGCTCAGGTTTGGTTTCCAGGCCAATCTGAACATGCCGTACATGACTGTGTTTGCCTATAATCCTAGCTAATTGAGAGGTTAAAATTGGGACAGGCTAAAAATGCCTCTCTCTCTTTTTCCTTTTCTCTTTAATTAAAAAACAGGAAAAGAAAATAGGAAGTTGAAGAGAGAGAGCAGTGGTAAGGATACTTGGTAGTATGTGTGAACTTGTATTGAGAAAATTTAAAAAAATCATAAATAATCTTTTTCCTTTCTAAAATGAAACATATGTAGTCTCATCTGACTTCTGTAGAGTTATCCATATGCTCATGATAACCCTGACAGAAGAAAAACTTTTTTTTAATTTAAATTATAGTACTGAGAAGTTTGCTGATGCTATCAAACTTAAAAATGAAAAAAAAAAACACACCAACTTTTATGATTGATGTTATCTCTTAAAAGTTTGACTCAACAACAAATCCAAGGAAATTCAACATGGGAGAAAGAGTAAATAGCAGTATTTGAATGATCACTTGATGAGATAGGTCATTCAGAACTGTCTTAGTCTCGTAAAAATAAGAATGGCTTGATTTCATCATGAGCCACACAGATGGTTTGTAAGTTCTTATTATTTATGCCAATGTTTTCCATTTGGCCTTATCAGGAAACTAGCTGGAATCGTAATGGAATTCAAAGAAAAAATATCAGACTAATGATATCTTCAGAGATAGTAAAAGAGAAATGATAGAAAGAAACTCTTGTTTTACTCACTCAGCTGATGGTTTAGGAAAAGCAGACCTGCTTATGAGGGGAATGGTCAGAGAAATGGAGTGGTACCTCTTGAAGTTCAGAAAAGAAAACGTTACAGGTTTAAATTTAAAGACAAATTGTAACATTTAGTGAGCCTCATTGTTAAGTTGCCTATTTCAAATGTCACGTGAAGCCCAATCTCATGTCTGGATTTTAATTTTTGTCCTAGCCTTTAATAAATTCATAGTTTGAGCAGGGATAAGATTCTTCAAAAGAGTGTGTAAAAAGTATGTTTACCATTTAGGATCAGATATAAGAGCAATGAACTGAACGGAAATTATATTATTAAAATGTTTTTCTTTGCCAGAGGACCTGTGTGCTACCCAGAAAGAGAGAGAGAGACAAAGAGAGAAAGCACCCCCTCAATGGGGTGTGGTCACACTGCTCTATCCCTTCTCCGTCTCCATCCTGTCAGAGTTTTGGGCATGTACACACACACACACAAACATATGGCATGTTTTTCAAGCTACTTTGGACAGGATTCCAACAGTGTGGCTGGCCATGTGAGATCAGGCTCCTTTAATCACCAGGCAATGGGGCCAGCCCTGAAATTATATTATTATTGAAGTTACTGAAAGATCTCGGAGTATGAATTGAAGCCAGAAGGAAGTTTTACATAAAAAAATTCTACCTCTCCATCTTTTAAATTTTCTTTCAAATTTTCTTCTTTTTAAAAAGTTTCTTTAAGTTTTTTTTTAATTTACATAAGCAATTCAGGAACTTTATTTCTTCTTTTCAAACTCTATCGAATGGGGATAGCTTTTCAAACTTTTCAAACTCTATATCTTTTCAAACTCTATATCGAATGGGGATATAGAGTTTTAGATAACTACATTTTTGTAGAAAAGTTTCCATTTTAAGTAGTTTTTCCAAATGTATTTATATAGAATTCTACAAAATAGTCCCATTAAAAAAGTTCTTTTATTTCAATGATTATTTCTCCCATGGCATTTGTGTATTTGTACTTTGCTTTTCCACCTCAGTTAAGTTAGCTAGTGCGTAGTCTATTTTGTTCATGATTTAAAATATCAATAGTTTGTTTTTGCTAATTAGATCTATTTTTCTTTTTTTTTAAAAAAAATTTTATATATTTATTATGTATTTCAAGCTCATTCAAGGGAATTCACCATTAAATGGAAACTTGCAATAAATACTTTCATAAACTGAAGGATTATCTTACATTAGTCTGTTACTGTCTCAGCTTTTTTTTTTTTTTTTTTTTTTTTTTTTTTTTTTTTTTTTTTTTTACTGGCACAAAGGAATATTTCTCCATTTTATTAAGTGTTAAGGTGATACATTATAATTTTCATTTTATTTTACAATTTTAAACTTTTTTTTTTTGAGAGCCTTTTGCTATAGGGCATGTGCACTTGCCAGAAAGACTGAGAGAGAGAGATAGAGACAGAAAGCAAGAAATCACTGCCGCTGGGGGGAAGGCCATGCTGCAATCCCTTCTCTTCCACTCCCCTCTCCGGGTCTTGGGCACGCACACACATGCGCCCGGTGTGAGTCTAAGCCACTGGGTCTGGGACTCGAACTGTGGTTGAATACATGGAAGTGAAGTGACATAGCCATTACGCCAACTGCTGGTCCCACAACTTTAAACTTTTTAAAATTTTTTTGAAATCAGCTGTTTTGAATGAAATTTCTTCCCATTTATTTATTTTTACATTTTTTCCACATTTACTTTCCATAGCAAAAAATTTTTGCTCATATTCCATAGTTCTTGACAGTTAATAAACAACTTTCAAAATTTCAAACTACTGAATTTTAAAGATAATGTTCACAGTATTTCTTATAATTTTGTAAAATTTTGTGTGTGACTCTATAACAATGGAGAAAATATGCTTTTAAATATTTTTGAGAAAATATTTACATGTCAACTACTCAAATTGTTGAAAAGCAAATGCCCAGCACACAAGTTAATCTTCAGGTATGATATTCCAATCAAAGCCCTGTCCAATAATGAGTATTTCCAATTTCTGATTCAATGCAACAAGCATTATTGAACTTACGCAAATAACCTATCTGCCACAAAACAAATATACTCCCCAACATTTCCAATTCTAGAGAGATCAGGAAGAAAAGTTATGTTTTCATTTAAAGAAACAAACAAGAAAAATATTTTAACAAATTGCTGAATCTATCAACAACTCAAAAGAAAGTAAAACGTTTAAATTGGGAAAACAAAGCATAGTAAAAGAGAGAAATCACTAATCTTTTACTCAAAAGTCATAAAATTCTATTTTGCAATTTCAGTCTTGTGTTCAAACACTCTTCTTTGAATATGCAGTGTTACTGTGGTCTAATCTTTCCGTTTAAATCCTGGAAGTTAATATTCAATGTTGTTATTGGTATTTCTTGTCCCTAGCATTAAATTGGTCATTTTCTTGGTTGCCTTTTGTTCTCTTATTTCTGTTTGTGTCTTTAGTTTTCCTGGTAGAGCACTTCTTTCAGAGCTTCCTGAAGAGTGGGCCTGCTGAGAATGTTTTTATCCTTTTTTTCCATATGAAAGATAATCTTGCCAGGTATAGTATTCTTGGTTGAAACTGTTTTTCACTTAACACTTTGAATATATTTTCCCATTCTTTCCTTGCTCGCATTGTTTCTGATGAGAGGTCTGAGGTTAGCCTGATTGGATAACCTTTATAAGTAACCTGACATTTCTCTCTCACCAATTTTAATATCTTGTTTTTGTCTGTAGATTTGGCCACTCTGGCTATGATGCACCTTGGAGAAGATCTTCTTGTGTTGATTCTATTAAGGGTCCTTTGGATTTCTTGGGTCTGCATATTTGCATGCCTCTCTAGATTTGGAAAGTTTTCTTCCAAGATTTCATGGAATAGATTATCAATGCCCTTATTAGTTTCCTCACCTTCTGGGATACCGATTATTCAGATGTTTGGGTGCTTAATGCTGTCTAGTATTTCTCGTATAGTATTCTCAGGGTTTTTTTTTTTGTTGTTGTTATTTTTTCAGTTTTTTTTTTCCCTAGATCATTGGTTTTGCCTTCAACATACAAGATTTGATTTTCTGCATGGACTAATCTGCTTTTAATACCTTTGAGGGAGGTTTTGATTTCCTGAATGGCATCTTTCATCTCTAATAGCTCCATTTGATTCTTTTTTTATGGTATGTATTTCCTCTTTCAGGTCATGGAAGAACTTCAACACTTCCTGGAACTCCCTGTCTCTTTTCTCCTGCTTCTTCTGGAGTTCATTCTCTCTCAGCTCTTGCATCTCATTTAGTTTTGTCACTATTAATATTCTGAATTCTCTATCAGACATTTTCATGTGATCTACCGTACTGTCTGTGATGATGAGGGATTGTTCTTTTCTCTTAGGGGAGAGATGTTTTCCTGATTTCTCATGTTTCTTGTGCCTCTGTGGTTGTTTCTGGTCATTCTGTGACAAAATCTATCCTCCACTTGTCTGAATATTTCAGAGTCTAGGAGATGGAGCCTAGAGCATAGCTTTCCTAAACATGCCAGGACACACCTCAACTTTAAAATGGCTTCTTGTCTAAATATTTTGGGAGTCTTAATTAGATCTACTTTTCTGCTGATTTTCACATTGATTTCTGTTTTTATATTTATTATTTTGTACCTTTTATTATATTTTGGTTTAGCTTGTTCTTTAGCTTTCATGAGTTGAGATTAGGCTTGTTTTTAAAATTCTTTTGTTAGTATTAGTAAAACATTTAAATCTATGAATTTTCCTCTGATCTATCTTACAGATTCTGAAATATAATATTTTCATTATTGATCTTTTTTTTTTTTTGAACAGATTTCACTATAGGGCGTGTGCGCTTGCCAGACAGACAGAGACATAGAGACAGAAAGCGAGAAATCACCCCACAGGGGGGATGGTCATGCTGCAGTCCCTTCTCCTCCATTCTCCTCTTGGGATCTTGGGCACGTACGCCCACACGCCCGGTGTGAGTTTTAAGCCACCGGGTCCAGGACGCGAACTGCGGTCGACTACGTGGGAGTCCAGTGACATAGCCATTATGCTAACTGCTGGTTCCCCATTGTTGATATTTTGAAGTTCTATTATTTAAGTTGTATATTTCTTTTTACCTAATAGCTATTTGATAGAGATGTTTCAGCTTAAGGTTTTCATTCTATTTTTTAAACTTTATTTTATTGAGGTATGGTTTGCAAATTCAAAATGATATGTATGGGGCTAGCAGGTGGCATAGTGGCTAAGGTGCTGGACTCCCACCTGGTTGACTGTGTTTCAACTCCCAGATCCAGCAGCTTGAAAAAATCATGCCAGGTATGTGTGCATGTGTGCCCAAAATCCCAAGAGGAGAATAGAGAAGAAGGGGTTGTGGTTTGGCCGTCCCTCTTGAAGAGCAATTTCTTACTTCCCCTCATTGTTTCTTTCTGTCTCTTTGTCTGGTGAGTAAATGCACCCTATAGCAAAAACCTTTTTTGTATGTTGATTTTGTATCCTGCCACTTTATTTTGTTCATTTATCACTTCCAGGAGTATTTTTTTTAACATCAATTGATATGATCACATGGTGTTTATCTTTCCTTCTCGTAATATGATGTATTATATTTATGGTTTTGTATATGTTGAACCAACCTGGCATCCCTGGAATAAACCCATCCTGGTTGTGGTGCACAGTCTTTTTAGTGTGTTGTTGGATACAATTTGCTAGTATCTTGTTGAGAACTTTTTGCATCTGCATTCATCAAGGATATTGGTCTGCAGTTTTCTTTTTTTATAATGTCCTTGTCTTCTTTTGGAATAAGGGTTATAGAGAATTAATTTGGGAGTATTCCTTCCTTTTGGATCTTTAGAAATAGTTTTAGTAGAATGGGGTTAGCTTTTCTTTAAAAATTAATAAAATTAAGAAGTGAGGTCATCAGGACCTGGCCTTTTCTTTGTTGGGAGGTTATTTATTACTGATTTGATCTCATTGCTTGTTTTGGGTCTATTCAGACTTAGAATGTCTTCCTGATTCATTCTTGGCAGATTATACATGTCCAGGCATTTGTCCATCTCATGCGTTTTTTCTTGTTTGTTGGTATGTATAGTCGCTCATTATATTCTCTCATGATGTTTTGTATTTCTGTTATGTCTGTTGCAATATTGCCAGTTTCATTGCTGATTTGATTTATCTGATTCTTTTCTCTGTTTTTAATTAGTCTAGCTAATGGTGTGTTGACTTGGTTTATCTCCTCTAAGAACCAGCTTTTGGTTTCATTTATTTTCCGTATAGTTCATTTATTCCTTTTTCCACTTATCTCTGCTCTAATCTTTAGTCTTTCTTTTCTCCTGATATTTTGGGGTTATTTTGTTGATATTTTCCCAGTTCCCTGAAGTGTGCTGTTAGGTCATGTATTTGTCACCTTTCCATTTTTTTTCTTCTGACCACTAATTGCTGTGAACTTCCTTCTTATGACTGCTCTCACTGTGTCCCATAGGTTATGAAATCTCGTGTGCTTAATATCTTTGGTTTCTTCTTTTTTTTCTTTAATGGATCTTTTTATTTCAGTCTTGATTTCTTCAGTGGTTGTGAAGTCATTCAGAAGTAGGTTGTTTAGTTTCCATGTATTTTTTGTATTTTTGAGGGTTTTTCTCTTACAGTTAATTTCAAGTTTAATTCCACTGTGGTTGGAGAAGATGCTGAATATGGTTCTTATAATTTTGAATTTGTAAAGACTTGTTTTGTGTCCTATTATGTGGTCAGTCTTTGAAAATGTCCCATGTGGAGGCGAGAAAAATGTATATTTTGTGGTTGTTGGATGGAAAGTTCTACAAATGTCTGTCAAGTTCATTCAATTTATGGTATCATTTAGATCCTATATCTCTTTGCTTAATTTTTGTCTAGATTATCTGTCCAGAGGGAACAGTAGGGTGGTGTTGAGATCTCCAACAACACCCTACTGTCTCCTCTTGTGTTGCAGTCTATCTCTCCCTTTAGATCATGTAGTCTTTCTTTCAAGCATTTAGGTGCTCCCATTTTGTTTGCATAGATTTATAAGTGTTATAGCTTCTTGGTGAATTAAACTTTTTAGTACTATATTATTTCCTTCTTGCCTCTTCTTACAGTTTTATCTTAAAGTCTATTTTATCTGTTATCAATGTTACAACTCCAGCCTTTTATTGATTTCTATTTTCTTGGAATTTTCTTTTCCCAGCTATTCACTTACAGTATATGTTTATCTTTATCCATAAGGTGTGTTTCTTGCAGGCTGCATATAGAAGGCTCTTTTTTTTCTCTCGAATTTCTGTATTCATTTTACATTCCATCACTTTGTATTACAGCATACTGAATGAGTTTACCTATTTTGAATAACTGTATATTGTTTCAGTCAAAGATATTACCATACATATTATCATCAACAGATAATTTTCCATTTTCGTGTTCCTTAAATGTTTTACTTCTTTGTTTTTCCCATAGATTCCTTCCCTCCCACCCTTCTGAATTTCCTACCCGCCTCCCACACTGCCTCTAGTTTCCACAATTTCTCTCCATGACTTTATACCTTCCATTCTTTCAATTTCTGTTGTAGAGTACAAACATTCAATATATATTGAGTGGGACATACAATGCCTCTCTTTCATAGACTGGGCTTCTTTATAAAAAATTCATTCAGCCAGTCTGTGTCTTTTGATTGGATAATTTAATCCATTTACATTCAGCATTATTATCAATATTTGCAGACTTATCCTTGTCATTTTGTTATTCATTTTCTTGATTGTTTTGTGTTCTCTTATTTCTGTTTATCTCTCTTTAGGTTTCCTGATACAGTACTACCTTCAGTACTTCTTCAAGAGCTGGTCTAGTGTTGGTGAATTTTTTCAGTTTTTGTTTATCTGAGAGTGATTTTATTTGTTTTTCCTTCATGAAGGAAAGTCTTGCTGGGTACACTATTCTTGACTGATTTTTTTCTTTAAGGATTTTTAACATATCTTCTTCTTTTCTTGTCTGATGTTAGACTAATGGGATAAAGTTTACAAGTAACTTGATGTTTCTTTCTTGCCATTTTTAGAATCTTGTCTTTGTGATTTTGACTATCTTGCTATGATGTGCCACGGAGAGGATTTTCTTAGGTTGATTCTACTTGGGGTCCTTTTTATTTCTTGGGTCTGGATGTCTGACTGTTTCTCTAGGCTTAGAAAGTTTTCTTCAAGTGTTTCATGGAATAGATTTTTTATGCCCTTATTTATTTATTTACTTATTGTTATTATCTTCTTTCTTTTTGGCGGTTTTGTCTAAGTCAGAGGTTTTGTGTTCTCAATCAGAGATTTGATCTTCTGCATGGTCTCATCTGCTATTAATACTTAAAGAGAAGTTTTGATATCATGTATCACAGTCTTCATCTCTAGAAGTTTTGTTTGATTCTTTTTTACGGCATTTATCTCCTCCTTCAAGTAATGGAAGGACTTAGTCACCTCCAGGAATTAGTTGTTTGTTTTTCCTTGCATCTCATTTAGTTTTGTCACTATGAATATTCTGAATTATCTTTCTTTCTTCCTTTTTTGTTATTATTATTTTATTATTATTTATTATTACATATACATTAAATCATTATACATAATTTAGATTATAAAGAGATTTTACCCAACATGATATACACCACATGCCAGGCAAGTTGAGAAAACGATACATGACATCAACAGGCAACAAACTATATTTGTGTCCCACAAATGTCTTACTTCTCCATTTTTCCCCAAAATTCCCTACCTGCACTTTTCCCCTCTCCCACTCCTATTCCACTTTGTCCCCAGTGTCTATAACTATTTTCAATGCTTTTATGTCCTCCAGTCTTTTAGTCTCTACCATAGAGTGTAGACAAGTATATGTTAAGTGGAGATGTATGATGTCTCTGTTTCGGAGCCTGACTTGCTTCTTGTTTATTTGTTTTTAAGAGGTTTTGCTATAGGGCATATGAGCTCACCAGAGAGGGACAGACAGAGGGAAAAGTGAGCAATCACTCCCCAGGGGTGATGACCACACTACAGTGCCTTCTCCTCTATCCTCCTCTTGGGATTTTGGGCAGTTATGCACATATGCCTAGCTTGATTTTTGAAGCTATTGGGGTTCAAACCATGGACCCCAACCATGGTTGGCCATGTGGGAGTCTAGCACCTTAACCATTATGTCACCTGCTGGACTCTGAATTCCTTTTAGACATTTCTGTGAGTGTTATTGTGCTGTTTGTTGTTTATGAGCAGTTGTTGTGTTCCCTTGAAGGAGAAGTATTCCCTTGCTGTTCTGCACTAGTTTTTAGTCATTTGATTAAGTACATGCTTCTTCCTACTTTTTTTTTTTTTTTTTTTTTTTTTTTTGCTATAGGGCTCATGCACTCGCCAGACAGACAGAGAGAGGGAGACAGAAAGCAAGAAATCACCCCCCAGGGGGGATGGTCATGCCACAATCCCTTCTCCTCTGTTCTCCTCTCGGGATCTTGGGCACGCACGCACACGCGCCCAGTGTGAATTTTAAGCAACTAGGTCCGAGACACGAACCGCAGTCGACTACGTGGGGGTCCAGTGACATAGCCATTACGCTAACTGCTGGTCCCCTTCCTACTTTTTAAAGTAGGTTCTGTAGTGTCAGAAGGGAAAGAACAGCTTTCTTTTCCCCAGGTGTGTTCTTGGTAGAGGGTTGCATCTTTCAATTAGATGAGGGTATATCTATCCAAGTTTAGGTGCTTGATTCTTCTAACAGCCTGTGAGGATGAGATGCACCTGGGACTGGTCTGAAACTGTGTAACTAAACAAATAAGCAGAAGTTGCATGCCACCCTGTGTGTAGCAGTAGCCGATAGTCCAGTGTACTCTAGAATGGGAATGTACACCTGAGGGGCAGAGGAACAATGGCAGAATTACCAGCTGTTCTCCAGCAGCCGGCTCCCTTAGGCTTCCCTGGGCCAGTTTGTGGGACTTGAAAGGCAATGACAAGTGCAGGACAGGAAAAGAATCCAGAATCACAATCACCTGGAGGGCAGGGGAAACCCAGTAGAAGAATTCGCACCTGCAGGGCATCAGCAGTCAGCTCCCTTAAACTCTGCTGGGTCAGTCAGTGGGACTTAAAAGGCAATCTATATTTCTCCATGTATTTTTGCTTCATCTTCCTTGGCTTCTGTTTTATAGTGGTGGTTTCTACTTATTTAGTGCATTGATTTTTGTAATTATTTCATTTTCACTGCAAGTAGTAACACTTAGTATTTCAAATTGTCCTTCGCTACATTTATTAAAATTTGACTTGAATTCTTCGTTGTCTCATATCAGAATCTCAAGTCTTGCTTTTTTTTTTCTTTAATTTTTTATTTCAATTTTTTTATATGATTTAATCACATGTTACTTAGCTTGCAAAGGAGTAGAATCAAGTCTTGCTTTCTAATTGTCTCCCTTTTCCTGGCATAACTTTACCCATTTTTCACATTAAATCTTTCTGAATTACTTTTTATTTATTTATTTTTTTGAGTGGTTTTTGCTATAGGGCACGTGCACTCACCAGAAAGACAGAGAGAGAGACAAAAAGTGAGAAATCATCCCCCAGAGGGGATGGCCATGCCACAATCCCTTCTCCTCCATTCTCCTCTCGGAGTGCATTTAAGCCACCAGGTCTGGAACTTGAACCACGGTCGACCACATGGGAGTTCAGCGACATTGCCATTATGTGAACTAGTGGTCCCATGAATTATTTGTTTTAGGTATGTCATATATACAGCATAAAATCTGGTCTTTTTGTGTGAGCTTACCTGAGTGTTTTTTTTTTTTTTTTTAATAGATGAGTCAAGCCCCTTCACATTTTAAAATATATTTTTTGTGTTTAGGATTGACTTTTAAAAATTACTTTATAAAGACTATGTACAATATATTATATGTGTTCTTTCACTATGTAACGTGTTCTCTTTGTTCTTTAACATTTTTGTTTGTTTGTTACAGGGCATATACACTTGCTAGAGACAGACAGAGTGAAATAGAGAGAGAAAATGAGACAGAGTGAGATAGAGAGAGAAAGTGAGAAATCAGAGAAATCTACCCCGGAGGGGTGGCCCTCCACAGTCCCTTCTATTCCATTCTCTTCTTAGAATTTTGGGCATGCACACATATGTGCTCAGGAAGTTTTTCAAGCCTCCAGGTCTGGGACTCCAACCGTACAGTAGGCCATGTGGAATCCAGCTACTTTAACCTACATGCCACTGTATGGCCAATTTTTTTCTTCTCTCTTGATATTTAGGAAGATTAATTTTTTTCTAGACGTTGCTTTGTATTGTTATCTTTTAAAAGTGTTCTGAGGGCTAGCAGGTGGTATTATGGTTAAGGCACTGGATTCCCACACCGCTGACCAGAGTTCAAGTCCCAGACATAGTGACTTGAAAATCATGCTGGGTACATGTGCATGCATGCCCAAAATCCTGAGAAGAGAATGGAGGAGAAGAGATTGCAGCATGATCATCCCCCCTGGAGGGTGATTTCTCACTTTCTCTCTTTCTATCTCTCTCTGACAAGCACATGTGTACTATGGCAAAAACCTAAAAACAAAACATCTTCACAGTGTATGTTTTCTTATTTAACCTTTTACTATCTGGGTTGTGAGTTTTTGTTTGTTTGTTTGTTTGTCAGCATTACTGCCATATGGGGCCAGCAGGTGGCATGGTGGTTAAGGTACCAGACTTCCTCATGGCTGACTACAGTGAAAGTTCCAGACCTGGCGGCTTGCATTCTCTCTTTCTCTGATGAGTGCACATGCCCTATAGCAAATTAAAAAGTATATATATATATAATAATAAATAAAATTAAGTAAATATTTCTTTTAAAAATTATTGCCAGAGGGTGTGTGCACTCATGAGAGAGAGAGAGAGAGAGAGAGAGAAAGACAGAGAGAGAGAGAAAGAGAGAAAGAGAGAGAGAGGAGAAGAAAAAAGCACCCACCAATGGGATATAGTCAAGCCACAATTCTTTCTCCATCTCTCTATCCTGTTGAGATTTTAAAAACTCATGTACATATACCTGGCATCTTCTTCAAGCCACCGTACTGAAATTTGAACCATGTGATATCTGACTCCCCTAACCAGTTAACAATGGGACCAATGAGTGTTTAATGGTGTCCTTTAATACCCACTGATGCCAGTTTGTCAGCAAACTTACTTTATCCTTTGTACAAGAAAGATAGCATGACTTTATAGGAAATCTTTTCTTCCTGTGTAAGTAGTACATGCAAGTGGATATCTTAATGGCTGTCATCTAGAGAATTGGTGGGTGGAAGAGGGTAATGCATATTCTCTACGCTGGCTAGTGAGTCCTAGATGAATATCTCACTTCAGTTAGACTGGTCCTAGGTACTGGTTAAATGTTAGTTCTCTTGCTTATATGGGCTATGTTCTTTATTTACCTGATTTATTCACATAACCCTTGAGGTGTGTATTATTAATCATATTTTTGTGATGAGAAAAACTGAAACTCAGTAATGTTATCTGTCATAATTTCACAGAGTTAAAAACAAGCAGGGATCTTAACCCTCCATCAGCAGATCCCACAGCCTACCTCCATTCTGCTGCAAGGGGCTATTCAGTATAATTGTTGAGATCACAGACAGTGATGGCAAGTTGCTTGAGTTCAAACCCTGGATCCTTCATTTACTAGTAGCTTTCCCTTGGTCAAATCACTTAACCTCCCTGTGCTACAATCTCCCCATCTGTGGAATGAAGATAACTACAACCTCTCTTTCACCGAGGTGTTGTAAGGAGGACACAACTGAATACACGTAAGATGCTTAGAACAGTAGCCTGCATCAAATAGGTAGCTGGCATAAAGTGAGCATCATGTAAGTGCTGTTATTACACACCACCATTTATAGACTCTTTGAGTATGACATGGGACTAGTCAGCTTCTCTGGAAGAACTTGAAAAATCTTTTGATCTATATGAATGTAGAATTTAATGTGGGGGTTGCAGGAGGGTGTCAGATGGACTAGCAGCTACAGAATTTAGTGATGGGGAGGGTGTTGAAAAGAACCTTTCTTATTCTCTAGAAAAATTTACTAGTTTGGTGAGAAAGTCCAAAACGTTTGATCAACTACAGTGGCACAGTGGTAGTGTGCTGCTCTGCAATGTTGGAAGCCATATGGGAAGTTGAGTTCGGTTCCTGGGTTGACCTGTACATGCCGCACGGGCACACAAGTGCCTAAGATGATGGCTGCTTGGGGAAGACTGAGGAGGGGAGAGATTGGGGATGAGATCCTGTTGTGTGTGCTTATCCTTCTCCCTGTCTCTGTCTCATAAAATAAATAAGCAAGCTTAAAAACAAAACAAAACAAAACAAAAAAGTTTTGGGTTAGCCAGCCCAAGGCTTGGTGGTTAAGGTGGATCCCATATGACCGTATGGTTTGAGTCCCAGACCTGGTGTCATGAAAAACATGCTAGGCATGTGTGCGTGCAGGCCCCAAATTCTGGAAGGAGGGAGACATGGAGGAGAGATTGTGGTGTGGCCTTTCCCCATGGAGAGTGCTTTCCCACTCTTTCCCTTTCTCACTCTGGCAGAGCGTGTGCCCTCTAACAAATTTTAAAAGAAAGTTCTAAATATTTACCGTCTTCTTTGCACACTTCAATAATACTCAGCAAGCAGCTGTCAGAATTATTGTGACCAGAGCTTGGAATACACATCTAACAGCTTCTAAACATTTCTTACACCTTCATCTCCTTCTCCGACAACCATTTCCACAGAAATTCATCCATCCATATACCAATCAATTCTTCCATTCATTCATCCATCAATAGTGATTACTAAATGTTATGCAGTAGCAGAACCATACAGGCTGACTCCCAGTTTTCAATCGAAACTCAGCTTTGAGGGCAACCCATTCGTGAATCTTTCCTCGAACGCTCCCCTGTCAAGGCTTGTTTAGCTGCCCTCCGTATCCTCAACCGTAGCATGACATTCAAAACCTCCCAATCTAGTTAGAAGTTATTTCCCAACCTTATCTCTCACTATGCTCTATCACAAATTTATAGGCAGGGTGGCAAAGAGGTTAAAAGAGAGAGAACTCTACTATCAGATTGCTAGGACTAAAATCTTGGATCTGCTATTTCTAATTGTGTGGCTGTGGGCAAATGACCTAACAGCCTGTTTTCTTGTTTGCAATATGGAAATTTCAACGTCAGCAGCCTCCTGATAAAATCAGATGTCATGATAGAATGAGGTCGTTAATTTAGCAAGCTGACCACATTTAGTAAGCACTCTCTACCTGTTAGTGATTGCCATTTGTGATAGTAACAATGTATTTCATGATGTGTTACTTGCTTATTCTGAAACTCTGATATTGGAAGTCTCAAAACTGAAGTACAATAACTTGCTACCAGGTTAAAATTTAATCTAGAGATGAGTACAGAAAAAGGAAATCAAGGGACCAGCAGATGGTGTAAAGGCTACATCGCTGGACTCCCATGCAGTCGACCATGTTTCAAGTCCTGGACCCGGTGGCTTAAACTCAAGCTGGGTGTGTGTGTGTGCGTGCCCAAGATCCCCAAGGGAGAATGGAGAAGGGATTGTGGTGTCACCATCCCCCCTGGGGGATGATTTCTCATTTTCTGTCTCTCTCTGTCTTTCTGGTGAGCACATGCCCTATAGCAAAAACTTCTAAAAAAAAAAAAGAAAATCAAGATATGAATAATATAGGAGAAAATGCAGTGGACTAAAATTTGTGTGGGATCAGCAGATGGCATAATGCTTTCCTCACTGGATGTGGTTGACTGCAGTTTGAATCCTGGACCCAGTGGCGTAAAACTCATGCTGGGCACATCTGTGTGCATGCCCAAAGTACCTAGAGGAGAAGGGATTGTGGTGTGGTCTTTCCCCCAGGGAGTTACTTCTCACTTTCTGTCTCTCTGTTTCTCTTTGTGTCTCTGGTGAGCACATGCACTCTATAGCAAATAGTCTCTCTTAAAAAAAATTGTGACAGGGACTGGCAGATGGCATAATGGTTATGTCACAGGACTCCCACCTAATCAACCACAGTTCAAATCTCAGACCCAGTGAGTTGAAGCTCACACCGGGAGCATGTGTGTGTGTGTCCAAGATTCTCAGAGGAGAATGGAGAAGAAGGGATTGCGGCATGACCATCCCCTCCGGCTGGGTGATTTCTGGCTTTCAGTCTCTGTTTCTCTCCGTCTCTCTAGTGAGCGCAAGTGCCCTATAGGAAAAATCTCTCTGAAAAAAAAAATTGTGACAAGATAGCAAGAGTTTAGAGAAAAAGTGAAGAATAAAAATAAGACTTGGGCCAACCTATGACCTGGTGGTTAAAGTGGCTGGATCTCACATGATCAACCATGCAGTTTGAGTCCTGGACACCACACTGCGGCTTGGAAAACACACCGCATGCATGTGTGTGCGTGCCCAACATCCCTAAAGAAAGGAGAAATGGAAGAGGATTGTGGCATGACCAAGCTCCATGGGTGGTGCTCTCTCACATTCCCTCTCTGTTTCTCTGTTTTTCTATGGTCAACACAGGCATCCACTGGCAAATTTCTTAAGAAAAAGAAGTTGAGGAGGAGGAAAGAGGAGAAGAAGGAGAAGAAGAGACTTATTCTAATGGTGGAGGAAATAGCAGACTGGTCAGAGAAGAGCTGATTAAAATGCGAATAGTAGAGATTCCAACTTTACATAAAGAGCTATTACAAATTATCCTTAGGAAACACTAGATTGTATTGAGCTTTATTTTAAGGAACTAAAAGGAAACACCCAAATACAGGGATTGTGTTAATCATACACCAAATTGTAGCCATTGTATGGGAACTATCTTCTGTTTCAGCTAAGAAAAAAAGCTTAGGTAATTCACATATTCTGAAGAATTTTTTTTTTTCCCTTATGCCAAGTAATTTGTAAAATGAGATGATTGGATGAGGTGATCATGACAATAGATTATGATCTTTAGATTCCTTCTACCTCTGATATTCTATGACATTTTTAAAACTTTAACTTGTTAAGAGGATTTCTTTGGTAGAGGAGGGATATCCTCTGTATATAACATACAGCAATCTCCTTCCTAATGAGTTTCCTCAGTGGAAGGTCACTCAGAGTTTAATGGGATTAATTTGGCCAGCACATTCAATTTTAAAAGGAATCTCTGTACTTGTGCCAGGCAGCACAGATTCTGACAGGCTGAAAAGCACAGATCCTGCCAATTTCACACTGGAATGTGGCTCTGTAAGCCATGACTCCAGCTGAGAAGTTGCCTGCAGACACTGGTTGCCGAGATGATGAATAAACGGTCGAAAGAGATGTTCTGGGACTCTGGTATCGAGCAAATACTGCTTATCTTCCAGGCAATACTGGCCCTGACTCTGGGTTTCTCTTTCCAGTCTGCACTAAACGGGCAGTCAGATTTAGGGGAGAGACAGTGGGATACATTTTATCCTAAGAAGGTTCCTTCCAAAGGCACCTTTCCATCATGGAGATAGCATTGGCTGCCCCGTAACTTCCCTTCTCCTTTTCTGACCCTTCTCTGTATCTCCAGACTCTAGCAGGAGTAGTTTCTCTTGGTGAGACTGGCATCCTCCACAGTAGCTGCACTTTCTCCTCCTCTGAGGCTAGCAGGGCCAGTCCTTCACAAGTTCGGCAGCTTTGTAGTGTTTGCCTTTTACACTTCTTCCTACGGATAGGGATGGCTTTGGGGACTGAGAGCAGGGAAGCTAAAAATAATTAGGGCCTACCCAGCAGAAGCTGAGCCCACTGGGATTCCAGATAGATTTTCTCTGTACGCTCGGAAGTGTAGCCAATTAGCTACGTAGATTCCATTTTTATCTTTTCACTAAAGCCATGGGTAAAGGAGAGCACAGCCTAATAGACCAAGTGATGATCCATGGAACGAAATTTTATGACTGTCATATTCTTGAACATTATATTTATTTAAAGAAAAAAATTGTCAGAGGATGTGTACACAAACCAGACAAAGGGAGAAGAGGGAGAGGGAGAAAGTAACTCCTAAAAGGGTGTGATCAGGCCACAATCCTTTCATTTCACTACCCTGTTGGGATTTGAGGCACACACACACACACACACACACACACACACACGGATGTTTTTCAAGCCTTCAGTGCCAGGATTCCAACCACTGGTGGACATGTGGGTTCTGACTCCCTTAAGCACTAGGCTATGGGGCCAGTCCAAACATTGAACTTAATTGATTTGAAAAGACCTTGATGATTACAGGCACTTTTGGATGCTATCAAACTACTCAGTGACCTTAATACCTGTCCCTTGAAGGCTATTTAAGGGGTCTTTGAGAAGTTCACAGAAAATACATTTAATGAAAAACTATGCATGGATTCCAATTTTTTTTTGTACCAAAGTAGATTTATATTTTATTTCCTTTTTTTAATGAGATTTTTTGAAGTGCCCTCTTACTTAAACTGATTGAGACTTGTGATTTAGACTCAAATAGACATGGCTTCTGTCTAGACCCTGTTCTTTCTGCATATGCATAGTGTTTCCTGAGCAAGGTACCTAATTTCTCTGTACAGGCACTCCTCACTTAATGATCAAGTTCTGTCCTATGAATAGGTTGTTAAGCAAATTGGTCAATAACCAAGAAGCTAAAAGGTAGATGTCCTGTGGTGTGCCATGGCGGGATAGGATATATATTTTCCAAGAGATATCATGTGACACCACACCAGAATAATGTAATTCTATCCATACAAAAAGCATACCTTAGATAGCACCAGAAGGTGACAAGATACACCCACAATAAATAAGAGAAATCTGGAGTAATTGTTTTTATTTATTCTGAATAACACCACAGGTGCAAAACAAGGTACAGTTTATAAATGAAATATGAGGTCATGCATGATTGTGCACATTTTATGTAGTGAATACTAACTGTCTAAAGGAACAAGACAAAGACCAGGAAAGGGGATATCACACATTGGAGAACCAATGAAAAGTCCAAGCTGTCCTTAGATAGGTAGCTCATTAGATGGGGACTGGCTGTATTTTAGACACTCCTCTAAAATAAGAAAATGAGTAACGTCGATTTCATAGAGTCGTAGTAAGGCTTAGGTGAAATACTTGAAATGTTCAATACAAACTAGTTATAAGGAAGTCACATTATAACCCTGTAGTCCTTAATCTTGAATCCAGACTTCTTGGCTCCAAGTTAAAGGCTTCATAGCTAGCATTAGGCTGGAGAAAGAGGCACAGGGTGGAGGGGAGATCTTGCTTTCAGAGATTTTGCAGAGAAAATATATTCAGGACAAGGTAAATCTTTTTATGAGGGTTAAGGGTAGAACCAAAGATAATCATGAGGTTTGGAAGTTCAAACATAAGATAATTATACAATGGAATGCAGAGTTAGGCGAGCAAAGTGTTTTGAGACAGAAGATGAAGAGTTTAATTGCTGAAATATAGATGTTGGGCATTAAGGGAACATCAAGTACAAATGTCCAGTAGGCAAGTACAATAAGGGGTTTTGGTTTGTTTATTTATAAGTTATTATTTTTTAATTAATTTTTTAATTTTTTATTTTGCTATAGGATGTGTGCTCTTGCCAGAAAGAGATTGAATAATCACCCCCTGTGGGGATGGCCATGCCACAATCCCTTCTCCTCCATTCTCTGCTCAGGATTTTGGGCACACATACACATGCACCTGGCATGTTTTTCAAGCTACAAGGGCTGGGACTTGAAATGTGCAGTAGGCCATGTGGGATCCAGCCACCTTAACCTCCATACTACATGCTGGCCCCAATCTATAAATTATTACAAGAACCTGAAGATGATTCAACTTTTATTATTTTATTTTGGATATTTTTGCTCTAGATTTTTAGTAATATATAATTTTTCTCTGCCAGCATTTGAAGGCCATATCTATATCTACATATTTTGCTGCTCAGATCAATCATTTATTGAATTTAGCAACATTTAACAAAGCCAGGTTATGCCATGTACTATTTTAATTGCTTGGTAATGCCTTAATGAAAAACAAAAAAGACTAAATACCACTTGCCCTTGTAAAGTTTACATCTTATCGTGGATAAGAGGGAAAACAGGTATACCCTAATATAAGAAACTGTACAGTGATAAGAGGTGAACAATGCTATTCAAAAAATAAACATTAAGACAGCAAAACAGGAACTCTAAGTTGAAGACAAATTTTAACTTTCGATCGTGCCCATTGACATGCTGCCCTGTACCTCTCAAGTAAAATGCTTCATCTCTGACGGTTACTTCAGGGCCATTACAAGACTCTGCCACCATGAAACCTACTTCTAGCCGTGAATAACAAGGCATTTAAATTTAATTTCAGTGCCCTGTCTAAGAATCCTTTCCTAGAGTAACTAGCCAGCTTTAGCATGCTTCTCATTGATAAGGTACATTCCTAAAGTGGGCTCAAGGTCCCAAGAGAACTATTCAGTATGTTAATTGGATTTGCATAAACTTTTACCTAAAGCATTGTTTTGGCTTACTTAGCAAAGTTTTCCAATTCAACCAGTCTCTTACTACTCATAGAGAAAAACAAAAACAAGGAATGAAACATGTTACTTATTACAGCAATTACATCAGGGTCATAGAAATTGCTTTCCAAACATAGCAAAACTACACACTCTCCACCATAACCACATTGATAAGGTCACCTGTCTGGAGACCGTATCCATCAGGAAGATTCAGCAAATCCATGGTGAAGAAGATTTCATTTCATTTCATTTCATTTCATTTCATTTCATTTCATTTCATTTCATTTCATTTCATATCACCCCATTTCTTGCATATAGTGGTGATGCAAAGCTTTTCCACATGTTTACAGCTCAGGGGCTTCACTGAATGTGCCATGACATTGGATGTGCCTGGCAGGAGGGAGCACTCATCTGCTAGCCAGTGACCCTTGTAAGGCATAAAGCCTTCAGAAACAATATCTAGGGAGAAGCAAGTTTACTTACTAATGTAGACATCATCTGTGCTTTCAAGGGGACCACAAGCAGTTAAAACTCTGATTTCAAGTTCTTCTGGTCCAGAGCTGTCAGTATCATCACAGAGAACATCCACTTCAAGTGCTTTGAATCCATGAGACATTGGGGCTTCTTCTACAACCACTATAACTTTCTGTCCAACTTTGCCTGCACATTGCCAGTCACCACAGAACAATTGGAGTGACACATGTACCAAGCCATAATTACCATAGAAAGTTGACACCACTCCTTTTACAGTTTTCAAATAGCTATCACCTTTTGGGAGCTCTGCCTGCTATGGGTACTACTTCTGGAAGGAAGTTCATGGCCCATTTTAGAAGCCTGAGCCTGGAGCCCTCATCACTACAGACATGGGCACTATGAGCACACATGTAGCATGAGGCCTGCTTTGTCCAGAGGACTTGGGTCACAGCCTCTGTAGGAGAGCGGCTTCCTACTTCTCTTCCTCACTGTCTGCGAGATGGGACCGAACCACTACCTAGAGACCTGAGGAAGTCTCACAGAAGATCCCCTCTACCGCCTCAGCACGAGCAGGTCTTCAGCCCAAAGCCGCTTCGCTGAGGCTACCATAATGGCTCCAAAAGTGTTCATAGGAGGGGCCATGTGTCTCCACTGAAGGCAATATTAATTAAACTTTTTAATTATGCTTTTCTCTTTAAAGAATTTTTACATTATAACTTGAGAGAGGGAGTAAATTTTGTTATTTTTCCCTAAGAATTCTACCATTGTCTGAACATATTTTGATCTTTATTTTACCTTAAATGTAAGCAGAATGGATGAACAAGCTCTATTTCCTGAGGCCTATGAGTTTTAACTATACAGCGGTTTGTTCATTACTTATTGCTTAATTGATTAGCAACTCAGATATCTCTCAAAACAGAAGTCCATTAGGAAAAATATTTCTTTTAAAAGAGGTGGTCTGAGAATAATCCCATTAGGTTGGAAACTTGCTAAACTTATCAACTCTAGACACATTTTTCTATAAAGAGAGGAAAAATCCAAATAGAATAAATGACAAGTAACCATTGATAGAAAATGTATATATATTCAACTTTAAAAAAGAACAAGTCAAAGCATAGTCAAATGTCAGTTTATATCAGGAAAAATTGATGACCTTTTAAGATCTAACCTCAATAATATTTAGATGAAAAATTCAGTCAAAGATATCTATGGATGATAATATAAATGGTAATATCTTTAACTTGACTAATGCACACTGTAGTCATGCTGCAAAAAAAAACCATTTTTAACACTGTAAAGACGTACAGTGACTAAGTGTAAAATCTTAAAAAGTAATAAATAAATAAGAAGAAATATTCAGTCTATCTTCAAATATTACGATCAAGATGACTCTTTAGTTACATGGGGCCTGATGGAACCAGATTCCACATGGCTGACTGAGCAGTTTGAATCTTGGACCTGGTGGCTTAGAAAACATTCTGGGTGCATGTGAATGCATGCCCCAAATCCAGACAGGATGGCAAAATGAAGGAGAAGGGATTGTGGCATGACCACACTCCATTAAAGGGTGCTTTCTCCCTCTTTCTCTGTCTCTGTCTCTCTGGTTCTCTCTGGTGAATGCACATGCCCTTAGGCAAGTTAAAAAGAAAGAAATAGTATGTATGTATTTTTAAAATGAGGAGGAAAAATAGTCTTTTATATATTTACCAATTTTGATGATCTTTATTACAATATTTCCTGAAGATTTAGGTTTCCATCTGGTTTCATTTCCCTTTAACCTGAAGAACTTCTTTTAGTATTTCAGGCAGTACTGTCTTCAGGTGATAAAATCTTTTAGTTTTATCTTATCTGAAAATGTCTTTATTTGACCTTGATTTTTAAAGGATGTTTTTGCTGGAGATAAAATTTTCCATTGACTTAAAAAAAAAAATTCCGTTCTTTAAACATACACTATCTTCTGGCCTCCATTGTTATTGATGAGAAATCAATGATCATTTGATTCTTGTTCCTTTGTATGCAATATGTTATTTTTGTTTGTCCATTGTTAAGGTGTTGTCTTTGTCTTTATTTTTTAAATCTGATTGTGATGTGTCTAGATATAATTCTCTTTGTATTAACACTGCTTGCTGTTCATTAAAATTTAGGTCATTCCCCAAATTTGGAAACATTTCAGCCATTACTTCGTTAAAATTATTTTCTACCGTATACTTTCTCTCCTCTCATTTAGACCCCAAATTCATGTATGATAAACGTTTTCATATTGTACCACAGGTCCCTGAGATGCTACACTTCTCACCCCTCCACACTCACATATCAAAATGCCCCCCCCCACTTTTTCAGATAGAATAATTTCTATTCATCTGTTTTCAAGTCATCTCCACTCCAATGCTAAGCCCATCTAGTAAGATTCTAATTTCAGATATGGCATATAGTGTAGAAATTACACTTGATTCCTTTTTATAGTTTCTATTTTTCTATGAAGATATCCTAATTTTCACATACAGTGAGAATATGTTCCTTTACATCTATGTTCATAATGGTAGTCATTGCTTTAAAATTTTAGTCTGGGCAACAACCTTTATCATAAGGGAGATGCAAATCAATACCACAGGAGACACCACTTAACCCCAGTCAGAATGGCAAAAATGAAAAAAAACAAAGAATGACAAGTGCTAGCAAGGCTGTGGTTAAAAGGGAATTCTCCTATATTGTTAGTGGGAAGGTAAATTAGTACAGCCACTGTGGAGGTTCCTAAAAAAAATTACAAATGGAATTATCATAGGAGCCAGCAATCCCACTCCTGGGTATCTACACAAAGGATAGGAATACACTTAGCTGGAAACGTTTATGTCATGAAATATTGTGAAATGATTCACAATCACTAAGGCATGGAATCAATCTGTATGTCCAAGAACGGATCAATGGATTGAAAATATGTGGCACATATGCACTAAGGAATACAAACAGCCATAAAGAACAATGAGACTCTGGCATTTGATATAAAATAGATGAATATGAAAGATTTAATGCTGAACAAAGCAAGACAGCCTATGAAAGTGAGGCATTGTATGTCCCCTCTTAATATATACCAAATGTCAGCACTCTGTGGAGTAAACTGAAAGGTTGGGAGATGTAAAAGCATGGAAAACAAATGTGTATACAAAAGACAGTGTAAGAGGAGGGTGGGCAATGGGGGCAGGTGGGAGGGAACAAGGGGCAAAAAATGTAAAACATTAAGGGACAAAAAATGGAAAATTATCTTTTGATGATAATGTATTTAGTAATAACTTTGACCAGACTAATACACAGTATTTATGTGGTGAAAATTCATTTCATATGCTTTAAAGACATACAGTGACTAAACATAATAAAGAAAATTTAAAAAAAATCTTAGTTTGCTAATTTCAGTAAATGGGTTGTATCAGAACTGGTCTCCATTGATTTTCTTCTCTCTTATGAATGCACCGTATTTTCTGTTTTTTTCTAAATTTGCCAGAGAGCACATGTGTTCACCAGAGTGAGACAAAGAGACAAAGAAAGGGAACGTGAGGAAACAATCTCTTGGGAAATGATCATTTTGCAATCCTTTCTCCTCCATTTCTCCCTTCTTTTGGGATTTTGGGCGCACACACACACACATACACACACACACACACAAATGTTTCTCATCACTGGGTCTGGGACTTGCACCACATGGTTGTCTGAGAGACTTAGCTGCCTTAATTACCAGATTGGGGACTGGCCCTTTCCTCTATTTTTATACTGACTAACTGTATTGTATCGTTGACATTGTGAATGATGAGTTAAAGAACTTTGATTCTGTTGTGCTCCTTCAAAGACTACTGAAGTTTTTTTTTTAAAGTGGGCTGTTGACATGGCAGAACTAAAACAAAACAAAACAAAAAAACAAAAAACAAAAAAAATTACCCTGTGGTAGATAGTAGGTCAAACTTCCATTCAGTTCTGTTATTTTCTAAAGCTAACTTCTTTATTTCATAAGAGGAGAAGAAAAAGAGAAAGAGAGAAACAGTTACCACCTGAAAGATCTTGACATCATGATCTACACCCAGCTTCTCCTGGCCCTGTATGATGGGTACATGCTTTCCTGGTGTACTCAGAAAGTTCTCTGGATGTGAACCTAGAATCTTCTTAGGACCAGCTCACAGAACACTGTGTTTTACCACTGTGCCTCTGTCTGGCTCCCAGGTTACTTTATTCTTGACTCTGCCTTCCATCTGAAAGTTAACTCTACTCCATGTATTGCCTGCTGTTGTTTGCTTCCAGTACTTCCAGGTATATATATATATATATATATATATACACACACACACACACACCTTACACACCTTGTCCAGAGCATTTAGTTGTTAATTATTGGGGTATTAGTCATATTGGAGTTACTTACTCAAACTGGAAGTTGAGCTACACCACCCGGTTCCCCACTCTCCAGATAATGTGATAACTATTGCACTAAATGTATTGTCCGGGGCACTTTCAATCTTCTTTCTTCCATTGTTACCTTTTTCTTTCTCCATTGCCTTCTGGAAAATAGAAGTCTTGTGTAAGTGTTGAATAATATGTTTGAACAGATGACAAGAAAGCTCTACTCTTTTTAGTCTTTGTTCTCTCTGCTGCAGGAAATTTGCCCATGATCACACCTTCAGAGGGAATTCATTGAGTTTATTGGGTAGGTAGAAGTGAAATGAAGCTGTATTCTGAATTGTAGAGATTTGAAATGTGCTGCTTCCCTTAATGCTAGGAAGGCTAACTCTTCTACTGGACAGCCGTGAGTATAAAAAAAATGTATTTAAAAAATAAAATTGCACTCTATGACAGAAACTGAAAGATTGGAGGGTATAAAATCATAGAAAGGAACTGTGGATACTAGAGATAGTGTGTGGGAAGGGTGGACAGTGGGAGCAGGGTGGAAGGGATGGAATCAAGAAGGAAAAAAAGAAGTTAAACATTTAATGAACACAAAAATAGAAGATTATCTGTTGATGATAATGTGTATGGTAATATCTTTGACTGGACTAATATTAATGCTGGGAAAATCCATTTTGTGTGCTGTAAAGATGTACAAATGTGATCAAATGTAAAAAAATATAAGAGAATAAAAGTGAAATTAAAAAAATCAAATTACATGTAGTATTTAATACATGAATCACTATTACCTTTTATTAAAACAATTTTTTTAACAGAAATTTTTGCTGTAGGGCACATGTGCTCACTGGAAAGACAGCAACAGGGAGACAGAAAATGAAAAATCACACTCCAGGGTGGTAGGCCATGCCACAATCCCTTCTCCTCCATTCTCCTCTTGACATTTTGGCACTCAGCAGGAGTTTCAAGTCTCCTGGTCTGGGACTTGAACCATGGTTGACCACGTGGGAGTCCAGCACCTTAACCACTGTGCCACATGCTGACCCTGAATCACTATTATCTTGTGTAGCATTTCTCAAATTATGTTAAGATAAATAAGATTTTTTTCCTCAAGACATTTCTTCAGGGAAAAAGGTGTTACATGGTTTAATAAATTTGAGAAAAAAAACTATTTGAGGATTGGAAAATATAGATTATTACCATACACAAATTTTAATTTACCGAGATAAGGAGTACAATAAATTCCTTTTAGTACTGGTAAACTTTACTGAACATGATTAATTCTTTCTTGGATGATTCAGAAAGAGCATCTTTTCTTGGGTCAGTCTTGTAGCCCAGTGGTTAAGGGAGCTGGATTCTATATAGATAACCATGGTTCAAATTCTGACCTCAGTGACTTGAAAACCATGCCAGGAGTGTGTGTGTGCTTGCCCCAAATCCTCACAGAATGGAGAAATGGAGTAGGGACTGTGGCATGACCATTCCCCATTGTGTATGATTTCTCCCTCCTCTGTCTCTCTCTCTTTTTCTCTCTCATGAGTAGAAGCAATCTGGAGATTTAAAAAAAAATTCTTTCTTGTCTTGTTTTCTTTCTGTATTTTCTACTTGGGTAATTTTCTCCATTTCCATGGCTTTAAGTGGTTTCTGTGAGCTAATGTCTTCCAAATTTTTCTCTTTTTGAATACTGTGAGCTACCTGGGAGTTCTATTTTTATATTTCATAGACCTTCCAAAAGTTACATTTAATGCAGAATGTTTAATGCTACCCCTCATCTCCCATTATGTTCTTACCCAGTCTTTTCCAAATGGTGATGCCATTTGCTCCTGCTGGGAAGCTTGAAGTCATCATTGATTCTGACCTTCCATTAGTGAGTTTTCTTTGCTGTTACTTCTCCTTCTTGAACCCATTTATGTCTGATACATACATATCAAGTATATTCTCTTAGAAGTTAAAGTCTTATGGGGCCAAACCATGACCTTGTGGTTAAGGGACCTGATCCCATATAGCTAACCACATGACTGGATCCCAGACTCAATGGCTTGAAAAACATGCCCAGGCAGAGTGTGTGCCCAAAACCCTAAAGGAGGGAGAAATGGAGAAGAAATTGCTCATGACCATGCACCATGGGTAGGGGGTACGTCTTGCTTTCTCTCTTTCCCTCTCTCTCTCCAGAAAGAGCACACTGCCTCTAGAATATTAAATATAAATTGAAAAAAGTCTTATGAATTATTCTCATGACTCAAATTTACTGGTTCAAAATTTTTACTTCCTCACTATTACCTGCATTAGTGAAGAGTAGGAGCTGTAAGAACCTCTATAATAGTTCAGATCAAAGGTAAGAAAACTATGGGAATAATGAGTAAAGTTTTGTTAGAACACAGACAAGCCTATGTTTATATATATATATATATATATATATATATATATATATATATCATATATATGTGTATATTTATATATGATATATATATGTGTGTGTGTGTGTCATTGTTTTCATGTTACAACAGCAGTATTGATTAATTGTAATAAAAGCTATGTGCCCAGCAAGGCTAAGATATTTGCTATTTTACAGAAAAGGCCAGTTATCTGATTTCTGACTTTAAAAAAATCTATAATGCTTTAAAGATGTGAGGCTTTAGTGTAAAAATTAGATTACTCAATCTTGGCTCATTATCATTCTTTTCTTCTACACCAGATAAGGTTTTGTCTCTCAGGTGATGTCAAAGTATGAGGATCATGAATGGGAAATAAAAGTCTTGAGCATTATTTAATTTTCTACTTGTCAAAAGAAATCTGTACATTTCACTATCATTTCTAGGTGGTGGTGGTTGATCTAGTATTATAAACACACATAAATATATTCAAGGTTTCATGTTGTATTTTTTAAAAAGTTTGTTTACTTATTCCATAAGATATAGAGAGAAATAGCGAGAGTAAGAGGGGAACATAGTCTCCTCAACATGGTTTCACACTGTGATTCTCTCCCAGCCTTCCCAGACCTCAGATTGTGGGCATTCATGAGTGCCCAGTATGCATGGGTTGCCTGGGAACTGAATCTGATCTTCCATGTGGCTTCAGCATCCCTGAGCAGAGCATTGCCACTGCACCACCGTGTCTGAATCTCATGTTACACATCGAAGTTATTCTCTCTTTCTCCAGTTTCACTTTGAGCCTCATGTAATAATGGTTGATGGGATAAAATTTGTTGGGCTTGGATCAAAAGATCCACATGTCAGGTTCACATATACCCCTTGTTTGCTTGTATGCCCTTGATCAAGATACTTAAATTCTCTCCTCCTCAATTTCTTCATCAAATTGAGACTAGAAGTATCTAATCACAGTTTATATGAACAGCCTCTGGGTACAAGGATATATTTGAGAATCTGAGATTGATGTTGGTTACAAGCATTATATCAGAGATTATAGTAAAACATTTCATATTGTAATAAAAAGAAGTCTAAAATGTGACCAGATGACTATCCATGAAATGAAAGTCAGAGCTTTTTTAAAAAAGAATTATTTATTTACTTTACTTTATTATTATTATTCATGTTAATATACTCACCAGCAACAGACACAGAGAAAGAGGGAAAGTGAGAAAGAAAGAGGCCAGGTCCGGGACTTGAACCACAGTTGGTCATGTGGGACTCCAGTGATTCAAGCGCCATGCAACCTGCTGGCTCAAAAAAGTCATAGTTTTATTTTGCAGCATACATATGCAATATAGATATATTAAAGAATCATATTAGTTTGCAAAAATTATAAAAGAATAGAAGGGCCAGATGGTGGCACAGTGGTAATGCAACTGGACCCACATGGAAAGGCCCTGAGTTCAATTCCTGGGCTCTCTCCGCACATGCTGAATGCATGAACTGGTGCCTGTGATCCTGGCTGACTGGAGCTAAAGACAGATCATGGCATGAGAACCCTGCTGGGATTGTCTGTCTATCTGCCTGTCTGCCTGTCTCTCTTTTGCTCTTGCTCTTTGACTAAATAAATAAGTACACTTTAAAAAAATATGACAATAGGGAAATATTTTTTTAAATATTGGAATGGTATTCATGCTGGGAAAATTATTTTACAAGCTGTAATTATATGCAGTAGTTGAATGTATAACAAATAAACTATAAAAAACAGAATGAAGGTAACGTGACAAGCAATTTTGTGTGTGTGGTCTGTATCTACCTTTATTTCCTAAGTTGCTGTCATGAATGCATGCTACTTCTGTGATTATGTACATTCATTATTACATAAGAAAAGAACATTATGGGGGTCAGCAGGTGGCGTGGTAGTTAAGGTGCTGGACTCTGACATGGTTGACTGCAGTTTGAGTCCCAGACCTGGCAGCTTGGTTTCTCACTTTCTTTCTCTTTCTGTCTCTTTCTAGTGAGCACATGTGCCCTGTAGCAAATTTAAACAATATATAATGATAAATAAAATTAAATAAATCATTATTTTTTTTAAAAAGGAAAAGAATATTATGGAAAACTCAGTTCATAAACAGCAAATAATTAAATATCAGTTGATTCTATCAATTGATTGGAGATGGTGGGGCAGACACAAGGACAATACAGGTTCAAACTGGATGAAGTTACTATCTTTTTTTTTTTTTTTTTGGAGAGGCATTTTCTTTTTTTGCTATAGGGCACGTGCGCTCGCCAGACAGACAGAGAGAGACAGAGAGAGAGAAAGCGAGAGATTACCCCCCAGGGGGGATGGCCACGCCACAATCCCATCTCCTCCACTCTCCTCTCAGGATCTTGGGCACGCATGCACATGCGCCCAGCGTGAGTTTTAAGCCACCGGGTCCGGGACGCGAACTGTGGTCGACTACATGGGAGTCCAGTGACATAGCCATTTTGCCAACTGCTGGTCCTGAAGTTACTATCTTACCGGGAAGAGAAGAAAAAATATTTCTAACAACCTGAGAGAATGATTACAATTGCCAAGTCATCTGCTGTAGATTACAGTTATTACAGCATCGAGAAGAGATCCTAGTACAGACTTGTTCCTGTGACAGACAGTCTCTAATTTTTGCTGTCCTGATTTTCTCCAGTCTAAAATTCTGATGCTGCCCCTGTGGTCTCGTTCCACTGCTGCAGTCATCAATTTATCTGCTTGAGCAGTTGATGTGTCAGTTTCTTCTAGCTCAAATTTAAGCCTGCGTTGTTCTTTTCCAATCACGATCACCACCTAGAGTAGCTGCTGACTTTGTAGAGATTATAGCAAAAGGTGGAGCTTTTAGCTATGGGATTTTCTGACCCCATTCCTAAAAATATGCTTCATCAGTAAGTAGAACCTTTCTTTATTGTCTGTAAATGGCAGTATAACATACCAGCTAAGAGCACAGACTCTGAGTAGATTTTAAATACTGGCAATGCCACTTACTAGCTGTGTGACATTGACAATTTACTTAACTTCTGCATTTTAATATTTTATCTTTTTTATGTATATATAGGGCACATGTGTTTGCTGGAGAGTGATAAAGATAGAGAGACTGAGATAGAGAGGGAAAGTGAGAAAGCATCCCCCATGCTGTTATCCCAACTCCTTCATTTGTTCTCTCAGAATTTTGGGGACACATGCACACACACTCGGTGTGTTTTTCAAACTGCCACATCAGGGATTTGAACCATGCAGTTGGCCATGTGGGATCCAGCCACACATGGCTGGCCCAAATCTCTTCATCTTTTTTTTTTTTTTTGGAGAGGTTTTTGCTATAGGGTGTGTGTGCTCGCAAGACAGACAGAGAGAGACAGAGAGACAGAAAGTGAGAAATCACCCCCCAGGGGGGATGGTCATGCCACAATCCCTTCTCCTCCATTCTCCTCTCGGGATCCTGGGCACGCACGCACATGCGCCCGGCATGAGTTTTAAGGCACCGGGTCTGGGACACGAACCGCGGTCGACTACATGGGAGTCCAGCGACATAGCCATTACGCTAACTGCTGGTCCCAATCTCTTCATCTTTAATATAAAGATAATTATGATACCTTTATCATATGGTTGTAATGAAGATTAAAGTGGATTGATGTATGTAAAGTGTCTAGTACTTAATACAATCTTCATAAGTACTAATTACTGTAAATGGGTGTATTAGAAACAGTACTCCTCACTCATAGCTCCATTATGGAAAATCCCAACAGATAATTTGGCAGACTAAGCCCCTCCTATCATCAGCCTGATACTGGGTAGCAGGGGCATTCAGCACTGATATTCCAGGTGTCAAGGATCAGGTTTTCATTCAGACTCAGGTTATGCAGTTACGGTCTCATACACACACCAGTGACACTAACTTGAATGACCATCGAGTTCAATCTAGTAGAGAGAAGAGGCTTATGTGCTTCGTTGGTATAGACAGAAATAAACAACCCTGTAGAAATAGTAAAATGCAGGGAACCAGCAGTTAGCGTAATGGCTATGTTGCTGGACTCCCACATAGTCGACCGTGGTTCGCGTCCCAGACCCGGTGGCTTAAAACTCACGCCGGGCGCGTGTGCGTGCGTGCCCAAGATCCCGAGAGGAGAATGGAGGAGAAGGGATTGCGGCGTGACCATCCCCCCTGGGGGGTGATTTCTCGCTTTCTGTCTCTATGTCTCTCTCTGTCTGTCTGGCAAGCGCATGCGCCCTATAGAGAAAACCTCTCCAAAAAAAAAAAAGAAAAAGAAATAGTAAAATGCAGTTTATTACTAAGCACGAATATGGGTGACTGACCTGAAGTGCTGGGTGTTGAGATGCAGTGGTTCCTTTTATACACACACACACACACACACACACACACACACATATATATATTTGTAAAAATAATTATTTTATTTAACTTTATTTATTTTAATTTAATCAGAGAGAGAGACAGAGGGAAAGTGAGAGAGCAAACAGCCAAATCTGGAACTCAAACTGTGGTTAGTCATGTGGGAATCCAGTACCCTTATCCATCATACCACCTGCTGACCCCCCTTTTATATAGTTTTGAGGGCAGGAAAGTTGTCAGTTGGCATAAGGAGTCTTTTATATTGGTCTGGGCCAAAAAGGTGAGACATCTGGACCCAGAGGCTTGTAGGTTATAGGTGAGCTCGAAATTCTTAGTTTAATAATTGGTTAAAGAAAAGCACAAGTCTCTGTTCCTGAAAGAAACCAGCAAAAAAATGTCTGTGCTTTACTCTAGGAGATAAGAACCCTTACAATGCATCATGAAAACACTAAGCCTGGAAAGGGATGTAGCATCCCGCTATCAATGCTCTATTAATGTTTGTAAGGTGACTCTCCAGGCCCCTTGGGAACAACTTTGGAATAAGAAAAGTAGTCAGAATTCTGTTCTCCGCGGTAACGAGAAATAAATGAGCAGAGCCTAGAGCAGAGCCTAGACTACAAAACAAGGTGTCTCACAAACTATTTGGACTTGCTAACAAGATTAGCTAAATGATGCCCAATTTTGAAGGAACACAATAAGAGTTCAAAATTTGACTTTTTCTTTTTTTTACTTGCTTGCTATGTAGACAATCAGATGAAAAGAATCATTAAACAAAAGAGAGAAAATAATAGCAGGATTAGAAAACATGTTCTCATTATCTTCATGGTCTCACTTTGCTTTAAAAAGAGATGTTTACTCATTATGATTAGGAATTTGAATGTTTGGGTAGATAGAACCAAATGTAGCTGAAATTTATCTTTCCCACTAGTATGAAACATTCAATATTTTATTTTTATTGGAAAAATTTATAAATTTATCTACAAAACATTTCCTAGCCCCCGAGCTTGTATATTTTATGATGCTGGCTGCTGTGCAGTTGCTATAATTGCTTTCCCAAATTGTTAATTTAGTTTCTTTTTAATACATATGGATTTATACGTCCCACAGGGAGAGAGCATAGATTATTTCACGGTACTTATGAGTTTCCTGTAATTTTAATAATTTCCATGATCAATGCAGTGGTTTACTTGGGGAGAAAACAAACAAACAGATAAAAATTTAAACCTATTTGTGTTTGAGAGTGAACTTCCCTGTATCGTTAGATCTAAAGTCAGGGCATTGAGAAATGCATTTTATGTTGGAAAATAAAGATCTTAAGGATAGAACTAGTCCACACTAACTTCTCTTCTCAAACTTCAAGCTGTATGTCAGATTGGCTACCTGAGTGTGTGATGCTAAATACACCATCTCATGACTCATTTCCTTCAGTCACTGACTCATTTTTGTTCTCTTGGATCTACGCAAAAGGTCTGAAGATACACTCTGAAGTAACTCATGTTCTTTTTAACTAGGTCGGGAGATCTCTAATTACATTCCCATTGGCTTTTGAATATATATAAAATGACATAAAGTGATGGGCAACAACATGAGATATCATTAAACTCTGGCTGGATGGTTCAGGTGGTACAACTTTGATTTCTCCTCATTTCCCCTTGTTATAACCTTTTGTTCTTCAACCTCCTTCTGGCCTTTACTTACATCATTCTTTCTGCTTACAGCACAACCCAAGTAACGGTCTTCTTTGGAATGAATTTGAAATTTGCCCAAGCCTGAGATCAAGTTTTGAAATTGCATATAAACTCTACTCCCTTTTAATAGTTACTTTCCTTTGTCTACCTGACAATTACCTCACTCATTTCCTGGGTTTAGTTTCTGAATAGAAATAATCATTTCCTCCTCTGTCATATTCTAATGTCCCTTTGCCAGTTAGAAGGGATAGTTGTTGAGATGGGCTGATAGAGCCATTTCTAAGAGGACATTGTGGCTGGATTAAAAACACAGAGGTGGTGAATTCACTCTTGATTTCAAGATAATTAAGGTATTCTCCTGATATGTGTGGGCAAGCTCCTACTCTGAGTCAATCTCCATTTCCTCTGTTGGAGAGAAAATTTGGTTGAATGGCTAGAAAAGAGTAGAAGCAGTGCATTCTGGGTTTAATAGAATTGAGGGCCTCAAAAGACGCTAATGGATTGGAATAATTTCCTAATAGTATTTGTGCTCACTTATAATGAAAAAGCTACATCCTTAATCAGACTGAATGTCAACTGAAGGTAAGAACTAAATTCTAGGAAAGAATAAGACTTTGAGTCCAATAGAAACAGCCCTGGCTCGTTCTAAGAGTTTGCATAAAGTTATTTCAAAGAACCTGTTGTAGTTTCTCCTTTTTCAGCACAGTGACAACATTGTTTAATGATTAATTAAAATTCTGAATCATGGAAGCCTAGCCACAAGAAGAGGAGGATGAAGAATCATTCTCTGGGGAATGATTAGCGTAATGGCTATGTCGCTGGACTCCCACGTAGTCGACCGTGGTTCGCATCCCGGACCCGGTGGCTTAAAACTCACGCCGGGCGCATGTGCGTGCGTGCCTAAGATCCCGAGAGGAGAATGGAGGAGAAGGGATTGCGGCGTGACTATCCCCCCTGGGGGGTGATTTCTCGCTTTCTGTCTCTATGTCTCTCTCTGTCTGTCTGGCGAGCGCATGCGCCCTATAGTGAAAACCTCTCCAAAAAAAAAAAAAAAAATCATTCTCTGGAGCACATTCCTCAAGCATGGTTCCCCTTTGGCATTTTTATGAAGGGTAGCATGTTTATAGGTTAGACTGTGCTGAGAACATCTTCTAAGAAGCAGGACTGAAATAGAAAGAAGGTAGTTATGGGGGTGAGGAGGGTATGCATACATTACCCTCCAGACAAGGACACAGATCCCCTTTCCCCTAATCTCAGTCCCTAGGAGCTACACCTGAAGTTATAGAATCTAATTATGCCTTAAATGACAAAGTGGGTATGTGAGGTACTAGGTGATCTACTGCCTTTGTCAGAACAGTGGTAATTGTATGCCCAAGTGCAGGTACAAAAAAGTCCTTGGCCTACCTCTAAGAATTGCCCTTGGAAACTATGTCAAAGAGACTTGCTCTCAGGACAGTCAGTGGTGTGGTGGTTAAGGCAACTGGATCCCACATGTCTGACTACATGATTCCAGTACTGGACACGGCGGCTTGAGAAGCGCACCAGGCAGGTGTGTGCGCATGCCCAAAATGCTGAAAGGAGGGAGAGACAGGGAGAAGAGATTATGGTGTGATTATTCCCCATGGGGGGTGATTTCTCACTATCTCTTTCTCTCTTATCTATCTCCATCTCTAGTGAGCTAAGCGTACATGCCCTTTGGCAACAATTTAAAAGAGCAAGAGAGAGAATATTACTTTCCTGTCCTGTGGGTCCAGTGGGTACTGCTGTGCCATATTCCTTGGCAACAACTCATATCATCTGGCTGTGTATATTTTCTTTGCCTGACTTTTTCCCCACACTGTGTAAAACCAGTCTCCCAGCTCCCCTGCGTGACTGATCCCAATACTGATGGGAAAAGTTTATTTATTTCCAAACTCAAGATCAGATCATAGTGTTTTCTAGACTGAGTCATAAAATGAAAGTTAAATGCATTACCTGCCTTTTAATGAAAAGCATGCATGCGAGCTCTTGCTGTAGTTTGTAAGATTCACAAGAAATAAACGAAAAGGACAGCTTTATGGAACGGTATCAATTCAATTGACCTTTCCTTCTCCTGGTAATTACAAGACCTCAATCTCATTTGGACCAGTATGTTCAATAAAAGGAGATTAGTTTTTATGGAGAACCATTTCACTTAAGTAAATGAACTAATAACTAGTACCACTGACAAAGATCTTTTAGCTATGGAAATTATGCTTTTCATTTAGTAATTTTTTTTCTGCATGCTACACTACATGAAGTACCTGTTGTCTCAAAGTGCTGGTGAAGTTGGTAACCATGATGACAATCACTCTTATTTTAGAGACTGGGAACCTGAGAAGAAGAAATCTTGGAAAATATTATCAAAAAATGACATATGTGGGATGGACAGTGATATGACATGAGATCTGTGAATTTGTAATTAGATGAACTGAATCCCCTCAGTCTTTAAAAAATACATTCCCTCCATCTCATACATTGCTATTACTTCATGTTGGTATTCAGCAATGATTTCATCTAGCATTTGGAGATTTTGATAGTTCTAAAGGGCAAAGGAATTTCATTCATCATAAAATGTTATAGGTCAACCCAATAGGCTAGCATTTAAGGGAGCTGGATCCCACACAACAAACTTCACTTTGAATCTCAGCCCTAGCAGCTGGAAAAGCACACCAGATGCATGTGTATGCATGCTCATATCCCAATAGGATGGAGAAAAACAGAGGAGAAGGAATTGTGGCATGGCTATGCCCTGAAAAACGCATATTGTGGGATGCATTTTTCCCTCTTCTTCACTCTGTCTCTCTCTGTGAGTGCACATTCTTTCTGGCAACTACAAAAATTTATAATAAGAAACAGACTAAGAGCTCTCTCTTTGGAAAAGATAAACTTGCAATGCTGAGAGAAATATGGTCAAAAGAGACAAAAATGCTATACATAGTTATGGTATCTAAATGTTTGTCAAGTTGTTCTGAAAATGTTTGATGTGTCTAAAACAATTTAGTCCCTTTAAGAAGTTTTTGTGGGGACCAGCAGGTGGAGTGAGGTGGAGTAGAGGTTAAGGCAGTTGGACCATGCTTGGTCAACTCTGCAATTCAAGTCTTGTACCTGGCAGCTTGAAAATTATGCCAGGCAGGTATGCATGGATGCCCAAAACCCCAGAAGGAGAATGGAGGAGAAGGAATTATGGCATGGCCATCCCCCTGGGGAGTACTTTCTCACTTTCCCTCTCTCTCTCTCAGTAGCACAAGTCCCCTGTAACAAGACGAAACAGAAAAAGAAGTATTTGTTGTAGAAATTCAGTTTGACTATCAGCCAGGGTCAAAAGCAACTTGTGGATAAAATAACATGACTTGCTACAGAAACACCATAGGAATAGATCATTCCTGCCTGTGCTAATGCATTTATATTAGATGGAAACCATTTATATTAGGGAGTCTGAGGGAGTAGAGGAAATAATCTATATTTTTTTTGTCAAGTTGAAAGTTCCTCCTGATTATATGAAATGAAATCTCAGTGATGAAAGGCAGGGTAACTACATTATCATTGTTGAATTGTAGAGAGGAGAAGAGAGAACAAGATATTCTTGTTTCATTGGAAGTTGGTGTTCACAATGGAGAGTTGTCTTTCAAGCTGGCCTTGTTGGCTCATCAGACATCTGCAAAGCTTTTACAAACAGATGTTTTAACTCTACCCAGAGCTCTTGAATGTGAATTTCTAGGGATCAGAGTCTGGTTTCTGTCAAGGTCCAATTCTTATTCAGGACAACCTGAATTGAGAATGTAAGGATGCTCTGGAATTGCATGGATGGATGTGGATAGGCATCTTCTACCATTTCTCTTTTGCCTTCATTCTAGAACAGATATTTAAGTCTATGTGTTTTTGCATATTGGCTTTCTTGTATGAAGGGTTAAAATCACTATTGTAAAGCAGTCTGGATCTTTCCCACTCTTCTACATACTTCTTGCTCCCCTCAATGTCTTACGAGATAGCAATGAGAGTGCATTCTCTCTAGAGAAAAGGGAGAGCATGGTTGGGAAGAGATAAGGACTTAAGGTTAGTAGAATGACGTGGGTAAAATAGCTCTTCATTGGAGAAACACAGGTGGGGCAAATGGAATGAAAAACTTCTAGGATTAGAGACAGTGGACGTGGAGGTAGAGATGGAGACTAGAGTACAAGAGTTTATATATAAGACTTTGTGGACTAATTTTAGATAATATTAAATGTTTGAAAGAGAAGAAAAACTGAGTCTTCTCACTGGGTCTTGCTTCTTTAAATGCAATTCCTTTCTGGAATGGGTTATGAAAGTAGGGTGCTTTATCAGTTAGGAATGGCAAAAGCATTTGTAAACTGGTTAATAACTTCCAAGATCTGGGGTCTTTCCATTGTTCTTCTCTGTTAGCCTCAGAGCATCAGCCTTTTGTTTTGCCCTTGCCCTTTCATGGATTTCAGGTGGCCTCACATCCAGTTTCGAAGTGGGTAGAAGCGGGAAGGAGTAAAGCCAAGAATATGTAGGTTGCACAATTTTTTTTATAATGCGAATATTTCCCAGTCCCACCAGTAGACTTCCTCTTGTGAGTTATTGGCCAAATTGGGAAATTTTGTCTGTAAAAGCAAGTACTGAATTTTTCTGTCTTCTGTAGTAGAAGGTAGGAAGAGAGAAAGGGACCAGAATTGGCTGCTGGGTAAGCCGACCAACAGTGTGTGCTACAGGGGGATGGATGGAATATTAAGCTTCACAGGTCTTGCCCTTGAGTGGCAAAAAGTGACAAAGGGCTGGCCCTGCAATGCAGTGGCTAGGTACCATGCCCAAGAAGCCAAATTCCACATGACTGACCAAGGTTTGAGTACTGGCTCTGTCTGTGTAAAAAACACGCTGGGCGTCTGCGTGCCAAAAATCCTGATGGGATGGAATGTTAGAGAAAAAAAGATTGTGGCATGAGCAATTCCTGTTGTGGGGAATGCTTCTCTCTCCCTCTCTCTCTCTCTCTCTCTCTCTCTCTCACACACACACACACACACACACACACACACACAAACACACATGCATCCTCTGGCATTAAAAAAAGTGAACCCCTAGGGCTGGCAGGTGGCGTGGTGGTTAAGGGCACTGGACTCCCACATGGCTGACCACAGTTTGAGTCCTGAATTTGGCAGTGTCATTTATCACTTTCCCGATCTCTCTGTCTTCCTCTGTCTGTCTCTCTCTCACTCTGTCTCTCTCTCTCACTCTGTCCCTCTCCGGTCAAATTTAAATAAATAAATAAATGAATGAATAATTAAAGTTAAATAAAATAATTCTTTTTTAAAAAAATGAACCCTTAGGAGCAGCAGTTGTCGTAATGGCTACGTTGCTGGACTCCCATGTAGTCAACCGTGGATCGAATCCCAGACCCGGTGGCTTAAAAGTCACACTGGATGGGTGTGCGTGTGTGACCAAGATCCCGAGAGGAGAATTTAAGAGAAGGGATTGCAGCATGGCCATCCCCACAGGGGGTGATTTCTCGTCTTCTGTTTCTCTGTATCTCTCTTTCTTTCTGGTGAGAGCATGTGCCCTATAGCAAAAACCTCTCCAAAAAAAAAGAAAAAAGTGAACCCTTGAAAATAAATTTAGAAACTGCTATTTCAAAGTGATTTTTCAGCCTTCAGAATCATTTAGTACTTGCTGAAAGAAGGTAGCTGGGCCTTAGCTCCACAGACTCTGACTCGGTAGGTTTGAGTTGAGACCTAGGGGTTTATTTTTTTTAAATAATCCTCTCACTAAATTTTGGTGTAGGAGGCCCATGGACCACACATCCAAAATCACTGGTTTTGATAGATAAGCTGAAGTTAGTTCAAACTCAGATCAATTAAATGCTAGACTCACTAGGAAGCTTTTTAGAAATATCAAAGCAATGCTTGTGCATGGGCCCTTTTTCCAACTAATTAAATCGGAACATCTGAGGTTGAGAACTAAGCATCGTTTAAAATCTCCCAAGGTGATTCTCATGTGCAGTGAGGAATGAGATTCAGTCACGTAAAGGCTCTACTGACTAACAAGCTTCTTGCACAAATAGCAAACCCTGGGACGTGGGGTGTCAGGGAGACAGTACCAAGGTCTCCAGGCTACTGCTCGGTCATCTTGGAGAGGAATGTATAAAGAGGAGAAAGTGAAGCAGGCTGGAAACCTTAGATAAGGCAAATATCAACCAACAACTAACATGAAAGAAGTAAATAGTAGAAGGTGAGGAATCTCAAAGTAGCTCAGTCTTTCATGTCTTTAAATATTGATTTTAAAGACCTAGTTTTAGGTGCAGGCATTAAAATAGTACTTTCAAGAATTTCATCATTAGCTGTAAATTGTCTAAAGAGAAAAAAGTTCTTAATATCGATGCAAATGTTGTAATTAAATGCTTATTTTGCTCAGGAATGTTGCAATATCCTGAAAACTGGTAGTCTGTGGATACCTCTGCAGCCCGTATCTATAGAGATAAACTTCCCAGGTATCTACGATGCTTCCTAGTGTAGACCAGATTATGCTGCACAAAACTGGCTTCTAGGAATCTGGAGAGCCTCTCATCTTTGGTTGCAGATTTTAGCTGATGAAATATGACCATTTCAAATTCTGATACTAGAGTTACTAATCTAGTATCATTCAGTTGGTAAATAAAGAATTAAAAATGTCTGTATAGCTACCTATGTAAGACTCCAATCTGGTATTTCAGAACAAGTGACTTTATTTGTGATTAATGTTGTCTGTACTGATATGCTGAAGTCCAAAATGTCAGCCAATGTGTTAAGGATTGCACGGGTTCTTGCATGCTAAATGAAAAGCGTTTAAGGATTGCATGGGTTCTTACATACTAGATGAAAAGTGTTTAAGGATTGCATTAGTTCTTGCATAATAAATTAAAAGTGTTAAGGAATGCATTAGTTCATTCAGAGTGTTGGTGCGTGCATGTTAGGGACCAGCTCTATGCTGATACATATTGCCAGAGCATGAATACTCTTTGGACCATTGCCAGTTGCTATGTCTTAGCAGCAAAACAAACAATGAACAAAGAGACTAAAGCAGAAGAAACTAAAAGAGGAGATCAAAATTCTATCACACATACAAAAAACCCCATGGATTAAAGCACCAACTATGCAAGACAACATTCATAAGAGAATGAGAAAATGAAAAAGAAATAAACCTATCTTAAGAGAAAGACAAACATTGGGACCAGCAGATGGTGTAATGGTTATGTTGCTGGACTCCCATGTAATTGACTGTAGTTCAAGTCCCAGACCCAGCAGCTTAAAACTCACACAGAGCATGTGTGCATGTGTGCCCAGAATCCCTAGAAGAGAATAGAGGAGAAGGGATTGCAGCATAGTCATTCCCCTCCTAGTTGGTGATTTCTCACTTTCTGTCTCTCTGGCGAGTGACATGCCCTATAGCAAAATCTCTCTTAAAAAAAAAATAGGGAGAGAGAGAGAGAAATACAAACATAATAGACAACACAGAGGTGTTTATGAGTCAGAAGGATTTTTAAAGTCGTCAAAAGTAAATGACACTTGTAAATTCAGAGAAGAACCTAAATTCTGCCTTGGAATATTGGGATGATTTTAAGTGAAGTGGTGGTTATGGATGTGAGAATTGAGGCAAGGTGCTCTAGGCCGAGTTGTGACCCCTCTCAAAAATTCATGTTAAAACCCTAACTCTCAGTCCCTCAGAACATGAGCCTATTTGGAAACAGTGGCTGCAAATGTAATGACTTAAGATGAAGTTGTATTGGAGAAGAATGGATTCCTAATCCAATGTGACTGGTGGCCTAGAAAAGGGAAAATCTAGAGGCACAAGTCGAAGAGAATTTCATATGAACATAAAGGCACAGATTGGACATACATTTACGAGAACAGGAATGCCAAATATTGTCAGGAAATCAGCAGAAGTTATTTGAGAGACATGGAACTGATTCTCATAACAGACAGAGGAATCCATCTTGCCAACATCTTGGTCTCAGATTTCTATCCTCCAAACCTGTGAGATGATAGATTTCTGTTGTTGTACCATCCAGTTTGTGATACTGTAGTGCAACAATCCTGGAAAACTAGCCTCCAGACCTGTGAGATGATAGATTTCTGTTGGTTGTACCATCCAGTTTGTGATACCGTAGTGCAATAATCCTGGAAAACTAGCCTCCAAACCTGTGAGATGATAGATTTCTGTTGTTGTACCATCCAGTTTGTGATACTGTAATGCAACAATCCTGGAAAACTAGCCTCCAAACCTGTGAGATGATAGATTTCTGTTGTTGTACCATCCAGTTTGTGATACTGTAATGCAACAATCCTGGAAAACTAGCCTCCAAACCTGTGAGATGATAGATTGCTGTTGGTTGTACCACCCAGGTTGTGATAGTGTAGTATAGCAATCCTGGGAAACTAATACACACGGGTATCATTTTGACAGACAATGATTAAGAAAAAGATATCTGCCGGAGACAGACAACAGCAAGGACAAACAGCAGGGAGTAAAGGCAGGCCTGGTAACAAGTAGGAGGTAGCTGTGACACAGGGCCATGTAAGTGTATGGGAAGAAGGTGAAGAGTAGTCAGAAAGTCATGTTCGGAGAAGATGTGAAGAACGTCTTATAGCTTGTTAAAAGTTATGGGCCTTTTTCCTTTGGCTCTTGAGGCTGTTGAAGTTTTCTAGTGGAGGATGAGATGTTTAGACCTATCCAAGTTATTTTTATCTGCACAAAACACCTTGGAAGAAAATATCTGAGGAATTGTTCATGTAACCCAGTATGAAGAAAATGACCAAATCACATTAGTCTGTAAATGAGGTAGTCTGCTTCTGCCCAATTCTGTCCAGTTCTGTGGAATACATTGTTCTACACCTCACCATTAGCAGATAGCACTGTGGTACTTTGCAGAAAGTATTTCCTAATAGACCTACCGCCCCTTCATCACACAAACATTTGAGACTCCTAGCTTCCTGACTATAATTGGTAGATGTACACTAGAATTGGCGATCATAAAAGTGTAAAAGGGGAGTAAGCTTTTGAAGTGCCAAAAGGGATGTTTTTGTTTGTAGTATACCTCATTGTTCATTTCTCCTGATACTTAAAAGAAGGGTGATGATACAGTAGGAGTGTATTGCATTAGTCAGTGTTCTCCAGAGAAATAGAGCTAGAGGGATACATATAAACATATGTAACCGTGTATATATAATTAATAATAAATAATGATTATATTTTCATGTTATAGTATGTATAGTAAATTAAATACACACACACACACACACACACACACACACATATATATATATGAAGAGAGAAAGACATAGTGATTGCTTATGAATAACTGGCTTACATGATTATATTATGGGACTGAGAAGTCCTACAATCTGTCATCTGCCAGATCCACCAGCTGGGGGTCAAGAAAAGCCAGTGATGTAGTTTCAGTCTAAACCCAAAGGTCCGAGAATTAGAGGAGCCAGTGGTGTAAATTCTAGGCCAAAGACAAGAATAGACCAATTCCCAGTTTAGTCAGCAAGGCCAGAAACAAAAGTGGCAAATTCTTCCTTCTTCTACTTTTCTTCCATGCATTTCCTCAACAAATGATGTTATCCCCTGTCTACACTGGGATTCACGGACTCAAATGCTAATCTCATTCAGAAACACCTTTACAGACACACCCAGAAATAATGTTGAATGTGGGCAGCTCTTGGCTCAACCAAGTCACACATTAACATCACATTATCTTGTATGTTTGTTGTGAAAGTTAAATGAGATGATACCTGTAATGGGTTTAGAACTGCTCAAGTAATGTTAGGTATTATTATTACTGGTAACACTGGTGGACCCGGGATTCAAATCCCTATTTCTTTGATTCCAAATTCTGTACTCTTACTACCCCTCCACTGTGCCTCTGCAGGTGGTGCATATCTGTAACAGTTACACGTTTTGTGCTTCACTCCTGTTGTTTTGTATCATCACTTTTCTCTCTTGATACATGTTACAGCAGTGTCATTCCATGCAAACCCCTCATCCATGACAGACATTGACAAGACTCAAGGGATATTCCAGGCCTCAGAGAGGAGGATGAGAGCCGCCAGTGCAGTGAACAAGTGAGGGGTGGCTGCCAGTATCTTACACAATAGCAACATTGACAGGTCTTACCTGAATGGATGGTTCTCTAGAGAGACTGGAATCCGAGGGAAGTGGTAAAGTCTCCTATGGTCTGGAGGCTGCACGTTGTTGCAGAAAGCATATCTTTGAAAGTTGCTGAGAGAGTCTCTTATGATGCCTCAAGAAGATCTCGTTCTCATGAGCACTTGTACTAAATTATGGCTGGAAGATAAAAACAACAGGACGTTTGATTAAACATGGAATTTAACAAATGGAAAGAGGTATATTGCTGTCAGTGGTATTTTTAAGTAGAAGTTCTATGCCTGCCATCCTTGCAGGTGGTTGATTGCTTGAAGAATTTAATGTCCATCATGATCAAAGTTCTATTGAAAACTGTACCTAGCGATTCCTTTATTTAAAAACCAAGCACTCACCAGTTGAAATCTGTATCAGTCAGGGAAGTCTTCATTAGATGGCAGTAACAAACATTCCCATTATACTGGTGGTTACTAGCTACTTTAATCCTCATTCTCCAATGGCATAAATTCGATGAATTTGTAGCTCTTCTCATCCTTCGTAATAGCTACTTTTTATTGAGTATCTGCATTATGGCAATCACAAGACTAGCACTTTATATAGAATATCTCCTTTAATTCTATGAGGTTGGTATTATTTTCTTTTTTTGAGACTCAAGTTCAGTGAGAAAGTAGTACATTGGACTTTAGATATGTATTTTTCTAATGCTAAACCTGTTACTTTACTATCATTTTATGCTGCCTTCTTAAATGCTCAGGTTTCTGTTCTTAAATATATATTCACTAATGTTGGGGTACAAGTATCATTATTCCACCATACAGATTGTCCAACCAAGGGATAAGAAATTATATTCCTTATGTTGGCTAACACATTTAGTGACAAAGTTGAAAGTGAAAGCTTGACAGTGTTCTCATATTGGAATTTCTCTGCATGTGTGACTTGTAGAAATGTTGATTCCAAGGCTCCCTAAAGTGGGCCTTGGGCAATACCCATGAGTATGTTGGGAATCAATGACCTAAGTTTTGAACTCCCCTGTCAAGACTTTCACCACTAGGCCTTACTGTCAGTTGACAACCCCCTGGGAAAAGCAGGTTGAAACTCTGCAACTTTGCTAATGATTTTGCCCAGAGATAATGTCTGAACTTGAAGGTTGAATTTGAAAGCATTATAGAATTGCTGATTAACTCCAACTACAGCATTAGATATGTGGAAATGAACTGTCACTAAAGTATATTCCAATCTACATTTCTGAGAAGGCAATTATCCTAATTAGGTTAGTAATGAATAATGTTAACCTTTAAAATATTGGTATAGAATACACCATGCTAATTTACTTCTGTCCTCCAATTTGTCATTTTAAGTTGAGACAGAATGAGTGTCTTTATAACCCAAATTGCTGCTCAGTTAGGTGGAGTAGGAGACTGAAAAAATGTTAAACTAATAATCTGAAGGCAAAAAATATCTGATGGATTATTTACATCCTTCTTATTTCAAATATGGCTGTTTCAGTGCTATGGTAAGATCGCTTAAAAACAGATTATTATATGCTTAGAGTTTTTGCTGAAATGTCACTGGATGGTTGTGGATTTGTTTACCAAAATTTGATTCAATTTTGTCATTTTTGCTTTCTAAATCAGTCTTTCCAAATTGTCTTTTCATCAGTTTTTAAAAGCTAGGGCACTTTTAAATCATGCAGATTCCCTGGCCCATCCTGGGACTCTGTATTTTAGTTGACTCCCAAACTAATTGTTTTTTAAATTTAAGCAGTTTGGCTCTCAACCACAGTTCACCACTTAGCTCTAGGTTAATGATTCCCAGACTGTTGCCAGTAACAACTTCTAGGTCTTGGAATTAACCTGTAAGCTTTGGGTCAGCCAGATGTTGTGTGATCTTAATCCAACCCTCCTTCATCAAAGCAAAGGTAGTAGCTGTTTATCTGTTTCTCTATTTGATATCTGAAATATATATCCCAAAACTTTACATTTTTTTTTGGGTAGCAGTGACCCCCTGTACCCTAACATGTACAATCAAGTTGCTTCTCTGGATTTATTTTCATTTTTAATTTTTTTCTCCTTTCTTTTATTTTCTTATTTTTTACATTCAGTCACTATATACCTTTCAGCATACAAAATGGATTTCCCCAGCATGAACACATTGTACATTAGTCCTGTCAAAGATATTACCATAGACTTTATCATTGGCAGGTAATTCTCCATTTTTGTGTTCATTAAACACTTTGCTTCTTTTTTGTTCCCTAGATTTCTTCCCTCCTCCGATTGTCCACCCTTCTCCCACACTGTCTCCAGTATCTACAGTTGCTCTCTCTGCCTTTGTACCTTTCAGTCTTTCATTTTCTGTCATAGAGTGTAGACATTCAGAATCTATTAAGAGGGGACATACAGTGCTTCTCTTTTGTATTCTGCTTTGCTTTACTTAGCATTAAATCTTCCATATTTGTTCACTTTCAATCAAATGACAGGGTCTCATTGATTTTTATGGCTGAGTCATATTCTATACTGTATATATGCCATACTTTTTCAATCCATTCATTTGTTCTGGAACATTTGGGTTGATTCCATGTTTTAGCCATTGTGAATAATACTGCAATTAAACATGGAGGTGCAGGTCTTTTCCAACTGAGTGTATTCCTATCCTTTGGATAGATACTCAGGAGTGGAATTACTATATCATAAGGTAGTTCTATTTGTAAGTTTTTTTTTTTTCTTTTTTTGGAGAGGTTTTTGCTATAGGGCGAATGTGCTCACCAGAAAGACAGAGAGACAGAGAGACAGAAAGTGAGAAATCACCCCCCAGAGGGGATGGCCACGCTGCAATCCCTTCTCCTCCATTCTCCTCTCAGGATCCTGGGCATGCATACACACGCGCCTGACATGAGTTTAAGCCGCTGGGTCTGGGACTGGAACCGCAGTCGACTAATGGGAGCCCAGTGACATAGCCAATATGCTAACTGCTGGTCCCTATTTGTAAGTTTTTTGAGGAATCTCCAGTCAGATTAAAAAATAAAGAATGATCAGCATTGATGAGGCTGTGGTCCTCTGGATTTAGAAAAGCAAGGTCTGTGCACAGCAGACCTAACAGATTAATGAAGGAAAACTTTGGGAAGAGACTTTCATCCAGAGGACACAAACCATACTCAGCGAGTATAATGAATGGAATGCGACTTCAGACAGATGGACATAACCTGCCAGCAATTTAGCTTTGCCCTTTTATCTAAGACTTGTTAGAAAAATCACTGATTTCTGTCTTTTTGATATTTTCCCATATTAGAGACAGGAGATATACGTAATCCCTCATGGGGAAAATCAGAAGCAGTTCACATCCATAACTTCCCTAGCCCTTTCAAGGAAACCAGAGGAGGCTCTTTAATCACTGGCTTAATATTTCAGAAGCACAATAAATCACTTCTGAAGATGCGGCTTAATGTACACATTTTAATAGTCTTTAAAAGACTGCAACCCCACAATAATCAAATGATTGCTAGAACCCCCAACAATAGATCTGTTCATAATGGCTCTAACAATAGAGCCTGGAAATTATACAGATAATAAGATATGCAACAAAACATAAAGCACAACATATAAAAGAGCACAATTTTCATATAATATGACATAATCCTGTCCCCAAATTAGAAATATGTTACAGTTTACAGATTTATTTGGGAGTTAGTTACTTTGACCTTGGAAAAATGCTTTATTTTTATATCATAATTGCATTATGTTTATGTTTGTATTACATATATACTTGATATTATAAGAATATTATATATAATATTATAGTCTATTATATAAGACATAATTTGTTAAAACACTTGAAGGTACTTTTTAAAAATTTTTTTGAGAGGTTTCTGCTATAGGGCGCATGCGCTTGCCAGAAAGACAGAGAGACAGAGAGACAGAAAGCGAGAAATCACCCACCGGGGGGATGGCCATGCTTCAATCCCTTCTCCTCCATTCTCTCAGGATCTTGGGCATGCACACACATGTGGCCAGCATGAGTTTAAGCCGCCGGGTCCGGGGCTTGAACCGTGGTCAGCTACATGTAAGTTCAGAGACATAGCCATTACACTAACTGCTGGTCCCATGGTACTTTAGAATATTCATGGAAAAATGGAGTTTAAGTATGAATTTGATTTGACACAAAAATTTGAAATCCATGCATTTTTTAATAATATGGATTTTCCGTGAATTTTTTGAAGATCTGTTATATTATTATGGCATTGTTTGCTATTAAAAAAGATGGCCAGTTCTAAGGTTAGCCCACATAACTGTTGATTTTTTTGCTTATATTTCTAAAATAGTTTTACTTGGCAATAGTGTTTTTCTGCTATTTTTCATTTCTACTGCCTAGTAGCACAGATAAGCTACAAGGTAAATATGCTTTGATCTTCTCATTATGATAAATGACCAACAGTTATTACATGGTTACATTGAAAACTCTCCAAGAGTGACCACAGAATGCAGTGGTTTGGGAATAATTCCTCACTTGAGAAGGTAATGGCCAGATGTCCGGCTCTTGGGACTAGGGGAGTCCCCTGTATGGCATGGTCTAGCCATGAGTATTTGTGGTTATTTAAAAATCCTACATTTACAATGGATAAATAACGGAGAATTTATCTTTTTTTTTTGAGAAGGTTTTGCTATAGGGCGCGTGTGCTCGCCAGACAGACAGAGAAAGACATAGAGACAGAAAGCGAGAAATCACCCCCCAGGGGGATGGTCACGCCGCAATCCCTTCTCCTCCATTCTCCTCTCGGTATCCTGGGCACACACGCACACGCGCCCGGCGTGAGTTTCAAGCCACCGGGTCCGGGACGGGAACCGCGGTCGACCACGTGGGAGTCCAGCAACATAGCCATTACGCTAACTGCTGGTTCCCGGGAGAATTTATCTTAATATTAAGACTACCAATGATAATAATCATAATATGAAATAAGCCCTTAGTAGATAGTATTCTCATTATTGTTATCTGTATTATTATTATTGATATTAATAATAAGGCAGATTCTCCATTATTCCTGTTAGTGTGTGCACATGCATGAGAGGAAAGAGAGACCCTCAATAGGGTCTTGTCCCACAGTGTCCACCCTTCCCCAAGGCTTCCAGCTCGAGATCTCAGGCAAATGTGCTTGGACTCAGTGTGCTTTCAGACCAACCCACGGATCCAAATGAATGGTTGGCCTTGCGGCCTCCAGCGCTACAGTTCAGTGCATGGCTGACTGCACCACAAGGCTGGGTGAACAGATATATCTTCACTCTCACTGGATGCTCAGAAATTCATTGTATAAATAAAAAAACTTCTTAGCTCTATTCGAATTATTTAACATGTAGATCCTTCCTAGTATTTTCCTATCATAAACATTACTTTGGCAAACATTTTTATTTACTTTTGCTAATATGTCCAATTATTTTCTTACTCTGAAATTACAGAATTGGAATTACAAGGTCAAAATATAGGAGTGTTGAAGCCAGTGGGTGGCGTAGTGGTTGAGGTACTGGACTCCCACATGGTTGACGACAGTTCGAGTTACGGACCTTGCAGCTTGCAATTCACACCATCCCGTGTGTGTGTGTGTGTGTGTGTGTGTGTGTGTGTGTATGTGTGCATGCCCAAAATCCAGAGAAGAGAATGGAGGAGAAGGGTTGCAGCATGGCCAGCCCCGCTGGGGGGTGATTTGTTGCTTGCTGTCTCTCTGTGTCTCTGGTGAGTACACATGCCCTATAGCAAAAATCTCTCAACAAAACAAAACAAATAAGTGAAAAAAAATACAGTAGTGATTTTAAGGACTGTAATGCACATTAATATACTGGCCTACAGACCATGATACCAGTGTAATATGCCAGTTGCATTATGTGAGAATGCCTGTATTTCTACATACTGGCCTACACGAGCGTGATTCTTTGGAATCTTGATCAATCTAGTAAGCAAAACACGTCATTTTAATTTTGTACTTTGATTACTACTCAACATGAGAATTTTTTTTTTTTTTTGGAGAGGTTTTTGCTATAGGGTGCGTGCACTCGCCAGACAGACAGAGAGAGACAGAGAGACAGAAAGCGAGAAATCACCCCCCCAGGGGGGATGGTCACGCCGCAATCCCTTCTCCTCCATTCTCCTCTTGGGATCTTGGGCACGCACACACACGCCCGGCGTGAGTTTTAAGCCACCGGGTTCGGGACGTGAACCGCGGTCGACTACGTGGGAGTCCAGCGACATAGCCATTATGCTAACTGCTGGTTCCCCATGAGAATTTTTTTATGTGTTAACATGTATATTTCATCTTCTATGACTTCTCTTCATACGTTTTCAGCCATTTTCTCTTGGGATGCTTATCTTTTTGTCTTATTGGCTTATAAATATACTTTACATATTGAAGACATTAACACTATATTATACTTAATTGCACATTTTGTTTCTCCACCATTTAAACATTTACTTAAATATACTTTACTTTTTTTTTTTTTTTTTTTTTTTTTGTCGCTATAGGGCGCGTGCGCTCGCCAGACAGACAGAGAGACATAGAGACAGAAAGCGAGAAATCACCCCCCAGGGGGGATGGTCACGCCGCAATACCTTCTCCTCCATTCTCCTCTCGGGATCTTGGGCACGCACGCACACGCGCCCGGCGTGAGTTGTAAGCCACCGGGTCCGAGACGCGAACCACAGTCGACTACGTGGGAGTCCAGCGACATAGCCATTACGCTAACTGCTGGTTCCCAATATACTTTACTTTTTAAATGATCATTTTGCCTTTACAAAGCTATGTTTTCCCATTGATAAACTCCAGTATTTTTTAATAGAAGAGATAAAATTTATATATCATGTTGGTGTTTTTAATATATTTACAGACTCCTGTGGTAATTACTGCTACCTATTTTTAAAACATTTTCAGCATTCCAAAATGACACTCAACCACTTACTAGTCACTCCTCATTTTCCCTCTGATCCAACCCCTGTGGTCATTAATCTACTTCCTATCTTTATGAATTTGTCTATTCTGGACTTTCATATAAATCAAATCATATAATATGTGCCCTTTGGGACTGGTATCCTTCACTTAGCATAAAGTTTTTAAGGTTTATTCACTTTGTAGCATGTATAAGTACTTAATTTCTTTTATTGTTGTGTAATAAACAATACAATTCCATTGTATGAATGTACCATATTTTGTTCATATATCCATCAGTTGATGGACATGTGGGCTGGTTTTTTTTATGATTACTGTGAGTAATTCTGCTATGAACATTTTACAAAGGCTTTTGAACATATGTTTTCATTTCTCTTGGGTACGTATCTAGGATTGAAATTTCTAGGTCACATGGTAACTCAATGTTTAACATTTTAAGAATTGCCAAACTGGTTTCCAAAGTGGCTGCACTATTTTTTAAGTCCACCCGCATTGGTGAGTGTTCCAATATCTTTATATTTTTGCCAACACTTCTTACTAGCTGTCCCATGAGTGTACAGTGGTATTTCATTGCAGCTTTGATTTGCACTTCTCTAGTGACTAATGACACTGAACATTAAAAAAAAAAAAATTGGTAGAGGGCACATGTGCTTGCCCGAGAGAGAGAGAGACAGAGAGAGCAAGATGAAAAGCAAGAAGGCATCCCTCCATGGGGGATAGTCATGCCACAGTCCCTTCTCCCATTCTCCTTTCAGGATTTTGGACTTGCATAAATATGTGCCTGGCATGTTTTTGAGTTGCCAGGTCTGGGATTTAAACTGTGCAGTTGGCCATGTGGGATCCAGCTTCCTTAAGCACCATACACCAACTGGTTACACCTTGAACATTTTTTAAGTACATATTGATCATTTGCATATCTTTGGAATAGTAGCTATTCAAGGTACTTGGTCATTTTTAAAAGTAAGTTATTTGTCTTTTTAAATAACTGTTAAATTCTAAGAATTCTTTATATATTCTGGATATAAGAGTCTTATCAAATATAAAATTTGTAAATATTTTTCCCAAATTTTAGTGATTTTGTTCATTTATTTCTGATGTCTTTTGAAGCACAAAGCTTTTAATTTTTGGTGTGTGTGTGTGTGTGTGTGTGTGTTTTTCAAAGTTTTGTCATACTGTGATCCTGTTGTATCAGCCTCTTGAGTAGCCAAGACTACAGGAATGCACCAGCACACCCAGATTTTAGATTTTAGGGTGAGCTATGAACCGAACCTAGACATTCATGTGACCTCAGTCCATAAACAGTAATACCATGACTGAGTCAAAGCTTTAAAAGTCCAATTTATGTTATTTCTTTCGTAAATAGAGATAGAATTGTCCCTACATCATTTGTTGAGAAGACACTCATTTCTGTACTGGAGTATGTTGGCACAGTTGTCAAAAATCAAGTGAATATAAATGTAAAGGTTAGTTTCTGAGCTTTCTCCATTGCTCTATGTCTGTTTTTATGCTAGTACTCCACTGTATTGACTATTGTAATTTGCAGTACATTTGGAAATCAAGAAGAGTGAATCCTCCAAACTTGTTCTTATTTTTCAGGATTATTTTGATTATTCTGTATTTCCATTTGAATTTTAGGATTAGTTTGTTAATATTTACAAAAATTCAATTGAGATTTTGATAGAGATCATATTTTTAGATAACTTTTGGGAGTTACCATGAAGACAATATTAAGTCTTCTAATTAATGCATGTGGAGTATCTTCCATTTATTTTGAGTTTCTTGAGTTTCTTTCAACAATTTTCTGCTGTTACTGTTCATAGTGTATTTATCTTTTTTTCTGATAAATGTGCTCCTAAGTATTTTATTATTTTTGATGCAACTTGATTACTTTTGCTTTTCAATTTGCCAAAGAACAGATGCACTCATTGGAGAAAGACACACACACACACACACACACACACACACACAGAGAGAGAGAGAGAGAGAGAGAGAGAGAGAGAGAGGAAGGGAGAAAATGAGAAGCATCCTCCCCCCAGAGAATAGTCATGCCATAATCCTTAGGCATGCATGCACACACAGCCAACACATTTCTCAAGCTACCAGGTCCAAGACTTGAGCCACATGGGAACCAGCAGTTAGCGTAATGGCTATGTCGCTGGACTCCCACGTAGTCGACCGCGGTTCACGTCCCGGACCCGGTGGCTTAAAACTCACGCCGGGCGCATGTGCGTGCGTGCCCAAGATCCCGAGAGGAGAATGGAGGAGAAGAGATTGCGGTGTGACCATCCCCCCTGGGGGATGATTTCTCGCTTTCTGTCTCTATGTCTCTCTCTGTCTGTCTGGCGAGTGCATGCGCCAAAAAAAAAAAAAAAAGACTTGAGCCACAGTGTTGGTCATGTGGGATTCAGCCACTTACTTTAATCACCAGGCTGTAGGCTGACCAACTTAAAGTGTTTCTCTTTGTCATCATAATAAGAAAGTTTCTCATCATCCTAAAATTAAATAAATTTTGTCTATTTTCTATTTTTTTTGTATTAACATTTTAATCTTGGATATATTCTGGCATGAGAAGTGAGGAAGAAAACTCTTCCCATTTTATACTTTTCCAGGCACTTTCACATATATTAAGTCATTTTATACTTGTGAAGTAGATGAGAAATGTGTAAGTTTTTGCTTCTCATAGTAATTTAGGGATTTCAAATAATTTGCCTGTGGTAACACATTTAATTCCTAGTGTGATTAAGCCTGGGATCTAGGTCTTTGCTCAGGGTTCTTTGTACCTCATCATCTTGCTTCTTGGTATTAGTCGCACAGTTTCCTTTTCTATGGTACTTAAATTACTCACTGAAAGTGAATTTGATTATCGAGCTTATTAAATCAATACTAAATGTAGCTTATAACATTATTGTTGAGAATTTCAACTTTTTAAGGTCACCGTTCTGTCACCGAGAGTGTAGCCTTAGGTAATCTCTAATAAGAATGACAATAATAGTTCATATATGTTGACACTTGGTATGTACCAAGTGCCATGTTAAACTCTTTTTTTTTTTTTGAGAGATTTTTGCTATAGGGCGTGTGCGCTCGCCAGACAGAGAGAGACAGAGAGACAGAAAGCGAGAAATCACCCCCCGGGGGGATGGTCACGCCGCAATCCCTTCTCCTCCATTCTCCTCTTGGGATCTTGGGCACGCATGCACACGCGCCTGGTGTGAGTTTTAAGCCACCGGGTCCGGGACTCGAACTGTGGTCGACTACGTGGGAGTCCAGCGACATAGCCATTACGCTAACTGCTGGTTCCCCATGTTAAACTCTTCACACAGTTGTCTCATTTAATGCTCACACCCACCTCCATGTAGGAAAATCCCATCACTGGATATTATTATTGAAATATACTGTATTTCATGATCACATCCTGATCTGGTACCTATAGTCTCCAAAACTGTGAGAAATAAGTTTTCATTGTTTTAAAAGTCACCTGTGTGGGGCTGGCAGGTGACATGAGGTTAAAGGCGCTGGACTCCCACATGGCCAACCATGGTTTGAGTCCTGGACCCGGAACCTTGCTTTCTTACTTTCTCTCTCTCTCTCAATATTAAAAAATAATAATAAATAAATAAAAGTTAAATAAAAAACTTCTTAAGCAAAGAAGTCACCTGTCCATGGCATTTTGTTAGAACAACTCAAACTGACTATGGTATACAGAATGGAGATAAGCAAATAAAACATGTTATGGCCAAACCAGTTAGGGTGGCTGACTTAATTAGCTATCTGGCCTGTGACACTGTATGTTGCTGAGATATTCTGAAGTCAACAGAGAACCTTACCTTTTATTAATATTCACAGACAGGAACTTACGCATGCTTAGCAAGTAGCAATCTCCTAACAAGTATAATTACTTAAATACTAGTAGATCTCTTCTTATTTTACTTTTCATTAGGAAACGCTGAACTATTCTGTTGACAATTAAGTCTGAAAAATCTGTGACATGGCTGAATGGCTGACTGGTCTTTTGGAATGACAATTTTTGGATTAATTAGAAATCAAAGCAGCATGTCATTTCACATGTAAAGCTCTGAGTGTTCTATCTAAAATATATCCTCTGATAATTAAAATGTGCTGGGTAATAATTTCAGTTGATTTGGTTTGATTTGTTTGTTTTGTCACAGATGTTACCTCAGGAAGGTTTTATTTAGTGCAAATTGTTACTTAAGTTTTAACTTTTATGTAACAGCTTTTTAATAAGGGGAGAAGTAACCATAATACCTTTATTTTGTAGATGAAACAAATTCTTTTTAAAAATATCAAGAATTACATGGGTGACTCTAGATTTAAGAAACACACTAGAAGAAATTTTTCTGTAAACATCCAGAGTTTTTGGATAAAATAAAATTAAGGGAACCAGCAGTTAGCGTAATGGCTATGTCGCTGGACTCCCACGTAGTCGACCGTGGTTTGCGTCCCGGACCCAGTGGCTTAAAACTCATGCCAGGCGTGTGTGAGTGCGTGCGTGCCCAAGATCCAGAGAGGAGAATGGAGGAGAAGGGATTGCGGCGTGGCCATCCCCCCTGGGGGGTGATTTCTCGCTTTCTCTCTCTATGTCTCTCTCAGTCTGTCTGGCGAGCACACGCGCCCTATAGCGAAAACCTCTCCAAAACAATAAATAAATAAATAAAAATAAATAAATAAATAAATAAAATAAAATTAAGAAATTGTTATAAATATGGCTGTCCAGAATTAAAGAACCAAATAGGTTCATGCCACCTACTGGCCTCTGTTTTGCAAATGTTGAACCACCGTTGCATCCCTGGAATAAAGACATGGTGTATAATCTCTGTAATGCATTGTTGGATACAGTTTGCTAGTACCTTGTAGAGAATTTTTGCAACTGTATTCATCAAGGATATTGGTCTGTCTTTTTTTTTTCTCTTTCTTTTTTTATGTCCCTGTCTATTTGAGGAATCAGGGTGATGGAGGCTTCATAGAATGAATTTGGGAGGGTTCCTTCCTTTTAGATACTTTAGAAATAATTTGGGAAGAATCAGGGTTAGTTCTTTTAAAGTTTTGTAGAATTTGGAAATGAAGTTGTCAGAACCTGGATTTTTCTTTGTTGGGAGACTATTTATTGCTGATCCAATCTCATTGTTTGTTATTAGTCTATTTGGGTTTTCTATTTCTTCTTGTTTCAACGTTAGTAGATTCTGTGTATCCAGAAATTTGCCCATCTTGTCTATGCATTTTTATTTGTAGGTATATAGCCACTTGTATTACCTGTTTTATTTATCTGGTTTCTTTTCTCTGTTCTTGATTAGTCTAGCTAAGGTGTGTCAACTTTGTTTATTTTCTCAAAGAACCAGATTTTGTTTTCATTTATTTTCTGTATAGTTCTTTTATTATCTATTTAATTTATTTTTTTTTTCTCTAATCTTTATTACATCTTTTCTCCTGGTAATTTTTAAATTTCAAGATCACTGAGATATATTGTTTGGTTGTCTACCAGCCACCTTTCTGTTTATTTTTTTCTTGCAAGTACTAATTGTCATGAACATCCTTCTTACGACTGCTTTCTCTGTGTCCCATAAGTTATAGAAACTCATGTACTCATCATCATTGGTTTCAATGAATCTTTTGAGTTGTCTTAATTTCTTCAGTGGTTGTGAAGTCATTCAAGAATGAATTGTTTAGTTTCCATTTGTTTGTGTATTTCCTTTTTTTTTTTTTTTTTAGAGGTTTTTACCACAGAGTGCGTGCACTTGCTGGAGAGAGAGAGGGACAGAGACAGAGACAGTGAGAGGAAAAGTGAGAAATCACCCCTCTAGGGAGGATGGCCATGTAGCAATCTCTTCTCCTCCATTCTCTTCCTGGCATCTTGGGTATGTGTGCACCAGAGTGATTTTCAATCCGCCAGGTTTGGGACTCAAACTGCATTCGGCTATGTGGGAGTCAGTGACATAACCAATATGCCATCTGTTGGCTCCATGTTTATGTATTTTCGAGAGTTCTTTCTATAGTTGATTTGAAGTTTAATTCCATTGTGGTTGGAGAAGATGACAGATACAGTTTCTATACATTTGAATTTGTAAAGGCTTGTTCTGTGTCCTGTTCTGTGTCTTATTCTTTGGCTGATCTTCGAAAATGTCCCATGTTGGGAACCAGCAGTTAGCGTAATGGCTATGTCGCTGGACTCCCTCGTAGTCGACCGCGGTTCGCGTCCCAGACCCGGCGGCTTAAAACTCACGCAGAGCGCGTGTGCGTGCGTGCCCAAGATCCCGAGAGGAGAACAGAGGAGAAGGGATTGCGGCGTGGCCATCCCCCCTGGGGGTGATTTCTCGCTTTCTGTCTCTATGTCTCTCTCTGTCTGTCTGGCGAGCTCACGCGCCCTATAGCGAAAACCTCTCCAAAAAAAAAAAAAAAAAAAAAGAAAAAAAAGAAAATGTCCCATGTTGGGGTGAGAAAAATGTATATTTTGTGGTTGTTGGGTGAAATGTCTTATACATGTCTGTCAAGTCCATTTGGTTTATGATATCATTTAGATACTGTATCTCTTTAATTTTTTCTAGATGATCTGTCCAGAGGAGCCAGTGGAGTGTTGAGATTCCCAATGATTATTGTGTGGCAGCCTATCTCTCCCTTCAGATCTAGCAGCCTTTTCTCATGTGTTTGGTTGCTCCAGCATTGGGTATATAGCTGTTTGTAAGTGTGGTATTTTCTGGGTGGTTTTGCCCTGTGAGTACTCCTTTGTCTCTTCTTATAGTTTTGATCTTGAAGTCTGTTGTGTCTAGTATGAGTATCACGACTTCAGCATTACTTTGGTTTCTATTTGCCCTGAATAGTTTTTTCCAGGCCTTGACTTTCAGCCTATGTACGTCTTTATCAGTGAAGGATGTTTCTTGTAAGCAGCAGATGTTTGTTTGTTTGTTTATCTATTCAGCCTGTCTTCTGTGTCTTTTTTTTAATCTATTCAGCCAGTCTGAATAGATTGGAGACTTGGAGACTTTAATTGGAGACTTTGCTCCATTAGCATTCAACGTTATTATTGGTATTTGTGAACTGATCCCCATTATTGCATTAGCCATATTTTTGGTTGTTTTGTGTTCTCTTATTTCTATTTGTCTCTCTTTAGTTTTCCTAATGTAGTATTCCATTCAGTATTTACTTTTTGGGGGGAGAGGTTTTTTTGGCTATAGGGCACGTGTGCTCGCCAGAGAGACAGAAAGCGAGAAATCACCCCCTTGGGGGATGGCCACACCGCAATCCCTTCTCCTCCATTCTCCTCTCAGGATCTTGGGCACGCACGCACATGCACCCGGCATGAGTTTAAGCCACCGGGTCCAGGACTCAAACCACGGTTGACTACATGGGAGTTCAGTGACATAGCCATTATGCTAACTGCTGGTCCCCCATTCAGTCTTTTTTTAATAGCTAGCCTACTTTTGGTAATATCTTCCGGTTTTTGTTTATCTAGGAATGTTTCTATTTCTTCTCTCCATTTGAAGGATAATCTTGCTGAATATAGTGTTCTTTTTTAAAATTGGTTTTCTTTTAGAGTTTTGAATATGTCTTCTCATTCTCTGCCTGTATCATTTCAGTTGAGGGGTCTGGTGCTAGCCTGATAGGATAGCTTTTGTAAGTAACTTGATGCTTCTCTCTCACCATTTGTAGAATCTTGTCTTTGCCTTTGATTTTTACCATTCTGACTATGATGTGCCATGGAGAAGGTCTCTTTAAGTTGTGTCTACAATATTTGGTGTTCTTTGTGCTTTCTGGATTTATGTCTTTCTTTCTCTAGTTTTGGAAAGTTTTCAGATAGTATTTATATAGAGATTTTCTGTGTCTTTACCAGCTTCTTCATTTTGGGCATTAAATGGTGTCTAGTATGTCCCATATAGGATCCTCATTTTGTTGTTGTTGTTGTTAATTCTTTCTTGTGGTTTGAATTAAGTCAGAAGCTTTGTCTTCCAGGTCAGAAAATCTTTCTTCTGCGTGGTCCACTCTGGTGTTGATGCTGTCAAGGCAAATTTTGATTCAGGTAGCTTATATACTGAATGAATTTATCACCTCACAGAATAGAGTCTCGGGTAGGGTGACCACAGGCTTTGTTGACTGAGAAGCTCAATAATGCCGTTGAGGGCACAGGTCCAGTTCATTTGTTTATTCTGTCCTCTTCAGAGTGGAAGCCCATCGACCTCAGATTAGCAGGATGGCTGCCACAGTTCCTGGCATCAGATCCTGGCATGGTAACTTCTAGTAAAAGAAGAGGGACTATCTTGCCTTGATAAGGTGATGAGCCTCTACTCAGCCTTACTCATTTCCAGGAGTTCTGTTTGATTCTTTTTTAGGGTGTCTATCTTTTTATGGAATTCCTCCTTCATGTCATGGAATGATTTTTTTAATCTCCTAAAATTAGTTTTCTATTTTCTTTTGCATCTCACTGAGTTTTATTACGATGAATATTCTGAATTCTATTTCTGTCATTTCTATAATTTCTTGATTTTTTTTTTAAATTTCCATTGTTGGTGAGGATTTCCTGTGTTCTTTTGAGGGAAATAAACTTCCTGAATTTTTCACATTTCTTGATCCTCTGCTTTGTTTTCTTGGCATCTGGCAAGGCACTCACTTCTTCCTACTTATTTGGGGTAAGTTTCTACAATTGTGTGCTTGTGCACTTGTCTGTGATATATTGTAACTCTGCACAAGTTTCTCTCTTATTTCCAAAAATATTTTAGTTCCAATGAGACTGAGTGTTGACTTGAGGTGAAGCTTAAGGGAGTAGGTGAAGTTGTGCACCGTGTGCAGCATGTGAGCCTGGTGACCCTGCTGCTCTGTGGCTCTGGGACCAACAGAGGGTGGGGGGCAGTGGTAGAAGAACTAGTCAAGCAGCCCTGATCCCTTACTGTCTCTGCGAGCAGCACAGGTCCTGGCAGAAGACTGTGGAAGAGGTTCTTGGACTCTGCTCCTCCTTTCCTGGCTCTCATATAAGCAGAAGATGATGGAAGGACCAGGAACTCGTTTATTTTGCATGAACAAGGTAACTCTGATGGGATCATGCAGTGGTCTCCAATTTCTTTTAACATGTTTCATCAGTTAGCATGTTTCTAGCTGCTAGTAACATAAAACTTAAACTCCAGATGGCTTATACACTGAAAGAATTTATCATCTCACAGAATAGAGTCTCGGGTAGGGTGACCACAGGCTTTGTTGACTGAGAAGCTCAATAATGCCATTGAGGGCACAGGTCCAGTTCATTTGTTTATTCTGTCCTCTTCAGAGTGGAAGCCCATTCACCTCAGGTTTTAAGATGGCTGCCACAGTTCCTTGCATCAGATCCTGACATGGCAACTTCTGGTAAAAGAAGATGGATTATCTTGCCCGGATGAGGTGATGAGCGTACTCAGCCTTGACAGAATCATTAGCAAAAGGATTGGGTTAGCTGTAAAAGTCTGACTGATGCAGATTTACCCTTGGACTGTGGATTGGGTCACCTTCTCTGAGCCTAATTTCATACAAACAGGTGGACACTCAGCAAGAAAGAATTAGAGGACGGATGTTGGAAGGGCAACAACAGCATGTGCTACAGCACTTTAATATTACATGGGTACCTGTTGGGATTGTTTGAGTGAAATTATCATATGCTTGCATGGAATTTTAAGATCCTTTTATTTAAAAAATACTATGATCTCCTTTTAGTGTTTACTAACAAGAAACTCAACTCTGTTCTTTTCATCCTTATTTTTTATAGGTCATTTGGGTTCTGGTGGATTTGTTTTATAATTTAATGCTTTTTCTTTGCTAGCAGGTCTTTTTCCTTCATTTTTACTTATCAAAGTCAATTTTTCCTGATGCATTAATCTGCTAGTTGAATATATATGAAAAATATTTTTCTGACCTTCAGTGGTAAAAGTAATCAATAGTTTTTGATGAAATCCACCCTATTTTTATTTTGGAAAATTTTCAAAAAAATCTTGGTTTAGTCTATTTATGATTTTTTTCTTTTTTTGAAGAGATTATTTTATTTTATTTTTTATTTATTTATTTTTGCTATAGGGCATGTGTGCAGGCCAGAAAGACAGAGAGAGAGACAGAAAGCGAGAAATCACCCCCCCCAGGGGGGATGGCCACGCTGCAATCCCTTCTCCTCCATTCTCCTCTCAGGATCTTGGGCACACATGCACACGCACCTGGCATGAGTTTAAGCCACTGGGTCCAGGACTCAAACCACGGTCGACTACATGGGAGTCTAGCGACATAGCCATTATGCTAACTGCTGGTCCCTATTTATGATTTTTAAATGATATGGATGAACATATCCAAACTAATGAAATAAAAATATGTAAAGATCTTGAAATACTTTTGATATTAAAGTGATTAAAAAACATAATCTTATGATTTCCATAAAATTTAGATTTACAGATGTTTGAAGGATGATGTTTCAAATTAAAGTTTATGAAAGCTTAAACTTTAGGGAGCTTTAAAGAATGAACACAAACTCACCAAATGAGCAGGGAAAAAAATCCCAAAAGAAGAAATAAGTAGGAAGAGAAAAAAAAATTAATCATCCTTCAAAGTCACTCAGTATTCTGTTTTTAAAAAAATTACTTCGTTCTCCCAAAATTAAATTAAAATTAAGAAGATGAGCGATGATGATAGTCCCATACCAGACTGAGAAACCCTGTATGTACTGTAGAAGTTACAGAGAGAAGAGACAATTTTATCTTCACATTCTGTAACAGCTAAAGTTTACCAACTGTCCAGTTTTTCAATGTGGGTCATACTTTAAAATGTTTAACATAGGTGCTTTTTGTTGGACTTTGGAATACTGAATGAATTTGAAATTAATGCTTTTTTTCTTGATCTTGATCAAAGATAGAGCAGCAATTAAGAGCTATTTCAAAACCCTTGGAAACAAATTAGTAGTGTTTTAGCAATTTGCATTACAAGATCTTCTGTTTTTGAGACCCCCTGCAGCAAAGAGTTAATGTTTGAACTATTTAAAATTCAGTGATGGTTAATAAGGCAGTTTTTAGGTTCTTCCTAATTTCAGGACAATATCAGTTTCCTTAGGCAGTTTTTCAGTATCTCAGTCAGTTTTTCTTTTCTTTTCTTTTTTTTTTTTTTTTTTTCTGATTTTGTTGCAATGTCGGGTGAATATTTTAGCTCTTTAACACTTTTCTTTTGCAATTACGTTATGTGCTACCATTGGCTTAGGTCACATTTCTGCACTAAAATGTGAGAAGCAGAGACTCTCGATTCCACCATCTCCTCCCACTTTTTTTTTTTTTTTGGAGAGATTTTAACTATAGGGCGCGTGAACTCGCCAGACAGACAGAGAGAGACATTAGAGACAGAAAGCGAGAAATCACCCCCCCTCCCAGGGGATGGTCACTCCGCAATCCCTTCTCCTCCATTCTCCTCTCGGGATCTTGGGCACGCATGCACACGCGCCCGGCGTGAGTTTTAAGCCACCGGGTCTGGGACGCGAACCGCGGTCGACTATGTGGGAGTCCAGTGACATAGCCATTACGCTAACTGCTGGTTCCCTCCTCCCACTTTTTTTAAAAAAGAACAAAAACAAAATAAAACTGTCCCCCCACCCATCACTTTTGTGATTTGACTCTCAACTATGAAGAAAATAGAAACTCTTCATTTTAATTATTTATTAAATAAGCATTGTGTTTTGATAGAACTTGCCACCAAAATCCACAAACAGTTATTGAGCTCATATTATGTGAGAAACAATATAATATTGTGAAATGTTTGCACCAAGAATGCAAACCTTTGCCAACTGAGACAGACAGCTGTGTAACACAGTGCAACTCTAAGGAGGGTAACAGAGAACCAAATATTTAGTTGTATGCCCTTAGCTTCCAAGGAGAGCATCAGGGAAACTTTGGCAAGAAAATGAGATCTGAATTGAGTCTTGAAAAAAGTGAAAGGGTTTTCCAGGCGAAAAAAGGCACAAAGGGTACAGAGAAAAGGGAACTATGGTCAGTGGTGACAGTGGCAATGAAGGCATCTGAATCCCATATAGCTGACAAATCTCAGGTCCAGCAGCTTGAAAAACATTCTGGGCATGTGTACATGTGTGCCCAACATCCCAAGAGGAGAATAAAGGAGAAAGGATTATGGCCATCCCCCTGGGAGGTGCCTTCTCACCCCCTACCTCCTTCTCTATTTCTCTCCTAAGAGCACACCTGCCCTATAACAAATTGGGAAAAAAAAGACAGAGAGAGAGAAGTAAAAAAGGGAACTGGTGTACTTGGGGTATCTTCTCCAATCCTGGGAAACATTTTGTGAGCTATAGACTCCCAGTGCTACACCTCACTGTTGCTTACCTTTGCTTAGTTAGATTGTTTCCGCCTTTGTTACCTGTTTTTCCTTTTTTTCCTTCTTATAGCAGCAAATACTTTACATAAAAACTCTTTCCTGGGAACCAGCAGTTAGCGTAATGGCTATGTCGCTGGACTCCTACGTAGTCGACCGCGGTTCGCGTCCCGGACCCGGTGGCTTACAACTCGCGCCAGGCACGTGTGTGTGCATGCCCAAGATCCCGAGAGGAGAATGGAGGAGAAGGGATTGCAGCGTGACCATCCCCTCTGGAGGGTGATTTCCCGCTTTCTGTCTCTATCTCTCTCTCTGTCTGTCTGGCGAGCGCACGCGCCCTATAGCGAAAACCTCAAAAAAAAAACAAAAACAAAAACAAACCTCTTTTTTTAGTTTACTTATTTATTTGTTCCATGAGATAGAGAAAGACAGGCACCCCCAACAGAGTCTTCATGCCTCAATCCACTTCCAGTCTCAGCTGGTCTGAATGAAGTGCACACTCGCATGTCTGGTTTTTCAGGGAACTTCCTGGATACTAACCCAGGATCTTTCTCAAGTGGGTCCAGTTTTGTTTCTACTGCCACTGGGTTCCAAAGCTGTTTCTAATGTCTTCCTCCTGTTCATTTCACGTCTTTCAAGTAGAATGTTTCTTCTTATTATTATTATTATTTTTATTTTTCCCATAGCCCAGATGAGGGACGCAAAGGTCTTTAAAACTTCTGGACAATCTCTGGTACAATGAGGTGTCTGATAACCGATAAATCCTATGTTGCCAGATAAGCAAAATGTTTCTTGATGTCTTCTGTACTTTGGAAAAGAATGGTCTGGTGGTACTTATTACACCTAGGTCTGGTGTAATCTTCATTTGGTTTCTCAATGTCTTGTGCACCATTTGTTGTAAAAGTATGATGTTCTTTGTCTAGTTGTTTGATCACTTGCAGTGCCTGCTGGTGAATGTTGTCTGCATCTCATGAAATTGTTAGTCATGTACTGAAGTTGATGGTTTTTTAAAAAAAGTTTTGCTCTCTTCCTACATAATTCCCCTTTTGAATTTTTTTTCCCTTCCTACTTGATGGCACTGGGTTCATCCAATCAATATTCAAATTGATTCTGTTTGTTCTCTCAATCCTTGGTGTGTAGGCACATATTTTGCTAATTAGAAGATAGGTTGCTTCTCTTTTTCAGAGCTACTTAGCAGTCTGTTAAGAAAATATCCACATTCCCACATCAGACATGGCCAAGAGCTCTGAGTCAACCTCGACTAGTTGTACAGTAACAGAGATGAAAGTCTGCTGATGTTTTCCAAAGGCCATAGAAAGATTAGTTGATTGTGTTTTCTAAGTTGTGCTCTTTTCTCCCATGGGTCTCTGAATCACCTGTGCTTCCTTGAAGGAGAGGAAGAAAGGTATTCACTTCTTTGTGAAGACTTACTTTCTCGGTCATTTATTCAATTAAGATTGAATCACATTTATTCATTATTGCCAGAGGGCACTTATGCTTGCCAGAGAGAGACAGAAAGGCAGTGAGAGAGGGAGAGAAGAAAGTACACCCACCCCATGAGAAATGATCACACCATGATTTCTTCTCAGTCTCTCCCTCTTTTCGGGATTTTGAGCATGCACACACATGCACCTGGTATGTTTCTCAAGCCACTGGGTCCAGGACTCAAACTGGGTGGTCACCCATATGTGATCTGGCTGCCTTAATGACTAGTTTATGGAACTGGCTCCCGAATCACATTTTTTTTTTTATAGATGATGCATCTACAGATGGCACTCAAGGTGCCACATCTTGTGTAAAGAAAGCAAGTTTTGAAGTTGCCAAAATTACTTAACCTTCCTTGCATCAATTTCCTTACCAGTACCACGAAAATGAGGCTAGTACCCAGCTCTCATGATTAGTCCCTAAAATGGCTGTGTCTGAAAAGTCCAGATGGTTCTCTGATGTTTGCACATTGTTCTGAGAGTGTTAGGAAATTTGTCTTGTAAAGCCTTTTTATTAACCTCTGTGCTTTAGAAAGAATGGTTAGGTAATGTTGAATTTCTTTCTTTTTCCTTCCTTCTTTCTTTTTCTTTTCCTTCCTTCCTTCCTTCCTTCCTTCCTTCCTTCCTTCCTTCCTTCCTTCCTTCCTTCCTTCCTTCCTTCTTTCCTTCCTTCCTTTCTCTTTCTTTTCTTTCTTCTTTCTTTCTTTCTTTCTTTCTTTCTTTCTTTCTTTCTTTTCTTTCTTTCTTTCTTTCTTTCTTTCTTTCTCTTTCTTTTTCTTCTTTCTTTCTCCTTCCTACTTTCTTTTTCTTCCTTCCTTCCTTCTTTCCTTCTCTTCCTTTCTTCTTTCTTTCTTCCTTTTCTCTTTCTTTCTTCTGTCTTTTTCTTCTTCCTTTCTTTCATCGTTAGAGGACATCATTTGCACTAATCCTAGAAACAAAGACATAGAGAGGACCCCCAGTGGAACATGGTTATGCTGCAGTCCTTTTCTCTCCATTTCTCCATCCCATAAGGATTTGGGGCATGCACACATGCCTGATGTGTTTTTCAAGCCACTGGGACCAGGAGACAAACTGCTGTCAGCCATGTGGGATCTAGCTTCCAGTGCACAGTGCTTAGCCCCAGTGTTACCGAGCCAGCTCTGTGGGATTATTCTGTATATAAACAGTTATACCCCTTTTCATAACCAGCTTGCTTGAAATCATAGTAATTAAAAATATTAATTAGATGAGTGTTTAGAATATTATTGAGTCATGCTAATTTTCTTCAGAGGAGTAACCAGAACATTTACTCAATCCCAGGATGGATTTCTTTTTCTTTCTTTTTCTTTTTTTTTTTTTTTTTTTACTAAAATAGTTGGGAAGTTGTATTCCTATTCTTGAGCACAGGAGACACTCAGACACTCAGCAGATGTTTGCTGAACTAAAGTGAAGACTTCATGGAGGAATCACCATCTTTCCAGCTCAGTGCAGAGACACTGCTGAGTGAGAGTCTAGCCCAGGGCTGTATACCTATTAACCATTTAGCATAGCTAATTATATGGTGTATCTGTTTTTGTGTTTTAATCCAGCCATACAAAGCATATCTGAGACAGCTATCATGTATGTCTAGGAAACTTTGTACATGTCATTTGCGTTTTGGCTCAAACATTCTATGTAGTTGAACTGCGGTCAACCATGTGGGAATTCAGCACCCTAATCATCATACCAGCTGGCCCTGACCCTGATTTGTTATTCTTTTTTTTTTTTTAGAGAAATGTTTGCTGTAGTGTTTGTGCATTCACCGGAGAGATAGAGACAGAAAACAATAAATCACTCTAGGGTGTGATGGCCACTCTGCAATCCCTTCTCCTCTAGCCTCCTCTCAGGATTTTGGGTATGCATGCACATGTGTCTGGTGTGAGTTTCAAGCTGCCAGGTCTGGGACTCAAACCACAGTCAATCATGTGGGAACCCAGCACCTCAACCAGAGAAACACCCACTGGCCCCTATTCTTAGTGACAGAAGCCACACAAAGAGGAACATCCTTGGAAAAAAAGAGGGAAGATGATCATTTAAGTTTTTAAGTTTTTTTGAGTTTGAGTGGCCTCTGGTCATCAACTCGAGTAATTGATAAAGGTTTCTGAATCTCAGAAGATATTTAGACCAGACAGGCAGGTTGGAAAATCATCAGTTTAATGAAATTAGAATAAAAGCTAACACTTGAAGGCTTACTACATACAGACATCATTTTAAGTACTACATATTCATTATGTCTTTCCTCACAACAGTCTTATTAGCGAAATATTATTCCTGCTTAGAAGTGTGGAAATCAAAAATTTATGTAACTTAATTTATGTAACAATTATGTAACTTGTCCAAGTTACAGAGCTAGCGAGTAGTGGTAGAATCTTATTACACAGTGCACTCACCTCCGTGCTACCCAGATGATCGCTGAAGGCACTAGCTAAGTAGGATCTCTTGGGAAGTTTATATAAAATAAAATGAAAAGGGAATCAGAAGCTGAAGGGACATTCTGAGAAACAGAAAGGAACTGAGAATGCATGGTGTCATGAAATACAAAAGCAGAGTGTTCCATGGAGAAAAGGCGAACAATAGCATGCCCAAGGCTTCCAAGAGATTGTGTTAGACTATTCATGCTGCTACAACAAAATGCCTTAGACTAGGGAATTTACAAATAACAGAGTTTATTACTCATGGATATAGAGGCTGGGAAGTCCAAGATCAAGGGGCTGGCTTATTAATAGAGAATTGATAGAGCTCCTTCCTAGTACTATTAATTTCCCTTGTGAGGTAGTAGCTGAGATAGTTTTCAGAGACTGAAAGGAAAATGTTGACTGTCAGGGGATGAAGTTTAAAATATCCCTTCTAGGGAGTGGAATAGTAGACTAGATGAACTGTCATTAGGTATTAAGGCCCTAAATGTCAGATTGTCATTAGTGAGCATCGCTCATACATGCGGCATGATTTTGCCAGCAGAGCCTGACGGCTAGGCTGTAGGGAAGGTGGATGGGTGGACTGAATTAGAATTCAAACATGATTGATTGCTTATATCATGCTTACTATGTTTCTACCTTCCTTACAGAACTCTTTTTTTTTAAGAGAGATTTTTAATATAGGGTATGTATGCACACTGGAGACACACACAACACAACAACACAAGAGAGAGAGAGAGAGAGAGAGAGAGAGAGAGAGAGAGAGAGAGAGAGAGAGAGAGAATGTGAGAAATCACCCCCTCAAGGAGGGTGGCCACACCACAGTCCCTTCTCCTCCTGGGATTTTGGGCATGTATACACACACACCTGGCATGAGTTTCAAGCTACCAGGTCTGGTACTTGAATGATGATTGGTCATGTGTGAGTTTGACTTCTTAAACACTATGCCACCTGCTGGCTCCAGAACTCTATTTTTTTAAAAGTAACTATTACGCACAAGCTAGACATGTTCTTTTCTCTTTCTTTCTTTCTTTCTTTCTTTCTTTCTTTCTTTCTTTCTTTCTTTCTTTCTTTCTTTCTTTCTCTCTTCTTTCTTTCTTTCTTCTTCTTTCTTTCTTTCTTTCTTTCTTTCTTTCTTTCTTTCTTTCTTCTTTTTCTTTCTTTCTTTCTTTCTTTCTTTCTTTCTTTCTCCTTTCTTTCTTTTCTTTCTTTCTTTTCTTTCTTTCTTTCTTTCTTTCTTTCTTTTTCTTTCTCCCTTTCTCTTTCTTTCTTTTTCTTTCTTTCTTTCTCTTTCTTTTTCTCTCTTTCTTTCTTCCTTTCTCTTTCCCTTTTTTTTTTAAATTGCTAGAGGGCACATGTACTTGCCAGAAAGAAACAGAGAGAGAGGGAATGAGAGGGAGATATCATCCCCCCAAACCAGGCAAGATCATGCTGCAATCCCCTCTCTTCCATTTCTCCATCTCATCAGGATTTGGGGCTGGACATACACCATCCTGGAGTGTTTTTTTAAGCCATTGAGGCCAACCATGGTTGACCATGTGAGATCCAGCTTTCTTAATCATCAGCCTATGGGGCCAACTCATGATTAGACATGTTTGTTTGGGGAGGTTGGTCCATTTACAGTATAAGGATATTAGTCCTGATTAGCCTGTTAGATGTTCTCTCTACCAACAACTGATTTGAGCAAGAACATGAGCATGTGATGTAATTATAGGTGAAGAGAGGCATTCCGGGGACAGGGACATACTTTCTTGCTTCTAAAAGATACAGAAGGAAGAGATGGTTTGTTTATTTTTCTTTGTTTTTAGATTATTTATTTTAATTGTATTTTTGTTATTATTATTTGTTTTTAATTTGATTAGAGAGACAAAAAGAGAGAGAGAGAAAGGGAAAGTGAGAAAGCAAGCTACTGACCCCGGGAACCAAACTGCAGTCAGTCATGTGGAAGTCCAGTGTCCTTAACTACCATGCCACCTGCTGGCCCCAAGATGGTTAATTTTCTACCTTCAGATGCTGTCCTGTCTGCAGGTGATGCAAACAGGTCTAAAGACATATATAAGGATGCAGGAATGAAAGATAGAACTTGAGCTTTTTTTTTTTTTTTTTTTTTGAGAGGTTTTTGCTATAGGGCACATGTGCTTGCCAGACAGACAGAGAGACAGAAAGTGAGAAATCACCCCCCCAGGGGGGATGGCCACACTGCAATCCCTTCTCCTCCATTCTCCTCTCGGGATCTTGGGCACGCATGCACACGCACCCGGCGTGAGTTTAAGCCACCGGGTCCAGGACGCGAACCGCGGTCGACTACGTGGGAGTCCAGCGACATAGCCATTATGCTAACTGTTGGTCCCAGAACTTGAGCTTTGATGATATATTTAAACCCCTGCCCCTTCTTGTTACAAGAGATAAATACCTTTCTTTATTGTTATGCCATTTTGAGTAGGTGTTTTATTATCCAAAGATGAAGTATTTTTACCTGAGACATTTGATAAGCACATTGGAAACACAATGGCACAAAAGGCACTGAGGATATAACTAGATCCTGCTTGAGGTGGGGAACCCAGAGGTCTAAGATGGAGAGTGAAGGAAATAGCCCAAGCTTGAAGATAGGAGAAAGCTAATACAGCAGAAAAGTGGAAGGCTCTTGCCCTGGAAATCACAAAGAAGTAAAATAAGTAATGTCATGGGAGTTGTTGAGTAAGAAAAATGGAGAAATTGAAGAGAAGGATTGGACTGAACTTACTCAAATACTTTGAGATTTTCCTAACATTGCTATTCTTGAGGATCCATGTGGCTCTTTATTTCAGTAACTGTGAGTATCCCTACAAAGAATTTAATATAAAATCCTGTCAGCAAAAGTAGGAAAGGCAAGAGTATCTTGTCATTTCCCATATTTTCTGAAAACCAAGAAGAAAAATGGTGTATTCCAGAAAATATTTGTGGGGAGATTTGTTTTTAATAGAGAGATGCAAGTTGTGTTTTTTCCCATCCAAGATCCATGCCAATTAGAGAAGATGGTAATTAAGATGGCACACTATTGTCTAGTCTTATGCATTTAATAACCCAGACTTGATTCACAGAACCTACAACACAGAAGTAGTTATTGTGAAACAGAGCATTTTCATGTGGGGCATTTACTTTTAATGGAAAAATTTGTGCTATGACATTCATAGTGTAACTGCTTGACTGCTCCTGCCTTCCCTATTTTTTCCACTGAAGCCATTTTTACATCAAGTAATTCTTCTGGAAATAGTGCCCAATGTTTTATTCATACTTTAAGTGACATAAGGAATGCTGATTTCAGAGGGTAGTTGTGTTGCGTTTCTAACAAGGGCCTTGTAATCGTTTCTTATGACATATAACAAACATTTTCATTGTCTCACTGCTGTTTAACTGCCTCCTTCTAGTTGGCTCACCTTGCACCCTATTTTTTCTTCTAGAATTTTCTGACTCATAAGATGGTAAAAATAGGATTAGTAATTTCCGATAGACAAAAGCATTCACTGTACTCTTTTGAACAGTTTAAAGTCTTCACTGGTATCCTTGTGAAGATGCTTTGGACTTCTTCATTTCTAATCACCTTTTATTTTATTCCTAGGATATTCATGCTGTCTTCAAACCCTTCCACCATGGCCACCTACTCAATGTGTTTTCTTCTCTCCTTGTCCTCCTCAGTGAGTCAGTAATATTTCAAGAAAGAAGCCTAGATACTAATCACATTAAGCTACTCCTAATGCAAATTTTATGAATGAGCTATCATTTTAAAGGATATCAGATTTCTTTTTTCAGGTTTCTGCCACGGGGTGCATGCACTCACCAGAGAAAGACAGTGAGAGGGAAAGTGAGAAATAACCTCCAGGAGAGATGGCCACAAAACAATTCTTTCTCTTCCTTTGTCCTTCAGGGATTTGGGGCATGCACGCTCCAGCATGACTTTTAAACTGCTGGATCCAAGACTCAAGCTGTGGTCGGCCATGTGGAAGTCCAGTGCCTTAACCACTATGCCACCCTGTGGCCCAAGGGTGTGAGAATATATTAAGAGGATGCATGGAGAAACAAATACAAGCTCTAAAAAGAATATAATTATCAACAATTGAAGGCAAGGTAATATAATGAATATTTGAACTGGGGGGATATTTCAGTGCTCTTTTTTCCCCCATAAGGTAGATGACAATCAACATGTCTAATTCCATCCAAAAACTGATGTTATTTAAATTTTAAGAGGCTTAAAATTTATTTGTTTTGTGATGTAGAAGCAGTATCAGTCAGGCTAGGCCAGGCTCTGCTATAATAACAAATAACACAGAAATCATAGATCTATTTCTCAATCAATGGTCATTGGCCAGGATGTCTCTGCTAATCATAGTCACTCAAAGACTCTGGATGACAAAAAATCCTATGTTCACATCATGTGCTTCCATGATCAACATAGTGGGGAAGGAAAATACAATAAATCACGGGTGACCATGTTTATTAGCCAGTTAGTCTCCTGGCCATGGTCTTAGTTTATCCGACATAGGGGAATACAATTCTACATGTGCTCAGAAGACGGAGAGTCAGAAATAGTTACTGAACAATCTAAAAACTTTCTAAGAAGTATTGTACACTCCCTGAAGAAACACTGAGAAGGTAGAAAATGAGTTGAAAACTTGTCTTAGTCTGCTCAGGCTGCCATGATAAAATAGTGTTGCTGGGTGGCTTAAATAGCAGAAGTTTATGTTCTCAATGTTCTAGAGGCTAGGAAGTCCAAGAACATACTGGGAACCAATTCAGTTCCTGACTTGCAGATGGAACTTCTTGTGATGTGCTCACATGGCTTTCTATTGGTACATGGGTGTAGAAGGAGAGTGAGGTCTCTGGAGTTTCTTCTTATAAGGACATGAATCCTGCTGGAATTGGTACCCCATCCTTATGACCATATTTAATCTTAATTACCATCTAAAGGCCCCATCTCCAAACACAGTCACGTTGAGAGTTAAGGCTTCAATATATGGATTTTGAGGGACATAAACATTTAGTTTATAACAAAAGTTGCTTTTAGTAGAGTTTCAGTAATGAGGACTGAATAGATGCAGTATTTCTTTTCACTACAAATAACTGAAATGCCTGTTAAATTGTTTTAAAAAAATGATTTGAGCTGGAAAGAAAGAGAACTCCTCAGAGATTAAGAAGAAATTCAAAGTGAAAGGGGAACTGGACCGTAATAGCCCTGGGTATAGGCCCTAGGGATTGGAGTTAGGGATTTAATGCCCACTGAGGAGTAGCAGAGAAGGCTTCAAGGTAGAACTGTGACATGGTCCATCTGTGAAGATGGACAGAAAATCTTTGCTGCCAAGTTGGAGAAGTGACAAGGAAATGAGCTGTCCACAGAGAGGAGGAACAGTTTCCTGAGACAAATTGAAACTCTAAGTCTGTACTGCAGCTTGCTGTGGTCTGATATTACTACCCATTTGTTTCAGGACTTTAAACAAAGAACTTAACATAAAAACTGGTCTAAGTCTTATCAACTGGACTAGGGATAAATGTACACATGTTAGAATATTCACTTTGTAAGTTAATAACATGATTGAATGTATAAAAGAACAAGAAAAAAAGTGGGAAAAAAACCTGGTCTAAGTCTTAAGAGAATCCCTGGTCTCCAAGAGAATAAATATAAATCACTCTTTAAGGATCCTAGAATAATTATCATAGGAAATCACTTGAAGTCTCATCATCCAAAGACAAGATTGGTTAATGTGTTAGTGAAATTGCCCTAGGGATTTTTCTACAGATAGATCATTTTATGCATTCATAGCTGCAATCCTAATATTTTGAATCATGGAAAACAAGGTTCTCTGTAAAGGAAATATGGCTATTCCCTGCTGTCTAAAAGGAAAAATGAAGAATTCAGAGTACAATAGGAATTTAGAAAAGGAGGAAGAAAAAAAATTACGACTCAATAATAATCCAAATGATGCTTTTGTCCCCAGTATAGTGTAACAAGTGTAAAATCATTTTTATTTGAATAACTCATGCAGGTATTTCTCGCAGCAAAGAGTCAACTCAATATCCTCCACATCTAGGTGTCAGGGTTTCCTCATTCACATCTAATTAGATCACAGGATTACTTCTCCAGATCATCTATGGGATTTGTTAAAGGAATTATACCTCTGGAGGTTGTATAAATTCAGTGTCAACACTTTATTCTTCCTTTGCAGGCTGTTTGTGTGTGGGGGTGGGAGGTAGGTCCAGGGTGAGTTGGCAAGGTGATAGTTTGCTATTAAGTAGCTTCAGTTTCTTTTCAGAATTCTGCATAGTTTTTGGATCTGCCAGTCTACTGTCATAATGCACAACCTTTCTTTAAGCAGAGTGGACAACTTTTGAACTCAAATATTAGCTAACTCTACATTTTGCAGGTATAACTTTTTTGGAGACCACATGCACAATTTCTTCTCATGAGCTGCAACCAAGACACAGGGAGTCAAATGGGGATTAGAATGTATTACCTTTTTAAAATAAAAATCTGGTCTGAAGAATTCCAGAGTCTCCTCTGTCCTATAACTAGCGCTCTGACTTTCTCTATCAGTTGCAACGGAAGAAATTAGCACAGAAAATGATGATCGTGAAGTCTGCTTATTGCATTGCCAGGGCTCATCAATATTTCCCATTCTCCACCTTAACACGTGGAAAACCATATTTCTCAGTCCTCTCTGCAGTTGGGCAGAACCATACAATTAGCTCTGGCCAATGAGCTGCAGGAGGAATTGAAATATGTCACTTCTGGGCTAAAGCAGTGAAGGTACAATTCTCTATACTCACTGACGTTTCCAGCTCCTGGTGAAAATCACAAAAGCAGTAGATAGTTTGGGCTCAACCCTGGGCAATTACAAAGGCTTCGACTGGCAGGTCTCAGAGTGGTGGAAAGCTGCCCCCTCCACTCCAGACCTGGTGCACAGTCAGAGTATTGCAGCTTCTGAAGAATTTGTTTTTGAGGACAAAGTCCCCACAACTCCCAGTTGGTGCCATTATGAATGCATTCCTGTTTGGGGGCCTTCAAAAAGGGGCAGAGGGTTGAGGACTCTTTTCTTCATTCTAATTCAATACTCTCCCACTGCTAGCCCTACCTCCTTTCCCTCCTCCTAGCCCCCAGGTCTATAAAATGACAGACTTTTGTTCAGGGATTCTCTCCTCCAACCAGTCTGTGCTTCATGTCATCTGACTTTAGTCTGGTGCCATTGCTGAGAAGAAATGGAACGTGGTTGCTGATTCCCTTTGTTATTTAGACTCTTGCTTGCAGCATCACAGCAAGTAAAGAAAGGCTTAGTTGTTCTATTTGGTTTGGCTGGTTGTCTTGTCTTCCTCACATCTGGCACCTCTCTATCACTCTTTTCCTGCAGTGATGAACCCACAGGTTATGTGCTGGGTGGAGATGCTCGAGGTTTTGGAGTAGCCAGGACTATGAGCTAGTGCTTAGAAAACAATAACCTTTGGAAATTCTCAGGCCCAAATCAGACTTTGGTGAATGAGAAATAAACTTTTTGGAACCACAGAAATGTTGATGTTTTTAATACAGTATATCAAGGCTTAGTATAACTGAAACATGAGTAAGACTAGAAGTGCTAGCACCTGCTATTCTGGGACTGCAGCTTGGTCCAAGATGGCAAGAAAGTTATGAAGAGAGATGTTGCAGCATTGAGTGATTTTTCAAGGCAGAGGCCCCAGAGGACAGTCAACATGGTCCAGTAATGTCAGGATCTCTCTAGACTTTCCAACTATATTAGGTAATCGTTTTAATGGACAAGAGAAAGTAAAAAATGATAAAGAGCAGGAAAGTGTCAAGACTTTGGAATAGCAAAGCTGAAATCCTGTAGTAAACACTGTGCTGCTCTAATCCTCCATTATGAGAGCTTCTGTCCCCCACCAGATATGCCACCCAGCTAGGGAGAGGTGCTTGCTGAGAGTGAGGGGAATCTGAAATGGGTGGAGGAGAGGAAATGAGAATTTCAGCTACAAGCCTAAGGTCAACTGCAGCAACAGGAACTATACTTTGCCTCACTTTTGGGGAAAAAAAAAAAAAAAAAAAAAGAGAAACCAGAATCATAATGAACCTATAACCAGAAAGGTCAAATTTACTCTACCACACAAATGAACGAGTTGCTCAAGGGGTGGACTGTAGTGAATACTGAGGTGTTCCCCTGGGTCCATACTTTAGGATAAATGCACCCCAGTACCCAGTTGCTGAGAATATCAGCTGCTGACAGCTCACAGTTTTGTCCCTAACTGGGCATTGATTCAGCTATAGGCAACTGACTTTCCCAAAGTTAAACCCTTTTCTAAGCAGACGGTTCATGGCCAATGACTGGGTACAATAGGGATACAAAATCCTGGCTCCTGTGTCTCAGTCTGGGATAACTCGGAAAGGAGCTCTTGGTTCAAGAGCTCAAGAGTTGTAGGCCACCTTCTCCCTAACCTATCCTGCCTTCCTCATTTCCATACATCTGTCTCCTAAGAATACTTTTCAGTAAACCTTCTGCACACATTTCTCCATCCCAGAGTCCCAGGGAACCCAACTTAAGGCAACTTACCAACTTACTTCTGTGAAAAATAGAAGCAGAGATTATATGTTGCCTCCTAATACCAGGGATTCCCTCACTTTGACCTTAGAAAGTTAATGGACATGTACAGTGAGTGCCTAGTCTGTGTCCTGAATAGAATTTTGTATTGTTCTCTTCATGTGATTTTCAAACCCTGCTATAAAATGGAACTCAAGGAGATAAATGAATTGCCCAAGATCATTCTTACTTGCCTGACTGCAAGGTGCTGCTTTTTCCACTACGGCTTTTTGATGTAAGCCAGAGTTGGATCAAAGAAACCCAGATGAAAAATCTGCACAGTTATGGAAATACTACTGGATTGTTAGTCAGAGAACAAGTCTCTGCCCAGCTGATGAAGATGGCATGCTAAATCAGCTTCTGTCATCATTCTGCTCATTATTTTATTTATTTATTTATTTATTTATTCATTTATTTATTTATTTATTGAGGGGACTGATCCAGTCAGCAAACTGGCCTTTTCCTCTTCTGTTCTGCTCTCTACCCTTTGCCTATCACCAGTTGTGCTTTTTCTTATAAAGATGACTCAAAAAGCTTTTCTTTCTTAAGAAAATAAAAACGAACTTTCTCTTCAGCAGAACTTACCTTGTTTTTCTTTTCTCTGTTATGAATTTTCCCAGAAGAAAATATGTTTAATTCAGAATGACATCAATATGCCTTTGGAAGAGGTAAGGTGACCCGGTCTCAAAATAAAATATTTGATGTGAAACTCTCTGCTAACTGGAATATGAAGGGCATGGAGTATTCTACTTAGTCAACTTTATTACTAAAGTCTTTGTAAGTACATGTGGATAAAATTATGAGTCCGCTTTTATGCATTAATTTTAATGCAGTACAATGATTCAAATGAAATCTTTCACTCATAATTCAGAGCCTTGTCTCAAAGTACTCTTTATTAAAAACAATTCTGTAAGTATAGAAGGTATAGAAAATTGAGATGCATATATATTGACCACTAGTTATTCTTTGAAATTTATTTGAAGAAATCTGATATTATTTTGTTATTTTGCTTTAAATATAGAATTTGATAAACAAAATAAAACTTGCTTACTAATGATGTCTGATTAGTTATGATGTTCTAATAACTTGATGTTTTATTGAACATCTGAAAAGTATTCTATCTATGGAGCAGTCTGTAGCCTAGTGGTTAAAGGAGCCTGATCCCACATGGCCAAACCTAGTTTGAATCCCAGCCATGATGGCTTGAAAAAATATGCCTGTTTTTGTGTATGTGTACCCCAAATACCAACAAAATAGAGAAATGAAAAAGAAGAAATTGCAGAGTGACCACACCCCACTGTTTCTTTTTCTTTCTTTGTCCTCTCTTCCTGTCTTTCTTTGGTGAAAGCTATGGCCTCTAGCAATTAATTTTTTTTAAACAAGCATTCTATCTCTACATATATCAAAACATCATGTTTTACACCTTAATATATATAATAAAATTTATCTAAATAAATAAATAAATAATCATGAGCATTCTAAATTACATGCCTTCAGATGACTTGGGATATAAAAATGGAAAAATAAATGCTCCCAAATGGAGTTTATTAGAGACATTCTTTTTTCCCATTTTTTCTTCTTTTTTAAAAAATGTGCAAATATATATATATATTTTTTTCTTCTTTTTGGAGAGGTTTTTGCTATAGGGCGCGTGTGCTCGCCAGACAGAGAGAGACAGAGAGACAGAAAGCGAGAAATCACCCCCCAGGGGGGATGGTCACGCTGCAATCCCTTCTCCTCCATTCTCCTCTTGGGATCTTGGGCACGCATGCACACGCGCCCGGCGTGCGTTTTGCATTTTAAGCCACCGGGTCCGGGACGCGAACCGCGGTCGACTATGTGGGAGTCGAGAGACATAGCCGTTACGCTAACTGCTGGTTCCTGCAAATATATTTTTAACTTCCTAATTGTAGATATTTGGGAAGCCTATTCTCATAAAACTATAACTGTTCATTCTTTTTTGTCTTGTTAATCATTGTGCTTGCTTTTCCTTTTTATTGGTCATTATCAATTTTCTTTCAACTTACAGAGCTGTTCAGCTGCAATGCTGAGTGTTATGTCTCCCTTGCTCAGCTCCCATTGTTTTATAGTCAGGAAATTTTCTTTGGGGGCCTCCTGTAGAGTGCTTGTAAGGGAAGAATAAGACCTAAGAAAATGACAGATGTTATCATTGTCAAGGGTAAGATTTGTCTCTATATTTAGTAGACTGCCAAGAGATAAAAATAGAAAGTTTCCTTTTAACTTCAAATCTGTTGCATATCTTAAAACAAAAAAAGACCAACAATTTTTGTTAAATATACAACTTGCATAAAAGGTGAAATAACATTGATGAAAGAAAGCGTGATAAGAGATTTTTAGGGTATAACTCGTTTAAAAACAAAGGTAAAATTAAATAAGAAAGGTCAACAACTTTGATCACCCTAAGTTTTGACTACAGATATCGGGGGCCAACCCCCTTGATTTATCTTCAGAGGTCGCATTATCATTTATTTTAGGGATTTGTACTGAGCTCACTTTAACCTCCTTGGTGGAATTCTCATAGACCAAACATTAAGCCTTATCCCAGGAGCTAAAAACTCTGGCCCCTAATGCAAACCTCTGAACCATTTTGTTTAGCTACCCTAAAAATGTAAATATTTTGAATCTGAACATCCCAAGTCAGAAAAAACTATTGCCACTAGACTAAACTCTCAAAACTATTTTATCTGAGAGAACCCAAAAGCATTTGAGTTTGGGACTCCTGTTTCATAGGTGGGATTAGCTATTTCTGACACAGCTTAAAATGTAGAATATATGGAATATTAAAGGTGGAAGGGATCTCGTTAGAGTGAGTAGTGTGGTGGAATATGTAGAAGAATCTGGTGAAAAAGAGGGGCCAGTGGGTGGGCATAGTGATTAAGGCACTGGACTCCCATGTGATCGACTGTGGTTTGAGTCATAGACCCAGCAGCTTGAAACTCACACTGGGCACATGTGCATGTGTGCCTGAAATCCTGAGAGGAGAATGGAGAAGGGATTGTGCCATGGCCATCTCCCCTGGGGGTGATTTCTCATATTACTGCTCACTATCTCTTTCTCTGTTTCTCCAATGAGCACATGCACACTCTGGCAAAAAACAAAATAAATAAATAAATAAATAAATAAATAAATAAATAAATAAGTAAATAAGTTATATATGTATCAAGCAAATTAATATCATAACTGTTTAGAAATATGAGCCACTCAAGAAAAATCCTCTTGTTGCATATGTAACTTCTATCTCTAGGACTAAATATATGGCCATTACCAAATGAACTTAGAAATGGCATGTGAGTGCCATGGTGGGTAGTCTTCCAACTTGTTCATTCATTTGTTCATTTAAGAGCCAGTGCATTGTGGTGGTTAAGAGCATGGTTTTTTGTTTTGTTTTTGTTTTTGTGTTGCTATAGGGTATGTGCACTTGCTGGAAAGACAGAGACAGAAAGCAAAAAAATCACCCTTCTCCATTCTCCTCTTGGGACTTTGGGCATGCACGTAGACATATCTGGTGTGAGTTTTAAGCCACCAGGTCTGGGCCTCAAACTCTGGTCTACTACGTGGGAGTCCAGTGTCAAAACCATTGCGCTATCTACTGGTCCCAGAGCATAGGCTCTTGAGCAAGATTATCTGGTTCAAATATTGTACCATCATGTAATGCATTTATAAATGTCCTGATCTGACAAATGGAAGTAATATCTGTATCTACTTCATATGTTTTTCAAAAGGACTAAGTCGAAGGTTTTTTATTTTATTATTTCTTCTATAGGGCACATGTGCTCACTAGAGAGAGATGGGGGAAGTGGGGGATGAAAATCAACCCATAGGTAGGATGACCATCCTCAATCTTCTCTCTTCCAGTCTCCTCTCAAGATTTTTAGACATGCAAGCATATGAGCCTGGCATGATTTTTCAGCCGTTGGGTATAGGAGTCAAGGTGCACAATCAGCAATATGGGATCTAGCACCTTAATTTTTATTCCACCTGCTGGCCTGAGCTAAAGGTTTTTAAAAATCTTTAAAATTATTCTTGCATTCAGTAAGTAGTGTCTCTGTTGGTTATTAATATCCATACATTGAGCAATAAAAAATTTTTCTATGTTCTAGCCATTATAGTAGGCCCAAATTATCAAATATGAACAAGGCCTAAGGCATTCTTTAAGGAGAAAACAATCTAGTAGCAGAGGGTTTTCTGAGCCCATGCTAACTTCTGGTATTCTGATGATTAGTGAGAAGTCTCAGACCTGGCCATCATTGTGCAATTGGGAGAGTTTGTTTTTAGCTATACCTTTGCCTCATTACTGCAGCCTTATCTTCCCTCTGAGTACAAGTCTTTTGCTTCATTCTCTGGCTGCTGACATGGTGTTTTCCACAGAAATTATTCAGGCTCTATAAAGAAATTGAAATGTATTTGGTGGTAAATTTTATCATTTTCTTTGTCCTAGTATAGGGCTTGTTTCAATGGTCTCAGAGGAAGCTCTCTGAGGGAGGTAGTCCAGCACCATAACTGCACAGTAGAGCAAACTAAGGTCTAGAAATGCATATGAGCTCAGGATTGCATAGATGGTCTTTGAGGGGGAGAAAAGAAGGAGGCTCAGAATAGAAACTGTGTCTCCTTTTGTCACCTAAAGATTTCGCCACCTCTGCCCCCACCCTGGATGACTTGAATGGGGATCATATCTCATCTTTGGCCTTGTGCATGATGAAATAAAAATATAGTTTCCCAGAAGTTAGATAGGAGAACGGAAATGTTACTAGAGCTGTATCACTAATGATATTTCTGCTTATTTTTATTATTCTACTCAGGTCAAAGGTGAGGCATTCTCCTTTTGAAGCCTCTCCTCTGAAATTATGAACTGCCAGAAATAGAACCTGCTGATGTCATATGGAGTTAAGTGCAAAGTCTCACAGGCAGTACTGGAATGTGAAATTTATATCGCTATATTCGGTATCACTTCTTTTTTTAAAAAAAAAAATGTAAAATGGATATAAACATGTTTATTTTGGAAATAAAATATATTTTTTCTGTATTTCTGGTAAGACAGTCAAAACTGATGTCTTTTGACAGAATCACCTGAAAAATTCAGGGCACATATTGACTTGATAAACCTATTTCTGGGGACATGGCCTAGTTCACATTTGGAAATGTGAAGGATAGTGTGTGTCTGATATTTAATAATGATATAGATATGTCTCAAAAAGATATTCTGTACAACCCAAATCCCCCTTTTTTGCTATAGGGTGTATTCGCTCACCAGAGAGAGGGAAAGTGAGAAATTACTCCCCCCCCCCCCCGGGGGAATGGCCATGCTGCAATCCCTTCTCTTCTCTGGATTTTGGGCACACACGCACATGTGCCCGGTATAATTTTCAATCTGCTGGGTCCAGGATTTTTGTACTGTGGTCGACTATGAGGGAGTCTAGTGCTTTAGTCATTACAGCATCTGCTGGCCAGCTAAAACACTCTTAATTCTTGGTAGCATATTAAGTTAGGAAATGGGTTTGAGGAGGGGAAGTGCGTATAGCCGTAGAGCTAGTGACATCACATCACAGACAGTATACTCCTCCACCCCACACCATCATGCCTACTTTAAGTGTGTCACATGACTCTGGGCAGGTCAATCAGAACAAATGGAATTTCATTCTGGGAATTGGATTGTGCTATTAGGGAAGTACTAGGACCATAGAGATGAAAGATGGATCCTGGTAATATGATCTGAGTCTGAATTAATCCCACTCGAAGGCTCCAAGGCGTTTTGTTAGAGGAATCAACACATTCTCTGTCTATAAACCTATTAGGCTTGGATTTGACATCTTTATAACCAACTTTGGCAGATTCCCTGAACCTAATAGGTTTTAAACAAATGTTTTAAAAGTAAACATGTAGTGACCCAAATATAGAAAGCCGTCCATTTGCAAATAGTCAGACTCACTTGCAAACAGCCAGATGGCCTGCATTCTACCCAGAGAGGATTTTGAGCCATCTGTTTTGACTTGAGATAAGGAGAATAAATAAAATTGTTTCTCGATACATGCTACACAGGCCACATTCAGGCCTATTGAATCCTGAAGGCTCAGTAAGAAACTGAACTTCTAAGTATACAGAGGTGCCAGTATAAAACAGTCTTTCATGGAAGCAGCACGCTGTGGGAATTTAGGACTCGTGTAATGGACTCTGGAGACAGACCGGTTGGGTGTGAATTCTCTGCCACTTACTAGCTGTGAGAACTTGGGCAAGTCATTTCCTTTTGCTATACCTTAGTTTCCTCATCTGTAAAACAGGGATAATTGACTTATAGGAGTTTTTATAAGCCACATTTATAAAACAAATAACAGATGCCAAATATTGTTGTTTTAAAAATAAATTACAAATACATATGGTAATAAATGAGACCTAGAAGTGCTGACTTGGCTCCTCCCCAACTTGACACTATTTGACCTCAGAACACAAAGCATTTAGGGGCCAGCAGATGGCGTACTGGCTGCATCACTGGACTCCCACATGGTCAACCACAGTTCAGATCCCAGACCTGGTGGCTTTAAACTCATACCAGGTGCATGCATGTATGTGCCCAAGATCCCAAGAGGAGAATGGAGAAGAAGGAATTGCAGGGTGGTCATCTCCACGGGGTGAGGTGATGTCTCACTTTCCTTCTTACTGTCTCTGTCTCTTTTTCTCTCTCCAGTGAGGGCACAGACACGCTAGGACAAAAACCTCTTAAAAAAAAAAAAGAACACAAAGCATTGATCCCACAATTACACAGTTATTGTTTTTATTTTTTCAATTTATTTTTTATTAATTTTCAAAATTATTATTTTTTATTTTTGGAGAGATTTTTGCTATAGGGCGTATGCACTTGCCAGAAAGACAGAGAGAGACAGAAAGTGAGAAATCAACCTCTGGGGGGGATGGCCACACTGCAACCCCTTCTTCTCCATTCTCCTCTTGGGATCTTGGGCATGCACGCACATGCACGCACATGTACCTGATGTGAGTTTAAGCCACTGGGTCCAGGCCTCGAACCCCGGTCGACTACATGGGAGTCCAGCGACACAGCCATTATGCTACTGGTCCTGAATTTTTTAAATGATGATTCATACAGTAAATCACTATACATCATTTAGATTGTGAAGAGACTTTACCCAACATAATATATACCTCAGTCCAGCCCAGTTGAGACTATTATACACATCCTGTTCTATGGGACTCCAACTTCTGCTTAGTTCACCTGGGCTGTTAGAAAACAATAAACTTGGGACTGACTCTGAAGAACAAAGGATTTAAGAGCCCTCAAGTCACAGCACCACTCTTCAGTATCTTTGTCATAACCTTTGTGAGACTTTGCAGATTCATGATTAACCCACAGTGAAAACCAGGTGAGGCCAGTAGTCTTTTCCAACTGGGCCAGTCTTAGTGACCTGACTTGACTCAAAAGTAATAATGAAGCAGGTTTGACAAAAATATTTTTATAAGTTCTGTTTTTAAACATTTTTTCTCCTTAATTCTCCTTAGTGTGACTTAGGGAATAAGTAGCTGCTTTCATTACCATATGTGCTTTCCCAGCATGATCTGAATTTGCAATTCATTCTGAGATCTGGCATTTATAGTTAGCCTCAATTATCTCTCTCTCTCTGTGTAATTTTCCTTTGTTGATGTCAAATCCTATTTTTATTTTAGCCATTGAAAGGGAACAAAGCATTGGTGACCGTGCAAAGCAGACCGAAGCTATTTTCAACAGCATTATTTTATTATTGTAATATGGTCAAGATAAACACCATTCAATAGGTACAATAGTATTAAAACACATCTAAGAAGATCAACTTCTTGTTTGTGCAGCATACTGATATGAACTTTTTCCATGAACAACATAAAAAGAAGTAAGTGTATTTGTAATCAGGTTTTTGTGTTAGACTTGTAATAAGTTTATTTATTTATTTTGAAAGAGAGAGAGAGAGAGAGAGGCCACCCCCAAAGGATCCTGTCACACCATGATCCTTCATGTAGCTTTCCAGCCCATCAGGATCATGGGCACGCCAGAGGGGAGCCCGGCATGTTTAGGTCTATCTGGAAAATGACCCAAGGGCATTCCCATGTGACACCAGCATTGCACAGCAGCACCTTACTCCTGCGTCACCGTGGCTGCGCCTCTTTTATTTTATTTAATTTATTTTTTAAAGAGAGATTTTTGCTATAGGGCACATGTGATCACGAGAAAGAAAGAGAGACAGAGAGATAGATAGCGAGAAATCACTCCGGGGTGGGGGGGATGATCACACTGCAATTCTGTCTCCTCCATTCTCTTCTCAGGATCTTGGCCACGCATGCACACACACCCCAAGTGAGTTTAAGTCACCCAGTCTGGGACTCAAACTGCAGTTGACTACGTGGTAACCCAGTAATGTAACCATTACACCACCTGCTGGTCCCTGGGCCTCTTTTTAGACATTTAAATACATGTTTATATTTTAAAAGCTATCAGTTTATAAGCTGAGAATCTGCCAAGTAAAATTAAAATAAGCAGTACATTTTTGCTGTTAATAAATGTTTCAGAAATGGAATCAACTTTTTTTTTTTTTTTTTTTTTTTAACCAAATTGGCTAGTTCTAGCTTTTGCTGGTTACTTGGGCTTGGCTCTATCGATGTTCATTTCACCCTCCTTCTGCGCAGAGAAGTTGGAAAACTAAGCACACTATCTTATCTGATTCTTTTGCAGCTAGGGTCCCCATTCACTTCAGGAACTTCGTGAGATCTGAAAGGCAGGGATGCGGATGTCATCTTTCAGCAAAGTGTAGATAATTAGGCTCTCACAGAAATAAATTGTAGCCATGGCTGGATTCCACACTCACCCAGGATATTGGCCTTATACATGACAGTGCCTTCTAAATGAGCTGTGGTGGTGATCACTTCCTGACTGCAGCATATCTGCAATGCTGACACCTTAAAGGCAAACTCCCCCGATCTTTAAACTGATTTAGTAAGCACTTAATCTTCTGTTTTATGTAGAGTGATTTCTGTCTTTTGCATTGAATTTTGACTGGTAACAAACAGTAACTCATACCCTTAACCTATGTACAATTCAATCGATATCTCTGATTTGACATTCCTACCCTGGAATCTTTACATGGATGTCACTTACCCAGCCATCAAAACGTCATGAAGGAGGTAGAAAAGCGCTACTTATGGGATTCATTGAGAATGCTCTCTTATCTATTTGGAACAAATGATACCTGTGTTCACTCTTTGTCCTGGATTTTCTTTCACTCTACAAATACTTACCTAACACCAATGCCTTTTCGGGTGTTATTCTAAGAGTTGGGAACACAGTGGAGAACAAGATAACAGACCTTATCCTGTCTTGAGAAGACTCAATGAAAAAGTATGACAACTACAGTAATAATAGTTTACATTTATGACAAGTACCCCTAGGAGATTCTGATGCAGGTGGTCTAAATGCCAAACTTTCAAAATACTAACACTTGGAGTTAATTAAGATGCTCTATCGGGCCCAGCTGCTGTGGGGCTAAGACACTGTGCTCTGCAGGCCGGGACCACATGGGAAGCCAGGGTTCAATACCTCGTTCATCCTAAAAGCTGAGCACTATGGTGTGTGCCTGAAATCTCAGCAACGTGGTATGAGGTTAAGGGTTGGCCTGGACAAGAAAAAGAGACTCTGTCTGGAAAAAGAGCTGGGCGTTGTGGTACGCGCCTGTAGTTCCAGCTGTGAGTCTGAGGCAAGAGGGTTGTGACAGTAAGACCCTTACAAAAACAAAAGTTCCATCTACTCAGCCATCTGTTGGTAAGAGTGAATGTAGAAGTAGAGGCACCAAACAGCATTCTCTACATGAGCTGTGGGACTGACTGGAATATTTGTCGGAGATAAAGGATTGTTTTGGTGAACATTTTCAAACACCTGTTTTCCCAATAGTCTGCATGATGCATATTTTATCGTATTAAAAATATTTTTGTTGTTGTTTTTAAGCCGATATGTTCTTACTCACTAGAAAAATCGGGACCAGCAGATGGTGTAATGGTTATGTCGCTGGACTCCCATGTAGTCAACCACGGTTCAAGTCCCAGACCAGGTGGCTTAAACTCATGCCAGACCCATGTGCATGTGTGCCCAAGATCCTGAGAGGAAAATGGAGAAGGGATTGTGGTGTGGCTGGGGGGTGATTTCTCTCTTTCTGTCTCTTTGTCTCTCTCTGTCTTTCTGGTGAGCACACGCATCCAATAGCAAAAACAAAAACAAAAACAAAACAAAAAAATTTCTTAAAAAATAAAAAATGAAAAATATAACCTATAATTTAAAGGGTAGATAATACATGTCTCATTTTTGAAAATTTTGGCTAATCGCAATCAGCTCTACTCTGACCAGAGTAGAGTTCCACTGTAGATTCTCATATTAAATATTATTAAAGTTTAGTGTATTTCTCATATTTTGAACAAAAATAAGTAAAGAGAGTTTCTAATATTTTATTTCAACCCCTCACTAATTATCTCATGCATACTCTTAGATGTGTCTGCCCATTTTTGGAAACTTGTGGTTTAGAGGATAGACTGTTGGCCCATCACTTGACCTTCTAAATAACAATTTATGGCTTGTATCCATACAGAATATCTCCTTCTTGGTGAAATTAATTTCTCTCTTCCAGGTACAGATGCTGTCCCCATGTTTATGCATTTGACAAATACATGTTAAGAAAATGGCATAGCGGTTATGTCGCTAGACTCCCACATGACCAACTGTGGTTTGAGTCCCAGACCCGGTGGCCTGAAAATCACCCTGCATGTGTGTGCATGGATGCCCAAAATTCCAAGAGGAGAAAGGAGGAGAAGGGATTGAGGCTTGCCTCCTTTCCCTGCCCCCTGACGTGATTTCTCACTTTCCCTCTCATTGTCTCTGTCTTCCCCCCCCCCCCCTCTGGTGAGCCCATGCACTTGAAGGCAAAAACCTCTTTAAAAAAATGAATCTACACATGTTAGCCAAAGTTCTATGCTCTGGGGTCATATAAGTGAAAAAACCCCCAGCATCTCTGTCCTCATGAAGCTTGTATTCTAATTGAGAATGAACAGACCATAGATAAATAAGCAAATATGTAGCATGTCAAGTCAGTGCTATAGAGTAAACTAAAGCAGGACTAAAGGGAAAGGAGTGCTGATGCGGAGGTGTGCTGAAGCACTTGCATTGGCTCTTAGGAGCCAAGCGTTAGCATGACTTTCCAAGTTAGCATCAAGGGTGTCATGGCAGCTTGAGACTGGCCGTGATGGACTAGTCACGGCTCAGAAATGAATGAACACTACTAATCAGAAATTATTTTTTTTTCTCCCAGAGAGCCCAGAGTTATATTTACCAATATCTTATTGGATGATGGTAAGGGGTTCTATGTTATTTGGGGTGATTAGGGGAGGTCTTATTGGACAGAAATATGGAGGAAGTAAGGGCTTGAGTCATCTAGATATCCGAGATCAAGAACAGCATTTTTAGTAGAGGGACAACAAGAAAGTATAATTGGAGAAATATTTCTTAGAAATAATAAAGAACACCAAGCATAACTGAGTGGAAATATTAGGAAAGGAGATGGGAGAGGTAGGTAGGGCCTGCCTCTTGCGGGCCGTGATAAGGAACTGGATGGTTCATAATGATGGTTGTCTAAAGCTGAGTAGCAAGATCTGCTTTTAGAAGGATGTGTGCTCTTCAGTTTGCAACAGTCCCTGGCACTCGTAATTGTCGCTTCGCCCAGCCTACCTGCTTCACTGATTTAAGTTTCCTCTGTGACTCTATTCAATAACAATTTCACTTCTTTTTATAATATAGCATATTTTTGTTTGTTTTATTTACACTTCATTACTGTATATTTTTCAGCATACAAAAGGAATCTTCCCAGCATGAGCACACTGCATATTAGTCCAGTTAAAAATATGACTATATATATCATTCTTTTTTTTTTTTTTTTTTTTTTTTTGGAGAGGTTTTTGCTATAGGGCGCGTGCGCTTGCCAGACAGAGAGAGAGAGACAGAGAGAGAGAAAGTGAGAAATCACCCCCCAGGGGGGATGGCCACGCCACTATCCCTTCTCCTCCATTCTCCTCTCGGGATCTTGGGCACGTACGCACACGCGCCTGGCGTGAGTTTAAGCCACAGGGTCCGGGACTCGAACCGCGGTCGACTACATGGGAGTCCAGCGACATAGCCATTATGCTAACTGCTGGTCCCTATATATATCATTGTTAACACATAGTTTTACATGTTTGTATCTGTTAAATGTTTCTCTCCCCCCATGCCCTCCCTCCCTTCTCCCATTGCCTACCCTCTTCCCACACTGTCTCTAGTATCCACTGTTGCTCTCGTGCCTTATTTTTTTAGAGAGAATTTTGCTATAGAGCAGTATCATGACTTTACAATAAAGGCAAAGCATCCACAGGCACATGGTGTTTGTGTCCCTGAACATTATTCTTGAAGTAGGAATAGGGATACTCACACACTATATCAGGTAAGTGCTACCAAGTGTGATAGGTTCAACAGTGATCCTCCAGCGAATTCATGTAATCTAGGAAGTCTGAAATGAAAGGGTGAGTGTAACAATTTCCTATTCTCTGGGACCAGCAGATGGCATAATAGCTATGTCACTGGACTCCCACATAGTTGACTGTGGTTCGAGTCCCAGAACTGGTGACTTGAAACACGCTGTGCATGTGTGCGTGCATGCCCAAAATCTCTAGAAGAGAATGGAGGAGAAGGGATTGCAATGCGGTCATCCCCCCTGGGGGATGATCTCTCACTTTCTGTGTCTCTGAAGAGCGCACACACCCTATAGCAAAAATGTCTCTAAATAATAAATTAATTGAAAAGAACAAATTTCTATTCTTTTTTTTTGAGAGAGATTTTTTGCTATAGGGCATGTGTGCTCTCTGGAGAGAGAGAGAGTGAGATAGAGAGATAATAAGGGAGAAATCACCGCCCCACCCCACCCCCCCAGGGGAGATGGCCATGCCATAATCCCTTCTCCATTCTCTCTTCGGATTTTGGGCACACATGCACATGTACTCAGCATGAGTTTTAAGTCACCTAGTCCAGGACTCGAACAGTGGTCAACTACATGGAAGTCCAACAACGTAACTGTTACACTGTGTGCTGGTCCCAACAATTTCCTAATCTCATCATACGTTTTAGGATAGGATTTGAAGGGAGTAGACAATCATTCAGTATTGAGCGTTCAGCTCTGAGTTTGAGAAAGGTTTGGAGAAAGGACTTTGTGCACTGTCCTGGCACACAGGAAACTAGGGTCATAGGCTGAATTTATTCCTGTGCCCTCAGAAAGGCTGTTATACTACCCAGGCAAGGACATGGGAGCTACCTCCAGAGCTGGGAAAGCTGAAGAGTTAGAGGCTCCAAAGTTAGACTACTTGGACTAGGGCCTGGATCTATTACCCATGATCAATGTGGCCTCGGAGCAGTTACTGACCTCTCTGAGGCTCAGAGAGGTCAGTACAGCAGGGATGATTTAATATTGAGTCATCAGGATGCACAGAAAAATATGCCATGACTTTCCCGACAACCTCATATTTACACACAAGAGGCAATTGTGAGGGCCCAGTGAGACAATCAAATAAGGTTTTAACTTAGTGCCTGGATTATGCTAAATGTTCAAGAGATATTAGTAGTGAATGGAGGGTGATATTTGAGTTGTTTACTAAGTGGCAAGGCATATGTCTTGACCAATGGGAATTGTCCCTGGCTCGAGGGCTCTGCTATGCCAGATGTTATACTTCAGTGACTGGATAGTGGACAAGTTGGGGGCTGGCAGGAAGGCAGATTGCTTTGGGAAGACTTGAGGCAACTGCTATTAACCAACTGGTATGAAAGTATTTCAATATTTTAATAACTTGCATGACCATACCCTGCATAGCAGGCATGATTGTTATTCTGATGATTATTCTTGCAGAGGAGCATTGTTCTGGAGGCATGAATTTGCTTATCATGTTAAATAACTTCTTTATACTGATGACTCACAAATTTACATCTTGGCTCCCTTCTGCTCTGCTGCCTGTTTGACATCTCCGCCTGGATGTCTTACAGGCATATCAGACTGAACATTTCCAAAGCAGAATTGTTGATCTCATCCATGAAGTTCCTGTTCTTCTTTCCTGCCTCAGTTAATGGGCCTGGGGCCTGGTATGTATTGTGTGTTATTATCTCTCCACCTTGAATGGGCTCTGCAAGTGAATAAATGGACCCATGGTGCCTTGTCATGAGTCTAGCATTAGCACATGCAGTATGGTGACGGAGTCCCTGTCGCAGAGGGAATCCACTACATGGAGTCAGACAGAACAAGATTCAATTCCATCTTTGTCATTTGCTGACAGCAGCCTCCAGCAAGTAACCAAACCTTCACGGCAAATCATTTTCCTGTCTAATGGGAGTAATATTGAAGGATGACTATGTGCATTCAAGATAATGTACATGAAGTGACTGACACACACTGAGCATAGATGATGATGTTCTTGTATGTGTTCTTAACATTATATTGATTGCCGGATTCATTCAGATAAAAGACCCGGAACCTCTAGGGAAGGTCACATGACTAGGGAGTGAGAACTCCTCTGTTTTCTCTTCACACACACAAACTCATCGCTGCTGACCTTGCCTCTCTCCCATTGTGCTTAATTCCCCTGTGATGGCTTAGCACCTTCTTCCTCCTCCCATGCATTCTTTAAGAATTATAGCCAGTCTTACATCCTCACCTCTGAGGTAGAACAGAAGATATTTTCTATGTATTAGGCAGAGATATATGGAGAACCAAGAAAATGATCCAAAACTTGAAAATACACAAAATGCAATTGTTATAGACTCAATGTGTTTGTCTCTCCCCACCACGTCCTGTTCCCATACACCTAAACTCATATATTAACTCCGAACTCCCAATATGATGCTGTTTGGAGAAGGGGCTTTGGGGAGGTAATTAGGGTTAGATGAGGTCATAAGGTCTGATGATGAGGCTATACCCTTATAAGGGGGGATACCAGAGAGCTTGCACACAGAAGTCATGTGAGCACATGGTGGGAAAGAAGCCATATATAAGAGAAGAGGCCTCAGAACGAAATTCATTTATAGCCAGAACTTTGCTTTTGATTTCCAGCCTCCAGATTTTTTTTTTTTAATTTTTTATTATCATCATATTCTTCTTTATATTACATTGAATTACATATAACTTTACAGTGTATTACATTGCTTTTTCAAAAGGCAATGCCATGCATGTCAGTCAGTACAGAGACATTAATCTCCCCGCTTCAACATTCAATATCTTTTCTATGTTTTCCCCAATCACCAGCCTCCAGATTGAGAAAAGTAAATTTCTGTTGTTTGAGCTACCCAGGCTACAGTATTTAGTTAGGATGCCCTGAGCTAAGTAAGACAGTGTGGTTGAGTATTCTTCTGTGCTTGTTTGTATAGGCCCACTCCTCCGGGGATTATCTAATTTTCTGGGATGGGGGGTGCGGTCCACATTCGTTTGACTTCCTATTTACAATGATTAAGCAATTTCACAACTCTATAAAGGTAGAAATTAGCTTGTCAAAAACTGAGAGCAAGGCACTTTATGTGTATGTCAGGGTAGAGCAAATAATTCCCATCCATACAAAAGGTCACCGTGTATTTCCTAGTAGGACATTTGCCAATTTTGTTACTATTAGCAAATTTACCTCAGCTTTTTATTGACTGTCTGACTCAATTCCCCCTTGAGCTAATGCGAGTATTTTACTGGTTTCCACATTAATGAATGAGTTGAATGGAATATCTGACATGTGTTCATTTTGCATGTAGATGAGAATCGTGTTTTTAACTTTCTGAATATTATACTTTAATAAGAGCAGTAATGAGCTGGTGTTTAGAGAACAGTAAATCTCTGGAAAATGCTTTGCTTCATTGATTAGCATTATAAGAAAAACGCACTTGTAATTCAAAATTCCTTCCTGAGTGGTCTCTCCCAGTCTACCATACTTTAGTGTCTTTCATGTAACTTTGTAGCAATCCTGGAGCTTCTCCTTTGAAAAGTGCAGTATGAAAACCTGGATCATTAAGGCATATTCTCCAATAGACAATGATACGGATCAGTTACTTTTTGACTTTTGAAAAATAACTTTTTCACCAATTACTGTCTTTCTTTCCAGGATAAATGAGCTGTTTTAGATTGCACTGAAATAGGACATTCTATTCACAGCCATTCTGCTAAAATGTTTAAAACAGATAAAATGTCACCAGAGTAATTTGCAGTTGTTAAATTTTTTATTTCTCTAGTCCCACAAATTAATGGAAACCAAATCAAATGTCAGTCACCCTTAAGGTATCTCATTCCACCCCAGTCAAACCGTGGTCTGCATGTCAAGATAAATGGTGGAGACAAACAGTGCTCAGTGACGTGGTAAATTATGATGATTTTTAGCTTCCTCCCCTCATTCTTGTTCAATCCTGAACTGAATTTATAGATTTCTCCCATGTCAGAAAAGAAACAAATTTATGAAATTAAAAGTGATTCAGCCAGTTCCTTTATGTTGAATTTCAGGTCTAGGTTATTAAAAGTCTCTGGAGTTGAAGTACTGGCAGAGGGTAATTTATTAGTACTGTATAAATAGTTCTCTTTTCTTTGCACAAATGTAACTGCAGTGAATTTTGGTGATCAGTAACAAATTAACTCCTCTCATACCCAGGCTATTCTGTATCAGCATGTAAACACCATAACTACCCAAGACCGGGGTAGTTCTGGTCTGGAGGCATGACCTGAGTGATAGCTACTCACTGTTAATTAAGAACGATAGAAAGAAGCAGGGCTGGATCTACGACACTGTAGTAACCCACTGTTCAAGAGAAGCTGGATCCCACATGACAGCAGGGGCTTGGATCCTCAGCCTGAAACTTACCAGGTACATATGCAAGTGCCCCAGGATCCAGCAGGCTGGAGGACTGGGAGGAGGATATTGTAACCTGACCAGTGAAGGGTACTCATCTCTCTCTCTCTCTTTATCTCTATCTCTCTATCTCTGTCTCTCACATGCATGTGCTCCATCATGAATAAAGAAAAATCTAAAAGAATGATAGAAGCAATGGAAATGCATTTCCTGTAATATTGTTTCTTATTGTTTCCAAACTTCCTCATTATGCAGGTTACATTCTAGAAGAGACACTAAACAAATTAAAATTGTAAGGGGCCAGCAGGTGGCATGGTGGTTAAGGCACCGAATCCCACATGATTGACTTCACTGTTAGAGTCCTGGGCCCAGTAGCTTGAAAAACATGCCAGGAGTATGTGCATGTGTGTTCAAAATCCTGAGAGGAGAATAGAAGAGAAGGGACTGTGGCATGGCCACCCCCATTGGAGGGTGATTTCTCACTTTCCCTCTCTCTGTGTCTCTGTGTCTCTGTCTCTTTCTAGTTGAGCATATGTGCCCTATGGCAAATTCTTTTAAAAAAAATTGTGAAGAGTGCTCTGGACAGGAAGTTCAGAGGGCCAGGGAACATGACCCACCCTCTCAGACTCAGCTTTCTTATAATCATCAATAATCATCTTTTGCTTTTGTTTCTTTGCTTTCACACAATTACCCAGATTGCTTATCACTATTTATCAGTGTCATATTAACACTGGGCTGGGTGAAATGACCAATATACTGACTTTTTATGATTAATAAAGACAAAGTCCACTGACATCCAGGGTTGTTCATACCAGGGGAAATTACATGTAACTGGGGGTAGTGAAAGATGTGAATTAAAGGCTTCAAAATTGCAGAATCCAATGTGAAGCAGGATGGCTCTAGTTAATAATACCGTATACTGAAAATTCACTGAGAGTAGATTTGAGATACTGTTGCTACAAACACAAAAACGGGGTACCGATATGCCCAGTTGTGGTGGCACAAGCAGGAGGGCACCACCAGGTGATGGCTGAGGCCACATGGGGGGCCTGGGTTTGGTTCCTGGCCCAACTTCCACAGGCTGAACCTGGTGGCCTAGATAACTGCGAGGCTGGGGGAGGAGGATCATGATGTGGTGAGGGCCTGTCAGAAACCGGAACTACCTTGGGAACCAGCAGCTAGCGTAATGGCTATGTCGCTGGACTCCCACATAGTCGACCGCGGTTCGCGTCCCGGACCCGGTGGCTTAAAACTCACGCCGGGCGCGTGTGCGTACGTGCCCAAGATCCTGAGAGGAGAATGGAGGAGAAGGGATTGTGGCGTGACCATCCCCCTTGGGGGGTGATTTCTCGCTTTCTGTCTCTATGTCTCTCTCTGTCTGTCTGGCGAGCGCACGCGCCCTATAGCGGAAAAAAACTCAAAAAAAAAAAAAAAAGAAAGAAACCAGATCTACCTCTCTTCTTTCTCTTTTCCCTTTGCTTTTCCCTCTCAAAACAAAACCAAACCTATGCACGGTAATGAATTAGCTAAATGGCTTATCAGGAGTCATGATTTCTATCAAAACTTTGTATTGTGCACCTAAAAATTACACAAAGAAAATGAAAAGAAGAACTAGCAAGATAAACCCCTACATAATTAGGGGGTGAAATAAATATAACAGATATGTACCTATTAAGAAGCTAAACACCATCAACCCTATGTGCAACTGAAAGAGAAAGTGACGACTGTGTGCTGATGTGACGAAAGGGTTCACGGGGCAGGGGGGAGGTGGGGCATGAGCCAGGCAGGAGGAAGGCAAGAAGATCAATGACTAGATATCATCTAGGGCTGGAATAGTATTTTAACTAACGCACACTTTTAGAACGCTTCTTACGCGCTAAGAACTGGTCTTAGTGCTTTAGAAACGCTAACTTGTTTAATCCTCATGATATACCAGATGTAAGTCCTACTATTTTCATGTTTACTTATTTATTTATTTAGAGAAAGTTTTGCTATGGGGTGTGTACACTCTCCAGAGAGATAGACAGAAAGCAAAAAATTACCCCCTAGTGGGGATGGCTAAGCAGCAATCTCTTTTCCTTCATTCTCCTTTTGGGATCTTGGGCACTCACGCATATGTGCCGAGTCTGGGACTTGAACTATGGTTGACCATATGGGAGTCCAGCACCCCAACTACTTTGCCACCTACTGACTCCTTCAGTTAATTTTTAAAAATCATCTTTATATTTTTAAGAATCGTCTTATTTAACTTTATTTATTTATTCATTTATTTTAATTTGACCAGAGAGGGGCAGAGCAGGAGAGACATAGAGAATGTGAGAAAGCAAGCCACCAGGTCCAGGACTGGAACCGTGGTCAGCCATGTGGGAGTCCAGCACCCTTAACCTCCATACCACCTGCCAACTTCCCTTTCAGTTTATTTATTTATTTATCTATTTTATTTATTTATTTTTTTTTTTGGAGAGGCTTTTTCACTATAGGGCGCGTGCGCTTGCCAGACAGACAGAGAGAGACAGAGAGACAGAAAGCGAGAAATCACCCCCCGGGGGATGGCCACTCTGCAATCCCTTCTCCTCCATTCTCTCTCAGGATCTTGGGCACGCACGCACACGCGCCCGGCATGAGTTTTAAGCCACCGGGTCCGGGACGCGAATCGCGGTCGACTACGTGGGAGTCCAGCGACATAGCCATTACGCTAACTGCTGGTCCCGCCCCTTTCAGTTTATTTTTATAGATGAAACACAGAGAGGCTAAGTAGCCAGCTGAAGTCATGCAGCTGGAAGTGGCAGGCCAGGATTTATACCCAGGAGTCCCACAGCTGGGAGGAAGCATCGCCCATACACTGTTAACCGCTGTGCTCATTGCTCCCTCAGCATAAACCGAGACACAGCACTGGAAAATGAACCAAGTTACAGGGCATCCCTTGAACTGTGGAAGTGTTGAGATGATGAAACACCGAAGTGGGCATCAGGTGGCCATTCAGACGTGCAAGCTGGAGCTTGTTTTGAGAGCTGGCAGCTAGAGTGACAGATGGAAAAGCAAGCTATTTCCCAGGAGACAGGTGAGGCAATGAATAGCTTGCATAAAGAGCAACTCTTAATTTTTCCTCAAGTGGGTCACTTACTAAATCCTGCCTACTTAGAAGTTCTTTGGCAAAAACAAGTTTCTCGTCTTTTAGTGGCATGTGCCTGAGAGACTGCACATCATAGTGGTGGAGTAGGCACTGACATTTGCAGTTATAAAATATACCACAGAGTGACACAGGTCCCCACGGGGTCACTGTGCCCAGAGTGATCACAGGCAGTATAGACTGGGAAGGGAAAGGCTATATTTAAGAAGCAGTGACGCTTCTGTGTTGGATGTGTCTTGTTTTGCCTTGAGAGCAAAGCCTCAAGTTCTGGAAGGGAATGGTTTCTGAGTGGTTTTGAGACCCATTGCAAATCAAATTGTTAGAGTGCTGATTAACAATTCAAAACCTGATTTTGAATTATTCATGGTGTTTAAATAAGTTATCAACATGAACAAAAGTAATGTGAAACTGTTGCAATTAGAAAAGCTTACTTAAAGCTTGTAGACAAATATCCTTAATTAAGTGATATTGCCTGGGATGGAGTTTCTGGGAACCAAAAAGAAACTGGATAAATCGAAGTCTTATGAGGCTAAAAAAATAAATAAATAAATAAATAAATAAATAAATAAATAAAACAAAAAGTGTTGTGAGCACACTTTTGAGGACCCTCTGATTGTAGAGCACTTCAGGAAACATTAAGCTGAGTCTAGTTAAACAAACAAAAAAATACATAAAAACAAAAAAATAGAAGAAGGAAAAAATGAGTAATATGATGCCTTCAACTTTCAATTACTTGCTGGAAGCCTGCAGGAATGGTGGGTGCTCATTATAACTAAATAACATAAAAACTCACCTACAGTTGTGGAAATTAGGCTAAGGAAGGGTAGGACTGAAGTCTCAAGCCAGTTTGAGAGTGTGGCACCTATGCACCTGAAGAAATCCCGAGGACCCCTGGTGATGCTTTGTCTACTGCTCCTCCATTTCCTCTGGAAACCATATTCTTACTCTCAAACCCTTAAAAGTGAGGAAGAGGTTTAGAGAAAATGCGAGACCACTCCATGAATAAGTATGTTTTTTAAAAAATGTGTTTGGACCAGTAGTTGGTATAATGGCTATGTCACTGGACTCCCATGTGGTCGACCATGGTTCGAGTCTCAGAGCCAGTGACTTAAACTCACGCCGGGCACATGTGCATGTGTGCCCAAGATCCCAAGAATAGAATGGAGGAAAGTGGTTTGCAGCATGGCCATCACCCCTGGGGGGTGATTTCTTGCTTTCTGTCTTTCTGGCAAGCACACATGCCCTATAGCGAAAGCCTCTCAAAAAAAAAAAAAAAAAAAAAAAAAAAGGGGGGGGGGGGAAGGTGTCACTGCTGAGACTGGGTCTGAGGCTTCAAAGCCAAATAGTATCTATCAATAGTTCTTGTCCTTTAAGGAGCTCATAGCTATGCTAGGAAGGGAGAAAAATAGATGCAGGATTATGTTGGGGCACAAAGGATGCTCAGGAAAGACAGTGGAGGGACATAGCTCTTAGGGACTCAGCCTGACTGAGGCCTGGATTCTGAAGGGTCAGAGGTTTACACAGGTAGAGTGAATAATTTAATATACTAGTCAGTGTTCTTGGTTTCCTAGCAACATATACCTGGTTGAATTTATGTAACAACTAATGGAGAACAGTTCCTTTGAACAATGGTTGACTAGAGAGACAGACTTGGAAAATGGACAAGAGAAGAGGAGTTTGGAAGATAAGGTCAAGGCAAGGTCCTCTCACTATATTAGCTGGTGAAAATAGACACCGCTGGCATCTTTCCAGATAGACACTTGTCATCATGCTACGGTAAGAGGGCCTCAGAACCAAGGAAGATATCAGGCATGCTTAAAACTTAAAAACACATAGAGCCTGTGGTGAACTTGTAGCTCTGTCCCCACAGCAGCTTAGCAACTCTCAGTGACTTTGTAGCCCTGCTGGCAACCTAGCAACTCTGTAACGCACGTATGCCCAGCAGCCCAGTGCATGCCTACATAATTCTGTAATAGCCTTTTACCCAATCAAAAGAATGTAAAAGTATAATATAACTCAATCGAAAGTATGTAAACATATAATATAACCATATATGGGAGACATAAAAGCTAAAACAGATAAAAGGAAGAGCCCCAAGAAATTCGAGGCTCAGCCTTTGGATGTGAATCTACAGAGCCAGTGGTGGCACACAAATAAGCCACTGTTTTCCTACAAAAGTCAAAGTGTCCTGTCTCTCTCTTGCTGAACATCCTGCTACTTTTCTGATGTATGGCCGGGGAAGAGGAGGTGGTGTGTTTCCACCTCCCTTGTCACCAGGCTGCAGTCCCCAGAGTGTTGGGAGAGGTGACCTTGCCTGGTGTCAGTGGACTAGTTGTTCTGTCAGGGAGAAGCTGTTGACTGACTGGAGTGCAGCTCCTGAAGGCACAAAGAAACCCAGTGAGGCTTAGGAACTAGCTCAGGGCGCCTACCCCCAGGATTGGTAAGAACTTGGGTTCATTTGAACAGGGAGTTTGATCACCTCCTCAGGGTAGCTCTGGCGCTCTCGTAGTACAGATGAGAGGAGATCACCATGCCCTTAAGTCCTGGGCAGAGGGTTGGAGAGACGTTGTGTGACTGTGGATGAATGACTGTGAATGAATGTGACTAATGAGTGTGGAGTCCTCATCCGCCGTTCTGTGGCGATCCTCCTACGGCTTACGATGGTGCTCCTTGGAGGAATCCTGATGCGGAATTTATACAGTCCCACCAGTGCTAAGAGGTGCCCGAAATATCCTGTGAGGGGAGTGGCTGGAGATGGACGAAGTGATTGGTTACCTCTTCCCTTTTCCCTTCTTGTGTGAGAGCGTCATTATCTAGAGGGAGGAAATGGGTGGTACACAGAGTAAACTTATTCCCTTAGAGGGTATGGTGTTAACTCCTGGGAAACTCTGGACATCTGTGAGTTAAATTGACCCTCACTCAGGGTGGCTGGCCTTCCAAGGGGTCTCCTCCACCTCTCGGTCTCTGATGCCAACACACCCTGAGCCTACAGACGCTGAAGCCTCAGCCACACCCCAGAGGCTGCCCTCCTTAACCACTTGAGATGCTCCTGAGCAGGGTCACTCTGAATTGCCAACCTAACCCCTTATCCTCCAGCCTAAAAGCGCCAGAAGAACCCTGCTGATGATCGGATTCAAGGGGGGAGAAGCAGGGACCTCCACTGTGGAGAAGAAAACAACAAATGATTTTAAGGAATTCCATTCAATTTGATTTATAAAATGAGTGCTTGTACAAATTAATTTAAATGCTTTTTAAATTTACATGACAACTAAATAAACCGGCTTCAAATACGATAAAAGGTTAAGGTTAAAGAAGTGAGTATCTTCACGGTTTCTAACATATAGTTTGTTCAGGGCTTATTGATCAGGCAAGATCACATTTGTCTTAACATGGCTAGTTTAATAAAACAGTCATAAATGTAAGTTATGTGTTATATATTACCTGATGAAGACCTGACCAACAGGAAGAATGAATTAATGGCGAGCCTTCTCTAATATCTTGTTTCTCACCGGTGATCAGGACATAATGGTTAAAGCAAAGTTTGAAGTGCTATTAAATAAGATTTTTCTTTTTTCTTTTTAAGAATTATTTATTTATTTAATTCCCGTGGTTATTATTATTTTTAATTTGACCAGGGAGAAACAGAAAGAGAGAGACAGGGAAAGCGAGAAAGCAAGTCTTCAGGTCCAAGACTCAAACCACAGTCGACCATGTGGGAATCCAGTGCTTTTAGCCACCACACCACCTGCTGGTCCCCATGTAAGACTAATTTTTCTAAACTTTCATTTTTGGTCCTCTCATGGTTCAGTTATAAGACTAGTGACTGTCAACTATGAAGAGTAAATCTTGTAACTTTAAAAGTCATTTTTGACTGGTGTTATCTGCCATGTGTTTTGTCTTCAGTTTTGATGCAGACACTGTTTTTCATCCCTAGAGTGCTCGAGGCTTTTGTTCATGGTTAGTTGCTTTGTTCGATGCCTTTCTAAAAAGCTTTTTTTTTTCCCTCCAAATGACTAGAATCTTAAACTGTTAGGTCTTTAAAGAAATTAATAAAAAATAATGAAAAGAGGATATATTCTTGTAAATATCTAATCATTACACTGGGTTAATAACAATAATAAATAAATTTCCAGTTTCCATGGAGAAATTAATTGTGTTTCTGGACTACTAAGCCAACCATTAAGCAGGACCAAAAGTAACCAAAAGCAAAGAAATGTTTTAACAAAATCACATGCATTAATTACAATTATCCCTTTTGTCAATCTTTTAATTTTACAAAAATGAAAGATATTAAATTTATCAATGGAATTATTTTGCTCTATACTGGGAAATTTATTAAACAAAATTTGTTTGTAAAATACATATCCATGAGCTCCTGGTATGTACTAAAAGCTAATATTTCTTTCTTCCTTTTTTTTTTTTTTTTTTTTTTGAGAGGTTTTTGCTATAGGGAGCGTGCACTTGCCAGAAAGACAGAGAGACAGAAAGTGAGAAATCACCCCCCAGGGGGATGGCCATGCCGCAATCCCTTCTCCTCCATTCTCCTCTTGAGATTTTGGGCACACACGCACACATACCTGGCATAAGTTTAAGCCACCGGGTCCGGGACTCAAATCACAGTTGACTACGTGGGAGTCCAGCGACATAGCCATTATGCCATCTGTTGGTCCCCCAAAAGCTAAAACTTCTAAGAGTTAAAAACTATGGTAAATATGTAAAGTCCTGCATATGAAGTTACAAGCTAGATGGGCTTTTCAGAGGTGTCGGATTTCCTGGGCTGGGCAAAGAATGAGAGATAGACTTTAGCACGCCTAAGGTAATCCTTAAAATGACAAACAAAACATGTTCTTAATTTCTATGTCATCAGAGGTAACAATTATTTCCAAAGACAAATGTATAAAGGAAAGAGAAACAGGTAAAAAGAAAACAGTAAATAGGAAAGAGATGTGGAAAGAAAGTCCTAGTTATATATAAAAAAAGGGGGGTGTGTGAAAAGGAAAGAGAACATTTCAAAATTCCAGAATGTAAAAGGGGAATGAAGCATGTTGCAGAAGGTTCGAGTTACGTTAACGAAGGTCTGAGATGAAATTGTGAAGAATTCTAAAGAAGATTTTATGACAGGACTTTGTATATGACAAACGGTATCAGAGAAGCATCCATGAAGCAATGGACCACAGCACTCAGTGCTGAAGCACAGCCTAAATATGGTAACAAGCGACCAAATTTGCTAGACTCTGAACTGGTGTCAATCTTACAATCCTCTAATGAAAATCATGGCAAAGTTCAAGTAACTATTGACAATAAAAGACAAACATGTTGTTAATCTGATTGAAGAATATGATGATACATGTAAAAGTTTCTTCAGCCGTTTAGGCTGTTTAATGCCCTCTGACTCTGTTTACAGTATAATACTTGTTTGTGCATTTTCATTGTATATTACCTAAAATGCTATGCCAGGCATAGGAAAAGGGTGTGTGTGGGGGGGAACCAAAGATAGCCCATGGCGGGAGCCAGCAGTTAGCGTAATGGCTATGTCGCTGGACTCCCACGTAGTCGACCGCGGTTCGCGTCTCGGACCCGGTGGCTTACAACTCACGCCGGGCGCGTGTGCGTGCGTGCCCAAGATCCCGAGAGGAGAATGGAGGAGAGGGGATTGCGGCGTGACCATCCCCCTTGGGGGGTGATTTCTCGCTTTCTGTCTCTATGTCTCTGTCTGTCTGGCGAGCGCGCGCGCCCTATAGCGAAAAACCTCTCCAAAAAAAAAAAAAAAAAAAGATAGCCCATGGCATACATCTACTCCAAACTTTAAGGCCTGACTCTTTCCCTTGCCCAGAGACAATTGACAATTGAACCAATCAGACACATCCTCCCCCAGGATTCTACTGCCTATAACAACAGATGATTGATTGACTACTCCTAAAAATAAACCTTCATAGCTCCATGGGTCTTGACTACTGGGAATGAAACTTCCTAGCACCATGGGACACATGCATTCAGAGAAATAATATTTGGCCAACAGGGGGAACTGCGGACAGAAGTTTGACTGCTCTTTTCTATTGCTAAAATCCTTCCCAAGGTGCCTTGAATGAGTCACGCCCATAAACATTAACAGATCGTTTTGGCCCATTTGCTAACAGGACTCTTTATGTGGCCTGTCCCTGACATAGTATCTTTATGATAGGTGAGTCAGGAACACAAACATTAAGAGACCATTTTGACTCATTGTCAACAGACCACCTTCTTTTGCATCTGTCTGGCTTTTCAGGGTCAGCCAGTCTTCACCTTACAATAGAACCCTGGAAATGGGGACAAAGGCCAGTAAATCTAGGCTTGACTCTCACAGGGATTCAAAATTTCTCCAACCGTGTTTGGCACCACATTAGCCTCTGATTTAAAAAGCCTTCCAGGCTGCCCAAACTGTATGTGGACGACCTGCTGCTGGCTAGGAAAACACAAAAGACCGTCTACCAAGTGTCAAATTTAAGAATTTCTCAGGGCTTTCAAGTGTTATGCCTAACTTCTTCCTCACGCCAAAACTCCTTTACGAGGCCACAAAGGGGGAACACCACCGCTGCCGGAGAAAATCTCAGATCAGACCAGGAGGCAAAGCTCGCAGCAACTGAAGGGACAATGGGACAAATGTCACCAATGGCAGTGCTGTTCCCATGCCCATTATACTGAGAAAGGAAGTCACGTCCCAGGTACATAGTAAATGTTCGCTGATGGCAGAATAGCAATTCCTGAGGCTCTGGACCCAACCTTTGTTAGACAGTTCCACTGGGAGACCTACCTTGGCCAAATAGGTCTTGTGACTAAATTTAGCCAACATTTCTTCATCCCTCAACTCTCTTGCATAGCCTGGGTGTAAAGGTAGCTCAGATGGTTCCCTAAATTCACCACAGCAGAGTGAAGCCAGTTTCTTGAGCCTACGAATGCATTTCTGACCCAAAACACCATGCAAGCTGACCATCTGGAGAAGGCGAGCCATGGCCCCAGAGACCTAAAAGGACTATAGCCCTTTTAGTCACTCCAGAAGCTGACTAATCTCTGCACGGCAGAAGCTTGAGAAATTAACCATCTAGCAAAATATATCTATAGTCTACACCTCTTTTGTCCTTGTAATAGTTTTGTAGTTGGAATGCAAGTCCTGTCTTCTACTGTCATTGTTAATTGTTGCAACCCTAGCTCTTGTCTTGAGCATAGGATAGGCTGAAGTTGCCCCGCTGACTGGAGTTACAGTAGGTCTCTACTAATGTTTGTGTTTCTTATGTAGATAGGGTGTTTTGTTACTATTAGGTGCTTCTAATCTGGACCTGCCTTTTAGATACAGGTAGTAAACTACAAGGGTCCTTAATGTACTAGCCAAACAGCAGAGTCAGATGCACAATGTTATCTATCAGAATCACTTGGCTTTAGATTACTTACTAGCCTCTGATGGGGAAGTTTGTGGAAAACTTAATTTAAGTAACTATTGCCTGCAAATAGATGATGAGGGAAAAGTCATGGAAGAAATAACAAGTCGAACGAGAAAAAATGTCCATGTTCCAGTCCAAACCAGGGGGGAATAGAACCCCAATAAATTATTTAAAGGATGGTTTTCAGTTCTTGGGGGAGTCAAGACCCTCATAAATACAATGCGGATATTTCTGGGAGCTTGCTGATCCTCCCATACTTGGCATCCCTGGTTATTAGAACTGTCTCCAGCCTTGTAGAGTCCACAGTTGAAAGAAAGACAGGTGCACATGTAATAATGTTATGGAAATTCAAACCCCTAAATCAAGATGATGCTCTTTGACCCTAATAAGATTTGAACATCAAAGCGTAGATGTGGTAGGGAAGCCTCCAGGACCGAGGAAGAAAACAGACATGCTTAGAACTTAAAATGCACATACAGCCTGTGGTGACTTTGTAACCCTGTCCCCATGGCAACTTAGCAACTCTCGATGACCTTGTAGCCCTGATAGCAACCTAGCAACTCTGTAACTTCATGTATGCCTGTGCATTTCACAGCCCAGTAGCCCAGTACATGCCTACATAATTCTGTAATAGCGTTTTACCCAATCAAAAGTATGAAAAAGTATAATATAACCACATATGGGAGACAAAGAAGCTAAAACAAATAAAAGGAAGAACTCCAAGAAATTTGGAGCTCAGCCTTTGGATGTGAATGAGCTGAGCTGGTGCTAGCACACAAATAAACTGCTGTTTTCCTGTGAAAGCCGTGGGGTCTGTCTCTCTCTTTTTTCTGAATGTCCCACTACAATGCCATTGAACTCTTTTCTGCACCTTTGCAGACCTCTAACTGTTCCTGCTTCATTGAAATACAAGAGGCAAGCTTCTGGGTGGGAGCAGATGACTGACTATGCCTTGGTCACATGTCCAAAACCCAGACACCAAAGATAAAGAAATGTCTCATGTCATTTGCTTTTCAAAGTGTTGCTTCTTGCCAAACCTGCTTCCTGCCCAAGCCTGCATCTTACGTATTGAGGATTTTCTCAAACAGGAAAGACATTTGGTTGCTAGGGGACCAACCGCTTCACCAGCATCACTCCTCTAGCCAATGCCTTGTTTTTTCAGTATGGAACATTAAGAGCTGACTGCACAAGCTGCAAGACACTCTTCTCAGGACATTTCTTTCCAGGACTATCACTCGTTACTGTTCAGAGGAATTGAGAGGAAATACATTCTCCATAATGTATTGGCATTTCTAAGCATTTGAACTTCTAATAAAATTACAAGAAGAGTCCCTTAACCTGAACTAATTCTACAAAGATCTACACTTTGTAGATTATGCCACTCCTTTCTCTTCCTCTTGTTGCTGCTGTGAGAAATTACCACACATTGAGCAATTTAAACAACAGACATTTGCCTCACAGTGCTGGAGGCTCGAAGTCAAAGAACAAGGTGTCAGTAAGATGAGCTCCTCTAAGGGCTATCTATGCGTGCTGCTCCTCTGCTTCTGGTGATTGGCAGGCATTCTTCGATGTTGCTTGGCTCCAGCTACATCCCCTCATCTCCATCTTCCTGGGCTCATGGTATTCTCCTTGTGTACATATGTGTGTCCAAGCCTCGTCCTCTGAGTATACAATTCTATTGGATTAGGAGCCACCCTCCTCTGGTAGCTTAACTACTGTATCTGCAAGACTCCCAAATAAGATTTCTTTCTGAGATATTGGAGGTTAGGACTTAAACATATGAATTTTGAGGGGGACATAACTCAATTCATAATGTCAACTAACCAGCTTATCTACTAGTGAAACTAATTATTCTATTCAGAAAAATGTAATACAGGAAGAATTTAGGCAAAAATATAAGCTGAGGGCCAGGGGGTTCAGCAGTAACATGATGCTCTATAATCCTGGACCCACATGGGAAGGTCTTGGGTTCATGTCTTAGGGCCACTCTGTACACACAAGGTGAGCACACACACACGTTCCTGTGGTCTAGGATGCTGAACTTGTGAGTGGATCATGGTGTGAAGATCCTATTGAGGGTGCCTGTCTTTCTCCTTCTCTCTCCGTTTTTCTGTCTCTGTCTCTCTCATGGAGGAAGTCCTTTTTTTTTTTTTTTTTTTTTTTGGTAAGGTAAGTTAACAAGTCAGCATAATTTTTAGTCAGCAGAAATAAAAAATTCCACGTTGTTTGAAGCATGACCAAATTAAAGATCTTTGGCTAAGCTCTAAGCCACTTATAAATAAATATATATGCTAAGTCAATCAACAAACAAGCAGGGAAACAAAAAGAAAGCATAAATCTATATACCTCTTAGGAGGGCCCAGTATGTTGTCTAAACAGACACTCAAGCAACTAGTAAATGCTACCTCCTTTGCCACCAGGGCCTGGCTTCACTAATACCTGCTGAGTGGATCCATGCTTTAAAGGGTGTGTATGTATATTACTTCTGGAACTAAAAAGAACAACAACACCTGTGTATGTGTGTTGGGGGGGACAACAAAACCTGTGATTTAAAATATATTCCTTCTATTCCATTAGCCTGCTATTCAAACCATTTTTCACCCTCGGTTTTTCATCATTTTAAGACAACGTTGCTTTGCTGACTTTCAAGGCCCTACCGTTTCTGGCCTCACCAAACCTATACAAAATGGTTTCCTGACATTTTGATTATATTAACTTTTCCAACCCAGGAACATAGGCTGTCTTTCTACTTTTGCGTATCATGCTCAATTTCTTTTTTCAGTAGGAAAACAGTAGGGAAAGACCTCTTGAGGTCTTTTACCTCTTTTTTAGTTAAGTTTATTCTTAGGTATCTTATTTTTTTTAGATTCATTCGTTTATTGTGGTTATTATAAATGGGATTACTTTCTCCAACTCTACCTCACTGTTCATTGTTTGTATATACGAATGCTATCAATCTCTGTATATTGTAAACCATGCTCCAGATAAGGGACTGATAACCAGAATATATAGAGAATTCAAGCAGCTTACCTGCAAAAACCCAAACAATCCAATTTTAAAAATGGGCAAATTGGGGCAAGCAGGTGGCATGGTGGTTAAGGATGCTGGACTCCCACATGGCCTACTATGGTTTGAGGCTGGACCTGGTGACTTGCTTTCTCACTTTTTCTCTCTTTCTCTGCCTGTCTCTCTCTGGTCAAATTAAAAATAAATATGTAAATAAATAAATAAATAAGGTTAAATAAAATAATTCTTTATTAAATGGACAAATAAGCAGAATAGACAACCAACTCCCCAAGGAAGATATCTGAATAGCCAAAAAACATATTTAAAATGCTCAACAACTCTTATCATAAGGAAATTGCAAATCAAAACCACAGTGAGATACCGTTTAACTCCAGTTAAAATGGCTATGATTAAAAAATAGAAGAACGATGAATGTTGGCCAGTTTGGTGGGAATGTAAATTAGCACAGCCACTGTGGAAAACAATACAGAGGTTCCTCAAAAACCTACAAATAGAACTACCACATGACCCAGTAATGCTATTCCTGGGTATTTACCCAACAGGAAACCACTTGCACTTCCATGTTTATTGCATCAGTATTTACACTTGCTAAGACATGGAATCAACCTAAATATCAAAGAATAGATGACTGGATTGAAAAAATGTAGGATATATACATATGAAATACTACTCAGCCATAAAAACCAATAAGGCCCTGTCATTTGATACAAAGTGGATTAATAGAGAATATTTAATGCTGAGCAAATCAAGCCAGACTACAGAAGACAGACATTGTATGTCGCTGCTCAAGGTATACTAAATATCTGCACTATACGAAATGGAAGATTAGGAGATACAATGACAGAAACAGCAAATGTAGATACCAGAGAATGTATAAGAGGGGGTGGATAGGAAGGGGTGGGAGGGAGGGGCTCAGGGAAAAAAAGGAAACACTTAACAGATGTAAGAATGGAGAGTTATCTGCTGAGGATTATATGTATGGTAATATCTTTGATTTGATTGACATGTAATTCATATGTGCTTTGAAAAACATTGTACACTGTAAAGATGAACAATAATTAAATGTAAATTTTTTTGAAAAAAGATGAAAAAAAAAGAAATTAAGAAAGGCCTTTAATGAGAACAATCTGACCAAGTTTTAAGACATAGGGAGATCTGTTTGAGGAATGGTCAGATGAGAAACCAGGAATGGATATTTGAATGAATTAGAATAATTATGCAGGCAAAAGAAATTGACTGATCATAGTGAGGAATGATTTGCACATTTGTATCTTGTACCTAAAAATACAGAGAACATGTTGAGATTTTCTAGACAGTTTTATGATACTTACTCACTGTTTCTCTGTAACTGGTTACAAAAATACACTCCCTTCTTCTCCAAAATAAAAGAAAAAACTTCTGAAGTAAAAAATTATTATTATGACTTACTAATATTATGTAAGAAAATTTTTGCCTAAATTATTTTGTAATATCTTTTTAAAATAGAAAAGAAACCATTTAATAAATTAACCTAGTCAACAGAATAAAAAAGTTGAATACATTCTAGCCTTTACAAAAATTAAAATATCTTACAAAACCATTATAATAAAAGAGTATGGCATATATTCAAGAACAGAAATATAGACTAAAATGGCATACAAAGGAGAGAAGTGATATAGCCCTATGAATACATAGAACTTTGTGTGCAATAACCGTGGTACAAAAATCAATAGTGGAAAGATAGATGGTTTATTAAGTGGAGTTGAAAAAAGTGTCTTTTTCTCTGAAGAAAAATAAAACTGAATTTCAACTCATATCATAGCCAAAGATGGACTTTAAAGGGATTAACAACTTAAATAAAGGCAGTAGAACTGAAAGTAAATAACTGTTGTAAAAATATATATAGAATACTTTTGTGACATCATAAGTTTTTATTTTTCTTTAATAAAAACCCTTGAATCTAAAGTTTGGTATAAAAAATGTTAAATTTGATATCACCCAATTTCAGGATTTCTGTTCAACAAAGAAGATAAAAGACAAAGTTAGTAGATGGTATAATGGAATAAAATAGTTGCAATATTTAAGACTGACAAGGGTTTTATGTCCAGGTTCTACATGATAGCAACCCCCCCCCCCACACACACACACACACACAAATAGGCAAAGGATGTCCAAAAAACCATCAAGCATACGGAAGGTTGTTCAAACTCACTACTGATTAAATAAATGCAAACAACAAGATATTGCTTTACACATACAAGTTTGGCAAAAAGTAGGAGGCTGGAAAATGGAAAATACCAGCAGTTGGGGTTATGAGGATAGAGGAGCTTTTAGGAGCTTCTGCAAGCACTCTGACACTTAGAAAACTAGGAATATGTGCAGAGGTAAGGGGATATGCACAGGGATGGCTTCTGCAGCAGTGTTTGCAACAATGCAGAGATGGAGCCAATTGCAATGTCTATCTCTGGGTCAGAGGCCAGGGAAGGTCTGGAGTATTCATATCCCTACTCTGCAGATTAAATTCACACCACAGCATACTTGGATAAACCAGAGAGGCCTAGTGACGAGTAGGGGAAAAAAAATAGCAAGAAATAAGAGATACCTAGTACAACATCACCTGTTGAAATATCCATTTTGTAAGATAAATAATAATGTGATTGAATGTATGGAAGAAAACAAAATAAAAAAAATAAATAAAATAAAAAAAACAAATAAATATGATTTAAAATATATATATAATATTATATATACACATATACACACACACATATATATATTTTAAATCATATGTATTTGTTTTTTTATTTTTTATTTTATTTTGTATATATATACAAATATTTTTATTTTATTTTATTTTTATATATATACACGCATATATATATATATGTGTATATATATATATATATATATATATATATATGATACCTAGTACAACATAATGTACATAGAAATAAAGATAACTGCACAAAGAACAACAAAGCCCATTTTGTAAGAATACAAACAAGGAAAAAGATACATATTAAACACATCACTATGCCTCCTATGAGGAGATGGTTAGGAACTGGAGAATGGGAAAGGAGAATGGAGATAAAAGAGAATTTTTAAACACTTGCCTTCCAGGAGAAGCAAGCTACTTAATTGGGTCTGGAAGGAGGAACATTTGACGCGATGCACTCAGGCTGTCAATTAGAAAACACCAGGCGAGGTGTTTAGATGCGTCACCACCCCGGCTCGCCTTCTCCGAGGCTGGAAATAGAATTTGGAGCTCAGGAGCCTGCCTCCCCCAGATGGGGTCAGAGGTGCTAGATGCTGGGCTTCTAATTGGATGTGCTTGTGTCGGAGAGCAGAGCAGGGGGCTTCCAGCACAACTCCCAGGGTGTATGTTTAGCCTCTGTGACGCATTTTAAAGAGGAAGTAAGAAGGAACTGTGACATTCGTGCCTCCTGTGATTAAGCCCTGGAGGTTGACTACCAGTACTGTTATTTTCCAGCTATGTCAACCACCACTCAGATCATGTTCCTAAATGCCCTTGGGCTTTGATGGGCATATTTCCGGAAACATTGCAATATCCTCAGGGTGTGCTGAGAACACAGATGCCTTCTTTCAGGCAAATTATTTGAGGTAAAGTCCTGACTATTGTGACTTTCTCCTTGGCAAAGGGGTGAGGGGACCCTAAAATACTAACTGCTTCACCAGGTGGTTTGACTCGCATGTAGTTCCAAGTTCTCTGGACGCTCTCAACCAGTCCTTGAGCCCGACCTCACCGGGCTTGGGCTTATCTCACTGCCACTCCTCTGCTATGCTCACTGTCTTAAAGGATGCTGGGCTGCCACAGGCCTGTGCTGGTCTGTTACAGTGGTTTCAGCCTCACTACTCCTGCTTAACTCTGCCAGTCCTCCTCACAGGACTGGGAATGCTTGTTTTACAGAGCATCTTATAAGTGCTAGGAACTGGGATACAGAATTCAGCACAGACAAATGTGGAACTTTCTCTCAGGGAGCTTATAATCTACTAGGGGATGTGTACACACACACACACCCATACCCACATAGTTTTATAGGATGACTGAAGAAAGCCCTGGGAGGGTAAGTGTACAAAATGTACCTGGTACTTATTTTAATTACATGTGGCATAGAAATGGTTGCCAGGAAGGAAGAAGTTTATCCTCACAGGTCCCTAGAAAGAGAAAGTGTGCTGTGCCCTACAGAGCCAGATGCGGAAGGGAGGACCAGGGCCAGTCACGAGACAGGGATGGGGAAGGGGCAGAGAAAGACCAAGGCTTTATTTGAGTTCTTGAGAGAAGGAATGAGGAAGACAAGATAGACAAACTGAGAGGGTTTAGGATGAGATAGCTTGAATAATTTCTGTGAGCTCTGGACTATAGGGTGGTCTCCAGGTGTCTGGTATCTGGTCTTCAGGTGACTTAGGGCAGGGATATTGGCTTGGTTTATGAGAGTTTGATGAAGGAGGTAGTTGAGGTATGGGCTCGGGACTTGGTTGGTAAAGGAAAAGCATACTTGCAGGGAGTCATTTTCTTTTTCTTTCTCTCTCTCTCTTTCTTTCTTGCTCTCTCTGTTTCTTTTATTTGCTAAAGGGCATGTACTTGCGAGAGAGACAGTGAAGAGGAAGTGAAAAAACATCCCTTGGGGGCATGGTCATGCCACAATCCCTTCCCCTTCATTTATTTTTTCAAGATTTTGGGCATGTACACGCACCTATCCAGCATGTGTTTGAAGCTGCTGGGTCCAGAACTCAAACTGTGTAGTCAGCCATGTGGGATTCAGTTGCCTTAACTACCACATCATTGGCTGGTCCCGGAGTCATTTTCTTTTTTTCCCCTTAAGGTATTTAATTTTACTTATTCTCTTTTTTCTTCAGTTTGACCAGAGAGAGAGAGAGAGAGAGAGAGAGAGAGAGAGAGAGAAAGACAGAGGAAGAGAGAGAAAAGAAGAATGAGAAAGCAAGTTGCTATGTCCAGGACTTGAACTGCCATTGGCCATGTGGGAATCCAGCACTTTAACCACCATGCCACCTGCTGGCCCATAGGAGTCATTTTCTATCTGTAGGAAGGATCTTGCCAAGGGAAGGGCAATCTTTCTAGGACCAAGACCTCAAATACATCAAGAATGCAGAAAACAAGAAAATATGGTCAATATAGTAAGAAATTGTTTTTTCAGAGTGTATAGAACAGGTTCTTGCTTTTACCTGGAGGGTCCAGAGTGGCTTCCATTAGGACATGGTGAGTACAGTGAGCATCAGAGACTGTAAATGGAAGCTAATTAAAAGGAGGAAGAAGCCACATTCTATGCACAGGAAATGGCACAAGCAAAGGTCCTGGGGTGGTAGAAAACAAAGGCTCTAGTGAAAAGAGGTGGGAATTGGGAAACAAGCAGGGACAGATTCTTGAAGGGAGTGGCCAGCAGTTTTAAGGATAAAGATGTTAATCCCAGAGCAGTCCCTAGTGTTGAAGGATCTTAAACAGGGAGTGATCAAGAATCCGTTTGGTTGGGCTTTGCTGGGTTCTCACAACAAAACCAGCTGGCTTGGTATGAGCAGAGCCCTCCTCTGGAAGAATGGATTTTACTGTTGTTTTGTCAACTGCCAGAATTTCCACCAGTATTACCATTGTCCTGATTTTGAATGTCTCTAGACATACAGTGCTAAACCAGACATTCGCCCCTCCCAGCTGCCTTTGTGTCTACAGCCAGGACTATACTTCATCCCTATTCTATAGCTCTGGTTTCTTCTTTCAGTCCATGTAGTTTTGTACCAGCTAAGGAAGGGGCATTCTGATGGGGTTTACATTACTCAAATTTGCTGAAATTTTAAGGACTCCATAAAAAGTGGCTGTTCTGCCAGGAAGCACCCTTCTCTCCTGATGTAGGAGAGCTGGATAATCAGATCCAACACCCAGCTGGTTCTTTTTTCTGATGTCCATGAAGAATTAGACACAGACACAGAGAGGATAATAAAGTGGAATTTATCAAGGAAAGGAAGAAAGTGCTCCCAAGCAAGGAGGGGTCCAGAATGGGTTCCCAAAGAGAAGCTGGAGGCAGGGGTTTTTATCTTGCAGTCGGAATAATGGGCTGCCTCTGGCAAGGAGCTGAGTGCAATGGGGTGGTTCTCTAAAAAGGAAGTGGACTTTAGAAAATAGTTACATGGTAGTCTGAGTGATTTATTACCTTACTCTTTGTGGGGTCAGCAGACCATAGAATATACTTACTAAATAGAAGCTGTTGCCCTTAGCTACAGTTGTTTTGAGTCCCAATGCAGCCAGCTTTTGGCTCTGAAAACTTAGCCACTGTGAGTTCATCTTGGGTCTTTACCCTGTCTGTGTGCTCAATACCCCTATTTCCTGCCTTATTAGCAAGGAATCATAAATTCCTTAGAGACATGTAAAAGGGGTGTATTGTACATTAATCAGACCATAGAGGAAAAACACAGAGACTTCATTAAAAAGAAAAACACAGTGACTTCCTTTTGGGCCCTTACCCTACCTACCTGTAAGTGGATCTAACTCCTATCTCACTCTCAAGACAACACAGCTAGTGAATGAAAGATTGGTATGCAGAGAAGCACAGAGTGAAATCCAGATAGCTTTTCCTGTTAAAATCACATGCATAATAAGTCAGCAAGGCTTTAGTAGAATTAGATGCAAAACCTAATTTGGAGCAATTAGGTGAAAGGCAAATAACTCCATGTGTCCGATTGTAAAGTGGAGGGGGCGTAAGTCCCATGGTGGTCTTGAGATGGGTTTCTCATCCTTAGAGTCCTACATTTAAAATACAGAAGGAACTCTATTTTCTGCCTCTGCTTCAGTTGTCTTTCCAGCCTGAGCTTCTGGTAGACCCCTTCTCTGGCTATTTGTAGATTATTTATTTTGGTCTCAGAATTGAGGGGAAAAAAAAAAAAGGATGAGACTAGGAAATGAGTAGGTTGAGAGGACAGGAGGCCCAGACAACAGCATCTCCCCTTTGTAGCGGCAGCCGGAGAAGCTTGAGCTGCAGCCCCACCAGGGCTGGTAGTACTCCTGGACTGAAGCAGCCTGGGAGAGGTTGGGCCTGTAGCCGCTGGGCAGCCTGCTGGTGTGCTCCTGCTAATTTGCATTTGGAGACATTTAAACCTGAGCCATACAGTGGAAGAAACACAGAACTTGGAGGCAGAACATGTACACATGCATCTCCACTCAGCCACATTCCAGCTGGGTGATTTTAGGCAAAACAGCTCAGAATTTCTTTTTTAAAAAATTGTTATTCTTCTTATTATTTTTAAAAACAGTCAATTGCTATACATCATTTGGCTTGTTAAGAGACAGCTCAGATTTTTTTTTCTCTATCTGTAGAATGAGAAATCGATCTAGATGACTTTTGTTGTTGGGGTTTTTGTTTTTGTTTTTGTTTTTGCAGGAGTTGGGTGTGGGTCCCTGACAGTCAGATTTCCTTTCATTAAAAGCTCTAGCTCCAGTCATTAAACGTTCTCATTAAAATGCAAATCCATTCTCCACACAGCTGCCCCAGTTGTTGCCTCACGTCATTTATCTCCTTTTTGTCTTTAGAAAGTTTGACAATAATGAAGCCTCAACCCTTCCCTAGCATTCCTGTCTTGCTCTGTGTGATAATCACAAACCTAGCAGGCAGGGGGAGGTGCAGCCAGGGGGCCAAACAACCTGGGTGGCCTTAGAGCCTCCCCTGGGAAATGGGCAAGGTTGGAGAAAGTTACCGAATCTTTGGGGCCTTGAGCTTCCCTCTCTGTTAAGTGGGAATAATGAGAGGGCCTACCTCATTGTTACAAGGATTACTTGTTTTAATTTATGTAAAACACTCAATTCTGTGATGGAACAAGGTAAAACATTCAAACTTTGCTGCTGTTGTCATGGCAAACCCGGCTGTTGAACAGACCTGTTTCCTCCTCACTCTTGCTCATGCCTTTTCCTCAGTGGAACAAGGTTCTTACCTGGCTTTCCTTGTGATAGCTTTTTTTAAAGGTCCTATTCAAATGCTACCATGCCCATGAAGGCTTTTTAAAACTTTTTGAAGAATTAATTACTCCTATTCCCTCTTGGCCTCTTCCTGTACCTGTCTTGAGAATATCTTTTATTTTGTTTTGTCTAACAAAGATTTATGGACATGCTTTTCCATGATCCTGCACCTCCTTTCCCTGCACTCACCGGTAGTCCCAGCCACCAGGCTGTGAGCTCTAAGAGGGTAGGGGGCACAGTGTATTCCTTCTGAATAATGCAAGTGGTCCTACGACCATTTGATGAATGCAAATAAATGAGTGAAGGAATGAGTGGAAGACTGAGCAAATGGCAGGTTCGGTCACTATTACAGACAGAGTCTATCAAAAAGCAGGACTTCAAGATACGTTTCAACGCAGTTGGTGCTCATGAGAGCTAAGGTCTGAGATTCAAGATGCAGCAACAGAGAGACGGGTCTGTGTGGGGCCAAGAAGAGATATAGAAACACCCCTGCCCTAACACACACACACATAAATAAGTGATTTTTTTCTATGAAAGAAAGAAAAGCTCTGTGGCTTTGGTTTGAGTTGATGGTTACGTGAGGGATGAACATAAAATAATGTAAATCTAATTTTATTATTAAAAGTTGATTTTGGGGGGGGCAGCAGATGTCATAGTGGCTAAGGTGTTGGACTCCCACATTGCTGACCAGTTTAAGCACCAGCCCTGGGCAGCTTGAAAATCACACTGGGCTTGTGTGTATGTGTGCCCAAAATCCCAGAAGGAGAATGGAGAAGGGATTGCAGTGTGGCCATCCCCACTGAGGGGTGATTTCTCACTTTCTCTCTCTTGCTCTCTCTCTATCTCTCTTTAGCAAATGCACACTCCCTATGGCAAAGCCAAAAAAAAAAAAAGTTTATTTATGTCATAAGCAAGAAAGGGGGGGTATCCTCAGCGGGGTCTCATGCTGAGATTTACCCCCAGCTTTCCAAGCCAGTCAGGATCATGGCTGCATGCACCCAGAATGGGCAGTTGGACTGGGGAACTGAACCTGTGACCTTCCATGTGGATCCAGAATCAATGAGCCATGTGTTACCGCTATGCTGCTGTGCTAGCCCAAATGGTGCACATCTGAATGTAGAAAAGTTCGTATCAATCTTGCTGGACTTTGTGCCGACAGTTAAAACCCCCATCAGTAATGGTAGTTCTATCAATCTGTCAAAGATCTATGGGTTGGGTGGGAGGTTGGGAGGGAGCACATAATCACTGTGTAGGGCTGTAAGACTCCATTACACAAACTGGGCTCTAACACCCCCAACTGGATTTATATTTGTTCAATGAGGATCTCACTTACTGAAAAGACATCACCAAATTCTCAAGTGTAAATGTATTTCATTTAATCACATTTTTGAATGGAATAAAACAGTGAGACTATGGAGGTAAAAACTGATCTTAATTCTGATAAGGAGTTGAGACTTCCTAAAATTGTCAGCATAGTTACCCTGGGGTCCAGCTCTGCAGTGTAGCTGGTCCCAGGGCAGCAAATCGAACACAGCAGGAGAGGAAACTTTCAAGAGTCCTTGGAAAAATCTCCCCATTTTCATGACGGGAAATGGTCACCAGTGACATCAGATGCTTTGGTATTTTTTTTTCTCTTTTACTCTGTTTTTAATTTGTTCCATCCCAGTGTGTATTTTTTTTGTTGATTTCTTTGTTACATTAAGCAAACCTGACAGACTCATCTCTTATCTCCAGAAACTCAGCAAAGGGCCTCTCTCCCAGTTTCCTGATTTCCAACTCAGTGGTAGCTCCAGGTTCATTTCGCTGCTGCATCTTCATCCCAAATCTCCTCATTTAACGTATTACTCGGATAATCTTTTCTAATCTCCTGGACAGTCATGATTGAGTAAAGATGAATTTCTTGACTCCAATCTGGCCTTAGGCTGAACTGCTACCTGAAAATACCTTCATCTTTCTGGGTTCTGAAAACCTGGGACCAAGTAGGCCAAAGTGGTGTGCAACCCAGCGTACAAGAAAGTCCTGCCTCCAATGAGCCCTGCCTCCAATCCCTACTCCTTGATTGCCTAGGATTAGGGGTCAGTCTCTTGCTTTTCTTTCCTGAGCAAAGGCTAAGTGCCATCAAAAAAAGACTATTACAATCTCATAACGTGCTACGTATTTACGTTTTTCGTGGTATACCAGTTAGCCCTCCCAGCAGGGTAATAAGAACAGGAATGTTGGGACCAACAGATGGCATAGTGGTTGCATGGCTGGATTCCACATAGTTGACTGCAATTTGAGTCCTGGATCCAGTGGCTTAAAACTCATGCCAGGTGGGACCAGCAGTTGGTGTAATGGATATGTCACTGGACTCTCACGTAGTCAACCATGGTTTGAATCCTGGACCCAGTGGTTTAAACTCACGCCAGGCATGTGTGTGTGTGTGCCCAAGATACCAAGAGGAGAATAGAGGAGAAGGGATTGTGGCATGGCCATCCTTCCTAGGGGGTGATTTCTTGCTTTCTGTCTCTCCATTTCTCTCTGTCTTTCCGGTGAGCACACGCGCCCTATAGTAAAAACCTCTAAAAAAAAATCCTCACGCCGGGTTCATGTGTGTGTGTCCCCAAAATTCTGAGAGGAGAATGGAGGAGAAAGGATTTCAGTGTAGCCATTCCCTCTGGGAGGTGATTTCTCACTTTCTGTCTCTCTATCTCTTTCTATCTCTCCAGCAAGCACACGTACCCTATAGCAAACATCTCTCTAAAAAAATTAAAAAGAATAGGAATGTTATCAAGTGGGCTTGAGCAGTCAAAGCCAGGTAGTCTGATCACACAGTTCTTGTGTTTCCTGTGTCATTCACTGGGCCTCAGTTTCCTCAACAAAACAACACACACAAAATGGTTTCTACTTAGCCACTTTTAAAATCTAAAAATGGCAAAGTTAATATATTTGAACATATGATATTTGCAATAGATTCGTGTAAAGATAATAGTAATTGAAAAGTGTGTAGTACATAATGAAGTTATTTTTAATTTTTTTTGCCAGAGGGGGTATGTGCTCACCAAAGGGGAGGGTGAGTGAGGAACCATCCCTCCCCTCACAGAGACTGTCTTGCAGCAATCTCTTCTCTATTTCTCCCTCCTGTTGGGATTTTACGTATGCACTCACATGCACCTGGTGTGTTCTTCAAGACATTGGGTCCAGGACTCAAACTACACAGTTGGTTGTGTGGGATCTTGTGCCTTCACTATGCCACTGACTGGCTCCATAGTAAACTTAATAAACATTACCTATTATAATTATAACTATTCCTCATTTTCCTACTTAACCTTTCTTTATCCATGAGTTCTTAAAAAGTATTTAGTATCTGGGAACCAGCAGTTAGCGTAATGGCTATGTCGCTGGACTCCCACGTAGTCAACTGTGGTTCGCATCTTGGACCCAGTGGCTTAAAACTCATGCCGGGCGCGTGTGCATGCGTGCCCAAGATCCCAAGAGGAGAAAGGAGGAGAAGGGATTGCGGCGTGATTTCTCGCTTTCTGTCTCTATGTCTCTCTGTCTGTCTGGCGAGCGCATGCGCCCTATAGCAAAAACCTCTCAAAAAAAAAAAAAGTATTTAGTATCCCATTATGACTCTTTAATAAAAGGTATGAAAACCTATTAATAATTTCAAGGCCCAAAGACAAGATTACCCTCATGATAGGGTATCTTGACCTCTGGCAAAAGTTTGATTCCTTTTTCATTATTAAAAGAGATTAATTCTTTTACTCTATTTGTTTTCTTAGGGATCTGGAGAAACTGTTAACCCCTGGAATGTGTAATGTCTTCTGAAAGAGCACAGGGGTGAGAAGAGGCTCTGGACCCAGAAACAAGTGTCTAGCCCAGCCACATGCAGGGACTGGGGTCGGCCTGTTCTTCGGACAGTTGAAGAAAGCCCTGAATAAAGACCAGACTATCTAGGAGGCTGAGATAAAGGACATGCTGCTTCCACCCATCTTAGAAACCCAAGTTCAAAGGCTCTCTGCTCTTGAAATCATTTCCAGCCCTCCTAAGCAAAATTAGCCAAGTTGAGTTTTTTTTTCTTTTTCCTTTTTCTTTCTTCTTCTTTCTCTTTCTTTCCCTTTCTTTCTCTTCCTTCCTTTTTTTTCTTTCTTCCTTCCCTCCCTCCCGACTTTCCTTCTTCTATTTTTTCTTCTTTCCCTCTTCTTTTCCTTTTCCTTTCCTTTCTCTCTCTCTTTTTTTTTCTTTCTCCCCTACCCACTGCCCTCTCATTTACAGATTTATGTCAGTCCATTTATCATTGTGAGTATAGATATATCCTTATTAGATATCATGTGAGCCACCCTTCAATCTTATTCACTTTACATCATTGGTGTCTGATGCAATACTTGGTGCAAAGAAAATATTCAGTAACTGTGTGTTGATGTGATCAGTCCTGTGTTCATTGAATACTTGTTCTGGTTGAAGTCCTGTGATCTATGTACTATTATGATTTCTTTTTTACAGAGAAGAAAACAGAGCTTCCATGCTGGTGGGTGGCAGAGGCAGGTTCACACTCGGGCAGTCTGGCACCTGAGCTTATCTGTTAACTACCTCTCTCCTTTCTTATTTTTTTTGGGGAAAAAAAGAGTTTGTTTATTTTGAGAGAGACAGGCAACCCAGCAAGGTCTTCAGGTTGTGATTTGCTTCCAGCCGCAGCCAGCCAGGACCATATGGACGTCTTGGGATTTGAACCCAAGAGTTTTTCCCATGGAGCCCCAGCCTTGCTAAGCCTTGCCTTCCTGCTGCACTCTCTACTTTTAATGGATCGATGATGCTTTTTGTTTGTTTGTTTGTTTTTCCTCTCACTGGTGGGAGGTTTGGTTGTAGGAGAGGGAGATGGAGAGAGGAAAATGAGACTCACCCCTCCCCCCCCCGCCCCAGGTCATGCCACAAACCCTTCTTCAGATTTTGGGCATGCATGCATAGGCACCTGGACTGTTTTTCAAGCTGGAGTCCAGAACTGAAACCATGCTGTAGGATCTAGCATATTAACCGCCGCCACTGGCTGGCCCAGTGGATTGATGACTCTTTATTGTTGGCTAACATAATACAGAGTATTGAAGCAGAGTTCAGAAGAAATTACATCACTGTTGTAAGATTTTAAAAAGTCCCGGAGCCAGCAGGTGGCATGATGGTTAAGGCGTTGGATTCCCACATGGCTGACTGCAGTTTGAGTCCCAGACCTGGTGGCTTGCTTTCTCACATTCTCTCTCTCTTTCTGTCTCTCTCTGGTATAAATAAGTAAATAAATAAATAAAAATAATGAACAAAGTTAAAAAGAAACTAATTCTTTTTATTTTGGAGAGGTTTTCTGCTATAGGGCATGTGCACTCGCCAGAAAGACAGAGAGAGACAGAGAGACAGAAAGTGAGAAATCACCCCCAAGGGGGGAAGGCCACGCCACAATCCCTTCTCCTCCATTCTCCTCTTGGGATCTTGGGCACGCACGCACACGCGCCCAGCATGAGTTTAAGCCGCCGGGTCTGGGACTCAGACCACAGTCGACTACATGGGAGTCCAGCGACACAGCCATTATGTTAACTGCTGGTCCCCAAAAAGAAACTAATTCTTGAAAAAATAAAAACCCACAAGATTTTATCTCTTTGTCTTTGATTATTATTGTTAATAATTGATCTGAACCTAAGACCTCAAACAATAAAACTACTGGTGGAAAATGCTGGAGAAACTCTGGGAGACATTGGAGTAGGCAAAGACTTCTTAAACAAGACTCCCAAAGCACAGGCAATAACCCTAAAATAGACAAGTGAGACTATATTAGACTAAGAAGTTTCTGCACAGCAAAGGGCACAGTAACAAGTGTGAACTGACAACCCTCAGAATGGGAAAATATTTTTGTTAAATATGCCTCAGACAAGGGACTGATAACCAGAATACACAGGGAACTCAAGTGCCTGATGTGGAAAAAAAGTGATTAACCCAATTAAAAGATGGGAAAATGAGCTGAACATAAATCTCTCTAAGAAAGACATACGAACAGCCAAAAAGCATATGAGGAAATGTTCAACATCCCTCATCATAAGGGAGATGCAGATAAAAACCACAATGAGATACCACCTAACCCCTGTCAGAATGGCAAAGATTAAGAACATAAAAAGTGATAAGTGTTGGCGGGGATGTGGTGAAAAGGGAACCCTCCTACACTGTTGGTGGGAATGTAAACTAGTTCAACCACTGTAGAGAACAATATGGAGGTTCCTCAAAGATCTACAAATAGAACTACCATTTGATCCAGCAATCCCACTTCTGGGTATTTACCCAAAAGACAGGAGAACGCTCAGTCAGAAAAGTGCTTGCACATCAATGTTTATTGCAGCCTTATTCACAATTGCTAAGACATGGAACCAACCTAAATGTCCACAAACTGATGAATGAATTGGAAAAGTGTGGTGTATATACTCTATGGAATACTACTCCACCATAAAAAATAACAAGACCCTGGCATTTGATAGAAAGTGGTCAGATATGGAGGATCTATTGCTGAGTGAAGTAAGCCAGGCTATGAAAGAAAGATATTGTATGTATCCACTCAATATATACCGACTATCTGCACTCTATGGTAGAGAGCGAAATATTGGAGGACATAAAAACAGTGAAGGTACTTAATGAGAATAGGACAGTGTGGAATGGGGGGGGGGTGAGGAGAAGAGGAGAGAGAAAGATAGCAAGAGAACAAATAGAGAGGCAGGATGTTAGTGAGAAACAGATATGGCTTATTACCTGTTGATGATGGCATGTATAGTATTCTCAACTGGATTGGTCTGAAAAGTATTTCATGATGGGTCAAGTCTTTTTACAAGCAAAATGAGAAATAGTGATTGACTGTTTTAAAAAATAATTAGAATAATAATAATAATGATTGGGAAAAACATAGAAAAGATATTGAATGATGAAGTGGGGAGATTAATGTCTCTGTATTGACTGACATGGATGGCATTCCCTTTTGAAAAAGCAATGTAATACACTGTAAAGTTTATGTAATCCAATGTAATGTAAAGGAGATTATGATGATAATAAAAAAAAAGTATTAAAAAAAAAAAAAAACAAATCCTACTTCAGCTCATGAATGTTGGTGAGACAGACACAGATAGTGTAGGGATTTCAGAGCTGAGGACAGGAAACAAATACCCAAAGGGACTCTGAAGAGACTCACTCGCTAAGAACAGTGGAATTGGCTCAGCAGCCCAGACGGCTGGGGGCCGGCGGACTGGGGCGAGGTGCCCACTGCTGGTTCTTCCCACTGTGAGGCCTCGTCGCCGGCACCATCAGGATGCTCCAGTCCTCCCGTCAGGAAAAGACGCAAAAGCGTCGTGACATTTAAGCCTTGTTCCTGAGTCTCATTAGGGCAGAGCCACGGGCTGAATGCATGAATGGCTGTGCCTCTAGGAATGCGTAATGTGCAAATTGCTTCCACAGTGCCCCTCGGTGCAGGGCTGAGCGGAGAGGCTGACGCTTACAGCCCCCCAACCAGCGTTGGGCTGAGGAGGCGGCTGGAATGAGGTGTTCGCTTTCATTCGTGTCTGCTGCGGACTCCGAGCCGAGCCTCAGCCCCAGCGGACAGTGACTCACATCTTATTCCCTGCGGCCATGTGTGTTTTGACTTAAAATCCATCCGCCCGTCTGACGCCAAGCCCGGCTGAAGTCAAGGCAGCTCGTGCCCGAAGCAGCCTCCCAGAGCCTCCACCTCCGCGGGCTGGAGAGAGAGGAACGTGCTTCCAGCAGTTACGCAAACACTGCGTCTCTTCTCTTCGGACTAATTGAGAAGAGACTGCAAATGACTTGCCTCGCAACAGCGCCAGATCCAGAGATCAATTCTAATCACATCAGTGTAAAGGAAATTATTTTTTTTAGATTGGTTACAATTTTAAAATTCAGGGACTGCTAGCCCTGTTTCCGTGAATTCCCAGGGCCTGAGGTGCATAACAATCAGTACCTAAACAGTTCTACAGCTATCATGAGGTTGGATCTTTGCAGGGACTCTCTGAGGCCCTCAGTCTCGGTTATATTACTCTCATTTGGCAACTGAGGAAACTGAGCCCAGAGAGGTTGAGTAGGTTGCCTGAGGCCTCACAGTTAGACAGGATTCTACCTTTGTCGTTTTATTGCTTCTATTGATTTTGTTGCAAGGCAGGTTTTGCTGTGGAAATGAAACATTAATTTTTTAAAAAATTGTTTTGATCATTGACATTTTTTTCCTCCCTGACTCCTGGAGATACCAAAAAGAGGAAGAAGATGAGAATAAACAACCAATAGGTCTGGACCCCCAAACGGATGAAGCCTCACCCAGAGCTGAATTATAATATAACACCAGATTTTCCCCAAATGAGTAATTTGAGTAGAGTTTCTGTTTTCTCTAAACATTATTGGTACTGTTGTGTACTCAGCACTTTTTCTTCTGTATCGAACCTCCTATTAATCCTACATTTAAAAAAAGGTACATCACTGCCTCTCTTTAAAATTTTATCACCTATGTAAATAGGAGGTAACTTAAACCATAAATCCAATAACAATATAAAGATGTTATATTTGAACGTTTTTTCTTTATGTTATTAGAAGAATTGTACACAGGATAAGTTGTAGATTACATAACCTAATGTTACTTAGCGCAGTGTCTACATCTGGAAAAAACACCACTGTCAATAACACCACCATGATGCGTCCATACTCTGGGAAACTTCCCTGCGTCTGATTGACTTCTCTGAGTACATGAGCTCTAAGAGGGGAAAACAGGACGAGATCTTCATTGCCAACGGGCCTGACCACCCTGCTCTGGATAGGACTAGGACTGTAAGTCTAGAGACATTCATGTGGTAGTACTATTCCAAGCCAGCTGAGTTCAGTATTTGTGTCAACTATTTGTATCACATACACTAGGTTATGTGTGGTGGCAAACATTACACCAGCATCAGGTGCTTAAATGACTTTGTTTTTCGCTCACATTAGGTGTCCATGGAAGGTCTGAGAAGTAACCCTGGACATTGAAATTCCTCAGGGCCGGGTGCACGGACAGCCATTATCTCAAACTTTGCTTGCCTCTATGGTGAGAGAAAATGAATGGGGTGACATGGCATTTCTCTGAAAGCTTATTGGCTAGAGCTCGTCACACTGTGGCACCAATCACAACAGTATAAGAAGTGTAATTCTGTCACAAGTCCAAAAGGAGAGAGAACCAGAAATATATGGTCAGTAATACCAAGAGCTACAACAGAATTTTCAGAGTCACAGACTCACTTGATCATCTATTTATAGATATGGAGCTATAAGAAAATATATACTCTCGCATATACATGAACATTCGTATTCAGTTACATGGGACTGAGTTGACGTCAGGTTAAATATCTATGCTTTAATGAAAGGTAATTGCACTCAGGTGGTAGGGATCTAGAAAGAAAGATTTCACTGAGGGGGTGACTCACAAAAAATTTCTTAAAAGAATCAAAATGGTGGAGACAAAGTGCAGAACATTTTTTGGGCAAGGAGAATCCTACAGATGAAGATGGGACTGAGAAGATTAATCATATCTTCTGACTGAGAGATTTATAGAACTACAGTTAAAAATTCAGGGATTGTTGGACCGGCAGTTGGCATAATGGCTATGTTGCTGGACTCCCATATAATCGACCACAGTTCAGGTCTCAGACCTGGTGGCTTAAACTCACGGCAGGCACTTGTGCGTGCATGCCCAGGATCCCCACAGGAAAATGGATAGAAGGGATTGTGGTGTGGCTATCCCCTCTGGGGAGTGATTTCTCGCTTTCTGTCTATCTGTCTTTCTGGAGAATACACGTGCCCTATAGCAAAAAATCCTCTCCAATAAATAAACAAATAAATAAATAAAAGAAAGAAAGAAAGAAAATCCAGGGATTAGGGGTGAGGCTGGAGGTATGGGTGAGTATAAAAATATCAGTAGAAGACTTTGAACTGTAAAAAGTAACCCACTTGTTACTGTTTGAGCAGAGAAGACTATTAGGATCTTGAAAGATAATCTGCTCTGGTGTTTTTAAAGATAGAGATCCTTGGCTTGTATTTAGCACTAAGTGAAGATAGCTTGATTGGTTAATTTTTAAAAATTGAACATCCCAATTATCCAATGTAAGTTTCTCCTGTGTGCTGATTTATATTAGAAATACAAGTTATTGGGACTGGCAGGTGGCATAGTGGTTAAGACGCTGGACTCCTACATGGTTGACCCCAGTTCAAGTCCTGGACCTGCTGGCTTAAAACCCACACCAGGCACATGTGCATATGGGCCCCAAATCCCAGGAGGAGTATGAAAGAAAAGGGATTGCAGCATGGCCATGCCCTCTGGAGGATGCCTTCTCTCTCTGTCTCTCCAGCAAGTGTCCATAGCAAAAGAAAAAAAAAAGTAGAAATTATTTTCCTTATGGTGCTAACATCTAACTTCCTGGAATAAAAACATAGACATGGAAGGAAATTAGTGATAGACAGAGACTGAGAAGGTATTTTGAATGGCCAACATAACTAATGTGAAGAGGTTATGAAAATGGATAAATCAGGAAGGAGCAACTGGGAAGATCCAGCAATGATTGGGGGTGGGTAGAGGAATGAGGGAGTAAAGAGGAAAAGAGAATAGGAATTAGCTGAAGGGAGAACGATTCCATGGTTGAACTCGAAGGTCAGAGGGTATCATGGGAAGTGTGATGGCACTGAGAAGGTAGTAAGCAATTGGGAGGAAATGTAATCAGTTTTGTCTCTTGATAATATTTATGTATAGATGTTATTATTTTAAAACTTTGGTTGAATGGCTCAAGGGTATAATGGTGAAAAAAACAACACAAGGTCCTTGGCCCTATGTCCTCAGAGATATTCAAGTAAACTGGGAAGGCAATACGTAAGAAGCTCATGAATACAAGTGCTACATTACAGCTGTGATAAGTACTAATGAGGACATATACATGGTCCCATGAGTAAATATTCTGGAGAGAAACTGGCTGAATTGGAGAAGTCAGAGAAGGCTCCCCTGAGGAAATGACCTTTCTTTGAACCAAGAGGTTGACTGGGCAAAAGCAGGCAGTTTGGGAGAGGGGAGAGCCTCTGAAGCAGAGACACAGAGATGAAGGAGGTTCACACTGATTAGATGCTATTTTCAAGTCTTATATTGAATTAACCCAAAGAGTGTGCTTGGGGCTAGGGCCTAGCACCATGACTCATGAAGAAAATTGAATACAATAATTTCTCTTAGGAAAAAACAAACTTGCTAGGATGCATGATTCTGGTCAGAAAAGGGACTAAGGCTTGCTCCTTGGAGTGCAGAAGTAGGATCCATGGGAAGACAAAGTAGTCATATTTCAGCCTAACGCAAGAGGAAATAAAAAACAAAACTTGAGAATAAAGTCGTCCCAAAATGGGAAACAGTTTTGACAGGTAATAAGTTGCTGTTGATTGGAAGCATTTAAGTATATGCGAGATGGCTGTTTGTCAGGAGGTGGCAGAGCAGAGGCAAGCAGTGAACCAAGTTAGAGCAGATGATGTTTATGTATCAATCCAGTCATAGCCATCTATATACTTGATGAACTCTTTTGTTTATGCAGGAATCAATTTAAAATAAAATCTTTATGGGGCCAGCAGGTGGAGGAGTGGTTGGTGCATTGGACTCCTACATGGCTGACCATGGTTTGAGTTCCAGACCTGGAGGCTTGAGAATCATGTTGGATGTGTGTACATGCTCAAAATCCCAGGAGAAGAGTGGAGGAGAAAGTATTGAGGCTTAGTCATGTCCCCGAGGGGTGATTTCTCACTTTCCCTCTCACTGTTTCTCTCCTCTGGTGAGCACACACCCCCATGGCAAAAACCTTAAGAAAACTAAAATCTTTTTTTTTTTTTTTAGAGAAATTTTGCTATAGGGCACATATGCTTGCTGGAGAGACAGACAGAGATAGAATGAGACAGAGAGACAGGAAGTGAGAAATCACCCTCCAGGGGGCAAGGCCACACTGCAATCCCTTCTCCTCCATTCTCCTCTAGGGATTTTGGGCACGCACACACATGCACCCAGCATGAGTTTTAAGTTGCATGGTCTGTGACTGAACCACAGTCAACTATGTGGGGGTCCGGTGACATAACCATTATGCCATCTACTGGTCTCCCAAAATGTAAAATCTTTATAAGCTGAGAGAGAGAAGTTCTTTACAAATATTGGTAGTATTTGCATATCATAAATAAATAATGGACTAGTGGGCATGTCTCTAGGAAAGCTGTAGGAAAAGATGTGTTTATATTTTAATTTGGTTTTATGTAAAAGAGGGAAACCCCTTTTTTTTTTTCAACAATGTGGGTGAAAATGGAGGACATTTTGTTAAGCAAAATACCCAACACAGAGAGACAAATATCGCAGGATATATTACACTCATGTGGAATCTAAAAAATTGATCTCGTATAATTACAGTAGCATGGTGATTACCAGAAACTGAAATGGTTGGGGGAGTAGGAGTTAGAGAGGTATGTTGGTCAAAGGATACAAAATTACAGTTAGATGGAAAGAATAAGTTCAAGAAATCTATTCTATGAGATGGTAACTAAAGTTACTTCCAATATGTGTACTCTTAGAAAATGCTAAGCTGGATGTTAAGTGTTTTTATCACAAAAATAATAGCTATCTGGGTAATGCACATGTTAATTAGCTATATTTAACCATTTCATACAATGTGTGTATGTGTGCATGTGTGCATGTGTGTGTGTGTGTATATATATATAGTGTGTATATATATCACTTTAAAACATATTCATGGTAAATACACAGAATTTTATTTGTTAGTTTAAAATAAGTAAGTAAATAAAAATAAAAATGTATTTTTATGCTTAGTGAACAAATCTGGATGGGGTCTGGAATTGCTTTGTTGGGCTGGGCCTGTAGTGTAGTGGTTAAGGGAGTTTATCTTACATGGCCAACCACAGTGTAAATCCTAGCCTTGGAAGCTTGAAAAACACCAGACGCACATGCGTGCATGCATGAAACCCTGATGAAAAGGTGAGATGGAGGAAAAAGGATTGTGGTGAGAACATGCCCCTTTTAGGGATGCTTTTTCTCTATCTTTTTTCCTCTTTCTATCTCTCTTCCTCTTTCTGTGTCTCTGATGAGCACACATGTTTTCTGGCCATTAAGAAAAAAGAAGTTGCATTGTTAATAATTTTCAGGTAGTGGGGGCTGGCAGGTGGCTTGGTGATTGGGGTGCTGCACTCCCACATAGCCAACTGTGGTTTGAGTACCGGACCTGGTGGCTTGTTTTCTCACTCCCTGCACTCCTCCCAACCCCCGTCTCTCAGGTCAAGTTAAAAGAAAAATAATGATAAGTAAAATTAAATTAAATAATTCTTAAAAATATTTCCCAGGTGGTGCTGATGTTGCTGATCTGGGACCACACTTTAAAAATTACTGCTCCAACTCACACTTCTTTTTTTTTGTGGGGGGAGGAGAGGTTTTTGCTACAGGACGCATGTGCTTGCCAGACAGACAGACAGAGACAGAGAGACAGAAAGTGAGAAATCACCCCCCGGGGGGGGGGAATGGCCACACCACAATCCCTTCTCCATTCTCCTCTCGGGATCTTGGGCACGCATGCACACACGCCTGGTGTGAGTTTTAAGCCACCGGGTCTGGGACTCGAACTGAGATCACCTATATGGGAGTTCAGCGACATAGCCATCACGCTAACTGCTGGTCTCCCAACTCACACTTCAAATCATCCTACCTGTAGCATATGGGTCTGGTGTCTTTTCTTCAATGTCAAGGTAGTAGATGATTTGATTTGTGGGTAATTCTTGTTTGAATGGTAATGGCTGACTCATCAATTCCTCCTTACAGTGGGGCTTCTGAAGACCCTGTACCAAAATTTCCCCTCTCCTTCCCAAAGTAGTATATAATGTGGAATATAGGCACAGTAGCTGGATTTGGGGGAGAAGGTTTGGGGCTGGGGAGCTCTTTTTTTAGTTCTGCACCTCATATTATATATGCAAAAGAGGGGCTTTTAGAAATATCAATAATATACTTACTTTCCTAGGATAGCAAGCACTCTAAATCTCTGCAAAGGCTAAGTGAACCCTGCAGAGTCAGTTGGTGAGTCAGTGGGAGCCCTGGACACAGAATGTTACACTTAACTGTGAAGCTACTACACTTTAACCTTGAAGACTTCCTTACCATACTCTGGGTGTCTGATTAAAAGGAGGAATAAAAGAATGTAGGTAAGTGATTTCCAAGCAGAAAATACCTTTAATTAAAATGTTTGCATGTAAATGCTGAAAATATATTGATTCACAAAACAATTACACCAGGAGAATCTGAAAGATTGAGACAGTCAGTGTTGTTTTAAGCAAAGTAATTAACTTCTTTTTTTAAAATTTTATTTATTTATTTACATTCATTCACTGTACATGATTATAGCATACAAAATGAGATTTTTCCATTCACAGTGCACTGTATATTGGCTCAATCAAGCACATTAAGATGTGTGTTATTGTCAACACATAATTTTCCATTTCTTGTTTTCTGTATATTTTGCCTTTTTTTCCCCTCCTTGATTCCCTATCTCACCCTCTGCCATCTCCCACCCACCTCCCACATTGTGTCTGGTATCTCTTGTTGCTTTCTCTGCCTCCCCTATTTTATTGTTTCACTAAATATCTTAATAAATCTAAATATTTTCAATAGCAAGCACAGCTGAAATATACATATCCATGAACACAAAGTCTGACTTTAGGCATAAACCTCAGTGAGATCAATGAAATGTCGGGAGAAAAGGAATTGAAGATAACTGTAGACAGCAGAGATAGTGTAATAAGAGAGTGGAATAGGGCAGAGGGTCAGACATGGGGTAAAAAAAATATATACATGAAAGTAGAAATGGAATATTATAGATGATAACATGCATGATTAAGCCACTATCCAGTTTATTCTAGATGGGAAACCACATTTTGTTGTGATGATGCTCAGGGAATTAATGTAAATTAATAGAAAAAAAATTTTCCAGAAAAAAAAAGGCATTAAAAATACCTATCTGATGACTGTAGTAAGCTATATAGCCTTAGGTAGGTGCTACTTTATAGTAGTTAACTTCTAGTGCACAAACTTCCTTTTCCTGAAATCCACTGTGGGAGCAGATGCCCAAACACTCATGGTATTAGATTCAGAGAATGGGAGTTGCTTTCCCTCTAAGCACCATATGGTTTCAGAATCCAAGGCCAATGGAGAAGACAGCCCAAATTTATTTGGTTTATGCAGTTCTCATTGAGAGTTTGTAAGAAAGATCATATTTCAATACCTGGTCAACAGATGCAAATTTCACAGCAGACTTATTTCACAAAGAAAACTGGTCAAAGGTCAGAAGGAGACTTAATCCTACTACTCTATCCTGGACCACCAATAAGCTGTACTTCGGTAGACACACCAAAAAAATGACAAAACATAAACAAATATTGAAATTAAAGTGACTCATTTTTCCCTGTATGTGCAATATCATATTTTAACTTAAATACTGGAGAAATGTTTTCAAAAAATAAAGATTAGAAAAATATAGCATGCTTCTCTAGTGAAAGAAAATTTCTCTTGAAAAAAATTTTAAAGATCTAAACTTAATTTGCTAGCAGTGCCTGCAGTACAAATGAATAAAGCCAGTTCATTTGCATAAGGACACTTTGAGCGGATTAAAAAATTCCAAGAGAGAATGTGTGACCTTTTGGTAGAAAAGAAGAGAAAGCAACTCATTTTGCACCTATTTTTGGCCTGCCACTCAACCAAAGCACTGCACTAGGCACGAAGGTGCAGTGCTAGAAGACAGTTCTCACCTCCTAGAATGAGTGGATATTGTCTGGGAAAACCGTGTAGTTACAGTCTTAAATTCTGTTTCTGATGTGTGTGTTCCTTAAACTGTGATTTGGCAGGCCCTGCCTTTGCCAGGGAAGTGGGAAAACTTTTTTTTTTTTTTGGAGAGGTTTTTTTTTTTTTTTGCTATAGGGCATGTGCACTCGCCAGACAGAGAGAGACAGAGAGACAGAAAGCGAGAAATCACCCCCCAGGGGGGATGGCCACGCCACAATCCCTTCTCCTCCATTCTCCTCTCGGGATCTTGGGCACGCACGCACACGTGCCCAGCATGAGTTTTAAGCCACCGGGTCTGGGACGCGAACCGTGGTCGACCACGTGGGAGTCCAGCGACATAGCCATTACACTAACTGCTGGTTCCCGACAGTGAGTTCTTTTTTTTTTTTTTTGGAGAGGTTTTTGCTATAGGGCGCGTGCGCTCGCCAGACAGACAGAGAGAGACAGAGAGATAGAAAGCAGGAAATCACCCCCCAGGGGGGATGGCCACGCCGCAATCCCTTCTCCTCCATTCTCCTCTCGGGATCTTGGGCACGCACGCACACGCGCCCGGCGTGAGTTTAAGCCGCCGGGTCCGGGACTCGAACCGCGGTCGACTACGTGGGAGTCCAGCGACATAGCCATTACGCTAACTGCTGGTCCCACCGACAGTGAGTTCTTAAAACCTTTAATCTGAGGCCAGAACATGTGTGAATGAAGAAAGTGTGCTACAGCTGAAAGAAAGGCGTTTCAGTGTTTCAGTGAGTTTTAGAACCAAAGCATAAAGAAGGTGAAGGCTGAACTAGGAGTAGAAAGAAAAGTAAAAAGAGTGGAAGGGAGACACACAGGAGAGGAATGAGCAGTAACGAGTAGCCAGGGCCTGGGGGGCTGGGGAGAAGACACATTGTTCCTCTCACAGCCGTATCCAGGTAAAGGTTGTGGAGTTCAGTGTGGCCGTGCTACACACCAGCTGTCTCCCTGACAGTCTTGTCTTCTGAGGGAGAGAAGGATGAGGGGGGAATTAGACACGAGGAAGGAGATGAAAGAAAGAGGAGAAATAAGATATATTGGTCTTCTGGATCCTAATTGCTTTCGTATAAATTGAAACAAAATGAGAAGTGTAATGGAGTGGAAGAGAGATAAGTTTCAAATTAAAAGATGACTAAAGTAGAGGATTGCTTGTACGAATGACAGAAAAACGAAAACCTGGTCTGGATGAAATATGAAAGTGAATAACCAAGAATTAGACGACCAAGATCCAAAAAAATCCAATCTTAAAAACAAATTAGTTCATTCTTATTACTTAGAGCTAAATTGTGACTGATTAGCCTGAACTTAGCGCTGTGGTGAGGACACAAGCTAATTTACTAAAACCTTCATCATACACAGCACATAATTATTTTAAAAATGCTCATGTTTCCCAGAGGCAGTGATGGTTGGCAATTTAGATTTAACAGAAAATTAAAATTTTGAAAGAGATATTTAAAATGATCTTATGTCAGGCTTAGTGATAAAAATATTTATAGATTATCTTTAATATTTTATACATTATCTTCTACATTACCTATTTTATACATGTTCTAAAATATTTCACATCAACAAAAGTCTGATACACATATCATATATAAATATACTATTTATATATAACATATATAAGTACATGTATGTATAAAATACACTTCTCTAAATAGATTTCTATTAAGGAAATATTGCATTGTCAGAAAAGTCATGATGTATTTTTTTTTTTTTTGGAGAGATTTTTGCTATAGGGCGCGTGTGCTCGCCAGACAGACAGAGAGAGACAGAGATACAGAAAGCGAGAAATCACCCCCTAGGGGGGATGGCCACGCCGCAATCCCTTCTCCTCCATTCTCTTCTCGGGATCTTGGGCACGCACGCACATGCGCCCGGCGTGAGTTTAAGCCACTGGGTCCGGGACGCGAACCGTGGTCAACTACGTGGGAGTCCAGCGACATAGCCATACGCTAACTGCTGGTCCCGCATGATGTATTTTTTTATGCAAGAATGTATCATAACTTTTTTGACAACCTAACAATTTCCTTTAAAATAAGTAACTAGTGGCCAAAACATGAATGACTTCTAGAAATATATTGACTATAGTATGTTGAAAAAAAAAAACCTGTAAAAATCAAAATGTTGAATAGACATTTCCAAATTCTGTAACTATTTTCCTGCCTAGGAGGTTTTGTAATGAGCCCTGTAGCAACAAGGGAGTTGATCTAACATTAACTCCTGCTTTCCACTGGGGCTTCCCCTGGTAGGCATTCTGGCCTATGCCATCTAAACAGTAACCAGAAAAAGGAACTGAAACAACCCCTGAGGACTTTTGTCAAAGTAACTACATTTAGGCTTCTATCTTCAATGATTGGATTCATGCCCTATTCATTTCTATAGCTCCTTCACTTACTAGAGGGCCTGAATCAGTTTTCACTGTGGAAATACCACTGGAAAGACCAAGATTCAAATCCTAGCTTTACCAATTATAAGTCAGGTCATACCAGCCAACATATTCTTTCCGAGTTTTAGTGTTTTCATCTGTAAAATGGTCATAAAAGTAACTATCTTTTATAGTTGTCAGGAGGATTAAATTAGATTCCAGCTACAGTGCTTAAAATGTAATGGAACTCAGTAAACAATAGATAGTTACCACAGTATCATATGGTAGGCAAAAATTCAATGTCTAGCACATGGTCATTGTTCTACCCACACCATCAGCCTAATGGAGCCAGTCCATCTCAGTGGCTGCCTCCTGACAGACTTCTACTTAAAGATTTTGAATAAGGTTTTGCATATGTATGTATTTCTTATGATTAAAGACATTTTTCAGGCAGGATATTGACTTTGCCAAAAAAACTCAGTTCCACATAAAAGAAGTAGCCTGGTCAAGAGTGACTTTCTCTTGGGGCTTTTTGAAACCAGTGCTGAATGAACTCAGTTCTTTAAGAATAGACATATAGAGAACCAGCAGATGGTGTAATGGTTACATCACTGGACTCCCACATAGTCCAATGTGGTTCGAGTCCTGGACCTGGTGGCTTAAACTCACATTGGGTGCATGTGCGTGTGTATTCAAGATCCCAAGAGGAGAATGGAGGAGAAGGGATTGTGATGTGGCCATCTCCCCTAGGTGGTGATTTCTCACTTTCTATTTCTCCATCTTTCCAGTGAGTACATGTGCTCTATAGTAAAAATCTCTCTAAAAAAAAGAAAAAGAATCAGCACATGGAATTTTCTGAGGAAGTGTTGATACTGGTTAGGTAACTGACTGCATGGAACTGCTTCACAGGTCAAACTCAGAGCACCTGGTCAGGCCTTTGCTAAGATTTAAGAGATCTTATCATGTGTGTAAAGCTAAGGATAACGGGAATGAGCTGATATCATCGCAATGGTCCTTGAGAAATAGAACATGCGTACTCAGGTCTTTCTATCTGAGCATTTAACCATGTGCTAAAAATATATTGGGAGACATGGCCCACATGATTCTAGCTGGAATCAAATATCTTCACCAGGTGAGCAGAGAGAGAGAGAATACAGGCTGCTTATCTCAAAAAAATTTTTTGGTAAGATGTTAAATATTCCTTATTTCCTTGAGGAATTTAAGAGTACAATGATTTATCTAGCGTAGTTAGATACTATTTTAAGAAAACCTGATAATGAGGAATCTCAGTTTGGAATTAATTTTCAGGAAGGCCTTTTCCTCCTGGATTTCTAAGTTGAACCAAATGGTTATCCACAATGCTCCCAAATATTATTGGCAAACCTCTTAATGCTTTTCAGTTTTATATCAGAATAATCTGTTATCCCCATTAGATTAAAGGCTTTTCCAAGTCCTTGCCCCCCCCCCCCCAAATTCATTCATTTTTGTATCACCATCAGCAAGCATGATAGCTGGCACTTGGAGGATATATTATAAATAAATTATGATTTAGTGAGTGGATAAATCAGTGATTGATTACTCATTTAGCAGGGTCATAAGGGACCTTTTAAAACCTGGATTCTTTTGCATACTTAAAGTATACATCAACATAAACAATTTTTACAGAAATAATACCTTATAAGTGAAATATTTAAAAATTTAGACCTGTATAAATTATTAAGATATACAATCAAGTTGTCTGGCAAAGTATAGCAATGATTATGAATTGTAAATTAGAGAGATTAATAATGAACCATTATGTTATTCCTTGAATTGGTAACATTCATAGAAGGTATTCAAATCATTTGATTCAATGGGAGAAAGAAAATATAATACAACTTCGTCTTGATTGCAAATGAATTCCAAATATGTATATATCACATTTTTCTCAGTGAATGGGCTTATTGTTTTCTTAGCAGGCACAAATACCCTTTTTTTTTTTTTTTTTTGAGAGGTTTTTGCTATAGAGTGCATGCACTCGCCAGAAAGGCAGAGAGACAGAGAGACAGAAAGCAAGAAATCATCTCCCAGGGGGGATGGCCACTCTACAATCCCTTCTCTTCCATTCTCCTCTCGGAATCTTGGGCACGCACACACACGTGGCTGGAGTGAGTTTAAGTCACCGGGTCCAGGACCCGAACTGCGATCGACTACACGGGAGTCCAGCGACATAGCCATTGCACCAACTGCTGGTCTCCAGACGCAAATATTCTCATAAGCATTTAACTCCTGAGTGTCTCTTCCTGAGATTATATGTCATGAAAGATGCCAACAGATTCACGCAGAATTATCAACTTCTACCCTTGAAATTTTTATGAATACCCATTTAAATACTATATTGAAGATAGTAAAACCAACTTACTAAAAAAAGAAAACTTTTCTTTTTATTCCAATAAATATGATTTTTGCTATCCTGCCTGTGGTCAGGATATTAAATATGGCTTTTCATATTCATCTTGTGTCCTTCATTCATCGTGGGAATATCAGAAAATGGCAATGAAATTTCTTTGTGGGCAATGAAGAAAAAATAAAGCTTGTGAAACTTTCTTATGACAATGACGGCGACAACGAAAACAACAGGGACAACATGACATCCTTATAACAAGATATTAGAACATGGGTGAGATTGTCTTGCAATTAGCCACGTTTGTCTGACAGGCTTCCCCCAACCTCCACCCTCCTAAGAGAAATTGTGCAGAGCATTTCATTTCAAGCCTCAAAGATTTTTGACAGAAAAAAAAAGAGAAAACTGCAATTTTTGCTACAAAAAGACAGGTGGCGTAAGCAGGCAACATTTTTTTTTTTTTTTAAATATATAAAGTGATTATTTTTTTCTCGGGTCCTTTGAAAAAGCTCGCTTGTGCTCGGGTTTGTGGCTGAGCCCGGTGACGTCATTGAGGCAGTGCGGAGCGGGCGCGGCGACTCCCTATAAGCCGAGGAGCTGTCCGAGTGCTGAACGGTCCGAGAAGCTCACTGGGCGGACGGGAGGAACATGCTGCGGACCTTCTCTGCCATATAAAGAAAGAGGTAAGGCAGCCTTTCTCTTCCATTTACTGGAAAGTTCTAAATTGCGCTGTTCTTCCTTTAATTTCTAGCTGAGAAGAAAAAGACCGTTTGGCAAGCTTTTATCGGTAGAATAACTGAATAACAACCTGCTGCTCTTGAGTCCACGGAAGAATACAACATGCGTACACAGGATAACATCTATGATGCGTTCTACTTGCCGCTGAATATTTATGAACCAGAATGTAATTTAGACCATTTTATGTATGGAGAGTGAAAAAGTTAAGGCTGATATTTTGTTTCTTTCCTTAATTTATCGTTCTTTTCCCCCAAGAACTGTATACAAAGCAGGAATATAATTTTTATGCTTAATATTCTTAACAGTAGGTTCCAATGCTTTGAAGGCTGTTAAGCACATTCGTCATGGAAGCAACCAATTTCAGAACTAGTTTATTTCTTCCCATTGATATTTGGATTTCAAGAACTCTAAATGAACTAACTATATAAAATTATGTTCTGACCTGGTACACTCTGAATAGGCTTACATTATTACCTCCTCATTGTAGTCTCAGGAAAGTAGTTTAAATGATCCCCCAAACAGGCTTTTCCTTTTTTTCCAGAGTGAAATATTATCTTGGGTTTTAGGTCGAGTGGGACTATGATTTAGAAATGAGCATTTTGAATATATGACAAAACATCTATAACTGTATAAATTATTACTGTTGTCATTACGCTTTGGTTGAAAGAGGCTGTATAATGTTTTGCTAAAGATTTTGACAGGGACAGTATCTTTTTTTCTATATCCCAACTAGTTTAATTGCTCAAATCAGATCTATCCACCTGCATGTGTCAAAGCTCTAGTCAGATTTCAATAGAAAAGCCATTTTAAACTTAAGTAGTTTTAATAATAGATATCAAGGGAGAAACAATGTTCAAATTATTTGGATTTTAGAAAATTACATTTTAAATCAAACACTATACAGTATATTAGAGCTGTTGAAATCATCTTCATTACTTAAAAGAATTGTTACCTGAGAAACAAATCTTTTGAGTCTTACTCAAATGCAGGAACTATGTAGTCCAAACTGAGTCTGAATGAATAATCAAAGGATAGGGTTGTTAGGTTGTGATTTAAACCATTGCAATGAATATCCTACTTCAACTCTACAGCAAGCTTACCTCCAAGATCATCATTTTAAATACAAGCACATAATAACCTACATTAGGAGTATTTCAGTATAATGATTTCAAAGAAAATAAATGCAATGACGATTTTACTATTACTATTTCCAATCACAATGTTAGAAATTGACTACCTGGAAGTAATCCTGGAATAAAACCAAGGTGATAAACATATAAATGTATTTTTACTTAAATATAATAATATTATGAATAAAATTTGTCAGAGTAAATATTTATGTAAAGTATCTTGAAAGTATTCTTTGAAATCCTTTAAAAGATTTTTCTTTAAGAAAATTAAGCAATGTAGTTAATGTTAGTATTTAAATAAATATATGTATCTATGCTAAAGAAGTTTCTATAACTACAACCATTTTTAAACTCTAAAAACTAATATGTTGTATGAGAAATGGTATTTTCTACAATTATACCCACATAAATTAGCTTATATATCTCAAAATCATTGTCTAGTAAGATCTCATGAATAACCTTGCAAACTTTTCTGAACACTCATTTAAAACATCACAGTATTAAAATATTTTTCTCAACGTTAGCAATGTCAAATATAAAACATAAAAACTAGAATTCTTTCTAATTCATACATGAGATTTTAAAATGCTGCAGGGAAAAAAATGAATGAAAATTTTAAGTAGGAAGAATTCAGTGCATTGCCTGTGCTTATCTAAATTAGGAGTTGCATAGTGGTTATTTTAAGATTTTCTAACAGTATGAGTCATTTAAGATTTCACAGGTCCATACTAAAATAGACACAGACAGAAGACAAACTGAATCTGAGCACTCACGAGTTCAGAAATAGACTAGTTAAGAAAACTTATGTTCTCTCTGTAGCATCTGTTATTATTTACTATGCACTCTTGAGAGCTGATGTAAAATATAACCACAATTGTATTCTGCAAGATAGTCATGATAAAATTATCAAAAGAAATTTGGAGCACGGAGATTTACAAATAGTTTAATCTGTTATTGTAGTATATTTATTTATAAAGAACTTTATTGAGTAAGCTTGCTATCTGGGACCTGAGAAGATCCATTTTCTGGAGGTTATTAATTGATAGTTGGATTTGTTTTCAGAGAGAGAACAATTTATTTCTGAAAAACAAATGAGACTAGGACTCATTCATAAAGTACTTCAGTATGATTGACACTAACATGCTGTATCACATCATCCTGTACAGTAATGTCACTGCTGCTTTTTCAGTGACAAAATTATTTTAGGTGGATAATTCAGGAAATAAACCATATGTTTTTGATACAATCTTAAGGACTTAACTGTGTGTGTGTGTGTGTGTGTGTGTGTGTATGTGTGTGTGTGTGTGTGTGTGTGTGTATACTTTAGATTCATCCAATACATTATTTTGCCAATGATTTCAATAGGAATGCTACATAGCAAAAACTCATCTTGGGAAGTCTTTTCTCCTTTATTACAAAGAAACAACATGTACTAAAACTCAAACTACAAGTTCCATAAGCAAAAAAATAAAATTTGAGAAACCTCACATGGGTGATTTTGTTATTGTTTTAACCAAGAGAATGCTATGCAATTTTGATGCAAATGAGTAATGATCTTGCTAAAGATTGTTGTACTTAGCTTGTGGGATCATGTAGGGACTATTCATGGATTTAAAGAGGAAAAGTGTTATCCTAAGTTTAATGTGAAATAATCTCTGCCATGTTTTTTAAATTTTTTCTTAGTGGTTAATTATTGTTGTTACTAATATTGCTATAGTGTCTTCTGGTCTGTTTAATTTGTGTTAACTCTTGTTTTCTATCCTTTAAGGAAATCTTTCAAACATGGCAGAATTTAAGACCCACTGGCTTGGAGCAGTCCTGTTTGTTATTCCTTTAATTTTCCTCATTTCTGTGGCTGAAACAGCTTCATTTCAGCGACATCACTTGCTGCAGAAAGAACCAGACCCTGGATTGGGAAATGTTCAGAGGTTTCCAAATCCTGAAATGATCAGAGCTTTGGAATACATAGAAAAGCTCCGGCAACAAGCTCACAAAGAAGAAAGCAGCCCAGATTATAATCCCTACCAAGGTATGTCTCTTCCCCTTCAGCAAAAAGAAAATGGTGATGAAGGTCACTTTCCAGAAAGTTCAAAGGATTCACTGAGTGAAGATGAGTGGATGAGAATAATACTTGAAGCTCTGAGACAGGCAGAAAATGAGCCTCAATCTGCTCCAAAAGAAAACAAGCCCTATGCCTTGAATTCAGAAAAGAACTTTCCCATGGACATGAGTGATGATTATGAGACACAACGGTGGCCAGAGAGAAAGCTCAAGCACATGCAATTTCCTCTTATGTATGAAGAGAATTCTAGGGACAATCCCTTTAAACGCACAAATGAAATAGTAGAGGAACAATATACTCCTCAAAGCCTTGCTACACTAGAATCTGTCTTCCAAGAGCTGGGGAAACTGACAGGACCAAACAACCAGAAGCGTGAGAGGGTTGATGAGGAGCAAAAACTTTACACAGATGATGAAGATGATATCTACAAGGCCAATAACATTGCCTATGAAGATGTGGTTGGGGGAGAAGATTGGAACCCAGTGGAAGAGAAAATAGAGAGTCAAACCCAGGAAGAGGTGAAAGACAGCAAAGAGAACATCGAAAAAAATGAACAAATAAATGAAGAAATCAAACGTTCCGGGCAGCTGGGCCTCCAGGAAGAAGATCTCCAGAAAGACAGTAAAGACCAACTCTCAGATGATGTCTCCAAAGTAATTGCTTATTTGAAAAGGTTAGTGAACGCTGCGGGAAGTGGGAGGTCACAGAATGGGGAAAATGGGGACAGGGCAACCAGGCTTTTTGAGAAACCACTTGATTCTCAGTCCATTTCCCAGCTGATTGAAATCTCAAGGAATTTACAGATCCCCCCTGAAGACTTAATTGACATGCTGAAAACCGGAGAGAAGCCAAATGGAGCAGTGGAACCAGAAAAGGAGCTTGAACTTCCGGCTGACCTGGATGACATCTCAGAGGCTGACTTAGACCATCCGGAACTGTTCCAAAACAAGATGCTCTCCAAGAGTGGCTACCCCCAAAACACCCGGTCATGCTGCGATGGAGACCCTGCCAGATGGGCTCAGTGTTGAGGACATTTTAAATCTTTTAGGGACGGAGGGTACAGCAAATCAGAAACCCGCATATTTCCCCAATCAATATAATCAAGAGCGAGTTCTGCCAAGGCTCCCCTATGGGCCTGCAAGATCTAGAGTAAATCTGCTCCCCAAGGCTGCCTGGATGCCAGATGCTGAAAACAGGCAAACGGCCTATGAAAGCCAGAATGATAAGGATCAAGAATTAGGAGAATACTTGGCCAGGATGCTAGTTAAATACCCTGAGATAATTAATTCAAACCAGATGAAGCGAGCTCCCAGTCAAGGCTCATCTGAAGATGACCTGCAGGAAGACGATCAAATGGAGCAGGCCATCAAAGAGCATCCGAATCAAGGCAGCTCTCAGGAGACTGACAAACTGGCCCCGGTTAGTAAAAGGTTCCCGGTGGGGCCCCCAAAGAATGATGATACTCCAAACAGACAGTACGTGGATGAAGATATGTTAATGAAAGTGCTGGAATACCTCAACCAGGAAAAGGCAGAGAAGGGAAGAGAGCATATTGCTAAGAGAGCAATGGAAAATATGTAAGCAGTTTACAATTGCCCAGCCTTCTCTCCTCCCACCCCTAGCAAACCCCAATATTTCTCTTTAGTGTGTTGACTTTTATCCTGTTAACACTGTAATAATATCTCTAAATGACCTATAGGCAGATGACTCCAGGTCACTGGGGAATCTGCTTCACTTACTCTGAGCTGTTCTCTTGTGTATGGATATGTGTAAATGTTATGACTCCTGGATAAAAAAAAAATCATTATGTCTCTTATTCAAGAAAGATATCTATGATAGTGTTTAATAGTGTATCTAATGGCCATGGCATTGCTGATGCTCACATATGAAAAAGAGTGTCCTATAATTCTCTTGAAAGTTTTTAATATTTATTGAATTATTTTGTTACTGTCTGTAGTGTTTTGTGGAGTATTGGAGCAAAAAAAATAAAGCATTATAAATATATAGTTTTATTTATAAGGCCTTTTCTATTGTGTGTTTAATTGTTGATTAATAAATGTTATTTATGGACAATTTTGGACTCTTCATTGTGGAAAATCAGAGACAATGACTATGAAGAAAGCAGTTTGGAGCCAAAGAGAAAATTGCTACTTTCTGCAGTCAGTCCAGGTAAGAAATAATGAAGTTTAAAGATGTGATCATATCATGCTTGCAGAAGGCAGCATCCTCTAACAGCCCACTATTTAGGTTGACCATGGTTTTTCTCACATATATGATTTAGAGAATAAGTCTTTTAGTGTGACAGTTACAACGCACACCTCTGAGTTATATAAATAAAAGACATTTAAGACTCTCCTACCCACATCTAGCACTAAAACAAACTGAGAAAGAGAAAAGGCTGTGTACATGGCAATCAGAATTGACTACAGGGTGGGAGCAACCTACCTATTCTCATATCACCGTGGTCTATGGAAGACAAGACAGCTGCTTCTTTGTGGGGGTCCAGAGACCCCAAACTAATGAATGGACACTGTCACTGTAGGGATAGACCCCTTTCTGGCCTTGGTGGGCTGGGCAGTGCATAATTATGCAGTGTGCCTCACTTCTGCTCCATTGTATCAGCTCCTAATGCGTAACAGAGAATCAACGATTGCAGCAAAAATAATAGCAAAAAAATATAGAGAGCCAAAAAGTAATAGTCATCAACACACAAGGAAATCAATAACAGTTGTTATTTATTGGGTGCCTATTGTGTACCAGGCTCTGTACTAAACACCTTACATGCTTAACCTCATTTAGTCCACACAATATCCATGCTAAGGTTTCTTTCCACCTCACTCCCTCTGTATCAGGGTAAACAAAACTCAGAAAGTTAAAGAACTTTCCTCAAGTCACCCAGCATGATGAGTTGCCAGGATCTGTTTGCTGGACCACTTCACTACACGACATGCCTCTCTGGGAAGTACCCTTTCAGTTGGGGGATGGGCATTAGTGGGTGAGCAGGGGGGTGTCTCAGTATAGGTCACTTACAAAGGAGGACACACACACGCGTGTGTGTGTATGTGTGTGTATGTGTGTGTGTGTCAGAGGCATGAACAATCTCTGAACTGACAGAAGGTAGTGAGAGGGCCTTGATGCCATGGGGAAAACACTGAATTTGGATTTTTCTACTTCATAATTTTCCCTAGAGTCTTTAATATCCAATTCTGATACAATTTCATGGATTTCTTGACTCTGTGGGTAAGAGGGATTTTAAAGGTGATTATCTCTGCAGTGTTTGTAATAGGTGGTCTCTCCTCTCAAGTACTTTCGAGACAGGGAGTTTCTATCTCACGTGGCAGTCCTATAAATTGAACATTATGGGATACTTCCTCTGCAGAAGGAGCCATCTCATAGACAACCAGTTAACTCTCTGTAGTCCTCTGAGAACAACGTTGTTTGTATTTTTGGAAACATGGAGTGCTGAGATAAGCTCCTATAGATCTACAGTTGGTTAGTGGTGGAGTGGGAGTTTAACTCATAACTAACCATAGCCCTCAGGTATGTGTTCTTTTTTGTTTTGGAGAGGTTTTTGCTATAAGGCGTGTGCGCTTGCCAGAAAGACAGAGAGACATAAAGCACGAAATCATCCCTCAGGGGGATGGCCATGCTGCAATCCCTTCTCCTCCATTCTCCTCTCGGGATCCTCGGCATGCACGCACGTGCGCTCAGCATGAATTCAAGTCACCAGGTCCGGGACTCGAACCACAGTCGACTACATGGGAGTCCAGCGACATAGCCATTACGCTAACTGCTGGTCCCAGGTATGTGCTCTTCCATGCAGGTCTGATGCTTTACAACACATAGAGTCAGGTATCCGGGGAGGTTTGGAAACAAACTGGGACTCTTTCATGTGAAGAGAGCTAGGTTATTTATGTAGTGTAAAGTCTAGGGAACTCTTTTATATGTCACTCCTGATCTTCTTCCTCCTCCTCCTCATTTTCCTTGCCAGAGGGCACATGTGAGAGAGAGAGACAGAAAGAGAGAGAGAGAGAGAATACCCCAATGGGGAAGGTCTCACCATAATCCCCTTTTCTCTAATTCTCCATCCCATCAGGATTTTGAGCATGCACACACATGCTGGTTATATTTTTAAAACCACCAGGGTTGGGGGTGGGTAGTGGGATTCTAGCCACAATCTGGCATGTGTGGTTTGGCTCCCTGTTTACTGGGCTTCCCACCATACTGTGGGGCTAGCCATGGCACTTTTTTCTTTTTTTTTTTTTGGAGAGATTTTCGCTATAGGGTGAGTGCGCTCGCCAGACAGACAGAGAGACAGAGAGACAGAAAGCGAGAAATCACCCCCCAGGGGGGATGGCCACGCCGCAGTCCCGTCTCCTCCGTTCTCCTCTCGGGATCTTGGCACGCACGCACACGCGCCTGGCGTGAGTTTTAAGCCACCGGGTCCGGGACGCAAACCGCGGTCGACTATGTGGGAGTCCAGCAACATAGCCATTATGCCAACTGCTGATCCCAGACACTTTTTCTTAAGCCTCAGTTAAGCTTGAAACTCCATAGTTCCCTAATGCAGATATTTCAGGCATGAAGTTGGCAGTGGAGAGACATTTTAATTTGAGATATGCACTCTCTGCCTGACCTCCCACAGTTGTCAATTAGCACACGTCTTTGTCTTCATACCATCGCCATATCCCCAGCTATTGACTCAGCAGACTTACTTCTGATCCAAAATTGTTTCTTAAATTTTTTCATGATCTTAGTACATTGCTTCCTAGCATAAGAAATTAAGCTCTAAGTAGCATTAGAGGATGTAGATGACACACTAGTTGAAATTAAGGCAATACTGCCCCTCTTTCTATGCAGAATTCTACTTCATTAAGTCAGGGAATAATTCCAGCCCTCCAAGCTGATGCCATCTGCTGGCTACCACTGGAAGGAGAGAGAAATGGCCCTCTTCTAGGATTTCACGCCTCCATCTGTAGAAATTAGAGAGACCTAGCACTCTGTGTGCTCTTGGCAAGATCCCCTCCTACCACCCTTCCTTCCCATCCTCACTCATTGCTTCTCCCGCCTGTCTGTTTTGGGGACTATTAGGATGAATTGAACTGTGCTCTTCATAACTAATAACATTTTCAAGGCTCTTTAGCTCCCACACTCAACACTTCCTAAAGTTTCTGTTTTTTTTTTTTTTTTTTGGAGAGGTTTTTCGCTATAGGGCCCATGCGCTCGCCGGACAGACAGAGACAGACAGAGACAGAGAGACAGAAAGCGAGAAATCACCCCCCAGGGGGGATGGTCACGCCGCAATCCCTTCTCCTCCATTCTCCTCTCGGGATCTTGGGCACGCACGCACACGCGCCCGGCGTGAGTTGTAAGCCACCGGGTCCGAGACGCGAACCGCGGTCGACTACGTGGGAGTCCAGCGACATAGCCATTACGCTAACTGCCGGTTCCCAACACTTCCTAAAGTTTGCATATTAGCTTTTCAGACCCAGGCTCCTACTCCTTCCTATGCAGTACTCAGGGATGTTTTCCAACATACTTTTTGGTACTCAAGGTCAGTCATAAACAAAACACCCATATCCTTAATTGCATCTGTGCATCTCTAACTCCTTGCTCTAATGGACACCTACCTCTCCCAAAGGTTGCTACTTCCATTGATTTCCTCTTCTGAGCTCCAGTATGCTGCTCACAGTACATTTTTCTTCTCTCCATAAAATACCCAACTTTGAACCTCCTGCGTCATCCACTACCCCTCACTATTGCAGTCATGTACTGCCCCAGGTCACTTCCCCCAATTCACTAAAAATAGTAGCTCCTGCTCACTGTCACACTCTCTAGCACTGCTCTGTCTTGGTGCTTGTCCATTTCAGTAGTTGTGGAGATGATTTTTGGAGTATCCCCCTGCCCTCCATCAGGCGCCATCCTCTATCCATTATTCACTTGTATAGTATGCCCTCACCCCCTCCAGTGTATCATAAATCACAATTTCAAACATTTCACTCTAACAGTCACCTTCTCTATTACCAGTGTACTTCTTCTAGTATCTCGGTTTCAATATTTCTACAGACCGAACAAAAGTAATCCATGTAGCAGATCATCTTTACCCTCTTTCTTATCTCCTTTATTCTTCACCATGCACTTACGTTGTCAAGCATAAGTTTTGTGGTTAGTCATTACAATAACTCCCTTGTAAACATTCTTAATTCTCTTTCGCCTTTTGCGTTTCATCGTAATATCTTTGTTAATCAAGAGCTCTAGTTACTTCCAATTCTCCACCCGCTCTTTATTTCTATCCCACAGCTGAACAAAGCAGAAGCAAGACACATAACCACACTGACAGATTTCACTTTAAAATAATGCTATTTCCTGCAAATGGCCCATAAAGTTGCCCTATAATCCTCAGATACCTCCAATCCATTTAATCTCATCACACCTTAGACAATGATAATCTTTCCCCTATGTCCAAAATATGCAACACTGTCTCTACAATTTATGCTTTCAGATGATTATCTGGCTTCCTATTTACGGAGAAATAAATAAATAAATAAGCAATCCAAGGAGATGATCTATAGATGCCCATCTCCACTTTGACCCAGCTACCTGTATCCTAGGCAATGCAGTCTCTGCTTTCCTGTGGTGGTGGTGGTTGGATAACTACTCTGTGCTCCTTTCTTCATGAATCCCTTCACTTGTACCCTCAATCCTGCCTCCTTCTTACTTGAGAACCTTATTTTGGTAATTCTCCCTTTCCTTGTCTTTTCTTTGTTCCAACTTTCCCCTCTCTACTAAATATGAAAGGTTGCTTTCTGCAAAACCAATCAAACAAGCAAATGACCTTACTCAAGTCTTTGTTCAAACATAGACTCAGTGTTGACGTGCTTTCGAAACTTCAGTTTCGCGTATCCTATCCTCTTTCTTGCTCGATTTTTTCCTCCTTGGCACTTTTTACATCTAGCATTCGAAGCTTCCATGTCTGTTTATTGCCTGCTCTTCCACCTCTGGAGTGTCACCTTCCTGAAGGTAGTTATTGTTTGTGTTATTCACTCTGCTATCTTTAGTTTCCTAGATCAGTAATTGGAACATAGTGCACAGAAAATAGTCATTGATTAAATTAATGAATTGCGAATGAGGGAATGTGAAACCAATGAAGAGGGAATAGAATAGGAAGAACTGAGATTGATTTTGAATCTACAACAGTGTAACAAAGTAAGTCTGTTACAAGAATGGAAAGGCCCAGTTGGACTTAACCTATGCTGAGAAACCACTGTGCTCTGCAGGCCCTGGGACCACATGGAGGCCCAGTTTTTTTTTTTTTTTTTTCTTTTTTTGGAGAGGATTTTGCTATATGGCGCGTGCACTCGCCAGACAGACGGAGAGAGACAGAGAGACAGAAAGCGAGAAATCACCCCCCAGGGGGGATGGCCACGCCGCAATCCCTTCTCCGTTCTCCTCTTGGAATCTTGGGCATGCACGCACATGCGCCCGGCGTGAGTTTTAAGCCACCGGGTCCGGGACTCAAACCGCGGTCGACTACGTGGGAATCCAGCGACATAGCCATTACGCTAACTGCTGATCCCTGGAGGCCCAGTTTTGATTCTGAGGCCAACCCAAAGGCTGGAGTGGTGGTGTGCACCCTTAATCCCAGCAACTCAGGGAGAATGAGGTCGTTGGAATGAGAGTTCAAGGTTGGCCTGAGGAATATACGTAACTCTGTGGTCTCACCTGTAGTGCCAGCAGGGGCCAGCAGTAGGAGATTGTGACATGATGAGCTCTTGTCTTAAAACAATAATTAAATAAATAAAAGAATTAAAAAACTTTGGCAAGTATACACTTTTATTATATCAATTTTATTATGTTGTTGTATCAAGTAACCATTTTATTATATCAAGATAGCTGTGATAACTAAATTTACATTTTCACAGAATGAAATTAATCAGGGAAATAAAATTCTTTTTTAAAAAGATATCTTGGGACCAGCAGTTAGGGTCATAGCTATGTCGCTGGACTCCCATGTAGTCGATCGTGGTTCGCGTCCTGGACTTGGTGGCTTTAAACTCATGCTGGACGCGTGTGCGTGCGTGCCCAAGATCCCGAGAGGAGAATGGAGGAGAGGGGATTGCGGTGTGGCCATCCCCCCTGGGGAGTGATTTCTTGCTTTCTGTCTCTCTGTCTCTGTCTGTCTGGCGAGCGCATGCGCCCTATAGCAAAAACCTCTCCTAAAAAAAAAAGATATCTTTTATTATTATTTTTTTTTACCTTCAATCGCTGTATATCATTACAGCATACAAAATGAATTTTCATCCAAAGATATTACCATCCACATCATCATCAATAGATAACTTTCCATTTTTGTGTCTCTTAAATATTTTGCTTCTTTCTTTTCTTTTTTTTTTTTTTGGAGATTTTTGCCTTAGGGAGCATGTGATTGCCAGAGAGAGAGGCAGTGAGAGGGAAAATGACAAATCACAACTACCCTCCTCTCCCCCTGGGAGGATGGCCACATCGCTATCCCTTCACCTCCATTTTCCTCTAGGGATTGGGCATGCACCATACACATCCAGTGTGTTTTAAGTCACCAGGTCTGGGACTTGAACTGTGGTCAGCCATGTGGGAGTCTAGTGATGTAACTGCTATACCATTTGCTGCCCCCTCTTCATTCTTTTCTTGATTAGATTTCAATATCCTTGTTTAGCAAGTCTTCTGTAATTGCCTGAAACCTAGCAGAGCAGCACTGGGACTCATTTACCTTTATAATTTAGCAAGAAGGGGCGAGTCAGGGTTGTCAGCCTGTAGAAACTGGGCCCTGCTATTTTTTTCACTTTAACTTATACATTATCAAAAGGGCCCACACCATGATTAAGCAATCCTCTGAGATGCCGTAGTTTTCTAGCATTATAAAATTACAGTTATTTTGGTATTTTTAACAATACAGATGAGAATTACAGTTATTTTGCCTCACAGAGGAAAAAAATGACTGTTATTATAATGCTATGGAGATTAGTTCACATGCTGATAAAAGTTATGCCAGCCTGAATAGGGAGCTACCAGGGCTGATGCTGTTTATGCTACGACTATTATTCCTGACAGCCGGAAGTCTAGGAAGCCCCAGGGACTTTGATCAGGGAACTTCTGAACAGTGAAAGGAACCAGGGATTGAAAAGCCAGTAGAGTTTTCTAGGGAGTTTAAGCCTTTTGATTTGGAACAAAGATGACAATTTGTCTGCAAGTGTGCAGACAGTATCCACCTTCTAGATGGTTTATTACAGCAACCATCAGCATTTTTTTTTTCTGGAGGACCAAAGCCACAGTGTATTTATAGTTAATTTCCATATCGTTTGCATATGCCTACAACTACTCTGCTTTCTATTCTCAGGACAGTTTTACATAGAAATGTTATGTTGATATCTTCAGGTTTGTTATTTTAACAGACTCTTTTTTCCTTTGGTGCCCTTTGGATCATTATCATTGATGTGTCTTCTGGACGTCACAGAGGAACAGTGGGTGGCGGAGTGGGGAGACCGGATGAACTGTTTATGGTAAGACATAATGAGGTCATAACCACCTTGGGACCTCTCCTGCTCCACCACATACTCATATCTTGATGCCTTTGGTTCCTCAGCATTCAGTACTCTTCCCTCCTTTAGCTACTGTGAATATTTTAATCATCCTTCAAGGTTTGCTATATAACTCTGGCTGGCCATGTTGACCTGATCTGTCTCACCTATTGCAGTCACAGGCTAGGTCTGACTAACCTTTGGTAGCCTCTACACTGTTCAACACTGTCTTTCTCTCTCTCTTTTTCTTTTTTTCTCTTTCTTTCTCTTTTTCTTTCCTTCTTTCTCTCTCTCTCTTTCTTTCTTTCTTTCTTTCTTTCTTTCTTTCTTTCTTTCTTTCTTTCTTTCTTTCTTTCTTTCTTTCTTTCTTTTCTTCTTTCTTTCTTTCTCTCTTTTTTCTTTCTCTTTCTTTCTTCTCTTTCTTTCTTTCTTTCTTTCTCCCTTTCTTCCTTTTTCTTTCTCTTTTTCTTCTTTTCTTTTCTTTCTTTCTCTTTCCCTTTCTTTCCTTTCTTTCTTTTTTGTTTGTTTAGAGAGATTTTGACTACAGGGTGCATGCACAGGCTGAAGAGATAGAGACACAGAGAGAGAGAAAGAAATCATCCCCTCTCCAGAGGGGATGGCCACACTGCAATCTCTTCCCCTCCATTTTCCTCTTGGGATTTTGGGTATGCACACACATGTGCCCAGCTTAAGTTTCAAGTCACTGAGTCTGAGACTTGAACTTGAGTCAGCCATGTAGAAATCCAGTACCTTAATCACTATGCCACCTACTGGCAATGCTCTTTTTTCATATGAGGTGCTCAGGATGTGTGTGTTGAATAAATGAACAGATATTATCCAAGCATATCTTCTTCTTTGTTGTTTTGTGCATGTATCACCTCAAATCTATTTAATAGATAAGAATAAAGTATCTCCTATGAACCCCACATAATTGTCTGAAGGACTCTTTGATCTTGATGTTTTCAGAACACCTGAACTCTGTTTCACAGAATATCTAATTTAATATTTGGTTAATTTGAGTCTGAACTATATCCTACATCTCCACTCTGGCATCCTCTTTTGGTAAGAACTTATTTTCTCATCATAAGATCAACAAAAAGTAAAGAGCTTTGTGTTTTGTACATTGAAGTCTTCACACATATCTTACTGGGTAAATTTAAACCACCACAAAACAATTTAGACTTTTTAATATTGACTGGCATGTCAATTGTTGTATTATAGCTCAAAGAGCACCCGAATTTCAGTTCCAGAAAGTTCTCTAACTTGATGCATGATTAGAAAACTTGAAGAGATTCTGGGACCAATGACAGAGAGCAAGAGTGAAATCCTGGTTTTCTCCCTTACTTGAATGGGCATTTAATCTAGCTAGGTCTGAAGGTGGAGATTATACTTACCTTGTAAGACTATTGTGAGAATTTTTTGACATCATATGTGAATTAACTTTACCATGCCTGGAACAAAATAGTTGCTAAAAATAAGGCAGACTTGCCTAGTCAATTAACCAATAGTTATTACTAGCCATTTGCCATGTGTAAATCCCACTCTTAGACATATTGTAGGAAGAGGGATATACGTAATGTATGTAATGTAGTTCCACATAAATAGACTGCATTATAAAAGCACTTTTACTCCATTTACAAACAGGATTATTTCTCATGCTGCAGTTATTTTGAGAAAGTGGTTTGCGATGAAGCAACAAGTTCTGATTCCATCTGTCAAGGGGTTCAATTTAACTGAGGCCATTTCATGAGAACTGGAATGCTCAGAAGTCTGTGGGTGGTAGGAACCAACACTTTAAGTTTATTTTAAGCTTAAAATCCCAATTCATGATAAAATTGCCCCATATGGACAGGAAAAACTGATGAGCTCAAGTTTCAATTTAATATGATTGTCCATTCTGCATACTGACCAAATCCCATCATGAAAAAAATGAATGTGCAATGAGATAATGAAGACTTTACATTTTTAATTTTTTCTCTACAGCCCAGAGATGATGCAATGCTAAGCTAACCCCTGTTGACTTCACATACCTATTTAATAACCATTGTGTTTAAAAATGCAACATAGATTTTAAAAGAAGCAACAAAATCATTCCTTCTTGGTCTTCTTATTCACAGACATTGAGCAGTGAACAGGCTAAAAAGTAAATAACTCAGAAGTCCCCCCCAACCCTTTTAGTAATAATCCCATAATTCAGTTCATTTTGAACCAACAGGTTGCTATGGTAGCAGGAGAGCCAGAGTTATGGCATTGAACCGTTCTGCAATGTGAAATCAGTGCAGTACAGGAGGTGCTTCAACATTCATGAGTCGGGTGGAAGCAAATTTCCTTTAACTACAGGCTCTCTGCATCTTTAAGAAAATATGAATCAAAAGGTGGCAGTGCCAACCTGAGCCTCTTTACAGCTTAATAGCCTTTCCAGAGTGCTGGATGGAGTAAGCCTTGATCTGTGATTTTTATTTATTGAGCTTAAGTTTTGATCCTGATAAGACCTATATTATTAAAGGGAAGCTGCATGCAACCAAAATGAATGAGAAGCATCTCTAATTACACGTTCTATATTTCTATTCATTTTCAGTCGGTGCTAAGAGAAAGGTTTAATTTTTAAACAATGTCTGTGTTCAGGCACACTGGAACTGTCATAGCTAGAACTTTTGGAGCACAGAATTGAGTATGAAATGTTCACTTATGAGTCTGTCCATTATGTGAAAAATACCTTCCTAGTATAATGCATAGATGTATGTAAATATAATATGTATAAGATATATGATATATATGTGAAAACATTGTGAATATATCCTATGACTATGTACATAATACTCATATGTGCAACAAAAAGGCATTTTCCTCAGGACAGTCATACAATGTGCTTCATATATATCAGCATTATCTGCATACATATGTAAATGTATAAGTATACATGATCATTTAGTCTACATATTTAGGTCTAAATAATTTAATGATTATTAATATCACCTAATAGCTCTTCCCACTTCGTCTTCATAGAGGTTATAATTTCTCCTTTACCCAGCTGGAATCCTAACCTTTCTGGATCAGCTGCAGCCATAAAATTAAAGAAACATAACTGTGAAATATTGGTACACCAACAGGTCGGCCTGATCTCATACGTGCACAGTTTCTTCTTACTTATTAAGAGTTGGAAGCATCTTGGGACTAGAGTTGCATTAGGGGTAGAGATGCATAGGGTCTAGTCCATTCGAGACTTAGCATATCTCCATGGAGATGTTCCAGTGAGGGAGTTAAAGGGAGGAGAAATGGCCCACTGACGCTTTATGCTTTATGCTTCAGTGATGTGGCATATTGTATTCCTTCCACATTCATGGTCCTTACTCTTGTCTTCCTGCCAAGCCTCTCTCCATCCTTTAAGATCTGACTTTGTGAAGTCAGTTCAGACATTGCTCTTGTTTCTGTCTTGTACACCTTGCCTTCACCATCCTCCCAACTTTATTCCTTTTCTCCTTTGTAGTAACTAATCCTCTAAGAACTTACTACATTTTATTGAAATTTATATGCTCTAACATGGGAAATCATTATGCTTCCTTTTTTCTTTTAAAAAAATTAAAAATTGCTGTAGGGTGTGTGTGCTTGCTGGAGAGAGACAGAGATAGAGAGGGGGCTGGGGGAGTGAGAGAGCACGCCCTGGAAGGGTGGCCATGCTGCAATCCCTTCACCTCCATTCTCCTCTAGGGCGATAGGGCATGCATGCATACACACCTGGTATGTTTTTCAAGTAGCCAGGTCTGGGATTCGAGTTGTGCAGCTGATCCTGTGGGATCCAGCTGCCTTAGCCAAGCCATCAACTGGCTGTATCTTTCTCTCTTTTTTTCTTTTCAAAAAAAATTTTTTTGGGCATAGTGTGTGTGCGTTCACTGGAGAGAGAAAGACAGAGAGAGAGCAGAAAAATAAGAAATCACCACCCAAGGGAATGGCCACACCACAATCCCTTCTCCTCCATTATCTTCCTGGGATTATGGGTATGTGCACACCCATATACAGCGTGTTTTTCAAGCTGCCACATCCAGGACTCAAATTGTGTAGTTGGCCATGTTGAAACGAGCTGCCTTAATGACCACACCACTAGCTGGCCCAATCATTATGCTTGAAATATGAATATTAAATTAGTAGAACATTAAATATGTAGAAGAAACTGTGATTTTTGTTTTGTTTCTACACATTCAGCATCCCATTCCTTCTTTCTTCTGGTCACAATAGCACAGTTTCCTTTAGGGTCTTGTCTCTTTCCCTATCTCATGTATATCTCTGGGGCTGGAAGCTTGGCACTTCTCCCTACCCCTGTAGCTCCAGAGCCACATGGAGTCTCTGACTTAGATAATTTTGTTCATAGTAAAGTGTCAGGGAAAGGCATGTCATCCAAGCTAATCAAAGTTCTTCAAGAATAGGTATGTGCATTCTATGAGAGAGAATGTCTTGAGACTTGGAACATCTTATTCCCAAATATATCTATTGCTTTTTGGATAGCTAGGCCTGAGGTTGATAAAGGACATGGTAGATACTTAGAGGAAAGTGTCCAGGGGAAACTGAGATAACTCAGTAAGTAATTACAGAACAGAGAACAGATCACGAGTCAGGGCAGTCCCAGACTTCAGCCTGAAATGTCATCAGGACAAGCATCTTTCTTTTTTTTTTTTTTTTTTTTTTTTTTTTTTTGGAGAGGTTTTCGCTATAGGGCGCGTGCGCTCGCCAGACAGATATAGACAGAGAGACAGAAAGCAGGAAATCACCCCCCAGGGGGGATGGCCACGCCGCAATCCCTTCTCCTCCATTCTCCTCTCGGGATCTTGGGCACGCACGCACATGCGCCCGGCGTGAGTTTAAGCCGCCGGGTCCGGGACTCAAACCGCGGTCGACTACGTGGGAGTCCAGCGACATAGCCATTACGCTAACTGCTGGTCCCGAGGACAAGCATCTTTCAAGTGGACAGGGGACATGGTCTCAGGATACCAGCAGGGTGCTCCTGGAAACAGATTCTGAACACCCCTGAAAGAAAATAGAAGGATGCAGGTTTGGGCAGAGGACGCTGTGAGACTGACACAGATACGGACGTGAAAGTTGCTGGACACCCACTGGGACACTCCAGAGCCATATTTGAAGAGGAGTCCTGCCTGCAGTGGGATGGCTGGGCCTCACACACTGGTACATGGTGATCACCAGGAGAACATGCCTAAGTTATCACTCCATTGCTCAGATACTAGCCAGGGCCCCCTGAAAGCAGTGGGACCCCAGATTGAAAGCTGAGACAGACCTTGAAGGAACTAACACCAGGAGGCTCTTGAACAGCCACTTGTAGCTGGGCCAAGAGCTGTTTCTTGAAAGAGAATCTGAGAGATGCATCTCCATGTCTGGAACATCTAGAGACTAGAGTGAGGTGGTGACATTGCATCAGAGGACCCCAAATCCTTCCTGGGATTAGAACCTTCCCCTGAACTGCTTATTCTGTACTCTGGACAACATTTTCAGGAGAAAAGCAGAGGAGATAGTAGAAATGAAGAGGTTTAGTGTTTTTAACAAATGAAAGACTATTTCCTAAAGAGGCTGTGAGTTATTGGGTTGGACATTGGATTATTTGTTTTTCCTCTAATTTAGTAATGAGGATTCAGGAAAAAGGCTAGATCAGTTAGAGGCAAAAAAATACATATACACTTTTTCTTTGTAAGTAAGGAGTAGTTGAATTTTGTGACCCTGTCTAATTGCTTTGGAGAACACTTATGTTCTGTTTCTGGAAAGTACTTCCAGGAAGTGATTATGTATTTTGTAACTCACTCTATTTTTTCTTTCTTTCCCGTTTTCTTTCTCTCTTTCTTTCTTTCTTTCTTTCTTTCTTTCTTTCTTTCTTTCTTTCTTTCTTTCTTTCTCTTTCTTTTTTTCGTCTTTCCCTTTCTTTCCTTTCTTTCTTCTTTCACTTTTGTTCTTTTCTTTCTTTTTTTTCTCTCTCTCTTGTTCCTTAAAGATTGGGAGTGTTACGGAAATGAGAAGAAAATTTTTCTTTTTTTCCTTTCCTTTGATAATGTATTTCTTACCTTGCATATATATTATAAATCAGGAGTAGAATGTAAGAAGGAAAACTGGATCCTTGCAGCAAAAGCATGTTGGATGGTAAGTCTTAATTGAGGATTTTGAAGTAATGTGATTTATTGATTGCATGTTACAAATTGTAGCTTATATACTTTTACTGTATCCCAGGACACAGAAACACTCAGACAGTCTGGCTGACTTCTCTATAATAGATGAAACAACTCTAGGCCCTTCAGTCTTGTGACTGGATCAGGCTATAATAAAAATAAAAATAGGGCTTTAGAGCTGAAACCAGGAGAATGGGACCATAGGTTTTTTTTTTTTTTTTTTTTTTTTTTTTTTTTTTTTTGAGAGGTTTTTGCTATAGGGCACGTGTGCTTGCCAGAAAGACAGAGAGAGATGAAGAGACAGAAAGCGAGAAATCACCCCCCCCCAGGGGGGATGGCCATGCTGCAATCCCTTCTCCTCCATTCCCCTCTGGGAATCTTGGGCACGTATGCACACGTGCCCGGTGTGAGTTCAAGCCACCGAGTCTGGGACGCAAACCACGGTCGAGTACATGGGAGTCCAGCAACATAGTCATTAGGCTAACTGCTGGTCCTGGGGCCATAGCTTTCTGCTGAATTCATTCATTATACTTCATACTGCTATGACTCATTCATTTATTTTCATTTTGCTATTGTAATGATCTATTATTTGCTCTTTATTAAATGTAGGGCACTAATGGTTTGCATGACAAAGATAAATAAAACATAAAAGTTTGTATTTATGTTTCTCATAGTCTAGTTAGGGCAACTGTCTTATAAAAGTGTTTATTTGTGAAAACAAAACTGTACAAAAAAGTATGAAAAAAATCTACTAGGGTAGTAAGAGCACTGACAAATGAAGGAGATAAATTACAGAACAGCTTTGATTTCCCTGCTCTACATAGTAGATGCACAGACCTAAAATGGACAAATGACAAAATAAACACATCAAATCAAATAATAACAAAATTTTAAAAAGCATGTGAACCTGAGGGCCAGCAGGTGGGATAGTGGTTAAGGTTGTGTGTACATGTGTGCCCAAAATTCCAAGAGGAGAATTGAGGAGAAGGAATTTTGTGTGGCCTTCTCGGGGGGGGGGGGGCTGTGATTTTTCACTTCTGTCACTCTGTCTCTCTATAGTGAAAAAAAAAATCTGTCAAAAAAGAAGAAAAAAAAAGCATGCAAACCCGAGCGAGGTTATAGACATAAGTATAACAGCCTAGAAGCTCTTACTCAAACTTTCTAGGCAATTTTTAGTGCCCTCCACCTCACATATTATGGTACTCTCTTTATTCTCTGGGATAACTTTGGAGTGATGCAAAATATCCCAGGAATTGGACCTCGAAGGAGTAGTGTCAGCCGAGACTGGTTCTGATTTTTGCAGGCTCTTTGGAAGGATGATGAAGATGATTTGGAAGGATGAGTGTGGGAGAGAGCAATTTGGGGGTAGGGAGACTAATGTACTTCCCAAAGACCTGACCTCTCCCTATGCCTTAAACTGAATGCTTCTCACACTTAAGAACACACATGGGCCACCTGGAGAGCTAGTTAAAATGCAGATTCTGGCTCTGTATGTCTTGGGGAGAGGGACTGAGACTGTGCGTTTATAAGGAGGTCCCCAGGGAGGCTATTGTAACAGGTTTGAGTTCCACACTTTGAATAACAAGGCTCAGGAATATATTGTTTCTGGGTGAGGTGGAGGACAGCACCTCCTGACACTATAATTAGTCTGACGTAAATGAGACACAAATGGATTTTCTTTGTTAACATTGGATTTTCTATTTTCTGGCATTTTCTATTCCTGGGGCCCGTTTTTGGATTCATTTGTTCCTAATATCTTTCTTTTTCTTTTCCTTTCATTCTTTTTTTTTTTTTTTTTTTGAGAGAATTTTGCTATAATGTGTGTGCGCTTGCCAGAGAGACAGAGAGAAACAGAGAGACAGAAAGTGAGAAATCACCACCTGGGGGGATGGCCATGCCACAATCCCTTTTTCTCCATTCTCCTCTGGGATTATGGGCACACACTCACACGCATTTGGTGTGAGTTTAAAGCTGCTGGGTCTAGGACTTGAACTAGAGTCGGTCATGTGGGAATCCAGCACCTCAATTACTATACCACCTCCTAGTCCCTCTAGTATCTTTTTATAGTCATCTTTATCTTCTTTCTCTAAGAACAATAGTAGAGAATTAGAAGACTAGAGTCCATGTCCTTATTACAAATAACTTTGTATACCAGGAAAATTTACACTGTTCTGGTCTTAGTTTCCTCATTTGTAAAAGCAATCAGGAGCCAGATGAGTTACAGGGCTCACTCATTTCAGCACTTGAGCACAGTGTCTGTGGGTCTGAGAATGCCTTGTCCATGAAGACACTGTTGTCATTTTATGCTGTGGTATTGATTCCTCTCCAGGAGGATTGCATTGGATTTGCTCTTATCTCTAATGGTAGAATGAAAGGTTTAGATCCTTGATAATAGACTGCCTTAAGCAGCAAAGAGGTGCTGAATGGGAAAAGATGCCCTTCATAATGTCCCTGAACTTTCAGTGTAGAAACTACCTTTTCTTCCAAAAAGCGCAACTGGTAGTTTTGGATGGGAGTAAGAGAAGAGGGAGCCATCTCACCCTGTGTTGGACAATAACGTCATGCAATCTTCTTTCCTTTGAGCGTGGCATGGAGGCCATGGGTGGGAGGGTGGGAAGGCCCTGAGGGCATATAGTCTGCATCTGGGTGACATTCCAGCTCGGTGATAATTACGTTTATTGATTGTAAAAGGAACAAACAGGTGACTCACACAATTTCCAATAGGTCATTGGCATTAGAAAGCACAATCTTTTGTGCTGTAAAGTTAACAGAATTGATTAATCCAATCACACACATTGTACGTTAAACATGGTTGTTTGCCAGCCTTCTCTACTTCATTCTGATAAACACCTTCCTTGGATCACAGAGAGCAACTAATTCTAGTAATTGGAATGGTGAGTAGGATTATCCAATCTGAAGAGACATTGCTCTGATGGAGAAATAAACAAGGGGGAATTTTAAAAACTCTTCTCCCACCTTGTGTATACACATTACCTTCACATGACCGAGGACGGGTTCTAGAACAATAACTGCCATATACATGTCTTCAGATGTATTAGAGCCTTAAACATTTTATGTAGAATGTACCTATATTAAACAGGAGTACCTATATTGTGGTTACAACTTTCAAAAAGGAGATTATCTGGAGTACCTGTATTTGTGATTTGTAAGTAGGGATTAATAATGTCCCTCTAAATCTTTCTTTTTGAAAATGATACCTACAAATACTATGGATTCTATGTCCTAAGTGTGCCTTTAGTTAATCTCTTCTCCAGTCTCCTGGCACTGTTGTAGAGTAGGAAGCTTCATTATCGCTTGCTTTGATAGATTCAACTATTCTTCATGCATCCATTTTGACCCTCCTTCAAAACATCCTCTGTGTTACACATAATTTGATATGTCACTACATTGCTTTAAACAATTTTATTTTTAGATGAAAATAATTTATTTCTAAGTGGGGGAAACACTGGAAGAGGAGTGGGTAAGACAAAGACAGAAAGATAGAAATAGAGATTTGTGTAATCAAGTCAAAAGCATAAGAATAATGAGAACTTAAATCTTCCCAGGAAATTCTGAGAACCACATATGCATTGCAGTTAGCCTACCAAAGGACCAAAGATGCTGGGGTATTTATATACCAACTCCCATCAATCACTGGTGGAGGGTTGTGCTATTGATTTTAATTCTCTGGCACTTATAGACTATTTCTGGAAGGTATGGAAATGCAAGTGTGAACTGAGAGGTAAGGACAAAAGGGTCACTGACAACATCTATGGTCTGCCCCTTGCATCACTGAGACCCACTCATGTGCCAGCTTAGGTTCTCTAAGTCCTATTAGTGATTCTTTGAGGTGATGGCTGGTCACACAATTTTTTGTTTGTTTTGTAATTGTTTATCACATAAGGTTTTTCCCCCCTTTTATTTTATTTTTTCTTTTTAATATTCAATCACTGCATATCTTTACAACATACAAAATGAATTTTCTGACCAAGAAAACACTGTACATTAGTCCAGTGAAAGATATTACCATACACATTATCATCAACAGATAATTTTCTATTTTTGTGCCCCTTAAAGGTTTTCCTTTTTTTTTCTACTTTGATTCTTTACCTCCCACCTTATCTCACTTCCCGCCCTCCTCCCACACTGTCTCTAGTATCCACAGTTGCTCTCTGTTTTCATACCTTCCCATCTTTCAGTTTCTACCTTAGAGTTCAGATATTCAGTATATACTGAGGGGGGACATACAATGCCTCTTTCTCATAGTCTGGCTTGCTTTGCTTTGCAATAAATCTTCCATATTCATTCACTTTCTGTCAAATGCCAGGGTATTATTATTATTATTATTATTTGCTATAGGTGCATGTGCTTGCCAGACAGATAGAGAGAAAGTGATAAATTAACTTCCAGCGGGGATGGCCATGCCACAGTCTCTTCTCCTTAATTTTTTTCTTGGGATTTTGGGCATGCATGTACCCAGTGTGAGTTTCAAGCTGCTGGATCCAGGACTCAAACCCTGGTCAACCATGTGGAAGTCCAATGCTTTAAACACTGCAACACTGCACCACCTGCTGACCCTAGTTTCATTGTTTTTGTTTGTTTGTTTGTTTATTTGTTTTTAATGGCTGAGTAGTATCCTACAATGTATATGTACCACACTTTTTCAATCCATTCCTGTGTTCTTGGACATTTGGGTTGGTTCCATGTCTTACCAATAGCAAATAATACAACAATAAACATGGATGTTCCAGTGTTTTTCTGGGAAGAGTGCATTTCTATTCTTTGGGTAATGCCTAGGAGTGGAATTGTTGGATCATATAGTAGTTCTATTTGTAGGTCTTTGAGAAACCTCCATATTGTTTAATTTATATTCCCACCAACTGTGAAGGAGAGTTCCATTTTCACCACAGCCTCATCAGCACTTATTCTTTATTTTTTTTAACCTTAGCCATTCTGATGGGGTTAGGTGTTATCTCAATGTGGTTTTGATAAGCATCTCCCTTATGATAAGGGATGTTGAACATTTTTTTTTTTTTGGAGAGGTTTTTTCGCTATAGGGCGCATGCGCTCGCCAGACAGACAGAGAGAGACATAGAGACAGAAAGCGAGAAATCACCCCCCGGGGGGATGGTCACGCCGCAATCCCTTCTCCTCCATTCTCCTCTCGGGATCTTGGGCACGCACGCACACGCGCCCGGCGTGAGTTGTAAGCCACCAGGTCCGAGACGCGAACCGCGGTCGACTACGTGGGAGTCCAGCGACGTAGCCATTACGCTAACTGCTGGTTCCCAACATTTTTTTTTTCATATGCTTTTTGGCTGTTCATCTATCTTCCTTGGAGAGTTGTCTGTTAAACTCATTTGCCTACCTTTTAATTGTATTGAACTTATCCCCCCCCCCCCCCCCCCAACCTTGAGTAAGCTGCTTGAATTCCCTGTATGTTTTGGTTATCGGCCTCTTGTTTGAGGAAGAGTTTGTAAATTTACTATTCCCATTCTGAGGATTGTCTATTCATTCTAATTATTGTTTCTTTTGCTGGACAGAAGCTTTTTAACCTGGTGCAATCCCATTTACCTATTTTTGGGATTATTGCTTGAGCTTTGGTGGTCTTATATTTAAGAAGTCTTTACCTACTCCAGTGTCTCCAAGAGTTTCTCCTGTGTTTTCCACTAGTAGTTTTATATTTGAGGTTTTATGTTTAGATCTTTGATCAATTTTGAGATGATGTTTGTTAATGGTGAGAGATACAGGTCCAGTTTCATTTTTCTGCAGGTGGATATCCAGTTTTTCCAGCACCATTTGTTGAAGAGATCTTCTTTTCCTCCATTGGATTGTCTTGTGCTCTTTGTCAAAAATCAGTTGACTGTATCTTTTAGGGTTTATTTCTAAGTTCTCTATTCTGTTCCATTGATCTACCTGCCTGTTTTTGTGCCAATGCCATGCAATTTTGATTACCACAGCTGAGTAATATATTTTGGGGTCGGGGGTGAGATGCCGCCTCTTTTATTCATAATAAATCCTTCCAGTCTATGGCATAGACTCAAGAATCATTATCTTGGCATTGTAAGATCTCCATGGTCTTGTATTTGTCTCTGTTATCAAGCTTTCTCCCCCACCACTTTTCAAAACGCATCTCTACACAACAGCTCACTATCTTGCTTGCAGCTCTCCAAACATGTGATGATTTCTTCCTCTACTGGGATTTTGCAAATACTGTCTATTTGTCTGAAAAAGGAAATCCCTTACTACCTATCCTCCTTCACTCCATTTGGTTTTCTATTTAGCAAACACTTATTCTTCAAAGTCTAGCTCATGGATAATTTCTTCCAGGAAGCCTTCTATTTGACCCGCATCATGAGGCCCTTCTGTGTGCTCACATACTGCTCTGAATAAATATAATAGTAGTTATCATGCTGTATCATATTTAGTGATTTACTTTTCTAACTTGCCTGCTAGACTGTGAGGTCATGGAGCACTATGTACTAGGTCTTAGACTTCTGATTATTTCTTTCTCTCTCTTTTTTTTCCTGAGAGATTTTTGCTATAGTGTATGTGAGCTTGCTGGAGAGACAGAGAGAGATAGAAAGTGAGAAATCACTCTCCAGGGGTTATGACCATACTACAATCCCTTTGCTTCTGTTTTCCTCTCAAGACTTTGGGTATGCACGCATACGCTTGGTGTGAGTTTCAAGCTGCTGGTCAGGGACTTGAACCGTGGTAGACCTCATGGGAGTCGAGAGACCTAACCATTATGCCATCTGCTGGTCCCCTGATTATCTAACTCTTAAGATTAGTATCTAGGGGCCAGGAGGTGGTGTGGTGGTTAAGGCACTGAATTCCAATATGGTCGACCATGTTTTAAGTCCTGGACCTGGTGGCTTGAAAATCATGCTGGGTGCATGTGCATGTGTGCCCAAAATCTTCAGAGGAGAAGAGATTGTAGTGTGGCCATCTCCCGGGGGGGGGGGGAGTAACATTTTTTTACTTTCCCTCTTTCTGTCTCTCTGATGAGCACACACACAAAGAGTATTGTCTAATCTGTAGTATATGTTTGTGTTCTGCACAGAGAAATTAAATTAGAATTAGTGTAATTCCACAAAAGGCAAATAATTTAAGATAACGTGGCTTTGAATTTTATCTATGTTCTCTTCTGTAATTAATTATTGTGTCTAGAAATTCATTTAAAATTTATCAGATGAGATGGTAATAGACTTTTTTAAATAAATGATTATTACAAATGTTTGTGAGTAGAGCAGTTGCTCAACTATTTATGCAAGTTTTATTCTATAACATTTACAGTTCAGGTCAGTCAGAGTCCAGCTTCATAGCCTAGTGGTTAAAAGATCTGGATCTCTCATGGCGACCATGATTTGAATCCTAGTCGGGGGGCTAGAAAAACATGCCAGGTGAGTGTATGTGCACCAAATCCTGACGGAATGGAGAAATGGAGGACAGAAGGGACTACGTCTTGGCCCCATCCCACTGGGTGGTGCTTTCTTCCTCTCTGTCTCTGTCTCTCTCTCTTTCTGTAGAGTGCATGCACCCTTTAGCAATTAAAAAATATTTAGGTCAGTAAGTTCTTTGATTTTGTGCACTAAAAGATTTCTCCTGTGGAATTATTTTTAAGAAATGCGTTCTGTAAAGATTATTTTTTGACAGTAGTGAGAAGGTGGTAATTATTTTATAGCCAGTAAAAGAAAAAAGTGCTATGTTTTAACTTTTCTGTTTAAAATCATAATCTTTCAAAAAATGAAAAACTCAACACCTAGACTTAATGATGTCATTTTGTTATATCTGAATCATAACTACTTTATAAAGAAAATGTTACCAATGTATATGAAAGCCCTCTCCTCATCATTTTTTCTTCTAATTGTCCTCCTATATGTAGCCATTCATTCATTCATTCATTGTTTTTTATTCAAAGATAATTACTGAGTACCTGCTATTTTTTAGGTACTTTTGTAGGTATGAGGAATAGCTATAAGTTTCTCCTTTGAGCAATGTACAACCTGATTTCTGATTGTAAACACCACTCTTCAAGTTTATGTATAATAATCAATACCAACATATGGATTTATACATTTATCATATGTGTATATACTAATACTTAAAATTATGATATACTATATAAATTATGTTACATATTTCATTAACACATAAATTTAGTATGAATAATATTGAATGAAATAGTATATTTATAATGTACTAGGAGGATATTATTTTCTATTTTTTCCCCTCATAATTATGTTTTGTGATTTCTTAAATTTGTCCTGCTTAGTTCATTTTTAAAATTTTATTTTATTTGGAGAGATTTTTTTTCTATAGGGTGGATGTGTTCTCCAGAGAGACAGAGAAACAGAAAGCAAGCAATCACCCCCTAAGGGGGATGGCTAGGCCACAACCTTCTCCTCTGTTCTCCTCTGGGGATTTTGGGCATGCATGCACACACATCTGGCATGAATTTTAAGTCACCGGGTCTGGAACTTGAACCATGTTCAACTACATGGGAGTCCAGTGATGTAACAATTAGGCCATCTGCTGGTCCCAGTTCATTTATTTTATAATATTTAATTGTATGCTTAGACCACAGGTAAATTATCTCTCTTCTGATGAGTAGAAGTATGTTTTCATTGTTTCAGTTCACAAATAATGCACAAACATTTCTGAATATGCTTATTTGCTCATATGAATTTCCCTTGGGCAGCTACGTAAACATGAAATTGCTGGATCAACAGGAATGAGCACCTTGAGCTTCTAAGACTTGCTGTACAAAGTAGGTGGAATGTTTATAGTCTCGTTAGCAATGTGTGACTCCTATTTCCTCATTTCACCACCAAAACACTAGGGATTACTTTTTCTCCAATGACACAGATGACTTCAAAGTAATTTTATTATTTATGATCATTTGATTCTCTTGTGAGAATTTCTTGTCAACATTTTTTGTCAAATTTTCTATAAAGTTATTTGTTTTCTCTATATTGCTTTGTCTTCTCTGTAGGAGAAAATTTATTTTATTATTTTATTTGTACTGTAGATTTATATTTAAGGTTACAACACAATATTTTGAATGTATCCATTGTGAAATAATTACTACAATCCAGCTAATTAGCATATCGATCACTTTGCATATTTACCATTATTCTTAACATTTATTTTATTTACAGAGAGAGGATGAGAGAAACAGAGAGAGAGAGAGAGAGAGAGAAAGAGAAAGAAACAGGTTCCCTTAACAGAGTCTCATCACACTGTAATCCTCCCTACCCTCCTTCCAGACAGCCAGGATCATGTGCGTGCCCAGCACATTGCAGGTTGACCCAGGATCAGAAACTGTCTTTAATGTGGCTCCAGCATTGCAGAGCAGCACTTCATCACTTGCATCACCATAGCTGGGCAGTTATCATTCTTTTCTCCAGTGGTGAGAACAAGTATTAATAGAATTTATCCTCAGCAAATTTCAAGTACATGGAGAACTTAAAAAATCCATGGAAGAACACAATTAAAATATGAATTCATTTTGGTTCAGTCCCCCTGAAATTTATGCATAGATTTTCATAATACATGTTTTTCATGAATTTTTGAGGACCCCTCATACAGTATAGTATTGTTAGCTATAGTCACAATGCCAGTATATCATCTCCCTAGAACTTATCATGCCACGTAACTGACTTTGTACACCTTGACTGACATCTCATAGTCCCTAACCCCAGCACCATTCCACTCTCTTATTATACTGAGTTTGATGATTTTAGATTCCACATATAGTGAGAATCTTTGTAGTTTTAGTATCTTTCTTTATGGTTTTAGCTTATTTCACTTAGCAGGTTCTCCAGGTTCCTGGGTTTCCAAATATTTCTTTCCTGTTCTATATATTGAAATTTTCAATTCATTGATTTTTTCTTTTCTGTGAAAACTATTTTTAATTTGATATACTCCAATTTGTTTATTTTGCTTTTGTTACTTGCACTTTTGTTGTTATACTTAAAGAATCATTACCAAGACCAATGTCAGGAAATTTTCCTCCATGACTTCTAATAATTTTATAGGAACATTTCAGGTCTTCTGTTTAACTATTTAATTCATTTGAGTTGACTTTTATATATGATATGAAACAATGATCTAACTTTATTGTTTTGCATGTGAATATCCAGTTTCACCAACATTATTATTGAAGAGGCTATCTTTTCTCCACTATGTGTTCTTGACGCATGTGTTGAAGGTTAATTGACCACATGTGTGTGGGTTTATTTCTGGGCTCTCTATTATGTTCCATTGATCCTTGTGTCTTTTTTTTTTCTTTTTTTAAGAGATATTTTTGCTATAGAGTGTGTGTGCTTGCCAAAGAGACAGGGAGACAAAAAGCGAGACATCATTCCTGAGGGGGATGGCCACGCCACAATCCCTTCTCCTCTCAGGATTTTGGGAATATACACACATGTACCTGGTGTGAGTTTTATATTATTAAGTCCAGGACTTGAACCATGATACACTGTGTGGTAGTCCAGCAACATAACCATTATGCCATCTGCTGGTCCCTATGTCTGTTTTTATACCACTGCCATACTGTTCTGATTACCAGAGATTAACAATACAATATGAAATAAAAAAGTGTGATACCTCCAGTTTTGTTCTTTCTGAAGTTTGCTTTGGCTATTCCAGGTGTTTTTTTGTTTGTTTGTTTTGTTTTTTGAAGTTCCATATAAATATCAGAATTATTTTTTCTATTTCTGTGTAATTCTGTATTAGTTGGTATATGATATATATGTGTCATATATATGTGGAATTTATTACGAAAATTGACTCACATAATTATGGAGGTCCCAAAGTCCCAAGATCTGCTGTCTACAAGTTAGAGAACCAGAAAAGGCAGTGGTATAATTCAGTCTGAATCTGAAGCCCCAAGAACCAGGTCAGGAGGACAGGAATACACCAGCTCAAATAAGAAGCATGAATTCACCTTTCCTCCAAAGTTTTGTTCTATTTAGACCATCAACAGATCAGATAATATCCACCCACATTGGGGAGGTTAATCTGTACTCAGTCTACTAATTCAAATGTTAACGTCTTCTGGAAACACTTTCAAAATAGACAAACCTAGATGCAATGTTTTACCAGATATCTGGGAATTTTTTTTAGCTCAATTAAGTTAACACATAAATTAGCCATCACAAATTCCATTGGGAGTCTGATAGAGATTGCACTGAATCTGTAGATTGCTTTAGGCAGTATGGATATTTTACCAAAATTAATTTTTCGAAGCTATAAACATGGGCTATTTTTCCGTTTATATGAGTCTTCAATTTCTTTCATCAGTGTTGTGCAGTTTCAGTGTACAAATATTTCACCTCCTTAGTTAAATTTACTTTTATGTATTTCATTCTTTGTGAAGCTATAGCAAATGAGATTGTCTTCTTCATTTCTTTTTTGATAGTTTATTTTTAGTGCATGAAATGAAACTAATTTTGTGTGTGAGTTTTATTTCCTATAACCATACTGAATTTATTAGGCCTAATATTGTTTTTCAAATCAAGTCTTTAAGATTTTTACATACACAATGGTTTCTGAGACCCCTCCTTCCTGGATGACTTATTTTTAATTCAGAAAGTAAACAAAAGAGCCAGCATATGCAAAAAAATATGTCCTTATTACTTATGAAATTAATGGTGAAGGCCAGTAGGTAGCTTGGTGGTTAAGGTGCTGGACTCATTATCAATTGCGTGGCCAACTGCGGTTTGAGTCCTGGACCAGGCAGTTTGAAACTCATACCAGGTGCATGTGTGCATGTGCCTGAAATTCCAGGAGCAGAATGGAGGAGAAGCTATTGCAGTGTAGTCATTCTCCCTTCCCACAGGGGCGGCGTGATTTCTCACTTTCCCTCTATCTCTGGTGAGTGCACCCTATGTCAAAACCAAAACAAAACAGAAAAAAAAAAAAGAAGCTAATAGTGAAAAATGTACCCTAGTGATCTGCCCAAGGACAAGTTTTGTGAGTGTGTGTGTTTTGTAATTTTTGCTGTAAGGCATGTGCATTTTCCAGAGAAATGGAGAGATAGAGAGGGAGGGAGAGAGAGAGAAAGTGTAAAAGCACACCCTGGGGGATGATCTTTCCATAATCCCTTTTTCATTCTCCTCTCAGGATTTTGGGCACATACGCACATGTGTCCAGTGTATTTTTTTTTTTTTTCTTTTGAAGAGGTTTTTGCTATAGGGTACGTGTGCTCGCCAGACAGAGAGAGACAGAGAGACAGAAAGTGAGAAATCACCACCCAGGGGAATGGCCACGCTGCAATCCCTTCTCCTCCATTTTCCTCTTGGGATCTTGGGCTCGCATGCATACATGCCCGGCATGAGTTTTAAGCCACCGAGTCTGGGACTCAAACCTCAGTCGACTACATGGGAGTCCAGTGAAATAGCCATTACACTAACTGCTGGTCCTATGTGTCCTTTTTAAGTCACCAGGTCTGGGACAGAAACTGCACAGTCAACCATACGGGATCTAGCTGCCTTAACTATCAGGCCTTTGGCCTTCAAAAGCAAGTTTAAATGTATAAAATTGTCATTGCCTCAAATTTGTCTGGAGAGAAAGAAGTAAAAAAGAGACCAAGTGCTGTGAGTCTAGCTTTTAACAGAAGAACTCCACCCAATACCAACGAGAAACTTGATCCACTTTTAGAGAGATAGACAGGTTTTGAGATGGAGCCTTAAGTTATGTAGAGGGGGAAAAAAAAAAAAAAAAAAAAAAAAAAAAAAAAAAAAAAAAAAAAAAAAAAAAAAAGCCCTCCTCAAAGAAACCAGAAGACAGGAGAGAAGAGTTCCCCTTTAATACTTATTTATGCTTTAAGCCTGTCTGTAAGTGTCACACTTTCTCAAGTCGAATAAATGTAAAGTAATAATAAATACCTTTTCTCATCTCACCAGAATATCTGAAACACATGCTGCTTATTGCTGAGCAAGTGAGACAAAGAAAGAGATTTGGGAAATGTTCATGTCTAAGGGTATAAAAGTTTCACATAAGAGTCTTGATCATGAAGGGATGTTGTATCTTATCAAATGCTTTTTCTGCGTCAATCGATATGACCATATGGTTTTTGTCTTTCTTCCTATTAATATGGTGTATTACATTTATGGTTTTGCGTATGTTGAACCAACCTTGCATTCCTGGAATAAAGCCTACCTGATCATGGTGTATGATCTTCTGTATAAGTTGTTGAATACGATTTGCTAGTACCTTGTTGAGAATCTTTGAGTCTATGTTCATCAGAGATATTGGTCTATAGTTTTCCTTCCTTGTCCTGTCCTTATCTGTTTTGAGGATGAGGGTGACAGAGGCTTCATAGAATGAAATAGGGAGAGATTCACCCTTTTGGATCTTTAGAAATAATTTGAGCAGAATGGGAGTTAACTCTTCTTTGAAAGTTTTGTAAAAATCTACAGATAGATCTGCCATATGATCCAGAGATCCCACTCCTCGGTATCTACCCAAAAGACAGAAGAATTCTTCATTGGAAAAGTGCTTGCACATCGATGTTTATTGCGGCACTATTCACAATTGCTAAGTCATGGAACCAACCCAGATGCCCCCGTATGGAGGAATGGATTGAAAAACTGTGGCACATATACTCTATGGAATACTACTCAGCCATAAAAACCAACAGAGCCCTGGCTTTTGACAGAAAGTGGAAGAATATGGAAGATGTACTGCTGAGTGAGGCAAGCCAGGCTATGAAGGAGAGACATTGTATGTCCCCACTTAACATATACCGTTTGTCTGCATTCTATGTCTGAAACTGATTGACTAACAGTTGAACAAACACAAGAGATGGGTGTGAATGTCAGATGAGGTGTATGTGGAGGAGTGGGGCCCAACGAAAGACATTTGGAGAAGGGATACAGAGGTAGAGCATTGACGGGATGGGGAGGTGTGGTGTTATCTGTTGAAGATATTTCGATCAATGGGTCTGGGGAGAAATGTTCACATATCGAAATGGTCTCATTGTAAGCCAAACAATATGATTGAAAGTATATACAAAAATAAATAAATTAATAAAAAAAAATAAATAAAAATAAATAAAAAAAAAAAAAAAAAAAGTTTCACATAAGAATGGATCATCTAGGGTCTGGTGACATCTATCTGAGCCACACTGGGGCATGGCCAGGATGTCTGAGGTGGTGTAGGTGGTGTTGTCTGAGTCCACACGTGGGCCCCAGGGCGTGGCAGTGCACTTCACGGAGCCAGGATGTAGGAATGTGTCACTCTGCTCTCCCTGCTTTTCTATCACTGAACAGAAGAAGCATCTTATTTTCTTCTCATAGAAAATCAGTTCCCTAGTGCAAAATGATTTTAGTTTATCCCCAAACTGAATGAAAATGACATTGGCAAAAAAGTGATGTATTCTGCTTCATACCACATTGTTAACCAAAAGAAAATTTGATTTCTTTGGACTTAGAGAGTGGAGAGAGGCAAAATACTTATGCTTTTCTGGCCTGCTCATTTCACCTTCCTGTCTAATTCTCAGTTTTCTTTTTTTAAAATCTAAAACCAGAAAAATATTCTAACTATTCCAAAGGTTTATTGTAGGGGCAAACAGAGTTAAATATGAAAGACTTTATTAAAAAAAGTTATACAATTATAGCTTGTTATCAATTATTACTGATGTGATGGAAATCTAAATTCTCAAATTCTTTAATAAAGCATTGATATTTGAAGGCTATATCAATTCTATAAAACATTGATTTAAATCACTTTTAATTTTCATTTGACAAAGTATGAGGAAATTTTTCTTCTTGAATTATATAAAGGATTGAAAAAAATTTTTAGTGTTCCAACTACTCTGTAATTTGGAGTTTTACATTTCTTTATGATTTTCACTCTTTAGCTTTGGTAGTATGTGACATGACTTCTCAATTCAAAATTTTTTTTTAAGTTTTTGCCACAGGGTGCAAGTATTTGCTGGAGATTTTGGGCATGTGAGCACACACGCAGTGTGTGATTTTCAAGCTACTGGGTCTGGGATTTGAACCCTGGTTGCCCATGTAGAAGTCCAGCGACTTAATCACTATGCCAGCTACTAGCCCCTCAAGATATACAGATTTTATTTGCAACTCAAGACTACATAGAAAAGTGGGACCAGCAGTTAGCGTAATGGCTATGTCGCTTAACTCCCACATAGTCGAGCGCGGTTCGAGTCCTGGACCCGGTGGTTTAAACTCACACCGGGCGCATGTGTGTGCATGCCCGAGATCCTGAGAGGAGAATGGAGGAGAAGGGATTGCGATGTGGCCATCCCCCCCGGGGGGGGGTGATTTCTTGCTTTCTGTCTCTCTTTCTCTCTCTGTCTGGCAAGCGCACGCGCCCTATAGCAAAAACCTCTCCAAAGGAAAAAAAAAGACTACATAGAAAAGTAATGGATAAACAATGACAACCTGGACCTGTGGAATCCCAGAGTACTTATTGCCCAGGATAAGAGAAGAAATCTATTTGCAAAGCTCCTTTAGATATAATGTCAGTGTCCCTTTTTAGTTTAGGGTTAAGTATTTATCATTCCATAATTCTAACTTCAAAATGTTGAAAATTTGATTCAAGTCCCTTAAAGGATGGGTTTGCTTAGGTTACTACCTTTCCTTTGGCATCATTTGAATTCTTTTTTTTTTTTTTTTTTTTTTTTTTTTTTGGGAGAGGTTTTTCGCTATAGGGCGCGTGCGCTCGCCAGACAGAGAGAGAGAGAGAGACATAGAGACAGAAAGTGAGAAATCACCCCCCAGGGGGGATGGTCACGCCGCAATCCCTTCTCCTCCATTCTCCTCTCGGGATCTTGGGCACGCACGCACACGTGCCCGGCGTGAGTTTTAAGCCACCGGGTCCAGGATGCGAACCGCGGTCGACTACGTGGGAGTCCAGCGACATAGCCATTACGCTAACTGCTGGTTCCCGGCATCATTTGAATTCTTGAGTCATGACTGGCCATTTCCGTAATGTCAACCAGAGTTCGATGATCTTTGATTAGACCATTTTTTTTTCCCAGAGAATTTCAGAAAATCAAGGACAGGCCAGAAATATTATTTGCACAGCAAATGCTACAGATGGTGACAGACGCTCAAGATGAGAGAACAAAATGGTATTCAGTACCTCATAGTTTTCTCAGTCCTTTTGAGATGATAAAGAAGATGAATAAATGTGTAATTCTTCAGGCTGGTTGAGATCAGAGGCCTGGGCGCCCTGTCTACTTGATCACAAAGCAGTTAGTAGGAAAAAAAAAAATGAATTCAGAACTGTAATCAAGGCATTGCATATTGGTTGGAACACACACACATAAACATAAACAATTTTTAAAAGCTATATTAAATTGGTTGGTAAGTTAAATAAGTCATGTAAATCAAGAACTTCAGGGTCCGTTTGGTTAATAATTTTCAAAGTAAACCTACAAGGTTGTCTCAATCTGTTCAGCCTCCTTGATCTATGAGTGAAGACTTTATGGGTGCTTAATCCTTTTATTAACAAAGAGTTTTCCTGAGCAAAAGTTATTTTATCGGTTTGTTTGTTTGGCTAGCCTTTTTATCTGCTGTGAATAGGACACTGTATAAAAAGTTTCATGATGATTTCCATGAGAGATTGTCTAAGGGCTCGTTAAAACAGTTTCTCTAGTAGCTGACATTACTTTATCATCACCACATCTGGCAATTGTATACAGAACTACATTTTACTTTTTAGCTGTCAGGAAAATTTTTAGGTGGCAACACAACATGTCAGAATAAGCAACCTACTTCTTTTTTTTTTTTGGACAGATTTTTGCTATAGGGCACATGTGTTCGCCAGAGAGACAGAGTGAGACAGAAAGCGAGACATTCTCCTCCCCCCCCCCCCCCCGGGGGGATGGCCACGCCGCAATCCCTACTCCTCCATTCTCCTCTTGGGATCTTGGGCACACACGCACACGCGCCCGGTGTGAGTTTAAGTCACAGGGTCTGTGACTCGAACCATAGTCGACTACATGGAAGTCCAGAGACATAGCCTTTACGCCATCTGCTGATCCTGCAACCTATTTCTTAAGCTAGAATTTCCGAGTGTATTTTACTAGCAGAATATATAAGAGAAGAATTTTAAAATCCTTCAAGCATGAGAATTTCTATTAGCAGTGGTCACCAAGAGGCATTCACCAAGGCTAGGCCTTTCATTCTCTCATTAATTAATTTAGTTGCATAGATGGCAGTCAGGTGTGCAACAGGCATTATGGTTCCAAAGGAAGCAAGCACACCCCTTGCCTTCAGGCATCCCAGATAAATGGGCATTTGTAAGACCTTTCTTTTTTTTTTTTTTTTTTTGGAGAGATTTTCACTATAGGGCACGTGCGCTCGCCAGACAGACAGAGAGAGACATAGAGACAGAAAGCGAGAAATCACCCCCCGGGGGGATGGTCACGCCGCAATCCCTTCTCCTCCATTCTCCTCTCGGGATCTGGGGCACACATGCACACGCGCCCGGAGTGAGTTTTAAGCCACCGGGTCCAGGACGCGAACCGCAGTCGACTACATGGGAGTCCAGCGACATAGCCATTACGCTAACTGCGGGTTCCCTTTCCTTTTTAATTGCCAGAGGCACCTGTGCTCACTAGAAAGACAGAAGGGTGCGGGGGAGAAAGCACCCCCAATGGAGCATGGTCATTCTTCCCTCAACCCTTTCTCCTCCATTTCTACATCCTGTCACAATTTGGGACATGCATACACACACATCCAAGCCTCTGCAACCGGATTCAGACTAGCCAGCTTTGTGGGATTTGGCTCCTTTAACCATCATGCTGCAGGACCAGCCCGTGTAAAGCCTTTTTATAATGCGTGGTATAATAGTGGTAGGTGTAGGCTATTAAAAAGGTGCTCAGGAGGGATATTGCCCTAACTTTTCATTCCAGGCTAAACCACCAACGATAGAAAATACTTGTCAGTCGTGGTGTAATTCAAGTGATGGAAAAGTGAAAAAGGGGGTTGTTACAAGAAGGAAAACATTTGCAAACTCCAAGGGGAGAGTATGATCCATATCCAGAGTACGAGAAGCTCAGTATCCTTGGAGAGGTGGGTGTTGGCAGAGGTGAGAAATGAAGCTAGAGAGGGGTCAGGGTAGGATGAAGAGCCCCTGCAGAGTCAGGCGAAGACATCCAACATTTATTTTGAGGGTAGTGGGGACAACACTAACAGATGCTGCCGATCACTTCTGTGTCTGGTTCTACCCAGGAACTATGAGACAATTTAATATAGTGAAAGATATGTTCTATGGCTTCTGAAAAACCTTCAGATTAACTGGGATGTTAGAACATGCTAACAAAACAATTGGTGAGCAATTTCCAGTGTGAGCGATTTCCAGTATAAACCAAATGCTAAGCCCCATGGTGAAAGTCAAAAAGAGGGAAGTCAGTTGAGGATGAGAGGAGGAGGGACGACTGAGTTTAGAGTTAAACTCTGCTAACCGCCATGTGGGTTCCCACTGTTTGCTGTTATTCAAGTCAGTCCAAGGACTAAGTATTCTCCATATTTTCTAGTCTATAAAAAATCTCTTGCAAGCTCCACCCTTTTCTAGTCATAATGGTGGTTTACCTCAAACTGTCTTCTCTAACTCATCTAACCTCCTTGGACTGCATAAAGTTGTGAAAGATCTGTTCAATTTCTTTTAAAGTTCTCACTTCCTTTTCACAGAGGGATATAAAGATTGGAAAGCTGGAAATAACTGGATCTGGATTGCATTCTTTTCCCGAGGGTTGGGGTGAAGAACACAGGGTTTAGGTGATTCCATGTTGTGAAAGCAGCTGTTGGGTTCCTCATTAAGATCATTTGTTTTCTTTTTCCCATATTCACCACATCTCAATACTATTTTTAAGCCTTTGATTGAACGGAAGCTATTTTCTGATCAAATTAGACCTCATTCCTCACTGCATGATAGCCTATTAAAATAGAATACGAGGGAAGTAATTAATCAAAGCTGTAGTGGGTGCCTGGATGCCCTCAGCCCTGGTTTCAATGAAGAGGCAGAATTCCAGGAAGAGGGTCATCTCTTATGGAGGGTGCAGGCTCCAATGTCCTAAATAATTCTGTGCTATTCAATAAAAACCACCAAATTACTTTCATTGCAATTAAAATAATACAAAGACTCCATTAGGGGACATTCTTATAAAGTGATGCAAGTACATGGCTTCTTTTTTACTAGTTATTTTGAGGAGTGCACAAGGTGTGAGCAAGTTTTGTTGAAAGTCTCCCTGTGGTACGCAGCTTACCTTTGTTGGGTCTTTTGACTTCCTGTCATCAGTCTGAGTATTTATTCATTTTTCATTTATGAGTTTTTTTTATTGTAAAATTTTTCGATATTTCCCCAAGAAGTGTTAGTATTTAATCTGGCTAAATCCATAAAAAATGTTCTTTTGCTTGTCTTAGCAAATGGTCTAAAATGACTAGAATTGCACTCTCATGCTCTATTGAGTTTGTAAAGACCTCATCTTGGGAAAGATTATTATGGTGAAGTCATCTATCAATTCATCTTCTCAACTTAAATAATTATACATTAAGAAAAAACTCAGTTTGTGTAAGTTGTTTAATATTCCTAATTCTACGTTAGGGTTGAGTGTGTATATGTTAGAGATATAGCAACCTTAGACTTGACCGTTTTCCTTTGAACTTCTGGGTAGTAATTTTTAGAGAGTGAGTGGGAAGGGCAAAGGGAAGAAACATTTAACAGACAAAAGAATGTAAAATTCTCTGTTAAAAGAAAGATCTGTAATTTTTTGCTTTATAAAAATAGTTACTTATTAAAAATAATTAAGATCTTGTAGAACCTTGTAAATGGTAAGGCAATCGCTTTTCACTACCAAAGTGCAAGCTTTCTGGTTGCATATAAAAAGGCAAAGGTTGGGCCAGCGGGTGGTGTAGTGGTTAATGTGTTGGACGCACACATGGCTGACTGTGGTTTGAGTCCGAGACCACACGGCTTGAAATTCATGCTGGGTGTGTGTGCGTGTAAAGTCTTGAGAGGGTAATGGAGGAGAAAGGATCATGGTGTGGCCGTCCTCCTGGGGGCTGATTTTTTTTACTTTCTCTCTCTCTGTCTCTCCGGTGGGTGTAATCGTGCTATAACAAAAAAAATCTCTCTCTTAAAAAAAAGAAAAAAAAAATCAGAGAAAAAAAGGCAAAAGGACCTCCTCCCTGGTTTCCACTTCAAACTAAAGACAGCCAGACAAATAGGGCAGGAATAGTCTGATTTACTGGTGTATTTATAGGCATGAAGTTAGAGGGGTGAAGAAAGAGAGAGAGAGGGGAGATAGGGGGGAGAGACAGAGAGAGAGAAAGAGAGAGAGTGAGAGAGAGAGAGAATATGAATATCAGGCTGCCTCTCAGAGGCAGCTGGAAAGGCTCAGAACTGCCCCTTTGTCCTGGATCTTCTCTAAATAATGGGCCGTTGCATAGAGAAGGGGTGAGCAATGGATGGACGGAAATGATGGAAGTGTCCACTCCAATGTGCCGCCTGCAGGCAGGAGAGAAGGAGCGCTATCACCTTTAAAATGAGCAGGCTAGCTCTTCTTCACGTCACTGTTAAGGTACTAAGAGAATCAAGCCTCTCCAGTCTATCCATCCAGATGCTGCAGGCTTTCCTCCTGAAGGCTTGGCGAAGCAAAAGAACAACACCCTCCTCCTCTCACTTAGGAGATTTATTACCCTTAACCCAAAGGATGACTATTAAAAACAAATATGTAAAAAGCACCAGGGTAGTTTTGTCAAACTCAGTTTGAATACCAGTGGGATGAACTTTCATGCAGCATCAGTACATTGCTGAGGAAGTTGGTGGAATGGAATGATCCTGGGATTCTCCAATTTTGTTTGTCTTCTCTGTCTCTGGCTTGAGGAGGGCCTTTAGGTGAAAATTCAAGGATGGAAGAATTTATAATAATTCAGAAAACTATTACCAAGTTCTAGACAAAGTCTGCGGTATTATATGACGTGGAGAAAGATGATGATTTTTCATTGTGGCTGAACTTAAATGTAAGCGTGCTTTCAATCAGAGACAGAGAAGTGAGCTGCTCTAAATAATACATGATTTTAGGGCTTTTGCAAAAGACCCGCTGCTCCCTAAATACCATCTCTATTTGTTCACTGATATGCTACTAGCAACAAAAAGAGCAACAAACACTTCATAGTGTTTGTTTTATGTCAAAGACTATCCTAACAATGCATATCATACTGCCAAATATATTCAGTTATAGAGACTTTGGGTTGAATTATTGATATTCCCATTTTCTGGATAAGGCCAATAAGGCACAAACAAATCAGTCTATTCCTGGTCACAAGGTGAGGAACGAGCAGAACCAAAAGTTGAACCCACAAAATTGGCCCATTGCTAAGGCTCTTTCTACCTTGCTGTACTGTAAATGGACATTTCCCCAGGGCAGGAAGCTTATTGCCTGAGAGTCACACTGAAGGGTAAATGATTAACACAATATTCTTCTCAAAGAGGAGGCATAGATGCAGGTGAGGTGAAACCCTGGGACATTTATAATTCAGTTTCTGGTATTTCTATTATGATTTCTTCTTCAAGCCATACATTATTTAGAGATGTGTTTTTCTAATTATTTAGACATGTTTAATGCTTTTAAAAAGAAGTTATTTTAAAACTGGATTGTAAACAGGGGGACCAGCAGTTAGCGTAATGGCTATGTCGCTGGACTCCCATGTAGTCAGCCGCGGTTCGCGTCCCGGACCCGGTGGCTTAAAACCCATGACGGGCGCGTGTGCATGTGTGCCCAAGATCCCGAGAGGAGAATGGAGGAGAAGGGACTGCAGCGTGGCCATCCCCCCGAGGGGGTGATTTCTCGCTTTCTATCTGTCTGTCTGTCTGGCGAGCGCACGCGCCCTATAGCAAAAACCTAAAAAAAAAAACCAAAAAACCCCCCCAGAAAACAAAAAACTGGATTGTAAACAATGTGGCCCAGTAGTAAAAATGTAGTTCTTGAGTCTTTATTGGAACTTAAGTCTGTGGCCTAATACATGATCAATTTTATTTTTTAATCTTTTGGGACAGGGTTCCATGTATATTTGATAGATCAAGATTGTGTTATGTTAATTGGTTGTTACAAATAACAATATACATATTAATGTTGATAATTTTGGAAGATATGTTAAATAGTTTTAATTTGTTAACCATAGAAACTGGAATTCTCCCTTCATGCATAAAGATGAAATACTCTGATACCCTGGTAGAATCATTATCATAAAACAATATGTATGAACTATTTTTTGTCACATCAATGTGGAATTATTTTTAGTTACTCTGGTTGAAATTTGGTGTATTCTGTATCCGATCACTCTTTTTGCTGTTGTTCATTCTATGTAGTTCTCCGTTTTGTGGAAACTCAAAACTAAACATGACAAATTTTCTTGGGTATACATTTTGCATGACAGTTTGGGGAAAAAAGTTAAAAAAAACATTAAAACAAGCACAGATATAAGGGGAAAAAAAGTCCTATGACAAAACAAAGTACAATCAAGAGATGCCACAGTTTCTTGAATTTCTCATTGTGTTGGGATCTCTTTCAGTGCTGTGCTGCTTCTCTGCTGTTAAGGAGTCTCCTTCACCCTGTTTTGCCTTCATAATCCCACTAGACTGACTTCGTGAGAAAGTCTGTTTATGGTCTTGAAATTGTTGTTACTTTTCTCAATGATTCGGTGCTGACTGATTTGTGGAACCCCAGTGGAAGATATCGCCTCTCGAAACTTTAAAATCCCTGGCCTAGATCTCATTAATGTTTCCTGCAAGCCTTTTGGCCATGCATCATTGATATTTTATGTTGTGTCATTTCAATGAATTGAACAACTGACATTCTTCCCTGGACAACTTGGGACCAACTTTAAATCAAACAGCCCACGTGGATAGTCTCGGTGAGCAGTCTAGTGTGACAGGTTCCCTGGGGACAGGGGTTCTCTCATGGCTGTTATATAACATTCAGCAAATAAATAATAGTGGGCAAAATGAACTTGGAAGCTGCTAGGATTCATTATTGTTTAAAAGCTTTGCACAAGGGGACTGTGTGGGAGGCAATGTGGTGAAGTGGAAAGAGAGGGGAATAGATGGATCAGATTGCGAATCCCGGCTCTTTCCTTAATTGATGTAGGTCCTCAGGGAAATTGATTACATAAAGTATACAAACTGTACTTTTCTTATCTGTAAAAGAGAGATATTGTGGGTGTTGTATTGAGTTGAAGTGAGAAATAAATGATAAAATATCTAAGTAAGCACCTCAATCATATTAGATTTTTAATTAATATAGCACATCCAAATTAAATTTTTAATTAGTCCACTCATCCAGACCTGGGTTCCCAGATAGTCACAATTCTTGGAGGTGTGATATTCATCCTTGTATGCTGATAGACACACCCCTGCAATTTTAAAAAAATTTTATCTTTTCTTTTACTTTTACTATAGGGCATGTGTGTGAGGGAGATAGAGAGAGAAAGGGAGAGAGAGAGAGAGAAAGTGAGAAATCACTTGCTGTGAGGATGGCCATGCCTCAATCCCTTCTCCTTTCTTCTCTTCAGATCTTGCGTATGCAGGCACATTAAACAACCAACCAAGGAAATAAACCAACAAATTTTTTTAAAAAAGTGCACAAAAATATAAGCTGTTAATGACTTGAGGTATGGCGTATGAAGGCATCCCTTGTACATTCTTGCAACGTTTCTGTTTATTTGAAATTATATCACAATAAGAAGTTACTACAGTCAAACCAATGAAAATTATCCAAGTGCGTGGACATAGGGAATCATGTAATTGGTACATAGAGCATATCAATTACACTGGAAGAAGTTTTCTCTCTGCCTCAAGCCATCTCCCTAGCATCTCTAACCAGCTGCTCTGTGGTAAAGCAGAGGTTAGTCCCATGCTGCCAAGGAGGACAGAGTTAGGTACACCTGCTAGAGAAGGTGCCAGGGAAACAGAAACTTTTCTTGAGAATAACAAGGTTAATGCTTTCTGGTATAAACACTTCCCTCTTTGATCTCAGATGCCCTTTTCTTCATTAAAGTAGGTTCTATGATGAAATGAGAATAAACTGAAGTGAAATAATATAGTGTTTTTATTTTGCTTATTGTTATTTTTGTTCCAAAGACCCCTTGGTATCACAATAAATTTCCAACATAATCTCCCTGTCTCCAAGCCATGAAGCTAAGCATGGGGCTAAGGGCTCTGTTTGAGATGACTGCTTCTTTAAAGGTAGAACTGCTTGCTGGTAGAAGACTGTGGTTGACATATTGTGAACCCTTAGCGGCATCAGGAAGAAGGTGGACATATTCATTTCTCAGGAAACACAAGATGTACTATACAAGTCTATCCCAGAGACTGGGAAGATGTATGGGGTGAATAATTATCTTTATGAAAAAATAAACGGGAGGTCATTGGCTCCTGGGTGGCCTCATCTGTGCAACTTTCCCATGTCAAGATACTGGCAAGAGGAGGGAGACACAACCATACCATTCTTAGCAGTCCAGAATGAAGGAGAAATAAAATAAGTCATTTATAGCTACCGTTCCCAAATGAACAAAGAAATCTACTTGGAGATATGAAGGAAGGGCAGTTTAAAGAAAAAGGAAAGGTTGCAGAGGTCAACATGGTGTCTGGAAGGAATCAAAGGAAAGAAAATAGATGGATCTAAGTGGTAACAGGAACAATACAAAGGAAACCAGGACAGCATGGTACAATAACCAAAACAGCAGGGAAAAATGCTTTCTTTTGTAAAAAGGAAACAGTGATGGTGTGGCTCAGAAGCCACCTTCTCTGAGGTCTGGAAAGGAGAATAGACCAAAGTGCATCTGTGGAGCTGGCAGTGGCATCCTAAAAAGTCACTTATTAGCATCTGTTTCTAGTCTGCATTCAGTGATGGCCAGTGGCTTGGAATGAACCATGGTGAGAGTATTTACACCATGGTAATTAGTGAATGTGACTCCTTGGCCCCAGAGTCGGTTGTTAAACATTTACCAGCACTGGGTTGGAGTTGAGGGAGGCAGGTAAAATTCAGTGACACATATAAGAACTGATACAAAAAAAGGATCTGTGTAGTGCTACTGATTCCTAAGAAGGTGTGGTTTAAGAAACTCACACAGTCCTGTGAGGAAACCAGGTGCAGCCCTTCTCTGAGGCTGAGTGTCAACTCCCTTCCCTCTGTCACACCCTGAAAAGGAGAGCTGAGCTGGAGACAACTACCGAAGTGAAGCTAAAGTGCAGCTTTGAGCATGCCACCCCCATCAAATATCACTAAGTCCCTTCTTCAAAGTTCCCAAAATACTGATGGTAGGGTACAGGTGAGTATTGAGTAGAAGACTGCTTTCCAGAGGAAATTAGGCTCCAAATAGAAAGCTTTATTATATTAAAAAAAAGTTCTTTTTTTTTTTTTTTTTTTTTTTTTTTTTAATCTTTAAAGCCAGACTAAATGCTGGGACTCTGTTGAGAGTTTTTTGACCTCTTTTTTTCTTTCTTTTTTTTAGAGGTTTTTGCTATAGGGCACGTGTGCTCGCCAGAGAGAGACATAGAGACAGAAAGCGAGAAATCACCCCCCAGGGGGGATGGCCATGCCACAATCCCTTCTCCTCCATTCTCCTCTCAGGATCTTGGCCACGCACGCACATGCGCCCGGCGTGAGTTTTAAGCCACCGGGTCCGGGACGCAAACCACGGTCGACTACGTGGGAGTCCAGCGACATAGCCATTACGCTAACTGCTGGTCCCGAGAGTTTTTCGACCTCTTAAAAAGGACCATCCATCAGCAATGAAGAACTTTCGTTTTCTTTCCTTTGGTTGAAAGCAATCTGATAGTGAAGAAGAAAAAGATCTGCTGAGTGTAGATCATTTGCAGAAACAATAAAACAAAGCACAAAAGTAAGTTAGCAGCTTTTCTTTTTATAGGAGTTTTGTAAGTTGTTACTCCAGGGAGTGAATTCATATGTGCCTCACTTGCAAAGGTGTATCCATGGTTCACAGAATGTCTCCCTGATCTTCATGAAGGATCAACATGTAAGATCAAATCAAAAAGCTAGCCAGTCTTTCTGTTCTCGTAACATTATAGGCTCTGTAGTCATGGTGCCTCATTTACCTTGCTCACAGCTGTAGCCCCAGCTTTGTACAGTAGCAACTTGTCCAGTACAAAATATGCTGAACAAGCTGTGATCTCCAAATGTAGGGCTATGTATCAAATGCCTTTACTAGTCCCATTGAAACTCTTCTCTTGAGGCCTCAGGTGATAGATGCAGACTCCCCTTACAGTTCCCAGTAGGAGAGAGAGTCAGCAAACCAACAGCTTTCAAAGAACATGCTTCTGAAATCCCCTCTTAATCTCCAGTGTTCTCACTGTATTTTTTCCCTCCTTATTATGGATAAAAGTTTAGAAGTTGGCTGACCTTGGTTATTTAATTAGAAATGTGAACATTGTGGTCTCCTTTGAATTAGATGTTTTCATGCCTGACCTAAAATCAACACAGTAAGTCTCATTATAACACCCAGTTACATAGAAATTTTATTTGTATTTCTCTAATTATGAGTGACTTGAGTGTTTTTAAATGTTGCTAGGACTATGTGTATGTATAAATATTATATGAGTGTGTGTGTTTCTGTTTATGAAAATTATCTTCACATATTTTATTGATTTATAAAAATTCTTTGTGTGTGTGTGTGTGTGTGTGTGTATATATATATATATATATATATATATATATATATATATATTTCTTTTTTTTTTTTTTTGGAGAGGTTTTTCGCTATAGGGCGCGTGCGCTCACCAGACAGACAGAGAGAGACAGAGAGATAGAAAGTGAGAAATCACCCCCCAGGGGGGATGGTCACGCCGCAATCCCTTTTCCTCCATTCTCCTCTCGGGATCTTGGGCACGCACGCACACGCGCCCGGCGTGAGTTGTAAGCCACTGGGTCCGAGACGCGAACCGCGGTCGACTACGTGGGAGTCCAGCGACATAGCCATTACGCTAACTGCTGGTTCCCTATATATTTCTTTTTTTTAAAGAAAGATTTTTGCTGCAGGGTACATGTGCTTGACAGAGAGACAGAAAGACAGAAAGTGGGAAATAACTGCCCAGGTGGGATGGCCATGCTGCAATCCGTTCTCCTCCATTCTCCTCTCAGGATTTTGGCTATGCACACACATGTGCCTGGCCTAAGTTTCAAGCTGCCAGGTCTGGGACTCAAACTATGGTTGGTTATGTGGGAATCCAACAACATGACCATTACACCATCTGCTGTTTCCAAGTTCTTTGTATATTAAATAATAAGCTCTTTGTTATATGTCCAGAAAGTATGGAGACTGTATTTTATACACATGTCCCCAGGAATATAATAGGTGCTGCATAAATAAGTGAAAAAGTTGGAATGTATTATAAATATTTTCCACAAGGAGATTTTCACATATAATTCTCCTTTGTTAGCATCATGAAACCAGGGCAATAGGAACACTGGAAATATAAAAAATGGAGATAAGTTCCATGGGAACATTTGATCAATAGTCATTCATATTACTCATAAGACAAATATGGGCCTTCTGTTTACTGTAGGTCTCCATAAAAATAAATTCAACTGACCTACAGATGTATAGATTTTTGGTCATCCAATTCAATTTGAAAGCCCTTGGAAAAGGCAGTGTCTTCCTTGAACAAATATAGAGAATAATTAGATTGTTGGGAAAGCCATGATATATTTTTCTGTTTTACTATGCAAACATGTGTCAGTGTTAGTAACAGTGGCAATCCGTATTAGTAATAGCTGCATTGAACATGTGTTCCATGCCAGGCACAGCACAACATGCTTTATGTAAATGACAAAGAAACCCAACTTTGGCTCTTCCCTCATCATAAACTGGCTTCTCTTCTTGTTCTCCACTTAATTTTATGGCACCAAAGAAGTGGGAAAGCTGACTGTCACTTCCAAAAGGAAAATATGATATTGTAATGGCCCTTCCAAACATAGAAAATAAATAAAAGAGCCTGTGTGAAAAGAGCATTGGGTCAGCTCTGTAGCCTAGTGGAGCTGGAGCCCACATGGCCAATCACGTGGATTTGAACCAACTCTGGTGGCTTATAAAACACACTGGATGTGTGTGTTTTTCACTCAGGATCCTGACAGGATGGGAAAATGGAATACAAGGGATTGTGGCATGACCATGTCCTACAGTGGGGAAGGGAGGGTGCTTTGTCCCTGACGAGAGAGAGAGAGAGAGAGAGAGAGAGAGAGAGAGAGAGAGAGAGAGGTTTTTGTAGCTGCTTCTAGACCAAAGATTTAGAAAGGGCCAGAGTGAGAAGGGTATCATACAGGGTAAATTAAAAACAATGACTTTGATCCCATTTTCCCTTTGAAACCCTGGGAAGAGACTGTTAACGCACTTGGCCCTAATGTTTAAAGGAGGGATTAGCAAAACAAGGAGATACAAGGAGCAGGGGCCAAACATACTAGTTTTCTTGAGCTGGACTAAGTAGGAGGTGGTGGTGGGGGGTGGGGTAGGCAGGCAGGGAAGAGGCAGGGGGTTGGGCATGTAGGTGACTCAGAAGTCCCTATAAGCCCTTATGGGTGGCAGTACAGAAGAAGAGCTGGAAATTCTTGGGGGCAGATCTCTTAGGGAAATCACAGCCAAGTGTCAACAGGAAACTTGCACACTGAAGCAGAGCCAGGATCAAGCTGCAGACTTGAGCCACCCATAGCAGTAGACTGACCACCCCCAGAAGGGGGTCCCACCACTTGTACCTACCTGCACAGAGCCCAGGCCTGGGCAAGACCAGACCTTCCACTCTGTGATAAGATCCACACACATCAGAGCTAGTGCCTGGAGTTTTCCTCCTCTTCTTTACTGTAAGTCTCCTTCGAAATCCATCTTGTGGAGAAGAAGTAGGGTGGGAGAAGCTGAGTGTTTACATGAAATGCACTGTGTCTCCTAAACTGGAAGGAATTGAGAGTTCTTAAATGGCAGAATGTAGTGTTTTGTTATTTGTAGTTGTTTCTTTTGCCCCAGGCCCTCATGGTGCTTAGGAGTGGTTCTTAGGAAGAGGCTTTATCAGTTATGGAAATAAGAGCCAACTTTTCTCAGTACATGGAAGAGTGGGAGCAGAATGCTTATTTGTTACCCTGGTACACAGAGTTACCTCATTTAATTTCTTCCCCAAACATCTGGTATGTGATTGTTTTACAAATGAGGATATTAAAATTTAGAGATGAAGACGTTTTTGCTTATGGCCACTCAACATGCCAAGTGGTAAAATCTATATTCAAATAAAAGTTGGTATTTCATATTTTATTAACTGTTAGATGAAGCATTGAGACAGTGAAAAATCTCATTCTTAGGTTTTAGGCTGTATTCAGGGTTAGCACAGTGAGGGCAGAGAACCCAGAAATGGCCTGTTCAGCTCAGAGGGGATGTTTCGAGCTTGATCTCTGCTGCCGATGCAGCACTCGCTGCCCGGTTATGATTGCTCCTGGCTGGGCATCACAGCAGAAATACATGGAAGTGCAGGGCAGGTTGGCGGGGTGCCCACCCTGGTGAAAGTGGTGCAGGTGTTCCTACGGAGGATGGAACAGCCAGTGGAGAAATGTTCAATAGGTTAATTGTGCGTGTTCTAGGATGCGTCAGTCCATAATTGCTGACACCAATATGTTCGCTGTTGCTGCCTCAGGGGCTTGTCGAATGAGTCAGATGATGAAAATGAGGATGAAGTTGGCCTCATTTTCCTGACATCTTAGAAACTGGATAATGTAATTTTTGAACTTGATCGGTGACCAACGTCACTTTAGGACAAAAATGAGAACACAGAATGAAAACTTGATGACTAATATCTCCCTTTGCATTGTGAAGGAACTGAACTCAACTGTTAATTGTAATGTACCAGCTATTAGTCTTTAGAAAGGTGAATGCAATCAGGGTTACCTAATTTTAAATCTCAATTTTCCTTCCCCAAGCATGTGTTTTCTATTCACAGCCTCAGAACACACCTCAGGAGCTGAAGTCTGCAGGTGATGGCACAGGTCAGTGGTTAAAGAACAGGAAGGTTCTTCCGGTTTTGTCTACCATGAATTATTTTCTACCTTCTCTATCTTTTTTTTTTTAATATGTAAAGCATTTATGGGATTCAAAAGTCATATAAAAGCTATACCCATATAATTCTCATTTCTTATTTCTCCCACTCTGTTCCCACACTCCCCATTGCAGGTAATAATTTTCACTTGTTTAATCGGCTTGTGGGAGGCAGGTTGATAGTAGAGAGTGATTGGGAGAGTCTCAGGGAAAAAATACTTAGCAGACCTGAGAATGTAAAGTTCTCCATTGAAAATAACCTATATGGTAATAGCTTTGATTTGATTATCCCATATCACATGCATACTTTGAAAAACTATACTATGTGCAATAAAATAAAAACTATAAAAAAAATAAAAACTATACTATGTGCATAACAATTAAATATGGATAAGAAATTATAAAATAAAATAAAATAATAAGAAAAAACAAAATAGCATATTATGCAATTTATACTATTTTATATCTTGATCTATAAATTAAAAAAAAATTTAAGAGATATTTTTGCTACAGGGCACATGTACTTGGTGGAGAGACAGACTGAGAGACAGAAAGCAAGAAATCCCCCTGTGGAGATGGACATGCTGCACTCCTTCTCCTCCATTCTCCTCTTAGGATCTTGGGTATGCACACACATGTGCCTGGTGTGAGTTTTATGCTGCTGAGTCTGGGACTCGAACCATGTTGACCTTTAAACTTTACACTATACATTGGAATTTATTCTGTACATAGTCACAAAACTCTTCCTCATTGTTTTACAGCTGCAAAGTACTTCGTTGAATGGATGTACCACAGCTTATTCCACAGGCTCCTAGTTGTTGACTTTTTGGAGTGTTTTCAATCTCCTGCAACTATAAATGTACTGCAGTGCATAATCTTGTGCATATGTTGTTTTCTTTTGTGGAGGTATACTTTCAGGTAGATTCCTAGAATTGAGTTCCTAGCTTGTAGGGTAAAATGCATGTACTTTTGTAAGATACAGTCAATTGCCAATGGTTTGTGCCATTTTGTGCATTTACCAGGAATGTATGACTGTAGTGTCTGTTACCCTTATAATTTTGCCAGCAGGGTGTTTTCTCAAGCTTTTGATTTTTATCAGACTGATAGGTAAGACATGGTGACTCTGTGTTCTGTTGGGAATTAATTTTATTACAAGCAAAGTTGGGCATCTTTTCTTGCTTACATGTTAATTTGTATGTCTAGTTTTCCTGAACTATATGTTCATGTCTTTGTCCATTTTTAAAATACAATGTAACTACTCTTGTTTATTTAAAAATTTTAAACAGCTTTATTGATGTATAAGTGCACCTATTTAATTCATACACTTTGATAAATTTGGATATATGCAAACACCCGTGATACCATAACCAAACTAAGGTAACAGAAATAACCAACATCTCCCAAAGTTTCCTTAAGTTCTTTTATTTTCATTTTTTGTTTTGTTTTGTGGTTAAAACAAAAACAAAAACAAACACTTAACATGAGATTTATATCTTCTTAAATTTTGAAGTTTTCAAAATCACTTTGTTGAATACAAGCACTTTGTTATACAGTAGATCTCTAGAACTTATTTATGCAGCATAAATGAGATTATATGTCCATTGAAAAGTATCTTCCTGTTTTACTCTCCTCCAAGCCCTTGGAACCACTATTCTCTCTACTTCCATGAATTTGACTGTTTTTCTTTTTTTTTGGGAGAGGTTTTCACTATAGGGCGTGTGCGCTCGCCAGACAGACACAGAGAGACAGAGAGACAGAAAGTGAGAAATCACCCCCAGGGGGGATGGTCATGCCGCAATCCCTTCTCCTCCATTCTCCTCTCGGGATCCTGGGCACGCACACACACGCGCCCGGTGTGAGTTTTAAGCCACCGGGTCCGGGACTCGAACCGTGGTCGGCTACGTGGGAGTCCAGCGATATAGCCATTACGCTAACTGCTGGTTCCCAAATTTGACTGTTTTTGATATCTTGTATTAAATGGAGTTGTGCAGTATTTGTCCTTCTGTGACTGGCTTGCTTCACTTAGCATAATGTCCTCCGGGATCATCCATGTTTTCATAAAAGAAAGATTTCTTTCATGTTTAAGGCTGAATAATATTCCATTGTGTATATGTATATATATATATATACATGTATATATATATATATATATATATATATATATATATACACACACACACACACACACACATATATATATATATATATATATATATATATATATTCGAAGAAAAGGATATCTTATGAGGAATAAGTTCTACTGCACAGTAAGGTGACTATAGTTAACAATTTTGTATTATATATCTCAAAATAGCAAACGAGGGGATTTTGAATGTTCTCACTACAAAGAAATAATAAATGCTGGGGTGACAAGCATACTCAATACCCCAATTTGGTGACTATATAGTATATACAGTTGGCCCTCCTTATCCATGCATTTGATATTCACAGATTCAACCAACTACAGATCAAAATTATTTGGAAAAAAATTGGTTGCATGTGTACTGAAGATGGTAGACTTTTTTCCTTATCATTACCTAAACAAGTAGAATAACAACTATTTTCAACATCGTGTTAGATATTATAAGTATGCCAGAGATGATCTAACATGCATGGTAAGATATGCATAGGTTATATGCAAATACTATAATATTTTATTTAAGGAACTTGAGCATCCAGGGATTTTGTTACCTCTGAGGTCCTGGAACCACCCTTCGTAGAGAGCAGAGGAGGGCTATACATGTAATAAAACATCTCACTGTACCCCATAAATATGTACAGTTAGCAAGTGTCAATTAAAATGTTTTAAGGCTTTTAAGGCTTTTAAGGAATAAATGAAAAAATGTCTTTCCATTTGTCCATCTGATTTTGTCTTTTTGAGGACTGATTTAAAGTCTTCATTATTTGGATTTTTCAAATTTCTTATTCAACTTGTTTCTTTTCTTGCCTTTTTTTGTGATTTTACATAAAGTCTGTTATACCATGATATGTTTTATTTGGTTAAAATTTTTCTAAATAAAGGTTGTTAATTTTTTTTAGGCTTTTGTTCTAGGGTGTGTGCACCTGCAGGAGAGGAGGGAGACAGAGAGATTCAGAGAGAGGGAAATTAAGAAATCACCCCCTGGGGGGAAGGCCATACTATACCACAATCCTTTCTCCCTTCTTCTCTTGGGATTTTGGGAACACATGCATATGTGCCTGGTGTGATTTTTAAGCCACGAGGTCCATGACTGTAATCGTGGTTGGCCATATGGGAGTCCAGCCTTTAACCACTATGCTATCTGTGGGCCCCAAGGTTATTAATTTTTATATGCTGCAAATTAGGATGTAGTTTTATATTCTGTCTTACTGAATTTGTTACTGTTTTTATTAGTGTTAGTATTGATCCTCTTGAGTTTTTCTAGAACAGTATTTCATCATCTACCAAAAACAGATGATGTTACTTCTGCTTTTCCAATTTCTGTGCCTCCTTTTGCCTATGGAGTATTTGTTTATTTTTATTGCAATGGCTTTCCAGAACGGGACATGTATTCTCATTCTGCCTCAATTCCTCTCCTAGGCCCCTATCTTTGACATAATCACAACAGCTGCTGCTGCCCTTATATGTCATCACTGTGGGTTTCTTCCACTCAAAGAGAATTCACTGGTTCAGGGGGTGAAGGTGGGGTGGGTTAGTAGCATAGACTCAATTAGACTGGGAGAAACTGATCTTTATACTCTTTTGGGATAGATATTTAAGAAAAGTAAAGAAGGAATCCATAATTCAAGCTAGAGATTAAAAGCAAAAACAAAATAATAAATGGAGACCATCAAGACTGAGTCAATATATGAGCAGGCTGGAATTGTGTAAGATGGTTTCATTGCTCATAGGTACATATTTGTGGTTAACTTTTACAAGCCAGTGGACGCCTGGATGTGTGAGCTTATAGGACTGATTAAAAATCTCAAGATCAAAACTGACAATGGTCATCACTGCAAACTTTTTTTCTTTTCTTTTTTTTTTTTTTTTTTTTTTTGAGAGATTTTTTTTTTTGCTATAGAGTGTGTGTGCTCACCGGAGACACAGAGAGAAGGAGAAACAGAAAGCAAGGAAGCCCCCCCCGCCCCACTCCCTTCCTCAGGGAGGATGGCAACACCACAATCCCTTCTCATCCATCCCTTCTCATCTATTCTCCTCTCAGGATTTTGGGCACACACGCACACGGTCCAACTCCAACTACATGGAAATATAACGACTTAACCATTATGCCACCTGCTGGTCCCCATCACTACAAATTTTAAATATTGAGTTGTAAAGGAGTTCTAGAATCTTTTTTTCTGGATTATTTGATAAGAAAAGCAAGGACATAGTATCTGTCTTTATTTATTTATTTATTTTTTAGGAGAGAGTTTTGCTATAGGGCACATGTGCTTGCTGGAGAGACAGAGAAAGACAGAGAGACAGAAAACAAACAAACAAAAAAACACCCCCTACCTCCAGGGAGGATGGCTTTGCCACAATCTCTTCTATTCCATTCTTCTCTAGGGATTTTGGGCACCCATGCACACATGCCTGACTGTCTTCCTATCCTTGGGGGAGATACCCAGGAGTGGAATTGCTGGATCATATGGTAGTTCTATTTGTAGGTGTTTGAGGAACCTCCATATTGTTCTCCACAGTGGCTGGACTAATTTACTTTCCCACCAATAGTGTAGGGTGTTCTTTTTTCACCACAACCTCATCAGCACTAATCTTTTTTTTTTCTTTGTTTTGTAATCTTAGCTATTCTGACGGGGGTTAGGTGGTATCTCATTGTGGTTTTGATTTGCATCTCCCTTATGATAAACGATATTGAACATTTTTTCATAATTTTTTTTGGCTGTTTGTATGTCTTCCTTAGGGAGTTGTTTGTTCAGCTCATTTTCCCATCTTTTAATTGGGTCGATCACCTTTTTTTTTTTTTGGTAAGTCACTTGAGTTCCCTGAGTTGTATAGGGTTGTATATTCATACTAATTACTGTTTTTGCTGTGCTAAAACTTCTTAATTTGATATAATCCCAGTTGTCTATTTTTGGGATTATTGCCTGTGTTTTGGGGGGGTCTTATTTAAGACACTTTTGCCAATTGTGATGTCTCCCAGAGTTTCCCAGTGTTTTATAGTTTAAGGTCTTAGGTTTAGATCTTTGATCCATTTTGAGTTTATTTTTGTTAATAATGAGACATAGGGATCCAGATTCATCTTTCTGCAGGTGGATACCCAGTTCTCCAGTACCATTTGCTAAAGATTTTTTCCCCCCACAGGATTGGCTGCTGTCTTTTGCCAAAAATCAGTTGGCTTTATGATTTGGGATTTATTTCTGGGATCTCTATTCTATTCCATTGGTCTAAACATCTGTTTTTGTGCCAATACCATGCTGTTTTGATTATCACAGCTTTATAATATATTTTGGGATCAGGTAGTGAGATACTGCCCACTCCATCCTTCTTGTGCATGGTTGCTTTGGCATATAGAGTTTTTTATGATTCCAGTCAAATTCTGATAGTCTTTCTTGATCTGTGATGAATGTTTCTAGTAATTTTATTGGGATCTAGTAATTTTATATGTAGATTAATTTGGGTAGCATTGCCATTTTAATTATATTAATTTTTCCAATCCAGGGACATGGGTTGTCCATCCACATTTTTGTGTCATTTTTTATTTCTTTTTTAAGAATTGCATAGTTTTCCTTGTAGAGATCTTTGACTTTGGTTAGATTTATTCCTAGGTATCTTATACTTTTAGTGGTTATGGTAAATGTGATTACCTTCTATCTCAATCTACTTGTTGTTCATATATAGAAATGCTATAAATTTTTGTACATTGATTTTGTATCCTGCCACTTAACTGTATTCATTTATCACTTCCAAGAGGTTTTTTTTTTTTTTTTGTGTGTGTGTGTGTGTGTGTATACCTTTGCATATTCTATGTACACAATCATGTCATCTGCAAATAGAGAAAAATTTCACCTCTTCTTTCTCTATTTAAACTCTTTTTATTTTATTCTCTTTTCCAAATACATTAACCAGGACTTACAGCACTATACTGAAAAAAAAAAAGCAGAGAAAGTGGGCATCCTTGTCTTGTACCAGTTTTTAGTGGAAAAGCTTTCAGCTTTTTCCCATGCAGTATGATGTTAGCTATGGGTTTTTCATAGATGGCTTTTATTATGTTGAGAAATGTCCCTTCTGAGCTGATTTTGCTGAGTATTAATCATGAAGGGATGTTGTATTTTATCAAATATTTTCTGCATTAATTGATATGATCATATGGCTTTTATTTTTCTTTCTGTTAATACAATGCATTACATTTATGGTTTTGCATATGTTGAAACACCCCTGCATTCCTGGAATAAAACCTGCCTGGTAAGGATGTATAATTTTTTTTATATGTTGTTGGATATTATTTGCTAGTGTCTTGTTGAGAATTTTTGCATGTATGTTCATCAGAGATATTGGTCTGTAGTTTTCCTTTATTGTCATGTCCTTATCTGTTTTGGGGATGAGGGTGATGGAGGCTTCGTAAAATGAATCAGGGAGGGTTTCCTCCTTTTAGAAATATTTTAAGTAGAATGGGGGTTACCTCTTCTTTAAAAGATTTGTAGAATTCAGATGCAAAGCCATCAGGACCAGGGCTTTTTTTTGTTGGGAGCTTATTTATTACTGATTCAGTCTCACTGATTGTTATGGGTCTATTTAGGCTTTCTATGTTTTCCTAATTCAATCTTGGAAGAATATTAGGGTCCAGGAATTTGTCCGTCTCATCCAGATTTTCTTGTTTGTTGGTATATAGTCAATCATAGTATTCTCTAATAATGTTTTGTATTTCTATTATGTCTGTTGTAATATTGCCTGTTTCATTATGAATTTGACTTATGTGGCTCCTTTCTCTCTTCTTTTTTTTTTTTTTTTTTTTTTTTTTTTTGAGAGAGGTTTTTGCTATAGGGCATGTGCGCTTGCCAGAAAGACAGAGAGAGACAGAGAGACAGAAAGCGAGAAATCACCCCCCAGGGGGTATGGCCATGCAATCCCTTCTCCTCCATTCTCCTCTTGTGATCTTGGACATGCACGCACATGCACCTGGTGTGAGTTTAAGCTGCCAGGTACGGGACTCGAACCACAGTCGACTACATAGGAGTCCAGTGACACAGCCATTATGCCAACTGCTGGTCCCTATTCTTCTTAATTAGTCTGGCTAATGGTGTGTCAATTTTTTTTATCTTTAAAGGACCAGCTTTTGGGTTCATTTATTTTCTGTATAATTAATTTATTTTTTATTCTATTTACTTCTGCTCAAATGTTTATTATTTTCTTTCTCCTGGCATCTTTTGGATTTTTTTTGTTGTTGTTTTTCCAATTCCCCGAGGTATGATTTTAGGTTATCTATTTGTCACCTTCCCATCACTGCAACACACTAATTGTTGGGGGCTTCAACACTCCACTATCTCCTTTATCAAATAGACAAAAAATTAACAAAGAGTTATAGGATCTAAATGATACCATAAATCTAATGGACTTGACAGACATCTATAAAACCTTCCACTCCCAAACCACAAAATATACATTTTTCTCATTCCCGCATGTAACCTTTTTGAAGATTGACCACATGATAGGGCACAAAACCAGTCTTATAGATTCAAAGGGATAGAAACTATGTCTAGCACCTTCTCCAACCATGCTGGAATTAAACTTGATATTAATTTCAGGAAAAAAAAAAACTCAAGAAAAAACAGAAACATATGGAAAATAAGCAATCTACTCCTGAATGACTTCACAACTACTGAAGAAACTAAGACTGAAATCAAAAGATTCATTGAAACCAATGGTACTGAACACCTGAGTTTCCATAACCTACGGGGCACAGCAAAAGCAGTCATAAAAGGGAAGATCATAGCAATTAGTGCACATAAGAAAAAGATGGAAAGGTAGTAAAGGTATAATCACCTACAATTTTCTGCAATGAAGGAAATGTGTTTAAATATGTCCAGTGTCAAATGAGGTAGTCATGTGGCTATTGAGCACTTAAAATGTGACTAGTGCAATTGAGGACCTGGATCTTTAACTGCCTTTAATTTTAATTAATTTAAATCTAAGCAGACATTTACACTAGTGGCTACTTTATGGCTGTGTTATCAGTTGCTTTGGATTTATGTTCTCAAAGACACGAAATGCAAAAGGCTGAGGATACCTGTGACTTTAGTTTTGTGACAGCCACTTGTAGCATGTATCATAAAGCACATATGAACTTTCATTTATAACAGATGTATTAAAAAGTAATAATAATGCAATATAACAACTTATAATAAAATGTAATACCTTATATTTTAATAAGACTTTCACCGAGTTAGTTTATACTAACTGACATGCCCTTGGGAATGATGATAATCTGGTTTTCATAGACAAGGAAATGAGTCTGAAGATAATGAAGTAACTTATGCAGAGTCATGGACATTATTAGTTTTAAATGTGTGGCCTGAATGAAGGTCTTTTGGTTCTAGATTTAATCTTCATTTCATTACACAAAGGTGCACTTTCTAGCTTTATGAATGAATCATTAAAAATAGGTAGTCTTATAACATTAAACACACACTTGCCATATGACCTGGAAATTCCATACCTATGTACAAGGGTACTTCAAGAAGTTTGTGGAAAAATGGATTTATAGTTTATTTTGATGCAAAAAAAAATGAAGTCTTTTCTAAACTGAAGTCCTCTGATATTTACCTAAGAGAAATAAAACCATATATTTACATAAATCCTCAGACTAGCTGGTGGCATGTTGGTTAAGGGAGCTGGATCCCACATGACCAATTGCATGATTTGAGTCCCAGACCTAGTGACTACAAAAACCCTCAGGGCAGTTGTGTGTATGTGCCTAAAATCCTGAGAGGAGAATGGAAGAGAAGGGATTGCATTATGGCCATTCCTTCCTGGGAATTGCTTCCTCAATTTTTTTTTTCTTTCTCTCTGTGTTGCACTCTGGTGAGTGCACACATCCTATAGCAAAACTAAGAACAAAAAACAAAAGCAAAAAAAAATTCTGTACATGAATGTTACATGCCTGATTGTTTATAAAGGCTTTACTTACAATGGCCTAAAACTCAGACTAACACATGTGTCCTTTGATTACTTAATGGAATCACAAATAGTAGTACATACGATAATGGACTACTTTTTGGCAATAGAAAAACCTATTGAGGGACCAGCAGATGGCGTAATGTTTATGTTTCTGGACTCTCACGTAGTCAACCACAACTGGAGTCCCAGACCCAGCAGATTAAACCTCGTGCCAGGCATGTGTGCATCCATGCCCAAGATCCTAAGAGGAGAATGGAGGAGAAGGGATTGCGGCATGGCCATACCCCCGGGGGATGATTTCTCAGTTTCTGTCTCTCTGATTCTTTCTGTCTCTCTGGAAGCCCACGCACCATATAGCAAAAATCTCTTTGTAAGAAAAAAAAAAAAACTTATTGATATATATAACCACACAGAAAAATCTCAAGTACATTATGGTAAGTGAAAGAAGCCAGACAAAAAAATTAGATTTCATATGCATCCATTTATCTGATATTCTAGGAAAATCAAAAGTATAGGGAAATAGGAGACCAGCAGGTGGCATAATGGTTAAGATGCTGGACTCTCACATGACTGACCACAGTTCAAGTCCTGGACCTGATAGCTTAAAACTCACACTGAGTGTATGTGATTTCGTGCCCAAAATCTTGAGAGGAGAATGGAGGGGAGGGGATTGAGGTATGGCCATCCCCACTGAGGGGTGATTTCTCACTTTCTCTCTCTGTGTCTTCCTCTCTATGTCTCCAGCGAGCACATGCATCCTATAGCAAACAGCTCTCTCTAAACAACAACTAGAAAATAGTATAGGGAAATAGAACAGATCAATGGTACCAGAGGCTGACTATGAAAGGAGTATAAAGAAATTCTGAACGTTAGCGAGTTGTTCAGTATCTTTATTATGGTGAAGTTCATGTGACTGTATGCATTTATCAAACTCAGAAACATTCACTTAATTGAGCAAATTTGCTGTATGTAAACTATGCCTCAATACATGTGTGTGTGTGTATGTGTGTGTGTGTGTGTGTGTGTGTGTGTATAAAATATCTACCTGATATGTTAGGACTCTATCCTTGACTGGTGAGAAAAGGGGAAGGAGATTTGATCACTTGGTCAGAACGCAAGTAATTGACTGGTCCTAGGGAGTTAGCCAACAATCTAAAAAGCAATCACTAAGGAGATGTAACTAGATTTCCAAGAAATCAGATTATGTAGGTTGTGGACCAGCAATGCGACCCTCAAGGCAATGATGGTACTCAGAATCTTCTTAAGGGGAAAGAGCAATGGTAACAGCTCTTGGTTAAAGTACGACACAGGCAACTTCACAGCCATATGAGTGGGGTTGGACCTGTCTCACCCCCTACTGCATCCTCAGCCCCTAGCTGGATGTCTGACATTGGTTGCTGCTCACTGTAATAACTATTTCTCTGTGTATACTAAACAATGTGTTGTACACCTTAAATATACATAGTAAAAAAGAAATCACTGTTGAAAGAATGAATAGGTTGTCTCAGAAACAGGGTGGGCTAGAGTTTGTTTTGCAGGTTATTTATTTATTTATTTCCCATAGTGTGTGTGTGCTCACTAGAGAGAGAGAGAGGGAAAGTGAGAAATCAATCCCAGAGGGGATGGTTATGCATAATCCCTTCTCCTCTATTCTCTTCTCGGAATTTTGGGCATGCACACACATGTGCCTGGTGTGATTTTTCAAACCGCTGGTTCCAGGACTTGAACTGTGGTTGACAATGTGGGAGTCCAGTGTCTTAACCACCATGTAACCTGCTGGCTCTTTGTTTTGAGTTACTATGCTGGAAGCTGGCAGGGCAGAACAGGAAGAGACTGACAAGCTCCCATGACTGATTCCAGCTGGTGCACAGTTACGGACTGAGGCGGATGTTTTCAGGCTGGCATCTTCAGTCTGGCGTGTTATGCTGAAAAGCCAAGCATGATGGCAAAACCGGCATAACATGTGATCCCATGTTCTCCTGTTTATGTAACTAGCCCTTTCTCGAAATGATTCACAGACAGGAGCTGTCCATCTCAGGACTGCTTTGCAGAGGTGCTTCTGTTCTTTCACGTGTCTGCTTGTCTTCCCGCCTGTGTTCCCATCGGTTGCCAGGACAGTTTCTATGGCGAAGGCCCACCAGCAAAGTGAGGATTACGTACAGTAAATATTCTGAACAGATGAACTTGGCACTGAGCAGCTGCTTTCACTAAGCGGAAGGCAGGAGTGTGCAGGGATCAGAGCAGCAGCTTAAGCAGCGTTTTGAACCTTTGTTATTGGGAATCAGGACTGGCCGCTGCCATTAGCGTTCAAGTCGAAAAAGATGTAAAATCCATCCATCGTGTGTATGCATTCAAGAATATTCCAATATGCTGAAAGTATTACAGATGCTATTTTGTAAAGCGGAAGGTTGCAGACATGTTATAATAAAAAGGTGATCTGGAATCAGCTGAAGTCCTGCTATTGATTGCTTTAAAAGTGAGATGCCTGGGAACCAGCAGTTAGCGTAATGGCTATGTCGCTGGACACCCACGTAGTCAAAAGCGGTTCACGTCCCGGACCCGGTGGCTTAAAACTCACGCCGGGCATGTGTGTGTGCGTGCCCAAGATCCCGAGAGGAGAATGGAGGAGAAGGGATTGCGGCGTGACCATCCCCTCTGAGGGGTGATTTCTCGCTTTCTGTCTCTCTGTCTCTCTCTGTCTGTCTGGCGAGCGCACGCACCCTATAGCTAAAACCACTTCAAAAAAAAAAAAAGTGAGATGTCTATTAGATTTTATATATAAAAGAAAAAAAATAAGAGCTGTGACTAGGAAGAAATCTAGACAGACTTAGACTTGGCATGAGGCTCATCATGCAGACAGAAGGTTAGGTTCTTTCTACCTGGTGCTGGGACCTCAAAGTGTGTTTCAGCCCATTTCATAGACAGTCCAGAGCATCATGCATTCTCTAGAGCCACACACTTGTCTGCCTATTTTTCCCTGCAAAATAGAAATTGCAGTCTTCACCTGTCAGTTTCCTGTATTCCTTTCACATATTCTAGAAGGCACGTGTACAGCGATTGTATAATGAATGTTTTCTGTACAGAAAGTGAAGTTAATCTAAATTAATATTTGAAAATTTTGAACTTGATGATATTTAGGTACTCAGACCCCAGGATATCCTCAGCTGTAGCTTGTTTATACTAAGCCAATTCTCACCATCTTTCCATTTTTTTTCTTCACAGTATTGGAAAAAAATGTTGCTTTCCTTGGGTTTTGGAATTTTTAGTAATTTCTGAGATCTCCTGTTATCTTTTGTCTTCCTTCCAAAGAACTATGTTTTAATCCTAACTCTGCTCTAATGAGGACGTAAAGAGCATTTGCTTAAGCTCTGAGTGATCCAGGTCATGGCAGGATCCTATATGGCCTCCTCTCTGGTGTTTTTTTCCAATCAACAAATATTTGTGATGACCAACTAGGCACAACACAACAGGGATCGGGGATACAGCAGATGAAGGCATCTCTGATGCCTTACGGTGAACCCATGCTCCAGTGACTTTGAGAAAACATTTCCAGCATTAAGCCTACTTCTGAATTCTTCCAGTTTTCTCATAACTTCCTAGGTTCATTGCAGCCTTCTTTCATCATATATTATGACATATATTATGTTAAGGGAAGAAAAGTAAATGACAAAATATATTTCAGCATGATTCTATTTATAAAAATATAAACAGATATGTACACATTTATATATGTGCTTATATTACCAAAAAATATTCTAGGGCCAGTTGGCTGGCATGGTAGCTAAGGCAGCTGGATCCTCCCTGGGTGACTCCTTTGTTCAAGTCCCAGACCTGGCAGCTTGAAGAAACATACGGTGTGTGTGTGTGTGTGTGTGTGTGTGTGCGCGCGTGTGCCTAAAGTCCCAAGAGGAGAATGGAGCAGAAAGGATTGTGGCAAGGCCATCTCCCTGGGGAATGATTTCTCACTTTCTCTCTCACTGTCTCTCTCCTGAGAGAGTATACTCCTTATGGCAAAATGTAAAAAAGGATGAGTCTAGATTATAGCTAAATGTCAATGCTTGTCATCAATGACAGATAAAAAATTAAGACTTCCCTTGACATTCTTTCTCTCCCCTTCAAATTTTTAGAATAAACTTGTGTAATCAAAGCATAAGCAAAAAAAAGCAAGTTAAAGATATGGGGACACACATATGAGAACACAGTATGAGAGTGATTCCATGTCACAGTGAATATATATATATATAAACACACACACACATATATATATGTGTATATATAGTGTATCTAGTATATCTATACTATAGATATACTATACTATCTATTGGTGTGTGTGTGTGTGTATATGTGTATATATATATTATATATAGTCTATACACACACGTAGATAGTATAGTAAATCTATAGTATATATATAATGATATATATATAGACTATATATGTGTATATATATTATATATAATCTATTCACATATATATTATATATAGTCTATACACACACACACACATGTAGATAGTGTAGTAAATCTATAGTATATATATAATGATTCACTGTGACATGAATCCCTTTCATAGCTATATCTATCTATCTCTATCTATCTATCCACCTGTCTGTCAGCTATCTATCTATATCTATCTATATATCCTCCTCAGAATCATTGCCTTAGAGGAAATAAAACATTTCAAAATTTTGGTCTTTTGAAAATTGGTAGTGTTAATGAAACAATGATATATCCAGTCATTGCTCAGTAATTACCTTTCCTCTTAAGCTGAGCTTTTAAATACAGAGAATATTCATTGTTCTTTTATTCTGAAACCTGACCAGAAAAAAAAAAAAAAAAAAAAAAAGCAGAGAATGAAATGGACAAGATGAAAAAGTATCTCTGAAGCCCTTCTTACAAAGTTTGATTAAGCGTGTCTGCAGCATTCTGCCTCGTTCCCCACGGGGTCTGCTGTTCCTGTAAACGCCAGCAGTTATTCCAGTTTTCTGCAGTATCCCCAGGTTGTCAGAAGGCTCTGGAAGCAAAAATTCAACAGTTACAGCACTGGTGTTGGCGGCAGCAAGGTTTGTTTTCCCCCAAGATGATGTTCCTGGGTTTGCATACATTTGCTCTTTTCAGGGAACCATGTACTCTGAATGTCACCTTGCTTCCATTGAGTGGCCTGTGTTCTGGCTGTCCAGGGGCCTCCAGGAACAGCCAGCAGATTGATGGTTTGCTGAAAGCTCCCTCATTATCTCTCACTGTAAATTCCTTTCATGAGTGATCTCCTGTGCCCCGATGCAGAGCAGCTTTGTATGTGTGCTGTGAAATAAAATCTCAGATAATGTGTGAGCTAATTTTCTTTCTTTCCTCCCTCCTCGCTTTATCCCCACAATGTGACCTCAGACTAATTGTTTATTTAATTAGCAAAGCTCAGTTAAAATGGCCCTAATTGGTGAAGAATGGAAAGTAAAAGATACTAACATGTTTAAACAAAGAAAAAGATTGGGGTGTGAGCGTGTGTGTGTGTGTGTGTGTGTGTGTGTGTGGTTGGTGTGCTGGGAAAGAACACTCTTGAAAAATTTGTACTGGAAAGAGGCTATATATTTTTATCTTGTAAAAAAAATTGCCTTCATTATCCTTTACTTTAAAAATGAGAGAAAATTGCTTCTTTTCTCCTATAATTTTTACCCAAAAGACACTCCTAAAACTCTTGCAGAAATTTAAAAAAGATATGTACAGGTAGGAATCACGATCTCTAGAGCAACTACTATTTAAATTGAATTAGACATACTCTTTTCTAAGTACATATTCAAAAATCTCATGCGCATACCAGTTTTTCCCTCCATAAATGGAATCTTTCTTTGCAGTAGTGTTTGGAAGACTCTGCATGCAAAACATTCACCTTAAAGGACTCTGGGTTCTTCTGCTATTATTATCAGCTCACCTGCCCCATTTCTCTGCCAGGGTGGACCACTGTCAAAGGTGAAAGCCTCCTGCTGGGCCATGGTAATTGGAAAGGTCATGTTCACCATTATAGGCAAAGAATGGGGCCCCTGTTGGAACCCTTGCTGGCTGTGTTGCTTCCATTGCCCCTTTCTCTATTATCCCATCCCACCCCAGCCCCCGGGACAGAATGAATGCTAAAAGGACCTGGCTCTTGAAGAACAAAGTGTGGATGCATCTATAGGATGGAATACTATTCACTAATGAAAAGAAATAAAATATTGGTATATGATACCATGTTGATGAGCCAACATGAGGCTAAATGAAAGAAACCAGACATGACAGTCCACATCCTGTAAGATTCCATTTACATGAATGTGGCTGAAAGATAAGTGTATAGAGACAGGAAATAGATAAGTGCTCACCTGGGGGAGGGAATGAGGAGTGGCTGCAAATAGGTACAAAGCAATCTTTTGGAAGTGATGGCAATATTCTAGAATTGGATTATGATGATGATCATATGAGTCCATAGGTTTATTAGACTCATTGAATTGTACACTGAAAATGAATGAAATTGGTAGTATATAAATTATACCCCAATAAACCTTTTTTTAAAAAAATTAGAGATGCATTTCATATGGAAAAAAAAGAGAGAAAATCTGCAACCAATCCTGTTAGGGAGGGTTCATCTAGACCAGTTCACTGTGTGTGGCTGGTGGTGTTTTTTTGCTCATTGGCTTTACTCACCACTGGGAAATCAAGCTAAGATGTCCCAAGATGCTGAGTGCACAAGATACTGAGGTGAATGTGATATGCTTGATATACTTCTCATCCTTGTAGAGGTCTGCCATAGGGGAGAACGAGGTCCGTGAGCATGCTGTGAAGACTAGCAGGTACCAAGAGTAGATGCTCTGCTGGTGGGAGAGATGAAAGGCTTCTTGGAGAAGATCACATTGGAGCTGAGTGTTAATGAATGAGAAGGAAACTGCAGGTGGGGTGGGAGGAGAAAGGAGAGTGGATACATGCTTTCCTTCTTCCTGCATGCCACCCCTTCATTCTTTTTTCTTCTGTGGTCTTACCTTCCTACCCCAGCCCACACCTATAGTCTCCTACCAAAGTTGGGTCATAATCTAAGGTTGATCATTAGAGTAACTCACGCTTCCAGCACAGAGGTTGTTTCAGGGGTTTGTACAGGGCTCAGCAGTGCTGCTCAGAGTTTTCACCAACATTTAACATGATGGGTTCTGGGGAGGAAAAGTTCTTTCTATTTCAGTATCAGAAATCATAAATACTGTGGGCACCAGCAGCTATATTTCCCTCTGCATGAAGAAAGCCTATCTCTTGTATGATGCTTATGACAAAAGAAGCAGAGGCATGTGATAGTGTATGGGAGAGAGAAAGGAGAGAGACAGAGAGAGAGAGAGAGAGAGAGAGAGAGAGAGAGAGAGATAGACCTGGCGGTATTATTCAAACTGCTGCACAACCATGCTCTAATACTCCTTCCCTTCCCCTTTGTTAAGCCTTATTTATTTTGGGTTGAGATTCTGTTCCCGGTAAACTCTACTATGAAGGGCTTGCCATTGGGAAGCACACCCTGCATATAAGCCTGCGGACATGAATGGCTATAGCTTCTAGGGAATGGTGAAATACAGATTAATAGAGGCAGCATGGCAGGGGTATGGTTGTGAGGGGCTTTACTATACTGTGGTCACTCTTATTCTGTTTATCTCCTTTCAAGTCCTCATTGCAAGCTGTTTTACAGTCCTCAGTCATCAGGAAGGGCCTCACTGCTGTGGGACGTGGTGAGGAAGTGTGCACGGTCTTCTCCTGCCCAAGGCATGGCTCTTCATGGGGACAGTGGCAACATCTGTGGCAGAAACAACACAGAGTTTACTAAGTGATATTTAGATACGTGTTCTTTTCCCAAATTGGAGCTGTTATGAGTTGCCTTCTCCAAAAACAAGTTGAAAGAAATAAAACTTTCTTCTTGACTTGCCTTGGAAAAGCTCATGGCAGAAGCTGGGAAAACTCAAAGAAATGCTTTCTATTCTTATAATCTACCTTATAATAAGAAAGCATTGCATATTTCCAACAAGATCATATGGAACCTGGGGAATCCTGGAAGGAGTTGGGGATAAACTAGCTTTCAGGCCAGCTGAGGATGGGATGTTGACTGCTGGCACAGTCAGAGAGGGATTTTAGGAAGTGCTCCCGATTCTGGGTGCAGATGGGCAGTTCTCAACTCGGGTTCTCCAATGCAACATTCTCCTTTCTTAGTTAAGCTGGAAATAGCAGTTTCATCTGATTAATAAAGTGCTATTTCTTTATTTTTAAGAATTATTTGTTCATTTAATTCCGTATGTTATTATTATTATTATTTTTTAATTTAACCAGAGAGAGACAGAGAAAGGGAAAGTGAGAAATCAAGCTACCAATCCTGGATTCGAACTGTAGTTGGCCATGTGGGAGTCTAACGCCTTAACCACTATGCCACCCGGCAGCCCCAAGTGCTGTTTATTTCTTAATAAGACATCTTGTTCTGTGAGGGCCAACTCCAGAGACTGTGTTGACCAGTGTTTTATAAAGTTTGGACTATGTACCACCTTCATCAGAATCACCAGTTCCCCTATTATACTAGAGATTTCTGGACTTTACCCAAAAACTGTTGAGTGGATATCTGGAAAATATGCATTGTAAACCAACTCGCTAGGTGATTTTTGTGCATGTGTGTGCACATTAATAGTTGAGAACATCTAGATGGACTCTACCATGGACCTTGTGTTTAATGACAGAAAATTCAAGAGATGTTGTTTGAGGAATAGAAATTTCTTCCTTTCATGCACAAAAGAGACTCTTTAGATCCATGCTCCTTTTCAGCCAGAGAACACAGGAAGCTTAGGAAATCGAGAAGTTCCCATCACATATCTACAGAGGGAGAGGTAATACTTACATTTTTTCCAATAGGAAAAAGGAGCTTGACCATTCAGCAAGCCCACATTGTTGGGGCATCAGTCTTGCTGAAGCTTGTTAAATATACCTGGGATGCTGACAGCTGGAGAATCAGGAAGCAAGGATGCAGCTATTCCAATACTTTGACTTCAAACATTGGATTTGCGTGGGCCCTTGTGAAGTAAAGTTAGTTACATGATACACAAGTACTTCATTCCCTTTGATATCAGAGCCTAAAGTCAGTAGCAAATCCAGAAACTAGAAAATCCAAGAACATACTGTAATATCCTGAAACTCTCTATCGTCTTATGATGAAGCAGAATCATGAAATTTGAGCTCTGGAGATATTTTCTGTCAGTCAAACAACAAACCCACTCCACCGAGGAAATACTTAAACAATTATTTTTGGCTTCTTTAACAGACACATGCATGGCAGCAAACCAAACCAAACCAAACCAAAACAGTCTCCCTCCCCATGAAGCAGGAGCCTAGCACCGATAATGAAAATGGCAACTGAAGGGCTGTCAGTGCTGCTTCTTCCCCTGCATTTGCCTGATAATATTTTTGTTTTCATGAATAACGGACAGAGAGGCAGCTGCTGCAGCAAATAGGACTCAACAGCCCATTAATATTGGTGACTCATCAGCCGGATTCTTTCCCCACGTCTGAAAATGTCAGGAAATTAAAAAGGCTCCATGGTATCTCTAGGAGACAAGTCCCAAGTCAGAGGTGTAACCACTTCTAAATATGCTTGGCCTCATTTGGAAACTGGCTGTCACCTAGGATGTGTCCTGGTTTGCAGTCCCATCTGTGGAAGGCAGAACTATCAATCTCACTGAACAAACAATTCAGCCCCCTCTCTAGCAGCGCTGCAATTGTGGGACTGGAGCTGTTCCACCTGTTATTAGATGGAGTGGTCAGGGCTACCAGATGTGTCCTGGGTCCCTGGCCTAATTTCCTTTAGAGGAGAAGAAAATAAGGCAATAGGCAAAGGTTAAAGCTACATGTACCCCTCATTTGACTAAATGACCAGTTAAATAATACATACATAGCAACAGATATTTAGACACATTTGGATAATTGCATTTTGATGTTTAATCTTTCACCCAAATTTAATCCCAATATTTGGATTCCCAGTCACTTAAAACAAACTCTATAATTTCAATTAAATGCAACCAACTTTCTTAACTTACAATAGGGGGACCAGTCACTTTGTGTGTATAGGATGAGCAAAAATATATCTTCAGAAAAATGAAATTCCAAATCCATATTGCAAAACTGGAATGATAAAAATATCTTGAAACTATAATGTTGCTCATATGGTTGTTAGGTTCTCGGCTGAAGTGAACCTTGTCTAGAATTCATTAATGAAGCTCAAGTTTCAATTAAAGCCCCAACTATAAGCATGGATGACATGAATGACTAATGGGAGATCCCTGATCACAAGGCAAAAATATGTTTAAGGGGCCAGCAGATGGTTATGTCACCGGACTCCCACATAGTTGACTGCGGCTCGAGTTCCAGATCCTCTGACTTAAAACTCATGCCAGGTGAATGTGTGTACGTGCCAAGATCCCAAGAGGAAAATGTAGGAGAAGGGATTGTGGCATGGCCATGTCCCCTTCAAGGGGGGGAGGGGTGATTTTGCACCCTAGAGTGAAAATCTTTCCCAAAAAAAGAACTGTATTACAACGTGGGCTATGGGAATGAGGAAATGGGAATGAGGGGAGGTCTGGAGGAATTTGTAGTACTTGACCCATGCTCTCATGAAGAGGTTGCATGGGGACATAGTGAAACAGTAAGGAAAGCTCTCCTGGGTAACGTGTAAGAGGAGAGGCATAGTGTTCAGAAAACTGGCTGAGAATTTGGTGTCTAGTGGGGAAATTAAATTGGAATAGTGAATGTATGGAAAGCCTTGAAAGCCACACGAAGCAGTTTGAATATTATTTCACAGTCAATGACAAGTCATTTGGATTTCCTCATCAGGCCTCAGAGAGTTCTTGTAATTGTCCATTTATTTGACCCATACTTTTTTTTTTTTTAAGAGGTTTTTTGCTATAGGGCGCATGTGCTCACCAGAAAGACAGAAGGAGACAGATATAGAAAGTGAGAAATCACCCCCCAGGGGGGATGGCCACGCTGCAATCCCTTCTCCTTCATTCTCTTCTCAAGATCTTGGACACACATGCACAAGCACCTGGCGTGAGTTTAAGCCACTGGGTCCAGGACTTGAACCGCGGTCAGCTACGTGGGAGTTCAGCGACATAGCCATTACACTAACTGCTGGTCCCAATTTGACCCATACTTATTGTATGCTTAATCTATGCCTGTTACAGGGTTAGTGGATATCAAGTCCTTTTTATCTTCTACTTAGGGAGGGAGTGGAGATGACAGATAAGAAGCAGACAGAAATCACACAAAATATGGCAGAGTAAAGAACTATGCTAATTTAGATAGCATTGCGGCCAGGAGAAGCTTTCCAGAGTCAATGTCATTTCATCAATGACCTGAGAAGACTGCAGGAGTAAGCGAATAAACTGTCTTTGGAAAAGTCGTCCCATTCACGTTGTCCCAGTTATTCCGCCAAGTGCTGAGGCCCTGAGCCAGGAACTCAGCTGTGAGCAAGAGCAAGGAGACAGCACAACAGCACAGAATGAGCAGGTTTATTTGTTTCTTTTTTTCTGGGAAAGTGAGAGAAAGACAAGCACTTCCAACAGGGCCCTCACACTATGATCTCCTCCAGGGTCATCCAGCCAGGATCCCAGGGACATGCATGTGCTCCCAGCAGGGAAGTCGCCATATGCAAACCCGGGCTTTTCCATGTGGGTCCTGCTGTGTTTCCACTGTGCTACTCCTGGTCCCTTCCAAGGAAATGAGGAATATTCATCTATAGATTTAGAGGAGGAGTAGTGAGATAGGGAAGAAACCCAGAAAAGAGTGGATCTTCAAAAAAATCCTTGAGGAAGGTTTTATTATTATCATCCATTCTTTAAGAAGTGCGTGCACAGTTATACAGATGATAAATAGCAATGACCATGCCTTGACTACAGAGTTAAATGCTACCTACCTGCAGTGAGAACACACCGAAGCTCCATAGTTAAAAGCCATGTCTGGGGTCACCTCCATGGCCTAGTGGTTAAGGCAGTCAGATTCTACTGACCAACTGTAGATCCAACTCTGGGTTTCCAGCAAGCTGAAATACTGTTTTCAGTTCCAGTCCTGCATTTCTGAATTCACCGAGAGACCTCTGACAAATCACTAAACATCTCAGTGCAGTATCCCCTTCTGAAAACAGAGTCCTATAGAGCCCAGTAGTTAGTGTAATGGCTATGTCGCTGTACTCCCATGTAGTCGACCATGGTTTGAGTTCCTGACCCGGTGACTTAAAATCACACCAGGCGTGTGTGCATGCATGCCCAATATCCCGAAAGGAGAAGAGATTGCAGTGTGGCCATCCCCACTGGGGGGTGATTTCTCGCTTTCTATCTCTCTGTCTCTGTCTTTCTGGTGAGCGCATGCACCCTATAGCAAAAACCTCTCCAACAACAACAACAACAACAACAAAAGAGTCCTATAGGTGAGACCTTCTAAGATTCCTTCTATCTCTAACATTCACATCTCACAACTTCTGGTGAATTTACTCCTGTATTAAACTCCAAAACGCTATGTCTGACAGATCCTGTATTACTTTGTAATAGATGGCAGCAGCTCTGCAGGTAAAAATATTATATGCTCCAAATCAACTGAACAATTCCTGAAATGTAGTTCTTCTAAATTTTCTTCTGGCTTTAATTTTCTTAGCACAAGCAAAATGCCAATTTCTCCTTTATCTGTGCTCTCATGACATTTTCATCTTTGTCTCTCTTAGAAATGAATGGCTTAAAAAATTATGTGTGTCTCCATACCTTAAATATTTGCATCATGAATGTGTGGCTGAATCAATAGCCTCCCGTATCTTTCAAACTCAGCACATCAATTTGCTTAGACTGCCATGGCAAAACACCCAGACTGAATGGGTTATATGACAGAATTTTGTTTTCTTTTTCTTTTTCTTTTTCTTATTTATTTATTTTTTTGAGATTTTTTCTTTTTCTTTTTTTCTTTTGCTGTAGGGCATGTGCACTCGCCAGAAAGACAGAGAGACAGAGAGACAGAAAGCGAAACATCACCGCCCCCTGCCACCCCCCCCAGGAGGGATGGCCACAACACAATCCCTTCTCCTCCATTCTCCTCTTGGGATCTTGGGCACGCCTGCACACTTGTCTGGTGTGAGTGTAAACCACCGGATTCAAGGCTCCAACTGCAGTCGACTAATAATCCTGGAGGCTTGACGTCAAAGATCAAGGTAGTACAAGGCTGGTTTCTTTTGAGGCCTTTCTCCTTGGTTTGTAGATGACTTCTTTCTCCTGTGTCCTCATTTTGTTTTCCCTTCTTACATGTGTGTTATAATCCTTTTCATAAGGACATCATCTTTTTTTTTTTTTTTGAGAGGTTTTTGCTATAGGGCATGTGCGCTTGCCAGACAGAGAGAGACAGAGATATAGAAAATGAGAAATCACCCCCCGGGGGGATAGCCATGCCGCAATCCCTTCTCCTCCATTCTCCTCTCAGGATCTTGGGCATGCATGCACACACACACCTGGCGTGAGTTTAAGCCACTGGGTCCGGGACGCAAACTGCAGTCGACTACGTGGGAGTCCAGCGACATAGCCATTACGCTAACTGCTGGTCCCCAGGACACCATCTTAATGGATTAGAGTCCATGACTTTATTTTAACTTAATTGCTTCTTCAAAGGCCTACCTCCCAAGATAGTCACCTTCTGAGATGAGTCCTGATCCTATTAGGATTAGGATACAACATGAATTTGGGGGGGAGAACACAGTGCAAACCGTGAAACATAGGAAGTGCATCTCCAGTGCAGTACTCGGTCCTTCCCGTTCACACAGTGCTGACTGCTCAGCCTCCATCTGAGAAGCTGCATTTGTGCTCCGCAGTCCTAAGGTGGGAATCCTAAACAATATTAGAAATAAAAGAAATAAAAACTGGTCTTAACAGTGTGTCAGCACTCACAGTCACCTGCCAAGATATGCTTTGCTCTGACTTGTAGGCTTTATGGAGTTTTATGACTGTAAGCAAAAACAGATGGTGTATTTTTGATGATGAAGATCATGGTTGGCCTCAGGGCCACATTGGCTCAAAATGGGGTTCTGCTACTTTGAGGTAGCATTTCACTTGCTCTTTTTGAAGTACATTACTTACCATGTTTATCCAATGCTTAAAAGGAAAATGTATAAAAATATGTGGGTCTTTTCATACCTGGAAAAAGCCAAAATCAATTCAACATGGTATTTAATTACTGGTAACCATGACAAAAAGAAGGTAGAATATGTTGCTCCAAACCTGTGTTTTCTGGAAAAACCCAGCATAGCTCTTCCATTTGAAACTCTCTAAGTCATTCTGGAGTCATTAGAGAATTTGAAGCCTGAGGAAACTGTTAAGAAAAGAGCTTCCATATTTTGAATTAAAGGTGGTATTTGAATGACATTTGGGATACAGCAATGAGTGTAGTGAATTTTTGTTCTATTCTTTTATTTTTTTTTTAAAGATTTTTGCCATAGGGCATATGCACTTGCTGGAGAGAGACAGAGTAACTGAGAGGAAAAGTGAGAAATCAGCCCCCAGGGGTGGATGAACATGCCAAACCCAGCGAGAATGACCATGCTGCAATCCCTTCTCCACTCTCTTCTTGGGATTTTGGGCATGGGTGCACATGTACCCCAGCATGATTTTCAAGCCACCAGGTCTGGGACTCAAACCACGGCTGGCCATGTGGGAGTGCAGCACCTTAACCACCATGTCACCTGATAACCCTGAGATTCTGTGCTAGAAGCTAGAAGGCCAGAGCTTACATTATAGCTAGCTCAGACTCTAAGACTTGATCTCAGCCACTTTTGAGTCTTAATTAATTATTTTTATGCCAGAAGGTGCATGTTTCTATGTGCATATGCATGCATGAGAAACAAAGAGAGAGAGAGAGAGAGAGAGAGAGAGAGAGAGAGAGAGAGAGAGAAGCCCCACCTCCCAGAGAGGCCTGGTCAAACAACAATTCTTTTTTCTCCAGGGTCCTGAGCATGCATGCGTGTGCTTGGCATGCTTTTCAAGTTGATGAGGCTGGAACTCTAAACATGGTGAGTCACGTGGGATCCAATTTTCTCTGTGCTAAGCCTAACCTCTGTTCTATAGGACTGACCCTTAATTCTTGAAGCCAGAAATTACTGTAATGATTTTCTGCCATTCCTCTCTCTTGGATGGTGTAAATAACAAGTTTTGTAATTGCCAGCTCATCTCAGCTATGCTTGCTTATAGTTTTGTGGTCTACAATAGTCTCGGGTGGGCAACTCAGCTGTTTTTTATGTTATGTTGTCCTCCTATAGGTTAGCTTTCTCAGACAAAGGCAGAAGAGTGAGAGGGAGAGCAAAGAACCACCGTCTTTGGAGGTCTTGGCTTAGAACTGCTGCATGGTCATTTTGTCCACATTCTATTGAGCTGTCCAGAGTTTGCAGCCAGTATTATCTTGACAATGGCAACTCCTACTCAACCCTATTCCTTCCTGGCCATAGTAATGCTTGCCTCCGGTCACACCCTTTGTCGCTTTTGGAGACAAAAATTAAAATCCAAATATTAGGGCCCAGCTGATGGTGCAGTAGTTATATCATTGGACTCCCACATGGTTGACCATGGTTCAAGTCCGGGACTTGGTGGCTTGAAACTCACACTGGGCATGTGTGCCAGCATGCCCAAGATCCCAAGAGGAGAATGGAGTAAATCATCCTGCAAGGTATTCTCTCTTTCTCACTGTCTCTGTCTCTTTATCTCTCTGTCTCCCCAGCAGGCAGGTGCATGAACCCTAAGGCAGAAATCTCTAAAAACCCAAACAAAACAAACTCAAATAAGGCTCCTTCCCTTCTCCAATGTCACTTCTCTTTTCCTCCTTTCATATATATCCAGCTACCTACTCCTTCCCATGCTTCTCTCACTTGTCCTGGGATAAGAAATGGAATTAAATCTGGTTCTTTGAAAGGATAAATAAAATTTATACACCACTATTGAGACTTATTAAGAAGAAGAGAGAAAGGAACCAGATGAATCAAATCTGCAATGAAACTGGTAATATAACAATAGACATATTAGAAATTCAAAACATCATTAAAGGATACTTTGAACATCTATATGCTAAGAAACAAGACAATCTGGATGAGATGGACAAATTCCTGGACAAATATAATCTACCAAGAATGAGCCAGGAGGATATAGAAAGTCTGAATAGGCCCATAACAAGCCAGGATATTGAAGCAGTAATAAATAACCTCCCAACAAAGAAAAGCCCTGGCCCTGATGGATTCACCTCTGAGTTCTACAAAACTTTCAAAGAAGAGTTAATCCTCATTCTGCTCAAGTTATTTCTAAAGATCCAAAAGGGTGAATCTCTCCCTAATTCATTCTATGAAGCCTCTATCACCCTTACCCTTAAAACAGATAAGGATAGGACAAGGAAGGAAAACTATAGACCAATATCTCTGATGAATATAGATGCAAAGATTCTCAACAAGATACTAGCAAATGGTATCCAACAACTTATAAAAAAGATCATACACCATGATCAGGTAGGCTTTGTTCCAGGAATGCAAAGTTGGTTCAACATACACAAAACCATAAATGTAATACATCATATTAACAGGAATAAAGATAAAAACCATATAGTCATATCAATTGATGCAGAAAAAACATTTGATATGATACAACATCTCTTCATGATCAAGACTCTCAGCAAAATTGGCATTGAAGGGCCATTTCTCAACACAATAAAAGCCATCTATGAAAAACACATAGCAAACATCCTGAATGGAGGAAAGCTGAAAGCTTTCCCATTAAACATGGGAACAAGACAAGAATGCCTACTTTCTCTAATCCTTTTTAATATAGTACTGGAAGTCCTCGTCAATGCAATCAGAAAAGAGAAAAAAATAAAAGGCATTTGAATAGGAAAAGAAAAGGTGAAACTCTCTCTATTCGCAGATGACATGATCGTATACATAGAAGATCCGATGGTCTCCATGGAAAAATTACTGGAAGTAATACATGATTACAGTAAAGTTGCAGGATATAAAATCAATATACAGAAATCGATAGCATTTCTATATATGAATAACATGCAGACTGAGATAAAACTGAACAAAGTTATTCCATTTACCATAGCCACCAGAAGTATAAGATATTTAGGGATAAATCTAACCAAAGAAGTTAAAGACCCCCACAGGAAAACTATGAGAAGCTAAAAATAGAAATTGAAAATGACACAAAAAAGTGGAGGGATATCCCATGTTCCTGGATTGGAAGAATTAATATAATCAAAATGGCAATTTTACCCAAATTAATCTACATATTGAATGCAATGCCAATCAAAGTACCAGACACATTCTTCACAGATCTGGAAAAGACAATCATAAAATTTGTCTGGAATCATAAAAGACCCTGTATTGCCAAAACAATTCTGCACAAGAAGAGTGGAGTGGGTGGCATCTCACTCCCTGACCCAAAAATATACTACAAAGCTGTGGTAATCAAAACCGCATGGTACTGGCACAGAAACAGACATGTGAACAGAATAGAGTCCCCAGAAACAAATTCCAAAACATATGGTCAACTGATTTTTTTTTTTCCCTTTTTTCTTTTCTTTTTTTTTTTTTTTTGGAGAGGTTTTTGCTATAGGGCACGTGCGCTCGCCAGACAGACAGAGAGAGACAGAGAGATAGAAAGTGAGAAATCACCCCTCAGGGGGGATGGCCACACCGCAATCCCTTCTTCTCCATTCTCCTCCTGGGATCTTGGGCACACATGCACACGCGCCCGGCGTGAGTTTAAGCCACCGGGTCCGGGACTCAAACCGCGGTCGACTACGTGGGAGTCCAGCGACATAGCCATTACGCTAACTGCTGGTCCCGGTCAACTGATTTTTGACAAGGGGTACCAGTCAATCCAGTGGGAAAAGGAAAATCTCTTCAGCAAATGGTGCTGGAAAAACTGGATTTCCACCTGCAGAAAGATGAATCTGAACCCCAACCTCTCACCTTTGACAAAAATCAAGTCAAGGTGGATCAAGGATCTAAATCTAAATCTAAGAATTCAAACCATAAAATTGCTCTTGGAAAACACTGGGGAAACTGGGAGACATGAGTGTAGAGAAAAACTTCTTAAATAAGACCTCCAAAGCACAGTCAATTATCCTCAAAATAGACAAGTGGGATTACATCAGACTATGAAGTTCCTGCATTGCAAAAGACACAGTAATTAGTGTGAATCGACAGCCCTCAGAATGGGAAAATATTTTTGTAAATTATGCATCAGATAAGGGACTGATAACCAGAATACACAAGGAACTAAAGAAGCTGTTTGGAAAAAAGATGATCAACCCTATTAAAAGATGGGAGAAGGAGTTGAAAAAACACTCTCTAAAGATGACATACGAATAGCCAAAAGGCATATGAAAAAATGCTCAGCATCCCTCATTGTAAGGGAAATGGAGATCAAAACAACAATGAGGTACCACCTAACCCCAGTCAAATGTATAAGATTAAAAAAACAAAAAATGATTAAGTGTTGGTGGGGGGTGGGGGTGGGGGGATGGTGGTGGTGGTGGTGAAAGGGGAACTCTTTTACACTGCTATGGGAATGTAAATTGGTCCAGCCACTGTGGAGAACAATTTGTAGATTCTTCAAAAGTCTACAAATAGAACTACCATATGATCCAGCAATCTCACTCCTCAGTATCTACCCAAAGGACTGAAGAATTCTTCACTGGAAAAGTGCTTGTACATCAATGTTTATTGTGGCACTATTCATGATTGCTAAGACATGGAACCAACCCAAATGCCCCACGTATGGATGAATAGATTGAAAAACTGTGGCACATATACTCTATGGAATACTATTCAGCCATAAAAAACAACAAAACCCTGGCTTTTGACAGAAAGTGGAAGAATATGGAAGATTTACTGCTGAGTGAAGCAAGCCAGGCTATGAAGGAGAGACACTATATGTTCCCACTTAATATATACTGAGTGTCTGCACTTTATGACCGAAACTGATTGACTAAAAGATATACAAACACAAGAGATGGGTGTGAATGCCAGATATGGTGTGTATGGAAGAGTGGGGCCTAGGGAAAGACATTTGGAGGAGGGATACAGAGGCAGAGCATTGACAGGAAAGGGAGGTGTGGTGCTATCTGTTGAAGATATTTTGATCAACTGGACTGGGGAGAAATGTTCACATATTGAAATGTTCACTTTGTAAGCTAAACAATATGATTGAATGTATATAAAAATATATATATTTAAAATTTTTTAAAAAGATGGAGTGCGAATAAGGTGGGAATAAAAGAAGCATAGGTATCTGTGAAAATTCCATGTGTCTGGAAAATAAGTGTAGGAGAATTTAAAAATATTCTAATACCTCCATTAACACAATGTTGGGGTGTGAGGAGAGACAGGAGTCAGGGAGACCAGATGGCCACACCAAGCAAAAATCTCAGTATTTATAGAATTTTTATTCTAGAGTCAGCATCCAGAGAGAGAAATTTCAGTAATTGGGGATTTCCTTGAAGAACAGATTGCTGTCTTAAAGAGAAAACTTAATTGATGAAACGTCTTCATGGAGTGAGCAGTTACAAAGCTGATGAACTTGGCTGCCAGCAGAATGCCTACTGTGTTTGATAAGCAGAGCAGATCATTTTCTAAAACTGCTTTCCTTATATAGCAAAAGAAGAGACTCATGTAATAATAATAACGATTATTTTATTTACTTAGTTTATAGTTTTAAAATAATTAACATTTAATGGACAAACAAACAAACAAACAAGAAATGGAAGGAAAGACTACCTCTTGACTGGAGGAACTTCAAAGACATCTGGCAATAAGTGTTGACATAGAAAGTATTGGGGCTATTCTGTGAAGAATCTGCTGCAGAAAAGAGTGGAACAGTAAGGCCCATTTTCCCGTATGTGATCGCTATTTTCTGTGTACATAAGGGCAATTTTCCCCATAATTTGATTCACTTCTTGCCTTTTTTAAGATTTGGAAACCAAGTAGAAAAGCTTCTTACTCTATAAAGTTACTGTTTGGTGTTTCCTATCACTTCTAATAGAAAAGATACTGCATTTTTTAAAACAGTGACATTTGGGGTGACTCAGGGGAAATTTTTAAAGATCCATTAGGAGCCGCATGGGATATACTTTCCAGTTGCAATTCAAACACAGTGAAAAGTGCACACTTTATTCTTTCCCTTCTTGGGAAGGCCATTATTATTTCCATTTCATTGTTTTCAGAGTAATTGAAAACGGTCAATTTCATGTCCCTTTATAGTAAATATATTGAGTGGAAAATTTCAAGTTTAGCCATTTCTCCTGCTTGATAACATGATCTGTATGGTGAGTCATTTATAGTAAATGAACTGCTTGGGCTATTAAACTAGAGGATCGTAGAGTGTATGTATTTGTCACATACAATTTAAACTCCAACTTTTTTCAAAAAGAGCTCCTAGTCATTTAAAATGAAATGAACATATTGAATTCATTTAAAATTGTTATAGAAACATGAAAAGGAGGGGGAGGTGAAAATAGTAAATAACATGAGTCAATAGAATTACTGTGATTTAGCATTACATTAGGCTTTAACTTCCTAATTAGAAAGAAACAATTGAACTCTGGGTTAGGGAAGTACAATTTATTCTCTAGAGCAAGGATCTTACCCAAGGGTGAATAACATAATAGTGCTGCAAGTAATTTGCTGTTAATAACTGTTAAAGCTGGTGAATTATTTCCTTTTTAAAATACCGATAGGATGCTTCACTTTCACCTCCTTACTTCCTTGATCAGGACCAGAAAGACATGTGTGTACAACTAGCTGGGCCTTGTTTAGCAAGAGGTTCTACCTCTGTATAAAAATATAAAAGTCATCTGGAACATGTCAGTGTGGTGGAAAGGTGGAAAGCCACTGCTCACAATGGAGTCTTTGCCCATGAGCAGTCAATACTACTAGTTCTTTGCATTCATTTGAGATCTTGAGAGAATATCTTGAGCTTTCCAAAGCCACAGCTATGAGGGGATTACCTGTAAGGAAATGATATCGTTGATTAGCAGTAGCAGATAAACAAAATCGAATGATAACACCACTATATAAAATGAAATACTTTTCATTTTTAAAAGTTTGTTTATTTATTTAAATATAGACACCTCCCACAGGGTCCTCACACTGTGATCCATGCTTAGCCTCAGCCAGTCTGGACCACAGGCAAACAAGTGCACACCCAGCATGTACATGGAAGCCTCAGGACACAGACCTGGGACCTTTCCATGCAGACCCAGCATTACAGAGCATTATGTTACTGCTGTCCTACCATCTGGGCTCTAAAACAAGTTTTTAAAACAGTATTCATTTTATTCATGATAGAGTATGTGTGTGTGTGTGTGTGTGTGTGTGTGTGTCTGTGTGTGTGTATGCGTGAACGAGAAAGAGAAAGAGATGCGCCGTCAGCAGCATCTTTTTGCACCATGATCCCCTTTCCCCAGTCCTCTAGCTCTTTAGGATCTTGGGCACTCTTGCGTACAGCATGTTTTCACCCAGAGATCTGAACCGCAGTCAACCATGTGGCTTGCAGCACTGCAGTTCAATTTGATATTTACTGCACTACTATCTGAAACACTTTTCAAAGGAGTTTCCTGCTCATGATTTCATTAGCGCCTCACTAGTCATACAAAGCTTAAGTATTTTCTCAATTTCACCAGTAAAGAATTAAATCCAGAGATATAGAGTACCTTGGAGAAAGCCATATCTTTTATCTTTTCTTATAAAAAGAATTATTTATTTGTTAATTATTATTATTATTATTCAATTTGACTAGAGAGAAAGAGAGAATGAGAAAGCAAGCCACCAGATCTGGGACTTGAACAGTAGTCAGTCATGTGTGAGTCCAGCATCTTAACCACCACACCACCTGCCAGCCCCAGCAAGCCATGTCTTTAAGGACAGGAACTAGACTGGTTATTTTAGCTCTGGGAATTTCTGGACTGTTCTGAAAGATCTGGATTTACCTTGGAGACCAGAGCCCTTCATCTGAGATTCTTCTTGATTGGATCAAAACCAACACCTTGGCCTGGGACAGTCTTTCATACATACTTTGTGACCGATAAACTTACAGCTGGCCAGGGCGAAGACCCTAATGGCCAAGTTATCTTTGATGCTTCTGCATTGAATCATTTATGTGGATGTCCCGATGAGGTTCCAGGATTGGTCTGATAGAGTTAATTTTAACCCCACAGATGCTCAGTCTTACCAGAGTAACTGACTGTAAGAACTGGCTGATAATTAAAAGGGATACCTGTCTTGTCACAATGTATCTGGACCTCATTACTGAGATGTCATTAGCTTGGAAGAGACCAGAATGCAAAGTATTAAAGATTTTCTACCTTGTTTTTTCCTAATTATTCACCAGTTAGATAATTATCGAATGAAAAACTTTTTTTAAAGCAACAGAAAGCAGATGGTGTTGGCTTACAAGAGAACCAGCTCAGTGATACACAACTGTCTTCCTTTCGCCAGCACCACATGTGGAATTCAATTATGTTCCTGATTCATTCTTAAAATGACACATGCTGTGCAACACCCAGCCTTCGGTGACAATGAAGCTATTCTTTGTCCTGAAAATAATGCCACCTTCTCTGCCTTACTCAGGAAATTAATTAGATGACAAACTGGAGTTTTAGTGTTCTTAATTGGCACCAAGATTTTCTTTAAGATCTGAGGAGAAGAAATGAAAATAGTAAAAGTATAATCAATAAGGCCAGGATACAATTACTCTGAGAATATGCCAATATTGGATCTGTTTTGAGGTAGAGATATAATGTACTGGTTTAAGGAATGGCCTTTGGTATAAGACACATCTGAGTTTAAATTCTTAATTATTGGGTGAGACCAAAAAGTTATTTCACTTTTTTCTCCTTTAAGATCAGTAATGTTTATCTTTTGAACAACTCTTATAATGATTAGATAAGACTATGCAAGTAAATCTTTCACTACAATACTAGGTATGTGGTAAGTACCCAGTAACTGAATTTTTTTTTAAAAAAAGACTAAAAGATATAGTTTATTTTTTTTTCTTATCACTTGCATGATTTTGAAAATGTCAATTAAAATACAAATCATTAATGATTATTCTGACACTTAAACTTGAAAATGATGTAATACCATTAACAACAGCATACATTTCACTTTTTGATACCTTTTATGGTACTTTCTTGAGCTACCAAATTAACGGAAGGTAATATAAATGATAAGGTCAAACATGGTAATTACTTCACCAGTCTCATTTTTCTTTTTCTCATCCTGTGGGGATGGCCATGCCATAATCCTTTCTCATCCAATCCTTTCTCATTCAGTCTCATCCAATCTCCTCTTGGGATTTTTGGGCATGCAGGCACATGCACCTGGCCTGATTATCAAGGCACTGAGTCTGGGACTCAAACCATGCAGCCTGTCATTTGGAATGCAACTCCACATTTGCTGGCCCCACATAATTTTTTTTAAAGATTTTTGTTTAAAAACAAAAACATCTGGCCTTTTGTGATACTTGACACCAAGATTTCATCCCCCAATTCTATCACCCTTAGACACTACTCTTTCTTTGTGCAAAGGTGATATTTTAAATGGTTCCCAGACAGTTAACAAAAGAAACACAGATGCCTGATGCCTTGGTCCAGCCTACCTGGTTCACTGCTCTCTAAGCGGTAAATGTTAGTCAACCAGAGGGTAGTGAAATCTTATGGGAAAAGCAAGTGCAGGTATGTAAGTCAAGAGACTTGGCTTATATCCCAAATATTCCCACTCCAGCTTTTAAATTTCCCATATTTGAATAATAATGAGTGATTCCTTCCTGAGGAATCTTTCATATCACAAATTAGTTCCACAACTCTAACTGGGATGCTCTGCTTGTAAAACTGGGACTCTTCTCAGGAAAGCCAGGAAGAGGAAGGTATGTGCTCTGGGTGATGGTACATATGTACATATGTGGGTGCCTTCACATCTGTACCTTGTAACAGAAAGGAAAAGTTGAGGGGATAGGGATCTTCATAGCTCAAGATTTTGAGATTCAGTAGAAGTTTCATTGGAAGACAGGGCCAGAGATGCTTTCTGAGCTGTCAGAGAAGGTCAGATGGATGGGTCATATGGGCAAAGTGAACTGTCTCTACAGTCTTCCTTCTTACCAGCAAGCATAGTTCAGTCAGTCCAAGAGTGTGCTAGCATCTTAAAACTGGGCTGTTGTCACCGTTATTGATTCACATTCTCAAGACTGTGTTGGCTGTTGTACTTTCTGAGTGATCCCTAATCAAATAACAGCTGTATGCTAGTTGTGGGATTTTTAGGATAAGCAAGAAAAGCTATTTATACCTCATTAGTTCTCTATACTGATAAGACCTAAGCCTTGTGTGAGACGTCTCTGCTCTAACTAGAGATTTGTGTTCTTTCTGCTCTTCTATCTGTACTAAACTAAACATGAGATCGATGCAGCCAGATACTAGGATAGATTTGAGGAAACACTTCTCATTTCTAATGATAGCACCTCCAGTGGGATTTGGAAAAAATAACTCACAGCATGAAATAAAGACAAGAGATTAGCCACAGTCTTGTGTGGTGATGAATAAACTGGGTTTTCAGTCATGATTTATGAGAACTTTAGCTTTGGGTATTGCAATATGTGTGTGTGTGTGTGTGTGTGTGTGTGTGTATATACATGTGCATATATATGCATATATATATATATATATATATATATATATATATTTCTTATTCAAAAGTTAAGAGGAGATTTTGGGCACACATGTACATGTGCCTAATGTGAGCTTCAGGCCACCCAGTCCAGGACTCGAACTTATGGGAGTGCAGCAATGTAACCATTATGTCATCTGCTGTCCAGAAACTTTGATTATTTTTTTAAGAGAGATTTTTGCTATAAGGTGCATGCACTGGCTATAGAGACAGAGAGACAGAGAGTCAGAAAATGAAAAAAATCACCTCCCAGGAGGAATGGCCATGTGGCAATCCTTTCTCCTCCACTCTCCTCTTAAGATTTTGGGCATACACACACACATACCTGGAATGAGTTTTAAGCCACTGGGTCTGGGATCTGAACTGCAGTGGATTACATGGGAGTCCAGTGACAGAACCATTATACCATCTGATGGTTCCCAGATTATGATCCTATGAAAAGACAACAAAAACCATAATTTTCTGTTGTTTTGATTCTATATATCCTGAAATATAATGAATTAATGATTAAACTACGTATCCTATTCACTTTAAATCTACAGAGACAATTGTCTACTAGCTATAACTCTGAAATAGAAATCAGACATCCAGAAAGACTTATTTGATTTTTAACTTAACTGCTCTACTCTTGCTAAAAAAACAAGGATACAAGCACTAAAGCATCATTAAGTATAAGAATATTTAGGCCAAGAGATGACAGTAGTAATATAAAGAAGAAACCAGGGCATTTGAAAAACAGCACTCAGATAATGGTGCCTCGTTAGTACATTGAAACAGTCAGGTTTTTAAATAATGGTCTAAAACAGAAACCAGGCCACTTGATTTACACTGGGGTGAGGGTTATTAAGACAAGGTCTTTTCATAAGAGATGGATTTTCAGAGGCAAAAATCTTGGCTCTAGTTCCTTGTGTTATAAATAAAAAAAGGGTGGCAGAGTGCCACCACTATCTCAACTATGAAAAATATACACCGAGAAAAATGTGATCTCTGAGGTTGGCCAGATTAAAATTGCAGTAGACCTTAATTAAATTCAACAAATACACTACATGTGTAGAAAGAATATATTGACAAATATGTTTCATATATAGAGAGAATAAATTGACAAATACACTCCTTATGTAGAGAGACTATTTGTCATTCTGTGACTGACTAGCCAATATTTGATTTCAATAGTATTTTGACTTATTTTGAGGGAATTATCTCTCCTCATTATGTACCTTTTGGTGAGAGGGTGATTCCTTCCACAAGCATACATATGGATGCAAAATTCCTGAGCATTTCTTCCCTCTTCTTGGTGTCCTGATGAAGTGGACATATGGCCCAACATTGACTAACTGTGTGCTTTCTTTCAGGACTTTGAAGTTTCAGTGTGTGAAGAAAGGGGCACAAGAAGTAGTTAGAATTCTTTATGATGTGGACACATAACCATAGATTTTACTACAAGACAATGACATGTTTCTAAGTCATTGCCTTTCTGATGCTCCTTTACGATCTGCCTTTTCTTATTTCTTTGATTCTGTAAGACCTGAATCTTTTACAATAATTTCCTTTCTCTTAAGAGTCTATGTCTGCTACTTGCACCATAAAACCATGACTCTTCCACTGTGGAAATTAAATATAGCCAGATTTCAGGGATAAGTCTACACTGAGTTGCAAGTTTCTCTGCAGAGTAGGAGTTACTACCTTTTGGATACTCATAGAGATATTTTTCAGATAAAAGCATGTTGAAAGGAGATGTATAATATTAATATTTATATATATTTAATGCCTGGTTGTAAATCTTACCAGGGGTGAATTTCTCCTAGAAAACTTAAGACCTGCTAAAAAACTACATGCCTCATTCTTCAGGATTAAGACTGGAAACTGATCTTTGTACCCAAAGAAGAGAGAATGTAATGGTATACAGAAACACATTATGGTCTTGCTTTTTATTTTTAAATAGAAAGTTTTACCGGTCCGTGTCCATATCTCTTTACTTAAATGTCCATGTAAAGGTAGTAGCAGGCCCGGATGAAGTAACAGCATAAATCCCAAATCAGAAATCACACAGTCCATGGAACCAGCAGATGGCAATGGTTATGTCATTGGAATTCCACGTGGTTCAAGTCTGGACCTGGAATCTTGAAACTCATGCCAGGCATGTGTGTGTGTGCCCAGGATCCTGAGAATCTCTCTCTGACTCTCCAGTGAGTGCAGAGTTTCTTCCTATGGTAAAAAAATCTCTCTCTAGAGACAGCTCCATGGCTCCTGCGATCTAGCCATTTTGAGAGAAAGGAAGATGTCTCACTGATAACTGGGCCTCCAGCATACAAAACTCATGTGAACAGCCCTTCTTCAAGAGACAGACAGCTCCATGGCTCCTGCGATCTAGCCATTTTGGGAGAAAAGAAGATGTCCCACAGATAACTGGGCCTCCAGCATACAAAACTCGTGTGAACAGCCCTTCTTCAAGAGACAGACAGTTCCATGGCTCCTGAGATCTAGCCATTTTGGGAGAAAGGAAGCTGTCCCACTGATAACTGGGTCTTCAGCATACAAAACTCATGTGATTGAACTTCCAAGTTTGGGAAGAAACCGACCATCCACCAGATGACTAGAAATCACTGCAGGACCACAAGAAATATGGGGAGGCGGGAAAATACCTCTCCCACAAGGGAAACGGATAGCTCCTCTTCATCCACACACAGTTTAATGGAAATCATGGAAATGTCTGATAAAGAATTCAGAACATTCATAATGGCAAAGCTAACAGAGATGGAAGAGAAGAGAGACAAGGAACTGCTGAAGAGGAAGGAGAAAGGAGTTGAAGAGTTCCAGGAGGTGAGGAAATTCATGCAAGATCTAAAAGAGGAATTTCACACTTTACAAAAGAATCAGATGGAACTGTTAGAGATGAAGGCTATAATACAAGAAGTCAAAATCTCCCTTGAAAGTATTAAAAGCAGACTAGACCATACAGAAAATAGAATCTCTAATGTAGAAGAGAAAATGGCTGGCCTAGAAAAATCCACCATAAAGACTGAGAAAATGGCCCAAAAATTTGAGAATAATATGCAAGAAGTACTAGATACAATTAAACGTCCAAACATCCAGATAATAGGCATCCCAGAGGGTGAAGAGACTCATAAGAGCATTGATAATATATTCCATGAAATCCCGCAAGAAAACTTTCCAAACCTGGAGAGGCACTCAAAGATTCAGTCCCAAGAAATACAGAGGACCCCAAATAGAATCAACCCAAGAAGATCTTCTCCAAGACACATTATAGCCAGATTGACCAAAACCACAGACAAAGACAAGATACTAAGACTGGCAAGAGAAAAAAGGCAAGTTACCTACAAAGGGTATCCCATCAGACTAACGGCAGACCTCTCATCGGAAACAATGCGAGCGAGGAGAGAATGGGAGAATATATTCAAAGTATTAAGGGAAAAGCAATTTCAACCGAGAATTCTGTACCCAGCAAGGTTATCGTTCATTTGGGAAGAAAAGACACGAACTTTCCCAGATAAACAAAACCTGAAAGAATTTACCAGCACCAGACCAGATCTCCAAGAAGTTCTTAAGGGAGTGCTATGTCAGTAAAATTAAATGCAGACACACAGAAATAAGAATTCAAAAACTAAGAAAATGGGCAATTTAATTGTAGGGACAAAGTCTGGAGTTGAGTATTAAATCCCAGAGTTCAATCTGGAAGATTGTACCTCAACAGAAACAGAAGAAAGATTACGTACATGAGTCTGAACTGATGAAACAGCATTCTGTGACTTGACTAAGCTATTGCTGCTTTTCTTCTAAGCTTTGTTGTCCAGTTTTAAGGATTTTTATACTGTCTTGAGCTGTCAATAGATTCATGTACCTACTATTTGAACAAAATACCAACCTGTTTCTAGGCTTCAAATTGCAAGGAAATAACCTTACCAGTTCAAAACTGCCTTTCTTGAAACCACCAGCTGAACTTGCTATTGAAAGTAGTTAGATTACTTATGATATGGTGTGGTCAACAAAATGTTGGGGGAAAAGGAATTGAAGACAACTGTAGACAGCAGAAATAGTGTAACAAGAGAGTGGAATAGGGCAGAGGGTCAGACATGGGGTAAAAAACATATATATATGAAAATAGTAATGGAATTTTATGGATGATAACATGCATGATTAAGCCACTATGCAGTTTACTCTAGAGAGGAAACCACATTTAGTATGTTGTGATGATGCTCAGGGAATGAATGTAAATTAAAAAAAAATATTTCAGAGAAAAAGAATACTAAAACTGTTACCAAAATTTAAAGAAAAAACTGTGTATTTGATGACCACAGTAAGCTATATAGCCCCAGCTAGGTACTATTTTATAGTATGTTCATTCTACTCACTGAGGTTTATACCTAAAGTCAGACATGGGTTCTTGTGTTTGTATATATCAGCTGTGCTTGCTATTGCAAATATTTAGACAAATTAAGTTCATTAGCAAATCAATTAATTGGGGGGGGGGAGAAAGGCATAGATAGCAATCATGGATAACAGAGACAATGGAAGGAGGGTTGGACAGGGCAGAAGGTTAGGGATAGGGAATCAAGGATGGCAAAAAAAAATATACAAGACATAAGAAATGAAAAATTGTCTTTTGATAACACGTATGTTGATGTGCTTGATTGAGATTGTGTCTGTTGAGACAGTGTATTTTGGATGAAAAATTCATTTTGTATACTGTAATGATGTATAGCATATTAATGTTAAAAAAATAAAAAATAAATTAATAAATAAAAAATAGAAAAAAAACTCTCTCTAAAAAAAACAAAAAAAAAAAAAGAAAAAAGAAAGATGCAGTCCAATTAATTTCCTGATGCTAAAATCCCAACAACACATCCTGAACAACTGTGTTGTTAATTAAACACCTTAAGTTATTGGAGCTTACTACTTCTTAAGGCAGCCTGCAGTGCTGCTTGATGGCAATGTATATTACAGTCTTTTCACTGACCTTTAGCTGAAGTGTATCTTTCTTTAAATTGTATATTTTTGGTGATTACAAAATTCATCCCTGGAGATACAAATAAAACTGCACTTAAAAATATTTGCTTATTTATTTTAAGTCCATTTTTTTCTACATATGTAGAAATTAATAATAAAAGATGAGGCAACACAGACGACACAATCTTATAAATAGAAAATCTTAAGGAAGCCACTAGAAGTACTTAATATTAATAAACAAGTTCAACAAGGTTGCAGGATAGAAGTTCCATATACAAAAATCAATTGTATTTCTATAGTAACAATGAACAAGCAGAACATTAAATTAAGAAAACAATTATAGGGCCAAGAGGTGACACAGTGGCTAAGGCACTGGACTATCACATAGCCTACCATGGTTCAGGTCCCAGACCTGGATCTGGCAGCTTAAAAATCATGCTGGACACATGCGCATGCGTGCCCTGAATCCCAAGTGGAGAATGGAAAAGAAGTGATTGCAGAATGGCCATTCCCCTGGGGGTGATTTCTTACTTTCATTCTCTCTGTCTGTCTCTGTCACTCTCTCTCTGACAAACACTCTATGGCAACAAAAATTTTTAAAAATAACAACAAAAATCTATTTACAATAGCATCAAAAAGAATTACATAGTAAGTATAAATAAAAGGAAAATCTTGTACACTGAAAATTATAAAAGAAATAAAAAGATTATCTATATAAGTCTATATGGTCTTTCGACATTGCAGTTTTATGGATCAGAAGATTGTTGGGAACCAGCAGTTAGCGTAATGGCTATGTCGCTGGACTCCCACGTAGTTGACCGCGGTTTGCGTCCCAGACCCAGTGGCTTAAAACCCACGCCGGGTGGGTGTGCGTGCGTGCCCAAGATCCCAAGAGGAGAATGGAGGAGAAGGGATTGCGGCATGGCCATCCCCTCTGGGGGGTGATTTCTCGCTTTCTATCTCTCTGTCTCTCTCTGTCTGTCTGGCGAGCGCACGCGCCCTATAGTGAAAAACCTCTCCAAAAAAAAAAAAAAAAAGAAGATTGTAATAAGAATATTAAGATTATACTACTACCTAAATTGATCTACATATTTAATATAATCCTTATGAAAATTTAAGATAATCCCTATGAAAATGCTAGCTGTCTTTTTGTTGAAACTGACAATCAGATCCCAAAATTCATTTGGAAATACAAGAGACCCAGAACAGTCAAAACAATATTAAAAAAGAGCAAGGTTGGAAGATTCACACTTCCTGATATAAGAACATACAATAAAGCTGCAATAGTCAAGGCAGTATGATGTTGATGTAAGGATAGACATATAGATTTATGCATAACATTGGAAGTCCAGAAATATATTTCTACATTTATGGCCCCTTAATTAAAAAAATGCCAACACAATTCAGCAGAGAGGAAGAATAGAATTTTAAACACTGCAAAAAGAATAAAGCTGAAACTATACCTCACACCATGGAAGAGTCTGACCTGGTAGGGCTCTAGGATCTGTTTTGAGCCTTTGACCTTTTGAACACAGCTTTGGTTGGCTCAGCACATTAGCAAGGCCGCTGCTGTAAGCACCCCCCCCCCCACCTGTGAGCAAAGCTTGGGTCGACTCAGCATGCTGGCAAGGCCGCTTGTTGTATGCTCCAGAGACTGCGGTAGCCTTGCTGGGAAGCGACCCCCCTCTGACTCCCTGGTATACTACTTTAAAAGAATTACATAGCTCTCTTATACATCCTGAGTATATGGTAAGAATTCCCGAAAGTCCCCCAACCGCTCCCCTTTGCCCTGACCGCCTACTGTTAATTACAATGCTTTATCCCTGCGGTCACAATAGAGGGTGTGCTGAAGTCACATCTAGGCAGAAATCTTCTTGACCTTTGGAAGGCCCTTCAAGATACATTTAACATAAGCTTAAAAATAACCTTTTAGGCCAAAACTGGCCCAGGACACTCCTGCCCCACTATAGCTAATATTCTAACAAAATACATAACAGTGGTGCCACAGGCACAATAGAATGCTTAAGTATGCCACAAACCCACCTTAAAGATTTTCATTAACTTGTTAGTCACTTTACCACCAGTTAAAAAAGCTGTCCCCGCCCTTACCAAGTGAACAATAGTTTCACCCCTTTAAAATATATTAGAATTCCTTGAATTAAGTTTTAGATCCCTATAAAATTATATACGTACCATTCTTTATTGAAATCCATTAAAAACTAATATCTATACTTGAGATTTTCTTTCCTCAGCATCGTGCTCAGTAATTACAAGATGGCTGCCACGCCGCATCAGCTGATAATTATCTCTGCTTGCTGGAGCTGCTTTCCCGAAACTGCATTCCATGAAGACATGCCTACATCAAACGAACAATTGCGGAACTGCAATAGACCCACCTTTAATCCAACCCTAAATGCAACCTATGTTCCCTATTGCTAAAACTTTATGAGCTGATAATTAGAATATGTAGCCCCTCACCCATTTACTTGTATGTATCACATTTTCAATAAAAAGGCACAATGATTCCTAGGAGTTGTCACTCTACAGAGAGTGATCTCTGGGGAGTGTCCGACTCAGGATGTGCATAATAAGGCACCGAGGCCTTTGTCTTCCTTTCCTGCACCGCCTTTGACGAAATAACCCACCCCTGCCGAGGCTGGACCCCAGCAACACCACACATGAAAATTAACTCAAAATGGATCATAAACCTAAATGTAAAAATTACTATTATGAAAGTGTGAGGTGAAAACACAGGATTAAATATTTGTGTCTTTAGTTTAGGTAATGACTTCTTATATATGACATTGAAAGCTTGTGGGAAATAAAGCAAAAGTAGATACATTAGACTTCATCAAAATTCAAAATTTTTGTGTTGCAAACGATAGCATCAACAAAGGGAAAATACAACCACAGGATGAGAGAATATATGCAATTTATATATGATGAGATAATTATATCCCAGATTTATAAAGAACTTTTATAAATCAAAAAAAAAAAACAACCCTAAATAGCCCAAATTCAAACATAGGTAAAGGATCCAACTAGCCATTCCTAAAAAGAAGATATATAAATGACAATAAGTATATGAAAATTGCTCACTAGCCATTAGGGATATTCAAGTCAAAACCCAAGATACCAATTTATAGTCACTATGTATTATGGTTATCATTAAAAAGACAAATATCAAGAAGCAAATGGAAAGTGAGAAAGTGCCCCTCATGGGGAAATAGTCATAAAGCAATCCCTTCTTCATTTTCTCTTTGGGGTTTTGGGAACGCACACACACACACACACACACACACACACAGGCACCTGGCATGTCTTTCAAGTCTCCCTATCTGGGACTCCAACCATACCTTAGGCCATGTGCGATCCAGCCACCTTAACCACCACATTGTTGACTGGCTCAATTTATTTTTATTTATTTATTTGTTTAAATAACCATTTATTTAATTTTATTTGCTATTATTTTTTAGAGAGATATTTTTGCTATATGGTACATGCATTTGCTGTAGAGACAGACAGAAAGCAAGAAATCACCCATAGGGTGATGACCACATCACAATCTCTTCTTCTCCATTCTCCTCTCAGGATCTTGGGCATGCACATACATGTGCCTGACATGAGTTTTAAGTTGCTAAGCTAGGACTTGAACTGCACTTGACTATGTGGAAGTCCAATGACTTAACCATTATGCCATCTGCTGGTCCCATTATTATTATTTTTAATTTGACCACAGAGATACAGAGAGATAGAGAACAGGAAAATGAGAAAGCAAGCCACCAGGTTCAGGACGCATACTGTGGTTGGCCACATGGGAATCCAGTGCTTTAGCCACTATGCCACCTACTAGTCTCCCAAATTTATTTTTAATTTGACTTATACTTACAATTATGGAACTTTCACCTCTGACAGTAGATGAATGCTTGAAAAATATTTTCATTCTCTTATTCTTATTTATATAGATTTTTTTGGTGAATGCATATCACATTTCATAGTGAAGCCATACATATTCACTTAACTTATTGAATGATGGCAAGAAATTTGGAGTGGTATAATGTACTTTACTGATAGTTTTCTTACTTTTATTCTAAAGGAATGGATTGAAATGTCTAATATGTGAAATGAAAATCTATGTCTTGTCAATATATTTTTATTCATTTTTCTTTTCACTTTAAGTTACCCTGACTGAACATTCTGACCTTCCAATGCATTATTTTAAAATCCAGTTTTTTCTTTTGAGAGGTTTTTGCTATAGGGTGCATGTGCTCACCAGACAGAGAGAGACAGAGAGATAGAAAGCGAGAAATCACCCCCCAGGGGGGATGGCCACGCCACAATCCCTTCTCCTCCATTCTCCTCCCGGGATCTTGGGCACGCACGCACACGCGCCCGGCGTGAGTTTAAGCCACCGGGTCCGGGACTCGAACCGCGGTCAACTACATGGGAGTCCAGCAACATAGCCATTACGCTAACTGCTGGTCCCAAAATCCAGTTCTTAAAATACTTAAAACTGGGACCAGCACATGATGTGGTGTTAAAGGTGCTGGACTCCTACATGGCCGATAGTAGTTGGAGTCCTGGACTTGGTGGCTTAAAAATCATGCTAGGTGCGTGTGTGTGCATGCCCAAAATTCCAGGAGGAGAATGGAGAAGTGATTGCAGCATTGCCATTTCCGTGGGGGATAATTTCTCACCTTCCCTCTCTCTGTTGCTCCTGGGAAGTGTACACACCTTAAGGCAAAAAAATTCTTAAAACTTTCATTCTTTTCTCTATGCATTATTCAACCATGATCGGCCTTTATGTGGCTTGTTTTCAATGAAACAAAAGAATGTGTAATAGTAAATGCTTACTTATTGTAACCAGTTCAGTTTCATAGACATGGAATAATTTCAATAAGAAAATACTAAAGAACCAAAAAACATGCATTGAAGACCAAAAAAATTGAAAGAAACTTTTGCAAATCTGAATTAAAATAAAGAGAGAGAGAGAGAGAGAGAGAGATAGCAAAGGATATTAGAGAGAATGTGTAGATATTACTTTGTTCATACTTACCTCAAACATTGCTTTTGAGAGTGTAAATTGGTAAAATATAGAAAATAGGTTAGCATATCATCAGATGGTAAACAGGAAGTTGTCATATGACTCAAAAATTTAATTCTTAGATATATCTAGATTTTAAAAATGTCCACAAAAACTTAAAGGTGAATATGCATTATTCAGAATAGTCAAAAAGTAGAAACAACTCAAAGTCTATCAACTGAAAAATAGATAAAATGCTTATTTCCCAACTATGGAATATTATTAGGCCATAAAAATGAAGATATTTGCATACTAGTGTTCAGAGCAGCATTTTCAGAATAGCTCAAAGGCAGAAAACAACACAAACATCCATTGACAGATACACATAATGTGGTATTTATGATTGAATGAACTATTAGTCCTTAAAAGCATGAAATTATGACACATGCTATAACATGGATGGGACTTGAAAATATTATGCTGAATGAAAGAAGCCAAGCATAAATGGCCACATATTATTAGATCCTATTTATATGAAATATCATGTATGCCTAAATCTCTGGATATAGTAAGAAAAATAACGGTTTTCAAGAAGGGTTAGGAGGGGAACCAGCAGTTAGCGTAATGGGTATGTCGCTGGACTCCCACGTAGTCGACCGCGGTTCGCGTCCTGGACCCGGTGGCTTAAAACTCACGCTGGGCGCGTGTGCGTGCGTGCCCAAGATCCCGGGAGGAGAATGGAGGAGAAGGGATTGCGGCGTGGCCATCCCCCCTGGGGGGTGATTTCTCGCTTTCTGTCTCTCTGTCTCTCTCTGTCTGTCTGGAGAGTGTACACGCCCTATAGCGAAAACCTCTCCAAAAAAAAAAAATGAATAAATAAAATAAAGAAGGGTTAGGAGGAAATGGAAATGGGGGATGATTGCCAGTGATGTGGGAGTTCTTTTTAGTATGATGAAAATGTTTCAAATTAGACATTGGGCTTCTGCAACTTATGACTATATAAAAAATTATTGATTTATACACTTTAAATAGATAAATTTTATAATATGTAAGATATATCTCAATAAAGCAAATTAAAGCATATTAAAAACACTGCCCAGTCACAATGGTGCAGGCACCACTCTGCAAAGCTGAAACCCTTATGGAAGACCATGGTTCAGATCCCAGGTTGATCTGAAACATTCTGGGTGCATGCATCCATCTATGGTCCTAGTTGTCTGGAAGACTCTGGGAGGTGGGTCACTGTGTGACCAGACCTCATAATTGCCCTGTGTAATTTATTTACAGCATTTGCAAATTTTTTAATTATTTCATTTGTGACCTTACTATTGACTGTTTTTTTCACTAGCTTTGGGATTCCTTGAGAACAGGGATCATTTCTTATTCAGCACTGGATCATCAGCACTTAATGCAATGTATAGCATTCACAGGTTCTAATAAAGATTTGATGGTTTTAGGAGGCTAGCTGAAACCTACGGTTTTTTTTTTGTTTGTTTGTTTGTTTTGCTATAGGTCATATGTGACAGTTAGAGAGAGATAGAGAGGGAGAGAGAGATAAAGAAAGCACCCTCAGGGGAGATGACCACTGTGCAATCCCTTCTCCTCCACTCTCCTCTCCAGAGTTTGGGCACACACAAACATACCCAGCGTGCTTTTCAAGCCACGAGCTGGGTCTTGAACTATGCAGTTTGTCCACATGGGATCCAGCTGCCTTAATCACCACTTCTTCTGGTTGGCCTGAAACCTACTTTAAATCTGAAGCTAATGCATTAAATAACTCATGCAATAATGTCCAAATGGTTAATAACTCACTTTGCCAATCTAGTCTTCGCTATGTTGCTCATGAACATGTTTTGAGACAATAGCCATGTGGAAATCCAGATACTTAGTATCCACAGTATTGTACAGAGCTTTAACAAAATGAAATGAGTTGTGTAATGTTCTGAATGAACCTGAAACCACATAAGAATTTTAGATAAAGGTGATGGGTTTATCAAGGGTTTGAGAGGCTGAAAGACAGTGTTATCAGAAAAAAGTTTTACATACAATCCCTATGACAATGACTTCCACACTATTGACATTATAATGATGCTGATTTTATCTTTTTTAAATTGCTATAGGATAAATATATTAACCAGAGAGAGAGAGAGAGAGAGAGAGAGAGAGAGAGAGTGAGACGAGGAACCAGAAAGCAGGAGAGGGAGGGGAGAATGCACCTCCCAACAGTACATGATCATGTTTCTATTCCTTTTCTTACCTTTCTTCATGCTGTCAGAATCTTGGACAGGTGCACACATACACCTGACATGCTTTTCAAGAGCTGAGACCAGGATTTGAACCATGTTGATCATGTGGGATACAGTTTCCTTAACAAATCTAGTGGTTAAGGCCAGCCTAGGTTGCAGGGTCATCTAATATTACCTTAAAAAGCCACAGAAATCTTTGATTTACAAATATTTTTGACATGTATCTTCATTGCCCATAGCGAAGTGAACATAAATCCAACAGAAAATCTAGACAAAGCTTAGGGGCCTCATACTAGATTTTAATTAGTATATCTGAAAAAATAAAAATCAAAAACTTAATGCTGTCAGCTGTCAGAAATAAGAACTTTGTACTAACTGTCCGTCTCAAACTCCTTGGGAATACTTACAAATTCCAGAGGGAAGCTTTATGCTGCAACCATCCAGAAACTTGTTCTCTGCTGCCTTACAATTTTCTGACTTTTCTGTCTGGCATCCTTTGATACATGAGGGGTCTTCAAAAAGTTTATGGAAAATCACATTATGAAAAAACTATGTATGGATTTTTATTGTGTGTGTTTTTTTTTTTGGCACCAAAATAAACTCATATTTTACTTCCATTCTCCCAAAGCTTTCTGAAGTCCCCTCATATATCATCTACACATGATTATTTTCTTTCAAAACCTTTTCTAAGGATCCATGTACTGCTCTTACCTGTAGTCCATGGTTGATTTACCATTGTGAATACTACTTCGTAGCCAGACCTTTGATCTTGCTGTGCTGGGCTTCCTTGAAGCCGTCTAAAGCTCCATAGGTAGATGTCAGATAATTAATTTAATTCCTTCTCAAATAGTGACTATTTTTTTCTATCCAAGTGAGTTATTAATTTCTCTTCTTATACTCAACGTTAGTATTGATAATAATTAGGAAGAGAAAAATAGGGGTTGGAACTAGGAACTAAATTTATGCTATGGAAGAGATAAATTTGTTTTCTACTGTCTTTATGAGGGAAAGTCAACCGAAATGGAGCAAGCATCAGACTATATTCCTGTCTCTCTTTTATTTTTTTGGAGAGGTTTTTGTAATAGGCCACGTGCACTCACCAGACAGACAGAGACAAAGAGACAGAAAGAGAGAAATCACCCCCCGGGGGGGGGGGGGATGGCCACACTGCAATCCTTTCTCCTCTTCGGATCTTGGGCACGCACACACATGTGCCCAGCGTGAGTTTCAAGCCACCGGGTCTGGGACTTGAACCGCGGTCGACTACATGGGAGTCCAGCAACATAGCCATTACGCTAACTGCTGGTCCCTATATTCCTGTCTCTTAATGAGGAAGAATTTTTGCTTTCTGTTTTAGGGACTTCTTAGTTCTTTTTTTTTTTTTTTGGAGAGGTTTTCACTATAGGGCGCGTGTGCTTGCCAGACAGGCAGAGAGAGACAGAGAGACAGAAAGCGAGAAATCACCCCCCAGGGGGGATGGCCACGCCACAATCCCTTCTCCTCCATTCTCCTCTCGGGATCTTGGGCACGCACGCACACGCGCCTGGCATAAGTTTTAAGCCACTGGGTCCGGGACGCGAACCGCGGTCGACTATGTGGGAGTCCAACGACATAGCCACTACACTAACTGCTGGTCCCAAGACTTCTTAGTTTTCAAGTATACTATTTACTTTTACAATAGGTATAAAGATTATAAAGTTGCCACTTGAAATAAGTAAATAAAAATGATTTATTGTCTTCAGTTCTTACCTGTGACACACCAAGCGTTATTCATCCTCATGACCATTTGATTGAGGTAGCCCATGTTTCCTGAGCCTGAGGCTTAACACGTACAAACGTGTTTTTTTTTTTTTTTTTTTTTTAATTAAAAACTCTACAGAAACATCCACATTGTTTTGAGAGAATAAGGGTTTATTAAAGTATTCACTTCTATATAAATAAAAGGCCAAAATCTATAACCAAAACAACTTCAGGCCCTCTCTTTCCTAATTATTTTAAAAATTTTGAGCTCCATGGAAAATGAGGTCGGGCGATCAGAGGTGAATTTCTTCACCACTTGTGCTTAGGTCATTGCTTGGCTTGTGTCTGGGGGAAAAGAGGATGATTTTGAATGATTTCTCTTTTGTCATAAACTTAAGATGGTATAAAGAGTAAAGCTTGGGGCAGGCAGGTGGTGTGATGGTTAAGGGCACTGGACTCCCTCGTGGCAGACTGTGGTTTGAGTCCTGGACCTAAAGGCTTACTTTCTCACTTTCCCTCTCTCTCTGGAAATATGAAAAAAATACTAATAAATAAAGTTAAGTAAAATAATTCTTAAAAAGGATAAAGCTTTCATTCAATTTAGATTTTCTTCTTTACACAGAACAATCAAATTTTTTCCCTCTATAAAATGACTATTCTATGAACAGGAATCAATAGAAGGTCCTTCTGAATGAAATTATTTGTTGGGTAAAAGTTGTTGTTAAAAAATTTAATTAATGGGACAGCAGATGGCGTAATGTCTTCATCACTGGACTCCCTTGTAGTCAACAATGTTTCGAGTCCCAGATCCGGTAGCTTAAACTCACATCAGGTGCTTGTGCGTGCCCAAGATCCCGAGAGGAGAATGGAGGAGAAGGGATTGCAACATGGTCATCCCCCCAGGGAGTGATTTCTTGCTTCCTGTCTCTCCGTCTCTCTCTGTCTTTCTGGTGAGTGCACAAGCCCTATAGCAAAAACCTCTCCTCCCCCCAAAAAAAATCAATTAAGTGGTCAGCCTGTGGCATAGCGTTTAAGGCACTGTCCTCCCACATGGTTGACCATGGTTCAAGTCCTGGACCCGGCGGCTTTAAACTCTTGCCAGTTGCATGGGCATGTGTATGCAAAATCCTAAGAGAAGAATGAAGGAGAAGGGATTGCAGTGTGACTATCCCTCCTGGGGAGGTGGAGTGGATTTCTCACTTTCGGTTTCCATCTCTTCGACAAGAACAAGCACCCTATAGCAAAAATCTCTCTTAAAAAAAAAAAAAAAATCAACCAAGCAATATTATTTAAATCATGACTTTAAATGTGAAAATTACTTTGTCGGTACCAGCATTGAAAGATTCTGTTTTACAGTATGGTGTTTCATGGTATGAGTAACTCTTTCTTTCCAGAAAAAAAAAATGTTAACAAGGGTGAAATTACTTTATACTTTTCTATTACTCCCAAGTATATCAAGGAATTTGATGAGTTTTAGGACCTGCATTTGGCATTTCTTTTTCTGACTTGGCTATTGTACAATCCTTGGAACATTTTCATAGTAAATAAAATAAAGATTTAAGCTGTGAAAATGCACTTTGAACTTGGTGTGAAAAGAACAGAAGTTGAGCCCTACCTTTGGCATGTACTAATTGCTTGAGCTAGAAAAATCCACTTAAATTCTCTGTGTTCTGACTTCTCATCTGGAGAAATGGAGATATAGTGTCCACCTCATGGAGAATGGTGTTATTAGAACTGAAGCAGTCTAACAAAAGTGAGAACTCTGGGAGTTAGGAAGCACAAACAAGTATTACGTGGCTTTATTATTATGAACTGGTTACCTTCCAAAGATTTCTTTCTCAGTTAGTTCTTTGGAACACAAAGACTTTACTTCATAGAAAATGCACTATACAGAAGAAATTCTCACATTTATTGATTGGTGGAGCACCTGGGAGGCATGGCTCTATTTGCAGAACACTATAATATCCTGACATCCTCGATTCCACCACAGGCTACAGTGGTTCAAATAATAAAAAATATGAATTAAGCACATGAATGTAATATCAACTCATAATCAAGACTGCATACAAAAATAGTTTTTTTTTCATTTTTATTATGGATTTGTTGTTAATTCCTCACTAATGCTTTGTTATCTACCAGACTTGTTCACAGATAAGAAGCAATAATTGACAAAAATTTAAGAAATATTAATGAGGAAAATTACAAGTCAAAAATATATTCCAAATATATGGATTTTATTCTGCTTCTCTTCCTCATCTCTTCATACAACTGTAATTAAGACAGGACTAACTGATGCATCTTCAAAATTAAGGGAGCAGATATTGAAGACTGCCATCCTAGAAGGAGAGTCTTTATCCAGGCCAGCTCTCAGACATCTATTTAATCCATCACCTGACTGTTCTAAAGATGAACTATCTGTTGATATAAAAATTAGGTCTAGATAAATTGGGACTTTGGAGGATAAATGTTTTAGTCTCTACTTGTCTTAGTCTGTTTTTGCATTGCTAACAGAATTGCCTGTGCCTGAATGATTTCATGAAGATGATCTATAAAACTCATGATTATGGTGGCTGGAAAGTCCAAAACCTAGGTCTGAAGCATGACCAAGGGAACTACAGAGGATGGAAGGTATAGGCAAAGAGAAAGAGCACTTGGCTCTTTTTCTTTTATAGTCCTCATGAGAACCAACATCATTATTAATCCCTGATCTGTACAAGAGACTGTTTCCTACATAATATGATCACCATGATCAAATTACTTCCCACTAGGCTTCACCAACTCCCAACGCTGAATTCCAAAACATAAAACATTGAGAGACAAACTGATCCAAATCATAACACCACCAAATCCCTTCGAGACTGTATTTCTAGTGCTTTCACAGGACATAGACATAATGAGGATTGAATACATATTTGTTGGTTAAACGAATAAATGTATGAAGGAATTAAGTGGAATTAATGAATGGAGGTAAAAATAGGGATGGAAGATTAATTAGTAAAAATGGATTCTGATATGGATATAAAATTCGTCCCATCTCCTTTGAGCTTTTATCTACATTTTTCTGTTCACTCTTTAAGCAGAAGAGGATTTGGATAAACAGAATTCTTTGGCAGGGACAGCGTGCTTTGAAAAGATTAAAGGATGTGTGGGGGAGGAAAGAACTGAGTGGAGGGCCCCTGGAGGAAGGCCCTTCTGTGCACCCACTGAAAAGAAGCTGGAGATGACTGGTATAGCTGGAATTTACGAGTCTGTGAGGTTCTACTAGCCCCGACTACTACTCCTGTAAGAGCAGTGTGGAAATATAAAAGCACATGTCTTAGGCCTGTTCCGCACAGAGAAAAACAAACCCTATAGCCTTTCGTGTCCTAATGCAACTTATCAACCTCTTCTTTTTTATCCTATCTACCAACAGGAACTTGACAAGATCACGGATCCCATGAATCTTTTCAGTTCTGAAATATAGAATTATTTTGTCTCCTTGAGCTTATACCTAGAGAGGTGTGGTTAATAAGGAGAAGCAATAGTGGTCCAAGACATTTATAAGCCCAGTGTCTTTAAGTTGAATTAGCTCTTTTTAAAAACTGTTGATGAAGATAAATTCTAATCATACTTATGGTTGTTTACTTTTTTGTTTTAAGAGAATTATTTATTTATTTATTTATTTACTTATTTATATTATTATTTTTACATTTGTTTTAGGGCACAGGAGCTCACTAGAGAGATACAGAGGAGGAGAGAGAGGGAAATGAGAAAGCAAGCTGCTGGATCTGGGATTCAAACTTCAGTTGGCCATATGGGAGTCCATATTCTCAACTACCATGCTACCTGCTGACCCCATTTATGGGTGTTTCTTAATTAAAGAAAAGCAGCTTATAAATTCTTCCTTTACACAATGTTGAAAAGCACCAAATCTGAAAACTCTAAGAGAGCTTTTATTGCTCTTACTAGAAAGATTTTTACTTGTCCATCAAAGACTTAGTTAATGTAAAAAAAATATCACAGTGTCTCATATCTATAGATACTAGAAACAGTACAGAAGGAGGTGGGTAATGAGGGTGGGAAGAAGGGAATAAGGAAAAGAAGCAAACAGAAACTCAGTAGACGAACACACATACACACAAATAAAATAAAGGGATAAGAGAGAAGGAGACCTAGAGCTGCAGAAAAGGTTTCAAAGATTAGGTGAGACTTGTCTTGGACCTGGAGTTTGGGTAGGTCCCCATCTGAAAGGCATCTTTTGCCCAACTTTGTTTGCTTTTTAAGTAATTTTTATTGAAATTTCTAATTTACACATCACAGTTGCTCATGTTTATGACAGAGTGGTTTTTAAATACATGTATATTTATAATATTCTATGCAAATGTCACTTTTACAAATTTATTTCTTTTTAAATATGTATTTATCTATAGTTAAAAAAATGACAGTTTCTTGGGCCACAGGTGGTGTGGTGGTTAAGGGCGCTAGATTCCCACATGGCTGACCGTAGTTCGAGTCTAGAACCTAGTGACTTGTTTCTCACTTTGCTCTCTCTCTTTCACTCTGTCCCTCTCTGGTTAAGTTAAAAATAAGTAAATGGATAAATAAATAAAGTTAAATAAAATAATTCTTTAAATTAAAAAAAAAATTACAGCTCTTCTTTTCATAACCTCAGCAAAATTTATCTATGTATCTTTAAAAACATATTATTGACTGTAATATATTGGCAAGTTGGTCTTTTAAATTTTATTTATTTATTTATTATCTTTAATTTCACTAAAGAGAGACAGAGCAAGAGAGAAAATGAGAAAGCGAGCCATCAGGTCTTGGACTTGAACTGCAGTCGGCCATGCGCCATAACCACCATGCCACCTGCTGGTTCAAGTCATTTGGTCTTAACAGTTCACTGAAATAAAAGAACCTGCCATTAGAGTATGCCCTTAATTTTGGACAATTTGAAAATTTAGCTCATCTTATTTACTGACTCATGCTGATTAATTAATGAATCGTGGAATAGAGATGTCAAATTATTTTCCCTGGAAATGTTTCTGATTCCATAGCTTGCGCATGAATTTTTCATCAAGTTTTACCTTGTTATCCTCATGACATAATCCATCATGGCATAGAGCATCATATGTTCATGTAAAGGTCACTGAACTCAGTGTCAAATGACTGAATTCTGGTCCAAATTTGGCCCCAGTGGACAAGTAGCCCAATTCTGGAGACTATGATTTCCTTAGCTTTAAAATAAGAGAATGAAACTTAAGGAATGAGCTTAAGTTTCACAATGAACTAGACCAATGTCCCATCTTACATAAGCACCAGGTTGAAAAACTGAGCTATCCTCCTATTATCCTTAGAGGCCAGGGGTATGTATCGATGTCCAAATTTCCCTAAGTAATGTGCAAGATGTGTGTTATTCATGACTTTCCCTAATTATAAAAGACACTAGGTATTTGAATCCTTAGTGTAAGATAACCAATCACTGGCAAGTTTGCCAAATTTATCCCCCCAAAAATGACGTTTACCACGTAGTGCTGAAAAAAGGTGAAATAATAAAGGTGGTAACTTAGTCATGGGCAAATACAGTCCTGGGGACTGTGCAGAACAGAAAGTGGTACCATGGATGTGACATGATGGCATGATGAAGGAAGAAGTATGTACTGCCCATCCCTTTACCCATCAACCTACTTAGAGGCTCTTAGGAGGACGGTTGGCTCCTGCGATTATCTGCCAATGGAAACCAAAAGAAATCAAGAAATCACATTTGAAATGTAAAGATGACATAGCAAGAAGCTGTGTGTTAAAGCTGAAACTCCTCACGCACTCCCTGTACCAGGAGTATCCTTGTCCTTTGCCAGGTGATTCCACAGTCCTAGCCACCAGTGGGATTGAATCTGTCCTCCCACCCAGTGACACTGGACTGGGTTTTATGACTTACTTTAATGGAATATGAGTGCCAGTTCCAGGCTTCGTTTTGTGATTTTTTTTTCACTAGAATATACCCTTACATTGCTGCTGGCCCAAGGAGAATGAAAAGTCATGTGGAGCAGATCTGAATCCAACCTGGAACTTTTCTTTTTTTCTTTCTTTCTTTTTCCTTCTTTCTTTTTTCTTTTTCTTTTTTTCTGTGTGTGTGTGTGTGTGTGTGTGTGTGTGTGTGTGTAAATATTTTTGCCTTAGGGTGCGGGGCTCACTGGAGTGAGAGACGGATACAGTGAGAGGAAAAGTGAGAAAACACTACCAGGGGGGATGGCCGTGCCAGATTCCATTCTCCTCCATTCTCCTTCTGGGATCATGGGCATGTGTGCACATGCGCCCAATGTGTTTCAAACCGACATGTCTGGGACTCAAACTGTGGTTGGCCATGTGGGAGTTCAGTTGTGTAACTGCTATGCCATCTGCTGGCCCCCTCAGAACTTTTAATCAAGCCCAGCTGACCCAAAGCCTGACAGAGGGACAGTCCAGCCATCCCACAAATTCATTATTAGGGGAAATAAAAGCATAAACCTTGAATTTTGGGATAGTTTGTTACCAATAGCTGACCAAAAATCTTAGGATGGTGTATTTAATATTTTCTAAGATGGAACTAGCCACCAATAAATTAGGTAACCTTATCTTTCCTTTTCCCCCTTTCTCCCTGTCTCTCAAGCTCTTTCCTTCCTCTTTCTTTCCTTGCCCTTCTCCTACTTCTTTTTTTTTCTTTCACAAATGTTCATTAAAAGTATATTATGTATTGGGAACCAGCAGTTAGAGTAATGGCTATGTCACTGGACTCCCACGTAGTCGACCGCGGTTCGCGTCCCGGACCCGGTGGCTTAAAACTCACGCCAGGCGCGTGTGCGTGCGTGCCCAGGATCCCGAGAGGAGAATGGAGGAGAAGGGATTGCGGCGTGGCCATCCCCCCTGGGGGGTGATTTCTCGCTTTCTGTCTCTATGTCTCTCTCTGTCTGTCTGGCGAGCGCACACGCCCTATAGCAAAAACCTCTCCAAAAAAAAAAAAAAAAAAAGTCTATTATGTATTCAAAAGTGTACTGGTGCTGAGAAAGAAGGTCAATACAATACCAGCCCTATCAGGAAGGCTGACAGGTGTGGTGAATTTTTGAAGATATGCAGTGTGATGGACACATATCCTTGAGGAAGTTAACCTAGTTTAGAGTGTCCAGGAGGATTCTCCAGAAGACAGGAGAATTCAAAACGAAGGACAAATTGAGTAACTTCTGTGGGACAGAGGTGTGGGGGTCAGGAAGAAATCAGGGAGAGAAATATTCTTTTTTTTTTTTTTTTGAGAGGGTTTTGCTATAGGCCCATGCACTTGCCAGAAAGACAGAGCCAGAAAGCAAGAAATCACTCCCTCCCCCAGAGAAGATGGCCACGCTGCAATCCCTTCTTCTCTATTCTCTTCTTGGGATCTTGGGCATGCATGCACATGCACCCGGCATGAGTTTAAGCCACTGGGTCCAGGACTCGAACCACGGCCGACTACATGGGAGTCCAGTGACATAGCCATTATGCCAACTACTGGTCCTGGGAGAGGAATTTTCTATGCAGTATAACAGCATTCACAAAGATCTCGAGATGGTAAGGCAGGTTTTAAAAACAAAACAAATATTATCATCATCAACAACAACAAAATAAAAATACAGTGGAAGGCAGAGATTAAGGGGGAAAGTGACATAAGACACAGTTGGAGAGTATCAGGAGGTGGAGTCATAACAATCTGTAGGCCTTGGTACCACTTTGGACTGTCATCATAGAGAAATTGAGAATCATTGGAAAAATTTTAGGTCCAATGTGCATCAATCTTTGGGGTTTAAAAAGAACATTCTGGCCTCAGAGCAGAGAACGGATCAGAGGGGAAAAAGCATAGACCCAGAAGGCTGCAGTCTTTGATAGGGTTTAAGTGCATGTTGTTGTTTTACCTACAAGGGAGTTAGCAAGAATTACAGAAGTTGAATTTGAGAGATGTGAAGGTATGTTAAGTGCATTGGATACAGAGCTAAACAGAAGAAAATAGTTAAGGTGCTGTTGGCTTATTCAAGTGACTGAAAATGGTGCCCTTTTCAGAGTAAAAGAACGCTAGGGAAGGAATAGGTGTTGGTGGGAATATCATGAGATCATATATGAAGTTAATGAGTTTGATGTACGTGTGAGGTATCAAATATTGGGTTGTTGAAAATCGAGTAATCTCTAAAGGTATTTCTAGGGTTAATATCTATTAATCTAATAATATCTATTAACCCCAGAAATAATTCCATGCTCTTTGCTAAACTAACTGAACCTATGTTTTTTTTTTTTTTAGAAAAAAACAATAACCTATCCAAATAAATATCAGATAAGTTAAAAATCTAACAAATGATGGAAGCCCTTAGAAATTTATTTATACATTCTTCACAGAAATAGAAAAAATAGTAAAATTTGTGTAGAATCAAAAAAGCAAGGCTGTGCAAAATGAATAAAATGGTGCAAAAAGAATATCACTACCTGACTTCAAAATATATTACAAAGCTATAATAACCAAAACATGATACAGGTACAAAGACAGACATGTAGACCAATGGAATGGAGTAGAGAAACTAGAAATAAATCCATCAACAGATAGCTAAATAAATTTTGATGAATCTTAAGAGAATTAGTGGAGAAAAGATAATCTTTTCAATAAATGGTACTGGGAAAACTGAATATCTATCTGCAAAAGAATGAAAATAAACATCTATCTCTTACCACTTATAAAAATAAACTTAAAATGGATTAAAGACCTAAACATAAAACACTAAATTATAAAACCACTTGTACTGTTGTTGATGATGATGTTTCTTTCGTTCTTAAAGCCTACTTTTCACGAGGTAAGCAGATAACGTGGTGGTTATAGTGCTGGACTCCCACATGGCTGACTACAGTTCGAGTCCTGGACCTGGTAGCTTGAAAATCACACTGGGCACATGTGTGTGCATGCCCAAAACCCCAGGAAGAAAATGGAGAAGAGAGTGTAGTGTGCTTATCACCCTGGGGGATGATTTTTCACTTTCCCTCTCACTATCTCTCTGTCTCTCTCTTGTGAGTACATGTGTTCTATGGCAAAAACCTTAAAAAACAAAACAAACAAACAAACAAAAAACTTGCCTTCCCTGTCTCAGAATCTTTGTGCATGCTTTTAAATCTCACAGAAGGTTCCTCTCCCTGCCCAGTTCCTGCCCCTCACAGCTCTGTCCCACAGAGGTTACTCAACTTGACCTTTATCTTGAATTCTTGTGTCCTCTGGAAGAAGGAAACACTACAAGATAGTAGAGTAGGCAATTTTTTCAAAAAAAAAGGGGCAACAACATCAAAAATAAAAGTGGAATTATATCACATTAAAAAGCTTCTACACAGCAAATGAAATAATAATAGAATAGTTAATTCACAAAATGGGAGAAAATATTTGTGAACTATACTTTAGATAAGGGACTGATAACCAGAACATATAAGGAACTCAAACAGCTTACCTCTTAAAAAAACACAAAAAAACAAAAACAAAAACTAGTAACACAATTGAAAAGATTGGCAACCAATCTGAACAAACACCTCTCAAAAGAAGACATAAAAATGAATAAAAAGTATACAAAATATTTAAATAACTTATCATAAAGTAAATGCAAATTAAAACCATAATTAGGTATCACTTAACCCCAGTCAAAATGTCTATGAACCCAAAACCCCTTCCCCCCAAAAACTAAAATATAACAAGTGCTGGTGAGGTTACAGAGAAAAGGAAACTCTTGTACACTGCAGGTAGGAGTATAATTTAGCATAGCCACTGTGGAAAGCAGTATAGAGATTCTTCAAAAATCTGAAAATAGAGCTACCACATAATTCAGCAATCCAATTCTTGGGTATTTACCCAGAGGACAGGAGATCTCTTTGTCTGAGAGACATTTGCACAGCGAGGCTTATAGCAGCATAACTCATAATAACTTAGAAATGGACTCAATCTAAGTGCCCAGCAACTATTGAATAGATTAAGAAAATATGACACATATACACAATGAAATACAATAATAAAGAACAATGATAAGCCTGTCATTTGAAACAATATGAATGAATCTAGAAGATACAATGCTAAGTGAAATAAGCCAGGCTATGAAAAACAAATATTGTACGTCCCAGCTTAATATATACCAAATTTCTGCACTCTAACAGAAATTGAAGGATCTCAATAGTTACAAAAGCAAATATAGTAGAATGAATATTGGATGTGCACAACATAATGTTTAATCCTAGAGATGAAAAATAGGTATATGTCATTGATTCATCACATATTCAGTGCAGGCTTTGATAAAATATACTGCACACCACAAAAAATGCATAATGATTAGAAATTGAAATATAAAATGAATTATTTGATGCAGATGTCAGGTAAAAAGGGCTTCTCATAAAGCTAATAGAATAAAGTAAGAAAGAAGAGAGACAATATGGAAAATGGGGGATCTAATAAAAGAGAAAGGTCAATGAAATTCTGAGGGTGACGTTTAAGACATCATGCTTACAGAAACCAGGAGAGGTATTAAAGCAGAAAGACATCCCCCAGGGAAGAGGATTACACCATCTGTTGATCCCAGGAAGAGGTCTTGAAGGAATAAAAAAGAAATTGACAGAATACTTGATGGGTTTGGACATACTAAAAATAAATTTTTAGGGGAAAAATGTGGCATGGTAGTTAAGACATTGGACTCTCCTGTAACTGACCACAGTTTGAGTCCCAGACCTGGCACCTTAAAAATCATGCTAGGCATATATGCATATGTGCCCAAAAGCCCAAGAAAAGAAGAGACTGTGTCATGGCCATCCCCCCAAGGAGTGATTTTTCACTGTCGATCTCTCTGTCTCTCTCCGGTGAGCACACATGCCCTATAGCAAAAACCTTTAATTAATTAATTAATTAAATATTAGCCTAGTTGAAAGTCGAAATGAATTAGTAAAAGTACTTAGAAAATTTAGCTAATGATAACAAAAGAAAGAGTAATGAGTAAATCCATAAGAAGCAAAACGATGATAGTGTACTATATGACTTAACTGGGAATAAAATTTAAATAGTTATAATTATGTAATCACTGAGAATCAAGTTAACCTAAAAGGGCGATATAACAATTTGGGGGGAATGGCAGATGGTAGGAGGATTAGGAAAAGCGCTAAAGTCCCATTTCTTTTCTAAGAGAGTATGTAGTAGCATAGGGGACTGGAAAAATAGTTGTGTAATAGTCATTAGAAACTTTTGAGGTACTCACTCACAGAAATAGCTACAGGAGATGACAATGATGCCAGTGAAGAGGAGTGGAACGAGGTGAAGAAATGTCTTTTTTTCCAGTCATCTTGAAAAAAAAAACGGGTGATAGTATTAGACTTCAGAAACTATGCGCATGTATTATTTTTGTTTTATAAAAACATGCATTTAAAAAAGCAGAAAACAAAGGCTTTTGGTATGTGAAACTTTCTTTTACTAGTATATTCTGGTGGACACAAATTGGTAATTTAAGCAATTTGATGGTCTGGGTTTAAACTATTAAACTCTTTAGTGAAGGAAATAGCTTCTATTTAGAATGATGGATATGATAACTGGTGAGCAGGAGTCCACCTAAAAACCAGCCAAAATGGCTGCCAGAGACAAAATCTCCTGCCACAAGCTCTGGAGTGCACACCTGGCCAGCCCAGATCTCTTCCTTTCTTTTTGCTCACACACGTAGGAATTTAGTTCAACCACTTCCTCATTGCCACACCCCCTACTCTAAATCTGTCCTACAATGTTCCCATGGCTGCTGAGACACGTGTAAAACCTTTCCAGCTTCTTGCCTCCCTGCTGTCTCTGAATTAGGCAAGTCCTTTTGATGTTTTGAGATTTTTATAACTCTCTTCTTTAGGGAGCAGATGGGGAGTGACAAAAATAACAAACGTCAGGGAAATGACTGGGCTCAAAGCAGAGTAAGTTTTAGCCCTCGTCTGGGTGTTCACTAAACAGAAATAGAGCTAGGTTTGTTCTGTTAGCACTTCTTAGGTTCATGTTCCGAGAAACTCGTAGGGCTCCCTGAAAACCCTTAAGAAGATCTGCGTCATTCCCACTGTTTCAGTGAAATGAAGAACTCTTACCAATCAACACATATTAAGTTATTCTTGTGATTGCAAAGATATTAGCCTCCTGGCTGTTACTAGAATACATCAAATACTCTCATTTCTGGGTCCTCTCTGTCTACTCCTCTCTTCAGGGACAGCCACTTGACACAATCCTTCTTTCCCTTCAGGTCTTTTTTCAACACCACCATGCAGACTTTCTGGTCCACCTGATATAAAATTACAAGCCTTTCTAAGCACTCACTACCTCCCATTTGATATTTCCCATGTCACTTACTTAACATAACCTTTTTTATTTTTTATGTTTTTACCATAATGTGTATGTACTCACCAGAGAGAACCAGAGAAAGGGAAGGTGAGAATTCACCCCCCAGGGAGGATGACCATGCCACTATCCCTGGTCATTCATTCTCCTCCTGGGATTTTGGGCACACACACACATGCGCCTGGTGTGATTTCCACGTCGCCAGGTCTAGGACTTGAACCATGGTCCACCATATCAAAGTCCAGCACCTTTAACTACCACGCCACATACTGGCTCCACTTTACTTATTTGTTTACTGCCTGTCTTTTCCTTTTAGAAGGAAAGCTCATGACAACAGATTTGGACTCTTTTGTATCCCATGTGCCTAGAGCAGTTTCTGGCACATAGTAACTACTCAGTAAGTATTTTCTGAATAAATGAATAATATTATCAGTTAATAATAGATCTTAGCCAAAGTCCAGTGAATAGTACCATTTCCTGAGTATTTTTCAACAAATAGAAAACATAAATGTGAGAAATACTTTCAATTAATTTGAAATAGCAATATAGTCATGCATCACATAATAATGTTCTGGTCACATATATAATGGTGATCACGATTCTTTTTCAGAAAGATTTTTGCTATAGTGCACGTGTACTCACTAGATAAACAGAGAGAAACAGAGCAATAGAAAGTGACAAATCATCCCTAGGGGGATGGCCACACCACAATCCCTTCTCCTCCATTCTTCTCTTAGGATTTTGGGTACATATGAATACCCATGAGTTTCAAGCCTCCTGGTCCAAGATTCTGACTATGGTCAGCCATATGAGAGTCCAGCACCTTAATCACTATGCCACCTGCTGGCCCTGGTGGTCTCATTATTATGAAGACTATAAAGCTGAGAAATTCTAATAGTCTATGATGTCAAAACCACCTAGCATGTCATAGTGCAGTACATTACTCATGCATTTGTGATAATGCTGGTAGACCTAGTGCACTGCCAGTTATATAAAAGTATATCACCTACTATCACATACAGTACATCTACCATATTGTAACAAGCACTATCTTACTAGTTTATATTTTTGCTATACCATTCTTACATTAATTAAAAAAAAATTCCCCCACATGAAGACATTGTATTGGGTTGTTGGAAAAGTCATGACACATTTTTACATAAAAAGACATAGAAAAACACATCATGACTTTTCCTATAACCCAATATATTGGTCCAGTTGAAGATACTACTATATACATTATCATCAACAGATAACTTTCTGATTTCCTTTCTTCCTCCCTCTCATTGCCCACCTACTTTCACACTGTCTTTAGTAGCTATAGTGGCTTTCCCCACTTTCATACTTTCCAGTTCTTCAGTTTCTGCCACAGAATGCAGACAGTCAGTATATAACTGGGGACATACAATATTTCTCTTCTATATTATTGATTGATTCACTCAGCATTTAATCTTCTATATCCCTTCACTTTGTATCAAATTTCAGGGTCTTATTGCTTTTTTTTTTAAATGACTGCATAGTATTCCATAGTATATATGTGCCACGTTTTTTCAATCCATTCATATGCTCTTGGAAATTTTGGTTGATTCTGTGACTTATCCAGAAATAAACCCCAAAACATACAGCCAACTGATTTTTTTGAGAGAGATTTTTGCTCTAGGGCATGTATGCTTGCCACAGAGATAGTCAGAGACAGAGAGACAGAAAGCCAGAAATCACTCCCCAGGGGGATGGCCACACTGCAATCTCTTCTCCTTCATTCTCCTCTCAGGATTTTGGGCACACATGCACACATATCTAGCATGAGTTTTAAGCTGTCAGGTCTGGGACTAGAACTGTGGTCAACTGTGTAGGAGTCCAGTTATGTAACCATTACACCATCTGCTGGTCCATAGCCAACTGATTTTTGACAAAGGGCACAAGAAAAGCCAATATGGAAAAGAAACTCTCTTCAGCAAGTGGTGCTGAAAAAACTGGATATCCATCTGACCTCTATCTCTCACCATTAGCAAAAATCAACTCGAAATGGATCAGAGTTCTAAATGTAAAACCTCAAACTATAAAACTACTGGTGGAAAACATAGGAGAAACTATTAGAGACATTGGAATAGGCAAATATTCTTTAAACATGATCCACAAAGTACAGGCTATATTATTATTTTAGAGTGTACTCCTGCTTATGAGACATTCTGGGGTCAGAGGTAGCAGAGTGGAAAGGTGCTGGACTCACACATGGCCAACCGCAGTTTGAATCCTGGACCCAGAGGCTTGAAATTTAGGCTGAGACCATGTGCGTGTGTGCCCAAAATCCTGAGAGGAGAAAGGAGGAGAGGGGATTGCAGCATGGCCATCCCATCAGGGAGTGATTACTCACTTTCTTTCTCTCTATTTCTTTGGCGAGTGCAGGCATTCTACAGCAAAATCCTCTCTAAAAACAAAACAAAACTAAACAAAAATGCTTACCATAAAACAGTATGTTGTGTTACATGGACAGTAGTCCCACACAAGCATGCTTCCTGCATTGTTTTCTCTTGTGTTTGATGTAATCTTGTACTGCCTTGGAAATATGTATGTAAGCATGGAAGTAATTTATACTCTATGAGGTTCACATAGCAACAAAATTACCTAAGCACAGATTTCTTGAAACATAGCCCCATCATTCAGCCACCATGACTGTATTTTTTTAATCTCTGGTCCAAAAGTTGGATGATGCAGGAGGGAGGAGAGTAATACTCATTTCCTAATATGAAGTGGGTATTCAATATATAGTTGCTGAGTGATAACTGTGGAGGGCAGAGGGCATATTTAAGCTGAAAAAAAAATGCAATTGTGAGTCTCCCTAAGATTCAAAATAAGTTCAGTATAAAGAAAGAGTCTTGGAAAGTGAGCACGAGGGAATTATGAGGTGTGTGTGTGTGTGTGTGTGTGGGGGGAACAAAGAACTCAGCATTGGGATAAGTCTGGAAATATCAATAATAATACTGAATGTCAACTTCCAGGATTTTAAAAGATCAGATCACAGTAACGTTGCAAATTCAACAAGAGAGATTACATGAGACTAAATTGGTGAAATAGAATTCTATGACTTTTGTCTAAAACATTACTGATTTTCTTCTATGCTTTGTCTTCTAGAGTTAAGGATTTTGGTTCTTTTGAGTTGGTAGATTCAGCAATTTGTTAAAAAAAATTTTTTTTAATTGAAATATAAACTTTTCTCCCTTCCGTACCCCTTTGCAATTGGAAAATATTTGTGAGCATTCTTAGTTTGTGGCAGAATGGTTATTTGCATAAGTTCAATAATACAATGGTATCTGTTGACTTGCAGCAGAAATTGAATTTTTATGGGGTTTTGTGCAAATAACAGACAAAATTGAGATTATCCTAATTTTTTTTTCAAATATGACAGTTTACACCTCTCTTTAGTAAAAGGGGGAATGGAAAGAGAAAAAAACGTTTCAGACGAAACAGTGTACTTGTCACTAAATTCAAGCTTTGTTCATATTTTTAGTTTAAGATCTTTTATGAATCAATAAAATGTGAAAAAAGAAAGTTTAGTATGGAAGAGAAGGAGGGGAAAAGGGAAGGAAAAACAGGTAAAAGTATGCTTAATTGACAAAAAATGAGATGCTATTTGCTGATGATAATGTATATAATAATATCTTCATCTTGACTGACAGGCATGATATTTGTGCTGAAAAAATAAATGTACACTGTAAATACATGGGATTAAATGTAAATAAGTAAAAAAGAAAAGAAAAGAAAAAAAAAAAACAAAACCCTGAATATTGGCACCAGATTACATTTCTTTTGTTCATGAAAAATATCCACAATCTTCAATGTAGAGTAATTTGGTCAAGGTTTATGTTTACAAAGAAACTTCCCTTAGGGAAGCAGAGAAGATAGATTGGGAAGGGTGGGCAAAGATGGCCATCCCAGCCAGATAATGTTTAATAGCCCAGATGAGAGATAACGGGGATCTGAACAAGGCATTGCTGGTAGGTTAGACAGAGGATGCAAAGACCTTAATACGCAGCAAGTCAAAACCTCACGCACTCCTGATGGGGTTGTAACATGGTACAGAGGCTTTGAAAACTGTTAAGCAGTTCTTCAAAATATTATATACTGAGTAACATGTGATCCAGAAATTCTACTTATTAGGTATTTACCCAGTGGACTTGAAAACATGTTCACATATCTTGTATACAAATGTTCATAACAGCTAAAAGTGGAAACAACCCAGGTATTCCTCAAAAGATGTTGGGAACCAGCAGTTAATGTAATGGCTATGTCGCTGGACTCCCACGTAGTCGACCGTGGTTCGCGTCTCGGACCCGGTGGCTTACAACTCACGCCGGGCGCGTGTGCGTGCGTGCCCAAGATCCCGAGAGGAGAATGGAGGAGAAGGGATTGCGGCGTGGCCATCCCCCCTGGGGGGTGATTTCTCACTTTCTGTCTCTATGTCTTTCTCTGTCTGTCTGGCGAGCGCACGCGCCCTATAGCGAAAAACCTCTCAAAAAAAAAAAAAAAAAAAAAAAAAAAAAAAAAGATGTTAAACACAATGTGGTGTGTCCATACCATGAGTATTAGCGAGCCATAGAAATGAAGAGGGGTTGGCAGTAGGTATATTGGTTAAGGCACCGGACTCTAGCATGGCTGACAATGGTTTGAGTTCTGGACATGGCAGTTTGCTTTTTCACTTTTTCTCTCTCTTTCTGTCTTTCTCTGGTGGAGTTAAAAAGTAACAATAATAAATAAAATTAAATAAAAATAATTCATCTTTAAAAACAGGAATGAAGAGCTGATATATTCTGTAATCTGGATAAACCTTGAAAACATTATACTGAATCAAAGAAGCCCGTCACAAAAGACCACATATTGTATGAATCTACTTTTATTTAATATCCAGAGTAGAAAAATCTTCAGAGACAGAAGGTAGATGAATGCTTTTCAGGCACTGGGGGAGGGAATGTGGAGAATGTGCTAATGGGTGTGAGGCTTCTTTTTGAAGTAATAATATTTTTCTAGATGTAGAAAGTGGTGATGGTTTAAAAACTCTGTGGATATATGAAAAACCACTGGATGGTACACGTTAAAAAGGTGACTTGGGAGCAGCAGATGGCATAATGGTTATGTTGCTGACTCCCACATAGTTGACTCCAGTTCGAATCCTGGGCCTAGTGACTTAAAACTTAAAAACAAAATCCTGAAAGGAGAATGGAGGAGAAGGGATTGTGGCATGGCTATCCCCCCTCAGGGGTGATTTCTCGTTGTTTCTCTGTCTCTGTCTCTCTGGCAAGGGCACATGCAAATACCTCTCTAAAAAAGAAAAAAAAGGTGACTTTTATAGTATATGACTATCTCAATAAAATGGTTCTTTAAAGAAAAAATATATTCAGTAAGTGGAATGGACAGCTCTAGGTGACACATTAGGTATGGAAGTTGAAGGTAGGGATTGGGTAGAAGGAACCTGAATCTTTCTGTTTGTGTAACTTGTAAAAGGATGATGCTCTTTTCTCAAAGTAAGTACTTTTAGGACAAAGAAAAAAAATAATAAACAGGGAGATGCCAAAAGACAAGTAGCCTAACAAAGAATGTCTATGAGAAATGTCTGTGAGTATTGTAAATAGTGGATCTTTCTTTGTTTTTGAAAAATTACATATGTAAGATGGCAAGAATTAATTGCCCAGTTCAAAATATATAAAGACAGAAGTAATCGCAGCAAAAGAAGTCATTGGAAAGAGTAGGTTAGAAAGGGACCAGCAGTTGGCATAATGGCTATGTGGCTGGAATCCCATGTAGTCTACCACGGTTTGAGTCCCGGACCCAGTGGCTTAAACTCCGCCGGGAGCATGTGCGTGCATGCCCAAGATCCCAAGAGGAGAATGGAGGAGAAGGGATTGCGGCGTGACCATCCCCCCTGGGGGGTGATTTCTCGCTTTCTGTCTCTCTGTCTCTCTCTGTCTTTCTGGCGAGTGCTTGCACCCTATAGCAAAAACCTCTCCAAAAAAAAAAAAAAAAGAATAGTTTAGAAAAAGTACAACTTAAGCATAGAGGATTATTTTGGCCCACAAAACTCTGTTTATCTTACCTTATTCCACCGGATAAATGACATAGCCAAAATTAGAAAAGAAGTTAAAATAAAATCTGATCTTTAAAAAGTTAATGGGTTTAGAGGACTAGAGGAAACATTTTCAGACATAACCATGCAGAACTTACATATTTGGTGCCAAATCTGCTAACTCGAGAATCTGAGAAGAGCACAAATACTTCAAATAAATGACTTCCTTCACAAGCTGTGTGGCAGCCCCTCACCCAGCTCCTGGCTGTGTACATCTGTGCAGACAAAGCAAAGGGGATTGAATTCTCTCTCCCCTAATGCACGAGGAGTTTGAGTTAGAAGTTAGAAATGACCCTCCTATTTTTATGCAGGAAACTATGCCCCCTTCCAGTCATGTGAGCTCACCCATGCATTAAAGGCCAAATCCAAAACAAGTGTGAGAGAACCCTATGGCTTTAAACCGTTGTTCCAGGCACCGAATGCCTACCTTAAAATAAATATTAATATTAGGTTGTCAGAAAAGTCATGGTGCATTTTTACACAGAAAAATCATAGAAGAAAATGTGTCATGACTTTTCCAACAACCCAGTAGATATTAGTGCTTAGCATCTACTATGGACTGAATAGAATATAGAAAACTGAAGTTCATGGTCAGCCACGGTGGCACAGCAGTCTCGCAACACTCAGATGGTGAAGTCACTTGTGAAGGTCCTAGATTCAACATTCCACCGTCTACTGGTACATGCCAGGTATGTGCATACATGCCTGTGGTCCCGCAAGAGGACCCTGTTGGGGGGTCTCTCTCTCCCTCATGGGAGAAATAAATACATATAAATTTTTAAAAGGAATGGAAACTTATTTAAACTGCACATACTACAGATCTGGAAAGAGGTAGAGTCAGGATTAGACGTAGGGCTACCCACATGTAAATCATACTCTTTCCACTGCTTTGTGGTCTCTCTCTGCTGGGAATTTCCTTCAGTAATAACAAATATCTCAGTGTCTCCAACACTTTCTTCCCATGCCTTATTCCAAGGCAGGGCTGTTGTACCAATCACAGTCCCAGAGTGCTCTCATTTCCCAGAAGCAGTGTTGGTTCCATAGCCCAACGATGACGCTGCCTTTAGGTGCTAAAAAGGCCTCTCGACCATTTTAAACACACGAAGTTCTAAATTTCTATCCTGAGGTGGATCCTATCCCTCGTCTGAGAAGTGTTTGCCTTTTCTTTCCAAACTGCCTTTTGGTATCCTGGCCTTGCATATCTAACTTTTTTCCTGATGGTAAGTGGCTGGTATAGCCAAAGTCACATTCGGTTTAGGGATTATCTTATTCAGAAGCATTTAAACTCAGCTTTGTGACTTTGGAGACATGAAACACAAAGAAGATAATTCGAAGCAATACCTGATTAACGCTGAATAATTCAGAATTAATCAAAGTGTCTTTTAAGCTGACTGCCTAAGCTAACACGTTCAGAATAAGAGCCATATGATTGCTCAGAAGAAATGAGAAACAAAATTTTTTAAGTTCAAACGGATTTAGAATCAACATTTTAATTGTAGCAACACATCACATTCTTCCAACTTCTCCCACCGATATATTTCACCCCCTAATCCTGATATTTTAATTTGTCTACGATAGTATTTATTTTATGCTGTACGCTCGTGTGGTTTCTCCTCATTTCTCTACATCAGTGAGGTATGTGAGAGCACAGGCCTACAGAGTTGCAGGTGGAGCTAGAGGCCATGACTAGAAATGGGAGGTTGTGCAGAGGAAATGCAGCTCCAGACACGTGACAGGAAGGCTGGGAAAGAAATGTGGTGTGATGTCCTCAGTAAGAGTCCGGAGGTCTGGGACTCACGAGAGCCAGCTTTGAATGAAGTATATCAATCAAGCAATAATAATAAAAATAATCACTTTACTTGTTTACCCATTAAAAAAAAATAATGATAGGGCTGACCTTGTAGTGCAGTGGTTAGAGAAGGTGGATCCAACACAGCCAACAGGGATTTAAATCCTGGCTCTGGAAGCTTGAAAATAGTCATGGTTTATGTGTGTGTGTGTGTGTGTATGTGTGTGCATGTGTGTGTGTGCATGCATGTGTGCATGTGTGTGTGTGTGTGCCTAAAATCCTTTTAGGAAGGAAGAATGGACTGTGGCATGATCAGGGGATGCTTTCTCTCTTTTTCTCTCATTTTCTGGCTCACAAACTTATGACCTCTGACCTTTTATACACACACATACATACACACACATATAAAATAATGACAAAGAAAATTAACTTATAAATCAATAAACATACTATATCATGTCCCCTCTATCAAATTAATTCTCATTTTAAAATCCTTTCACCCCTTTCAACTCTATTTACTTCTCTTTCCCTATGAATTCTCAGCTGTCCCTTCCCATTCCATAAAGCTAAAGTTCATCTCAAATGATCCTTACTCTTTATTTCATGCCTCTTCCCTCTCTTTTTGTTTTTATTTTCTATTTTTGCTATAGGGCATGTGTGCTTGATGGGGAGAGACAGGAGAGGAAAGAGAGAGACAAAGACAGACATCTTCAGTGGGGGATAGCCACACTGCAATTCTCCTTCACTCCTTTCTTGGGACTTAGGGCATGCAGGAACATGTGCCTGGTGTCTTTTTCAAACTACTAGGTATAGGACTTGAACCATGCTGCCAGCCATGTGGGGTCCAGCCACCTTAACCACCATGTCATTAGCTGGCTCCCCTCTCACTTTTTAATTTTTTTTCTTTATAGCCATTTTCCCTGTTTCCTCACATTTTCATGTGGTAGACACATGTGTACTACAGAGAGCAGTTGTACTTCTATGGGAGTGAGACACGTACACATGGAAGAAGCGGAGCTGTGAGGTGCCTGAGCCAATTAGGGCTACTTTTCCCAGCAGTCCTTCTGTCCAATGTCTGCAGCATTGTCCTTAAAATCTACGATTCAAACAATTATAATAGAACTTTATTTGGTGCCTACTTAAGCAGTAAAGAAATGAAAAGTTTAAGGTTCCTTCACTCAGGTGATGACCTGAATTCATAGCCTCTGTATGCAGTTTGAACCAGAGTGGGACCTCCAGTGACAAGAGAGATGGGGCTGAACATGTTTACATAAGGGGAAGCCTTGGGCTGGCCCGTGGTGCAGTGCTTAACCCCTGCGCTTTGGGAGCTGGATCCCATATGTCTGACCAGGGTTCGAAACTTGGCCACTGTGGCTTGAGAAACACACTAGGCATGTATGTGAGTGCTTGAAGTCCTAAGGTGACACAAAGAGAGGAAGAAGGATTGCAATGTGACCACACGCTATTGGGGAATGCTTTCTCTTTTTCTCTCATCAGGCAAGTGCACCCTATGACAATTGACAATAACAAAGCAAAACAAAACAAAAACAAAAGTTTTTTTTCCTAAAATTTTCAGTAATCCCACCTAGCCCAACTTTACCTGCAAAAAACTGGTAGTGATGTGAATTGAGATTTAACCCAAAAGCTCAAGAAAGTCCTTTACCACAGTTATGAGCCTATAATTTTCCAGTCTGCTAAAATATTCAGAAATCCATTAAAATATTTCACACATGTTAAAATAAGGTCATGGAAGCTGGATGAGCGTGACTGGGAACTCACTGTGCAATTATGATCAGGCCTCAGGGCAAGCACAGTAAAATCAGCTATTAGGGAGCAGATTAGTCACCTGTTAGCTGCACAAATTTGGGCAAATAACGTCTCTAAGTCTTGTTTTTTTTTTCAACTTTAAAATGAGAGATTATTTTCCTAATGCTACTAATCTTTTTGAATATATTACACTTTTTTTTTTCTTGCCATAGGGTGCGTATGCTTACTGGAGAGAGAGAGGGAGGGAGGGAGGAAAAGTTAAAAAATCACCTCCCGGGGGGAAGAATGGCCACATCACAGTACCCTCTCTTCCAGTCTCTTCTCGGGATTGTAGGCACTCATGCACACATCCCTGGCATGTTTTTCAAGCCATAGGATCTGGGACATGGCCCCCAGAGTTGGCTATGTGGAATCCAGCACGTTAACCACCATGCCACCTGCTAGTCCCTCAGCTCTCACGTTATAAGATTTTAAGTTACCTGAGTTTTTCCATCTCTCATTTCCACATCGCCATTATACACTTTTTAAGTATGCCAATTTCCTCCTCTACGTAGTTTTGATCTGAAAAGATAAAGAGAATGTAAGCTACATATATTATGCCAAATGAAAGATCCATAGGTAATTGGGCCGGCAGGTGGAGTGGTGGTTAAGGGTGCTGGACTCCCACATGGCCGACCACGGTTCAAGTTCTGGACCTGGCAGCGTGCTTTCTCTCTCTCTCTCTCTCTCTCTGTCCCTCTCTGATCAAATTAAAATAATAATAAAGGGACCAGCAGTTAGTGTAATGGCTATGTCGCTGGACTCCCACATAGTCGACCACGGTTCGAGTCCTGGACCCGGTGGCTTAGAACACACCGGGTGCATGTGTGTGCATACCCAAGATCCCGAGAGGAGAATGGAGAAGAAGGGTTTGTGGCATGGCCATCCCCCCCGGAAAGTGATTTCTCGTTTTCCGTCTCTCTGTCTCTTTCTGTCTGTCTGGCAAGCACACACACCCTATAGCAAAAACCTCTCCAAAAAAAATAATAATAATTAAAAAAGATCCATAGGTAACAGTAAGAATAATATTTTCATTTCTAATTGCTTCAAGAGATGTTGATTTCTTCCACTATTCTACTTCTCTTACTAGAAGTAGCTCTTCTAGACTACTTCTAGTTTTTTTATATCTGAACCACTATTTAATTTTAAAGATTCTGACATTTAGTAAATCTTTGAAGCTTATATTTTCTGTCTACATGCATTTTAAAGAATTATTTTGTTTTCATTAGGTGCTTGTGTTGCTTAGTTTAAGACAATAGCAACCATGTTAACTTTGTGCTCCATGAAACCTCTTTCAAAGGTCTTGACCTTGTGTTTGGTAGACTGACAGATATGGTTTCTAAAATTCCAAAAAATAAATCTTAGTAACATTTACAATATCTTTCATAAAACCCTTAAAGTGAGAGCTGCAAAGGTACCTGTTGCAGAAGTATCTTTATTCTAATTAATTACTGTGTTATTGGATTAATACACTGAATTGCTGAAGCTGCTCTTTTGTATACCCTTGTGCAATGTGGGGGTGTAGTTTATGAAAATTTTGTTGCAGTTGACAAAACTAGAGCAACAGCAATGCTAAACTATATTTTTAATGAATTTTTAATTTTTACTTAACAATAAAGGTTGTTTCAGAGTCTCCTGTCAAATGGATTAAATTACCAAAAAATCACATACACATGTTTATTTTGGTTTAACCAATAATTCCACTTACACAAAATCATGCTTCACATTAGGCAATAGAATGAGGCAGGTTCCAGAAAACTAGAAAAAAATACCAACACTATGAGGGTCCAAGCCTATTTGCAAAATGACCTCTGAGGCTCTATTTTGGAGAAGGGGCCCCTCAGCATTCTTTTCCGTAACACAGGGATGACATTCACTGCCTGCCATGCAAAAACGACCACGAATTCTTCCCTTAACTCCGTCCTTGCACTTTTCTATGTGACTTTGCAGCTTCTCTCTTCTAATGGTGGAGTCTGTTTCTCCAGCCCTTGAATCTAGACTGGTCTTGTGCCTCATTTTGACCAAAAACTGTTGTTGAAGCAGTATTGTTCCTGCCTAGACTAGAACCAAGGATATCTTACATGATTCCACTTTCTCTTGGAACCCTGGGGACCATGTGGACAAACTCAGTCCAGCCTGCTGTAAGGTAAGAATTAATACAGAGAAGTCAGCCCAATTGTTCCAGCCAAGATCCCAGAAATGTCACCTAAACCAGAATGCCCTGAACAAGGTCAGTCCAAAAGAATAACCAAGCTGAGGTCAAGCTACTTCGTTATCCACAGAAATATGAGCTAAACTAATGACTGTTGCTTCATGCTTGTGAGTTTGGAAAAGCATTTTAGGCTGCAAGAGATCACTGAAATCCTGCCCAAAGTGCTACACTGATGTGTTCTCCCATAGTTTATTTTTACTTAAAACTTAGCATTTTATAAACTTACATTTCATGTTTATGGACAAGTCAAACTCTCTGAATGGCTTAATAAAACAAACTGATCCAGTAAAGTAAGTTCTTAATAGATGTGAATAATTCTCCCAGAGATAAGTTGCACTTAAAAACGGAACTCGACCAAATTAATTAGTAGAATTTGGAAATGATACCAAGATTGTTCCTTCTTTCCCTAAAACACTTGGAGAGCAGACAGTGACAAGTGGGGAATGGAAAACACTGGCCTTTTGCTATCTTGGTTTCTTTAATACATAGAATGCACCATAGAAAGTAGAAAAAGATTTATTTTTAATATGCTATCACCTCATTCATATTTTTGAAACTGAAGCACCTTCTCTTATTAAAGTATTAGCTCTTGTTTTTCTTAACTGCATTTTATTTATTTTCATTTTATAATTTTAAATTAAATATAGTAGCTGTACATATTTATGGAGTACAGTATGATTCTTTTTTTTTTTTTTTTTTGAGAGGTTTTTGCTATAGGGCGCATGCGCTCTCCAGACAGACAGAGACAGAGAGACAGAAAGCGAAAAATCACCCCCAGGGGGGATGGCCACGCTGCAATCCCTCCTCCATTCTCCTCTCAGGATCTTGGGCATGCACGCACACACGCCAGGGATGAGTTTAAGCCACTGGGTCCGGGACTAGAACCACAGTCGACTACATGGGAGTCCAGCAACGTAGCTATTACGCTAACTGCTGGTCCTAAGTACAGCATGATTCTTCAAGATAGGATCAAATCAAGGCAATGAACATGTCCACCATCTTAAACATTTATCATTACTTCATGTTGTAAACATTTGAAATCACTCTTCTAGCTATTTTGAAATATATATTAAATTGTCAGTCTACCATGCTGTAATACTCTTGACCTCAATCCTCTTATCGGATTGCAATTTTGTGTCTGCTAACTAATGTCTCCCTCTCCTCCCTCTTCTCCCCCATCAACTTCTGGTATCCATCCTCCCACTCTCCACTTTTATGTGATTACATTTTAGCTTCCACAAAATGAATGAGAACATACGGTATTTCCCTTTTCAGGGCCTGGCTTATTTTACTTAGGATACTTTCCTCCAGGCTCATCTATGGTGCTGCAAATGACTAAATTTCATTCTTTTTTTTTTAATGACTGAATTGTATTCCGTTGTGTATATGCAGCACATTTGGTGTACCCATTCGCCAGGTGAGATTACACAGGTTCCAGAGACCAAGCTTCAACCCCAGAGTTTCACTGTTACCTAGTACCATATTATGTAAAGACTACAGTGACTGAAAGTGTATATACCATTAATTTTTCTTATACTTTGAATTGGTTTATATAGTAAACACAGTTGTAGGCAAATATAACAAATATATTTCTGTATTTGGTACATAATCTTATTTTTTAGAACAAAGGCATGTATAAAATCTTTACCCAGGTACTTCTCCCCTAATTTTTATAAATTCTTAAGTAAGTACAGTTTGTGTGATCAAGATAGTGTCCAGAGCCATTCTATCTCTAATTTAGAGCCTCCCCACACTTTAATTCATTAATAGAGTAATAGTTCTCTGCAGCATAAATCTTGGAGAACTGATGGGGTGATTTTGTAGAGTGCTTTTTAAGAGCAGAAAAACATCGTGTTATTCTTTGCACTATTTCCATCACTGAATTGAGCAGAAGTTGATAATGAACTCACCTATAAAATGGTAAAGCTCAGTCATATATTTGAGACAGTGAATCAGTCAGTAATGTTCAATGAATAATTTAAATGCAGAATTTTCTGCAGAACAAAATTTACCTTGTTTATGTAAAAGCAAAAGCATCTACCAGTAAAGTAGACATTTTATGAAGACCTATAAGGCAAATTCAATACTGTTGCAGGGTCATCACATTCCTCATGAGAAAAATTAGGTTCTGCTGATTGGTCACATTTACTGTCCATGCAGCATCTGCACTTATATTACTAAGCATCCTTGATGTTCTAGACTCCCAGAAAGCCAGGAACCAGATTGCTTAGCAGGCTTTCAGTGATGACTCATCTTATACCTAATGATAGAAACACAGAGGGCAAAAATTTGGTCTCACTGTACCTGCTGGAGGTCTTGCTGCTGGACAATCTGCCTGCTAATTCCTAACTCCAAGTCTGGGTTAAATGATCAATGAAGAGTTAAAAAAAAAACAAAAAACTGAAGGCCTTGTCAAATGCCATCTATGTATCCCAACCAGCAAGAGCTTGGGTGAATTTGGAACACATCCTAAGATTAAAACTAGGCTCTATGTGATATCAGTACTTAGAGGCTGGTGGCACTATATAGCTGATGCATAAATGCCACCAACTTTTTCACTACCATACAAGCCCCACCACAGGACTAGCACTAAATAGCACTGGTCTAATTCTGCTTTAAGAGATTTGAATTTGTTTTGCTAATATCTCAGGGTGAATTAACGCAATTGTAGTCACTTTTTATTTGAGTTGTCAGGTTCCAAGGCCTAGAATTTCAGATATTTCACTCGATATTGACAAACTTTAGGCACCTCAGTGTCCACCAGCAGTTAAGAAAGAGTGAGGATATGTAGCATGCAGGAAATGCTTGATTCTTTCTATTATCACACCTATTATTATGAACAGAGTGGGAGTAATGATGCCTGCATTGCCGTGTTGATTGGGGGATTAAATGAGAGAATGTAAATCAAGCATTTACACGATGCTTAACAAAATCCAGGCACCAGGAATGATTAATAGCATCTGCCAGGCATTATGAGCATAGGGCATATGCCAAGCACTTGAAAATATGTTACTCCCTCTGCCCCCACAGCCTTTTGAGACAAATGCTAGTAATATACTTATTTTACAGAGGAAATAATTGAGGCATAGAGAAATCAAGTAACTTAACCACAGTCAGGGAAAACTTGGTAAGATTAGCCATGCTAATGTGATCTACTACAATGGAGGAACCCCATAGCTCATACTGGCTTAACATAGTAGAATATTATTTGTTGGGTAAAATCTTAAGTTGGGGAATTCTAGCTGGTGAGAAGTTCTCCTTAAGCAGTAATACAAAGATTGAGGTCCTTTCTATTGTGGATTTTCAGTCTTTCACATGTAGTCTCCAATACCAACAAGCTTATTTGCCTAAAAAAGCCAAAGTAAGAACATGAAATACACAAGTTTTACAGGCAAAGTCAAACTGTGTAACATTTATGTTCACAGTTCGTTGGACATTGAATGAACTGTAATGGCCACACTTCAGTGCAAGGAAGGCCAAGGAATGTAGTTTCATAGGAGTAGGAGGTTTGGTGAGGGGCCAGCTCTGTCTGCCATGGTGGCAGAGACAGGACTCGAACCTAGTCATGTTTGGTCCAAGAATTAGCCAATATGCTTTCTTTCTGCCTTTATGTCCTTTCTTTTTCCAAAAACATCTTGGAAGCTTTAGAGTGTTATAAAAATATAAGCGATTTTTCCTGTCCTCTCTCTGGTACCCAATTACCTCCATAGCACTAGATGGAGCGGACCTGCCCCGACTGTCATATAATTTGAATTCAGAATACTTCTGTAGAGCTGGTATCATCAAGAACAACTTTAACAGCCTTGATGGTGAGCATTCTATTTGTTTGGCTGCTGATATAATTTAGTGTCAGCTCAGCATAGGCCATTCACCAAAATTCACTCTTTGGGTCAGCCATCTGTTGGATATTTCTGAAAATTTCAGGTTATGTCTCGAGAATACAGAGTCAATTGTGCCAATCTCATTCAAAATTCCACTTTTTAAGACCTTTCACCCCCAAATAGCAAACAACCAGTACTGACTGAATTTTTAATTGTCTGATTTAGTGGCTTATAATTCTAGTCTATGACATTTAGGTTTGCCCAGAATTAAATGGTTCTCCCACTGAAATTGCTTCTATAACTTTTTTTCTTTGCCCCAGGGTGCATTAGCTTGTTTAAACATGCAAAAATGTCTAAAATATCATAGGCAAACCATGTCAGAAATCAAGTAAGAACATCGTCCTCGGCTCTGCTTAGTGTCAAATCTCCCTTACATAAGCCAAATATCCCTTAGCAAGGCTCTGTGAGATTATTTGGGGTGTTACGGGTGAATTTTCAGTTATCTGGTTCCTCTAGTTCTATGTCACCTTGTGATAAGAATCAGGACTATGTGGTTGATATTTTGTGCTTGGTAGAAGGTCTGCTGAGTACCAGGCAACATAAAAGGAGAACTTGAGAATATTGAAATTTTGTCCTTCCAGTGTGTGACATTTTGGAAAAGGTCAGTCCATACGTCACAATACAGCATAACATTCTTCTAGGGAAGAAAAGACTTGAAACTTCATTTAAATAAAGAATAAAGTAAAAGTCAAGGTGGGTGGCTCTTCACGGCTAACCCTAGTCACTGGAGCTGGCGGATTTTGAAGACGACATACTGAGCAGGCAGGATTCAGTCCCACTAAGATAAGAGATGCCATCATATGAGGTCAGAGAGCCTGTCTCCCACTTCACTCTCCCTGCCACTAGAGTTGCAAGGTGTTTACCTTCTTCTAGAGGAGCAGGGAAGAAACCATCGGTTATGCTGGAGCTAGGGAGTCTTCTCCCCTCAGTAAATGAGGTCAATAGAAATCTGCCCACACATAGAACATTGGCCTTAGAAACACTGAGAAAAAATATTGACGTGATGGGACCAGCAGATGGCATAATGGTTACATTTCTGGACTCCCACATAGTCGATGACAGTTCGAGTCCCAGATCCAGTGACTTAAAATTCATGCTCGGAGAGTTTGTATGCCCAAAATCCCAGGAGGAAAATGGAGGAGAAGGGATTAGGGCATGGCCACCTATTTTGGGGAGTGATTTCTCACTTTCTGTCTCTCTGTCTCTGTCTCTCTAGTGAGCTCACACCTTATAGCATAAATCTCTGTCAAAAAAAATTGATATGAGAAAGGCTCCGAGGTAATTTTCTTATGTGTGATCTTTTACTTCCTGATGACTTTTAGTTTACTTTAGTTTAGTTTTGTTTTGTTATATCGTGTGTATGCTTGCTAAAGACAGACAGAGACAGAGAGAAGGAAAGTGAGAATTCAATCTCTGGCAGGATGGCCATATCACAATCCCCTCTTCTCCATTCTCCTCTGGGGATTTTGGGCACACAGAACATGTACCTGATGTGATTCTCAAGTCACCGGATCTGGGACTTTAAACTGCAGTTGGCCATGTGGGAGTCTGGAATCTTATCCACTATACCACCTGCTGGGCCCTTGTCTTGTTGCTTTTAAGGGATACTAAAGAATTACGTTGGTGGAGATCTGAAAGGAGAGCTATAATTGTTATCATCTATCTTTTTAAAATTAAAATAATTATTTATTTTAATTTCATTTATTATTATTATTTTTTTAATTCACCAGAGAGAGGGAAAGTGGGAAAGCAAGTCACTAGGTCCAGCACTCAAACCATGGTAGGCTATGTGGGAGTCCAACACCTTAGCCACCATGCCACCTGCTGCCCCCTGTCATCACCTATCTTTGAGACAGTCCCAAATCAGACTTTCCTTGACTGTCTTTACTCTCTGTCATTCCCACACCATCTAGTTAGGCCATTGTCACTAACAGTCCTTTAGGAAAATGCAAAAGAGGTAAGCACTACTACAGGTGATTCTCATTTTCATTGCTAATTCAAAATTTTCATTGTTTACCACTTGAATAATAATTCATAGCTTGTGTTGGGAGGCAATGTCTTGTCTTTTCTCTACTGGGGCTCATTTTAGCAAAATTGGATAGAATGAAAAAACATATTCATTTGTCTTTCCCAATTTCTTTACTGGCTTGTAAGACAGAGGATCTGACTAATTTCAGTAATGGCTATAAGATTATGTGATCTAAGGCCACTAGAGTCCAGTGAAGAGTGTTGTTAACTGAAGCACAAGTATCTGTGGAAAATCTCAAGTAGAAGAGCTCAAGACGGACATATTAGAGTGGGTTCAATGGCTAGAGGAGAACAACCCCTAATGATTTACTCCTCATGGTTGTTGGCCATAATCTTAAAGGAATAACCAGCTAATTGACTCTCAAATGAAAATGGTGAAAAACTTTATAATAATATATGATGCTAATATTTAGTCATAAAAAAGAATAAAACACGGGGCCAGCAGATGGTGTAGTGGTTATGTCACTGGATTCCCACATGGCCAACCGTGGTTCAAATCCTAGACCCAGAGGCTTCAAAGTCATGCCGGCACACATGTGTGCATACCTAAGATCCCGGGAGGAGAATGGAGGAGAAGGAATTATGGTATGGCCATCCCCCATGGGGGGGGGGGGGTGATTTCTCACTTTCTCTCTCAATGTCTGTCTTTATCTTTCTCCAGCAAGTATACATGCTTAAGGCAAAAACCTCTAAAAAAAAAGAAGGAAACACTATAACGATCAATTTTCACATCTCATACAGTGTCATTCTTTTCATTACGAAAAAGAAGATGATTTGTGACACTTTGGAAATAATGTCTGGTGAAGACAACTGAGCCCACCTCTGATTGCCATTTGTCCCAGTGTTCTACAGAACTAAGGAGATTCAAATAGGAGCTCCAAATGCTCAGCTATCTGAGAATATTTTTATGAAATAGGTTTAATGATCTTAGACTGGTTGAACAACAAATAATACTGGAAATACGAATGTACCTATATATATATATATATATATATATATACATATACATATATATATATATATATATATATATATATATATGTATGTATGTATTTAAGAAAAGAGAGAGTTCAGGGTGGGAGGATAGAAATCCTTGATAATTTCTCACCATTAGAAATGACTTCTGGGCCAGGGCCAGAAAATGACGTAATGGTTATGTCACTGGACTCCCATGTAGTCAACTGCAATTCGAGGCCTAGACCTGGTAGCTTGAAACTCACACCGGGCATGTGTGCATGTGTGCCCCAATCCCAAGAAGAGAATGGAAGAGAAGGGATTACAGTGTGGCCATCCCTCTGGGGGAAGGGGGTGATTTCTTGCTTTCGATTTCTCTGTCTCTCTGTCTGTACAGTGAGTGCACACACCCTATAACAAAAAATCTCTCTCTCTCAGGAAAAGAAATGACCACTGGGCCAGCTGGTGGCAGTGGTTATGGTGGTTGGAACCCATATGGCCAAATGTGCAGTTTGGGTCCTGGACCCAGTGGCATGAAAACCACACCAGGCACATGTGTATACATGTCCAGAATGCCTAAGGAAGGGAGAAATGGAGAAGAGGTTATGGCATAACCATCCCTGACAGGGATTGCTTTCTCACTTTTTCCCCACTTTGTTCTCTTTCTGGTGAATGCATGCACCCTCAGTCAAAAATAAAATAGAAATGACTGCTTGTAGTAGACATTGTAGTAATCTGCTCAGATTTATTCTTCAGGGCTATTCACCTGTCCCAGCTATTAAAAATATGGCTACTGGGTCCAGTGAGTGGCATGGTGGTAGAGGCATTGGACTCTCACATGGCTGCCCACAGTTCAAGCCCCAGAACTAGTAGCTTGCTTTCTCACTTTCCTTCTCTTTATCTCTGGTGATCACACATGCTTTGTAGCACATTTAAAATAATAATAATAAATAAAATTAAATAAAATTCTTAGAAATAAAAAGAACATGGCTACTTAAAGTTCATAGTTTTGCCACTGCCTGGAAATTGCCCTGAGCTGCAAGGAATTGCCTTACCAAGGTTACACCCTGTCTTAGTCTGTTTGGTTGCTATAGAAAAATACCATAAGCTGGGTGGCTTGTTAACAACAGGTGTTTACCTCTCACAGTTATGGAGGCCAGAGAGTCTGATATCAGGGTGCCAGTATGATTAGATTTTGGTGAGAGCCCTCTTCCAGGCCACAGTTTAGTGATTTTTCACTGCATCCTCTCATCAAGGGATAAACCAGCTCTCTGGGGGATCCTTCATAAGGGTGCTAATCCCGTTCATGACGGATCAGATCGGCCCTCCTGACCCAATTGACTCCCAAAGCCCCACCTCCTGATAATGACACATGGGGGTTAAGGTTTCCACATGTGAATTTTGGGGGACATAAACATTCAGTCCATTGCACACCCCTTGTGGGGAGCAGCCCTAACCAATGGCTTGTTGATGGAGCATAGAAAGTTCTAGCTTTACTAGCTAAACTTGGAAAAAACTCCAAAAGGCCTTTCCAGTTCCAGAACATCTTGTGAGACTGGCTGAAGCATCATTAGCAACCACATAGCAGTCGGCTCCTCCCTCTGCCAATCCTGTTTCCCTTAACATCCATTCAGATGTGTCTCAGAGCATGTCCCACAAAGCCTTTGTGAAAACAAAGTCTGTTTCTAGCAACCCTGTGTAAGGCCATATCTTTTTACATTTTGGTGGTATTTTCCTTGGTGAATAATTTACAAAATTGAGACAACACTAAATATATGATTTTGTATTCTGTGCCTTTCTTATTTAATGTTATGTTTTGAGCATTTTTCTTTTGTTGCTTGATTTTTAAGTACATGTTATTTAGTAATTTAATTACATTTCAATAAATGGATGTGTAATAATTTATTTAACCACTCTAACAGTGCAATATTTATGATGGTTTCAATTTTTCTGTACCATAATGATATAAAATTGCTTTATACATAAATCTTTGACCACTTTAGTTTATTTTGTGAACCTATATCCATCAAAGAGGACTATACTGAGTCCAGGAATATGAACTCTGTCAAGAATCTCAACACATGTTGCTAAATGGCTTTCCATAAATGGTTTCAATACAGTGTTTCAATGAATTTACATTTCCAGTACCATTTAGAATAATGCAAGTCTCACCATTCTCTTGCCAGAGTTGAATATTTGTTATTATATTTAATTCAACTTTGAGCAATGCTCTTTTTATATCAATAGGCTATTCTTGGGTACAGTAATAAAATTAACCTTTTCACTGGACTGTACCTTCTCTTCTATGATTCCTGCAAACTTGTTACCCACAATATTTCAGTACTCAGATACAGCCCCATGTCATAAACTCTTACATCCGTGTCACACTAGGCAGCTCCCCTTACCTTGAATTAAAGCTATTTGTGGCAACTTTGATTCTTTCTTTTTATTTTATTTATTTATTTTTTCTCCATAGGGCATATGCAATTACTGGAGAAAGAAGCAGAGACAGAGAGAGAGAAAAGGGATGGCCACACCACAATCATTTGCTCTCTATGCTCCGCTTGGGATTTTTGAGCATGTATGCACGTGGTGTACCTGGCATGATTTTCAGTTGCTGGGTCTGGGACTCAAACTATGATAGGTCATGTGGGAGTCCAGCACCTTAAATGCTATGCCACTTGCTAGCCCTGATTATTTTTTTCTTAATTTTATCAATTTCTGTGTCTTTCCTGGCACCTAGTATGGGATCTTAGACACAAGTATAGAATAAAAATGTTTTGTAAAATAATTCATTGTCAATGGCCATTTATCAGCTTGTTAACTATATAATTTTCTCACTTTGTGGTTCAAATAACCTGTGTAAATCACTAAGTATCTAGTTAACTAACTACTGGTCTTTCTCTAGTTAACTAGCTACTGGTCCTTTCTCCAGTATAAATGCAATTGAGTCTTTTACAGAATAACTGTAAACAAATCTGATAGACAAGTCCTTTGCTGTTAATATATTTTGTTTTTAATTTTGGCACTGTGCTCAGATGACTGCTGATATTGAAAGGCTTCAAACCAGGAGACAAAAAGAATATGAAGTTCCATTTACTTATCTTAATATATTTCTTTTTTTCTTTTCTTTATTATTATTATTTTTTTGAGAGGTTTTTGCTGTAGGGCATGTGCACTCACCAGAAAGACAGAAAGAGACAGAGGGGACAGAAAGCAAGAAATCATCCTCTAGGGAGATGGCCACGCTACAATCCCTTCTCCTCCATTCTCCTCTAGGGATCTTGGGCACGCACGCACACACATCCGGCATGAGTTTAAGCCACTGGGTCCGGGACTTGAACCATGGTCGACTACATGGGAGTCCAGCAACATAGCCATTATGCCAAGTGCTGATCTCAATGTAAGTATATTTCTATAAATACAGTATGTTTCTGAAGTTAGGGTCTTGAACTAATATATTAATAATTATATTAACATAATTGAGTAAACACCTAGTAATACTTGTTTGACAACTAAGTAAAATCTATTTTGGTCAATGTAGATCTGCCAATTTATACCTAATGAGATTAAAAAATGAAGGTCTAGCAGGTGGTGGGGTGGCTAAGGCACTGAACTCTCACATGGCTGACCACTATTCAACTCCTTGACACAGTGGCTTGAAAATCACACCAGGTATATGTGTCTGTGTGCCCAAAGTCCCAAGAGGAGAATGGAAGAGAAGCGATTGTGGCATGGACACCCTCTTTGGGGGGTGATTTGTCACTTTCCCTCTTTCTATCTCATTCCAGCGATCCACGTGCACCATGGAAAAAACAAAAACAAAACAGAACAGAAGATTAATGGATGAACTAAATTGTAGTGGCTATGTTCCTTAGGCCATATAGAACTGTATTTTAAGTAGCTTAGGCCATATTTTCCTCATATTTATTTCTATCTAAAGTGAAAATCAAAACCTACTCTGTTGTAAAGAACATCAAATTATAAATTTCCGTTCTGGTTCAGATTTCCAGTTTCTGGACACTTACAGATTTCTGTGTAGAAAACAGACATTGGCTATAATCAATGAAATAATTCTAAAGCTCCTAAACAATACCCTTGGTACAAAATAATTGACTTGAGGGTCTTGATGTTTCTGTGGGTTAGCAGATAGACTGATTTTCTCAACCAGTACTCAAAAACCCTAAAAGCATTGGGTACTAGACATTCATTTTAGAAAGCCAGTGTTGGATCTAGGGTATTTTTATTTATAAGTTTCCCAGTGGTAAACTTGGTGGTATGGTGGTAAAATTAATATACAGAGTAAGGATTTTCTACTCCTTCAAGTCCATGAAGAATGTAAAACTTCAGCAAGTCATTTTGTGATAAATTTAAAATGGGTAGAAGTTTAAGAGCAAGGAGAAAGTGAGAAAACTCAAAGATAGGAATTGCAATCATTTTCTCAAAGTGACTTCCAAGAGTCTGCAAGCACTGAGATTAAATGTCTCTCCTATAAACCCCTCAAGGCTCTCTTTTTTGATTTCCATGCAAATAGAAACAGGCATGAGAGAAATGAGTTGCCTTCAATGATCAAAACAAATCAAAGTGCTAATGAAAGTAAGGGTAGAAAACATAAAATCTTCATCTCAGGGATGTAAATGGTTGCGATCATAAAATCAAAATAAGATTGCACTTTATTAATCCAGGCCCATCAGTAAAAATCTTTTGCTAGCAGCCACCTGCAACTCAGTATGATAAATCTGAATGCTTCAAACTCTTTAAAGGAGAGGTGCAAGGCAATCCAAGACTGTGCAATGAATGCTCATATATTTCTTCACATTGGCAAGATTTTAAAAATGAGAATGTGACATGATTATACAATGTGAGTTGACTTTGCTGTTAGGATGAGATAAGTAGGAAAAGATCTTGGGCAGATGAGAGCACAGACCACTGAGGTGTCCTGTGGAAGCCACACCAGATCTTGCTTCCATCTTTGGCAATGAAGAAATATTGTAACTGCGGTTCAATTGATACGTTCATGATATTACTCAAAAACATGATAAATGATTCTTTAATCACTATCTTGAAACCTGACCAAATTTATTCATAATATACTATGTCAGAACACATGAACAGGATTGTATTTGGCAAAAACAAGTGAGCTATTTTGATGAGATTACAAACACATGCCAAATTAGTTCCAGTTGACTATCCCATATTATGAACCTAACACATTCTGAATTTATAGACCTCTGCACTATAAGTGATTTTAAAATATTATTACTGCTTTTTAAAAACTGTTCATTTATTGGACCAGCAGGTAGTATGTAAGTTAAGGTGGCCAGATCCTATATGGCCGACATCACGGTTCGGGTCCTGGACTGAGTGGCTTGAAAATCTTGCTAGGCGCATGTGAGTTTGTGCTCAGAATCATGAGAGGAGAATGGAGAAGGTATTACAGAGCAGCTATCCCCTCTGGGGGGTGATTTCTCACCTTCCCTTTTTCTTTCTCTAGCCAGTGTCTCTGCCCTATGGCCAAACTAAAACAAACAAAGTTTATTTATTTGCTTCTTCTGCGTGTGTGTGTGTGTGTGTGTGTGTGTGTGTGAGAGAGAGAGAGAGAGAGAGAGAGAGAAGAGAGAGAGATAGAGAGGCTGGCAGGCAGCCAGAAAACCCCAGCAGGGTCTCCATGTCACGATCCACTCCCAACTTCAGATGGCCCGGATCCTAGGCACTCATGCACATGATTCCAGAATCTCAACCGTATGGATGACTTACATTATCACTGTACCACCATCTGGCCTTATTATTGCCTTTTCCTTTCCTTATTCATGACAAGACATATGAATTCATGTGTCAGAGTGAGAGTAAGAGAGGGAAGGAGAGGGAGCATGCACCCTCCATGGTGCCAGTCCTCCAGCTGGTCAGATCCTGGGCACCCACACATGTGTCCCATGTGTTTCAGACTGACTGATAAGCCAGGGATTCAACCTTCTATTGCCATGTGGAATCCGGCTTCTCTCGAGCAATGTGTTACTGCTGACTCATGGAGCTGGTCAGATTACTGCCTTCTTAGAAGTGAAAAATTATCTGTTGTTGATAATATGTGTGGTAATATCTTTGACAGTGTATTCATGATGGGAAAATTCATTTGGTATGCTGTAATGATATACAATGATTGGATGTAAAAACAAATAAAAAAGTCTTCAGAATCTATTAAAATACATTTTAGAAAGCTCTCATGTCAATGGAAGAATTTCTCGTCTCTCACTGTAATTGTCAGTAGGCTACAGAATGAGTAATTTTGTTTACACTGTTTTGGTGATCTTTCTTGATAATTCCACATTTCTGATAGACTGAATTTGACATTTCTTTCTATAGCCTGGAAATTACTTTCCAAGAAAAATCTTTATGATGCACAATCAAGGTTGAATGAAGTCAAGATGACCTTGAATACTAAGAAAAGTGTTTTTACTGCATGTGACCTGTCAAAAAAAAAAAAAAAAGGTTTATGCTTGTATATTGGTGAGGTTAGCTATCTTTTCTTCTTTTCTCTTAGTCATGGCACATTATTTGAAGACTAATAGCAATCTAAACAAATAAACATGTGGTTGGTAAAGAAAAAAAAATCTGTGTCAGTTTGTTTTATTTCTTTATTTCTTTTTTCTTTTTCTTTTTTTTTTTTTTGGAGAGGTTTCTTTTTTGCTATAGGGCGCGTGCGCTCGCCAGACAGACAGAGAGAGACATAGAGACAGAAAGCGAGAAATCACCCCCCAGGGGGGATGGTCACGCTGCAGTCCCTTCTCCTCCATTCTCCTCTCGGGGTCTTGGGCACACACGCACACGCGCCCGGAGTGAGTTTTAAGCCACGGGGTCTGGGACGCGAACTGCGGTTGACTACGTGGGAGTCCAGTGACATAGCCATTACGCTAACTGCTGGTTCCCTTATTTATTTATTTATTGAGAGAGATTATTGCTATAGGCCACGTGTGCTCACCAGAGAGACAGAGAAAGACAGAGAGACAGAAAGCAAGAAATCACCCTCCCCCAACCCCCAAGGGGGATGGCCATGCCAAAATTCCTTCTCTTCCACTCTCCTCTTGGGATTTTGAACATGCACGCACACATGCCCAGTATGTTTAAAGCTGCCAGATCTGGGGCTTGAACTGTGGTCCACCATGGTAAGTCCATCAACGTAAACATTATGCCACCTGCTGGTCCCCAGTTTGTGCATTTTTTTTTTGAAATGCTTCAAGTAGGGTAGCACCAAAGAGAAATAAGACTATTTGTTGGGGGAGAAAAATCTCCCTTTTTAAACTATCAAAATTGCAATAAGAATTCATTATCTGCTGAGGTAGAGAGGGAAATGTTACAGGGTCCAAGGAGAATCTGAGTGTACCATCAGTTTTTAGAGAGAAAGCATCTGGATGATTATAAGGAAAATATTCACATTTAGTTACAATAATACAACATCAGTTGAAAATGGACCTTTCAAGAAATCTAAGGATCAGAACCTTACCTTAACTGCTAGCTAAGAAACCAGAAACATAGGAATGGATCTAGTTTATAAAGAGACTTCGCCTGGAAAGTCACAGTTTATTCTTTCCTGCAGGAACTGAAAGTTAGAAAGACTCTTGGAAGCAGTCTGCACTAGTAGGCTATACAAGTCCAGACCTCCTCACAGAAGTATGAGACATGGGTACAGAAAAAAACAGACCATAAATAAGTTTATGGAGGTTTGGGTGATTACATCCAGGTGCTATTTAGCAATTGTATAATAATTCCGTAGATAAGATGTATATAAAAGCTTTTAGTCTGATCAATATTTATAACTTTTTATGTTAGAACAGACCATTAGGATGTTTCTCTTCCCATCTTCAATCACATATTTTTGTCACTTTAGATTCTAACATATTAGACTTATAGAACATATTGTGTTTTATATAGACATATAGACATACAATGGTTGAATGTAAATAGCAAGCTATAAAATAAAAGTTTTTTAAATGCAAAATGTTAATACCAATAAGATGTTAACTAAAAAAAAAAAAAAAAAAACAACAGTGGAGGGCAAATCTTTCAAACAGTTCTACTTGTTTAACTACATGACCCTGGAACAAACAGCTCTTAGCCAGCACATTATCCTTCTTTAGAAAGATCTGGAAATTATATGCTGTGTGTGAAGGTGTCTGATACAGCAGGAGAGTAGCATGTCATTCTAAAGCACATGTTTTTCAAGATCATAAGTGGTATAATATCTTTCTTATCACCTTCCTACCTGAGTTTGGGAGACAAAACTGAATTAAACAAAAAATGCTCTCTGTGAGATTAATTGCCTATGAACTGCCCAAAAGGAATGGTAATAATGTAATAGCTGATATTGATTGAATAGATATTATGACCTCAATACTAAGTCAAGTGCTTATCAAACTTTATCTTGTTTAATCCTCACTCATGAGAGGCTATAGGAGGAAGACACTAAGACCTAGAAAGTTTAGCAGTCAGCTTGAGATCACACAATTGATTATGAGTTGTGAACCAAGGCTTCAGATCCATACTGAGACCACCGAATTCTTGTCCTAGGTGTGCCTCTGTGTATGTGTGTGTGTGTGTGTGTGTGTGTCCAAAAAAAAATTATAGCAAGTTAAATAGTTTATTAATTTTGGGTTCCATTGAAATAAATGTTGAGTGGGATTCAGAATGGGAAAAATGTAGTCGTACAACATGGGGACAGCATGAATGTGTCGTGCCTGAAATACCCTTTGGCAGTTTATGACGAGTTCCAGATGGTTCCTGACTGGGCTATCACTTCATTGTATTCCTGTGTTGAGTACATTTTCCTCACTTCATTTGTCAGAATCACCTTAAAATCCTAGGACAGTTTTCTCCTCATCCATTTTCAACAGGTTGGTATTGCTTTTTCTCTAATCTACTCTCTCAAACTGCAGCTGGTGCCTAACATCTATGTGGGTCCCTGAGTCATAAAGAGTGGGTACTTAGCAACCAGATCAGATAAGCACAGGATGTTCCATCTTTAATGACATGATTTACAGTGGAATTTGGCCTTCCGCGTCATTTGTTAACATTTGAGATCTTAAATTGATCTGGAAAGAGTTTAGATTGAGGAATAGACAGAAAAATCATTTCTAATCATAGTCTAACTGGCAAATATTATGGTCTGAAATTTACCCTAGCATTTTTTTTTTCCTCCCCTTTCTGGCGCTGAAAGTGATTTTAGCTGCATAATAGCAAATTTCAAAGGTTGACTCAATATTTTTGTTCTTGTTCTTTTCTTCGTGTAGAGGGAAACAAGAAATGAATTGTTGCTAAGAAAATACTAATAGCCACCAACCGGCTTCCTGACATTTGAACAAACTTAGTCCATCAATAGCACATTATGAATCAAAGCTAGTTCAGGTAATTTCACTGTATGGTCTTGACAAACTATAAAGGAAGAAACTCTGATAATATCCGGCACTATACTTCCCAATCTCCAATCTGGAGAATTAGAATTTTCCATTAGCTTAAATGCTACTAAGAAAATGTCAGCATTAATTTGCCCTATTGCGAAGGAAGGATTCATCTTAATAGATGAGCAGATTGGGAAACTTTCTATGTAGTGAGATATAAATGATACCGTTAGAGAGGTTCTGGTTCTCATTTCTTCTCCACAGTTTTGACCACAAAGTATATAGTTCTCACATTTATTATCCCTTTGGGATAAGACATAGAAGGCATTTGTTAAAATGAAAATATCTGATAGAGGTAATCTGGAGGGAGCAGGTTTTCAAGGGAAAGAGGTCAAGAAACTGAGGCATAGAAAGTTTATCAATCAACCCGAGATGATACAATTTATTATTGATTGTGACCCAATTGGTTTTGGCTTCAGACCCATACTGAGACCTCTGACTGTCCTAGGTGTACCTTTGTGTGTGGGTGTATGTGTGTGTGAGTGTGTGTACAGAAAAAAATATATAACTTGTTAAATAGCCTATTCATTTCAGGTTCTACTGAAATAAATATTGAGTGGGAATCAGGTGTACTATCACATAGAAAAGTGAGAGGAAGCGGAGATTGATCTGAAATACATGGGCAAATGGAGGCAAGGTGAGGTTCTGGTCAGGGTGGGAAGTGAACAGAGAAGTCAATAAAAGAAGAGAGAGATAAAAGTTAACCATCTTGGAAGAGATGCTAGACAATATGGCAACTTCAAAATTTTGCCAAGAATTGAGTTGAATATATGCAAATATGATTGTCCAGTTGGCAATACTTACCAAGTAGTTAAACTTGTTATGTCTTTGATACAGTAATTTTATTGTGAAGATTCTGGTTCTAATAAAATAATCCTAAATATGGGAAATTCTCATCACTAGGTTTATAAGAAGGAACTTCAAAATGTTCATGAAAAAAAAAGATATGGATGTAAAAATTTAGTTTTGTACAAGAAAATTTGAAATCCATGCATAGTTTTTCTCTTAATACTTTTCCACGAACTTTTTGAAAAACCACTCTAAATACAAAACCTTGGCAACCATTAAAATATCAAACCATAGATTAATCATTGATTATACCATGCATAACTACTCAATTAAATTTTACAAATACTTTGAAAATGATGTTTCGAAAATATATAACAAAAATGTTTATGATGTAAGACTGAGTTAAAAAAGCAAGACATAAAATTGAAAACATAGAGTGATATTAAAAATCACAGTAACATATTGACTGGGGACAAACCAATGAATGTGTTGTAGGTTAAAGACAGTTCACCACTTTCTTCATTAATTCTCTTCTTTCTTTCTTTTCTTTTTTTTTTCCCCAAGGTGTTTTTTTTTTTTTTTGCCATAAGGCTCATACGTTTGCTGGAGAGAGAGAGAGAGAGACAGAGATGAAGAGAGGGAAAGTGAGAAATCACTGCCTTCCAGGGGGAATGGCCACATTGCAATGCCTTCTCCATTCTCTCAGGATTTGGGGCACACACACACATGTGCACAGTGTGATTTTCAGTCACCAAGTCCGAGACTAATAACTGTGGTTGGCCAAATGGGAGTCCAGCACCTTAATCACCACACCACCTGCTGGCCCTTATTATTTAAGAATCCAGAGTTTACAAATATTCTAACAGGCCAACATTATTTTTGTAATAGAAATTATTTAAATATCAATATCACTATGATCTCAAGGATAGAGCCCCAGGCTAGCTGGACATGTATTTTTCTCTGAAAGTCTTGGATTTAGTCAAATAATCTTAGAGAGAATAGGGATCCCTGGAGTCATGGACATATGATTAATTCTTCTTCTCTAACAGTCTCTAAACAAGAATTAAAAATTTACTACCAATTTATAAAAAAAGAACACATTAGCGTCTTTGTGTCAGATCAATTATTTAGTTGTATCATGTCAGATAGAAAATGTAAATGTAGTTAACTTTTGGTGGAAATTGCAGTATCTTCTGTATAATTATTCAAACTTTGCCTAAAATTTATCCAGAAATATAGGCTTCATTCTAAGGGTAATGTGGGGACACCTGAGTCATCTGTCATCTTGAAAGTCCAATACTGGCCAATCTTGATAGTAAGCAGATGAACAGTTATTGCTACCATAATTGGATTTTGTTGGGATAGGAGACAGAAATAGAGATGGATCTATTTTCTTCCCTCAGTGATTTGACATTTAAAAGATATCCCTGTCCGTGGAGAATTTAGTGAAAGCTGCTCTTTTATAGTGGAAATTTTAAAGAAAAACATGTATAATGATTCATGTGAGAGCACCAACCTATTTAAATTAGGACAAGGTATTAATTTAATGCTGAAAGGAGCCAAGGAATATATCTGTTAATTCAGAGGAAAGGCATTTGCATTTGTAAATTAAATTGCTCTTTTTACTATTCACAGATGGATTGGACCATCCTTGAAACTGGAGGCAGTATGCAGAATGTGGTCAACTCTGGATTAGACAGAGTTTGGTTCAAATCCCTTATCCAGTGCTTTGAGAAATATATGAGCAGTCTTCAAAAAAAATTCATAGAAAAAAACATACAGTGAAAAAAGCTATGCATGGATTTCAATTTTTTTTTGCACCAGAGTAAAATCTTACTTTAATTCCATTTCCCCCCAACATTTCGTAGTCCTTTTTTTCTTAAGTTTTTGATAAGCATTTATTTAATTTTATTTATCATTATAATTGTTACCACTTTTTATATGGATATATTTTTTTTGAGAGGTTTTTGCTATAGGGCACATGTGCTCGCCAGACAGACAGAGAGAGACAGAGAGACAGAAAGCGAGAAATCACCCCCCAGGGGGGATGGCCACGCCGCAATCCCTTCTCTTCCATTCTCCTCTTGGGATCTTGGGCACGCATGCACATGAGCCTGGCATGAGTTTAAGCCACAGGGTCCGGGACACGAACTGCGATTAACTACATGGGAGTCCAGCGACATAGCCATTATGCTAACTGCTGGTCCCTTATTACCACTTTTAATAATTTTTTCACCAGAGAGAGACAAAGAGAGAGAGAGAGAAAGAGCGAGAGAAAAACGAGAAAGCAAGCTGCCAGGGCTGGGACTTGAACTGCAGTTGGCCACGTGGGAGTCCAGATCCTTAACCACCATGTCATCTGCTGGCTCCTCTCTTTTAATTTTTAAAAAGTTTTTATTCATGATAGAGAGCCTGCATGTACATGTGATAGTGAGAGTGAGGGAAGAAGAGAGGGAGAAAGTAAGAGATGAGCACCCTCCACAGGGTCTGCTCACACTACCTTCTTTTTCCTGCATTCCTCCAGTCTCTGATCTTGGGCACTAGAGTGCATGCCAGCTTGTCTCAGGCTGACTGGGCAGAGGATTCGAACAGTGGTTGCTATGAGATGGCAAAGGAAGAATAGTTAATTGGGGTTGAGAGGTCACAGAAAGCACCCTGTTGTTACTAACGCCCTTCAGGGTTTGAAAGGAAGCTCCGCATGAATAGTGAGTCTGGGATGTGGGACAGGTGGATCAACTTGAAAGCAGAAAGGGTATCGAGTATATGCTGCTACACTGAATGTTCCATCCATAGGGGGAAGGAGAAGTCAAGGTCAGAGGCCCCTCTCCAAAGTGGGACACCAGCACACTGGCAAACCAAGCTAAGTTATCCAACATGTGCTATCACATGTCCCATGAACACAAAGTGAGTCCATTGTTTAACCGTAACATTCCTTTCCACTAGTATTTAATATGTTTCGAAAATTATTTTTGAACATTTTTCAGGGAAAGAAGGTTGGTTTCAGTCATTATTGATTTTCTTCATGTTTAATGCTTTCACACGAGTTTCAAAGCTTTGGGGATGCTGGCATAGCTCCCCTCTGCGACCCATTGATATGCACTGAGGCTGGAAGAGATGTTGGAGGGGGACATTTGAGGGAAACATCCTTTTCTGTCTTGAGTAAACCTAGTGTGTATGTGTTTCTGTGTGTATGTGTGTGCGCGTGCATGTGTACATGTGTGTACATGCACGTGTGCATGTGTGTGCATATGTGTGTGCATGCATATGTGTGTGTGGCATCTGAGGAGGCTTCCTATTAACCTCTCTTTTCATTAAAAAACTTCTCTCCAAAGGGCACTCCAAGAACATGTTTTTTGTTCAGCCAAGCCCACTTTCCACAACCAGAAAGATACAAGGGAAGCTCTTTGCAATATGTAGGAGGTACCCTTGGGTGCCTGTTTTAATAAATTTCATCGTCTAATGGCTGTTGGGGGGCATTTTGGTCAGCTGGTTGGACTATCAGGACTCAGTTCCATGGACGATGAGCAGACACATCTAGCATTAGGGACCAGAGAACAGATTGGCTACAACTTAAGTGCATTCTGGTACCATCGCCCATGGCATGGGAGGTACACCATTATCTAAACTCCCCTGGCATTCTGGGTGGAGGTAGGAAACACCCTTCTTGCCTTCCTCTGCCACTCTCTCCTTGGCATTAGAAGTTAGAACAGCCTTAAGAACTCTGGGTGTACATTAGAAAGGGCTGAAATGAGGCCAGAACAGAGAGAGGGCTGATTATATTAGCTCAAGCATAAGAATAAAATAATCTAATAAGCTCTAATGGTGGTCATTTTTTCCCAAGTTCACTTAGACCTGTATTTTTACTGTACTTTATTATTAGATCCTGTGGTCTGAGAAGCCCTAAAGGTGGATTTGGATAAAAATAATGCTTGTAAAAGCTTAATTGTTTAATATTTGCTTAAATATAGTAAATAAGAAAAAAAATCTCGAAGTGAAACCAACTCCTTTTGTACCTAGAAAATATTGTTTAAAAAATGAAACATACCATCATTGTCTAGAATAAGGAGATTCTATTATTAGAACAATAGAACATATATAAAGAGGTGTTGAGGCCCAGAGGTGGTGGTGCAGTGGTAAGAAATACTCTTGCTGGGGCACCCATCCATCTTGCTTTCTTTTTCTGTCTCTCTCTCTCTCATAAGAAAAAAAAAAAAGACTTGAAAAGGAAAGGAGGCAATAAGTAAGCTTAGAGAAAAATCTGAGCCCAACTGAACTCACTTGGAAATCCCAAGTGGATAAAGGAAGCCAAAACCAAGTTTATTATTGGATCAGCAATCCTAAACTTTTTTTTTTTTTTTTTTTTTTTTTTTTTTTTTTTTAACTAACTGAATAAGAACTACCTGGGCATCTTTTAAAAGCAGCTGGTGATTCAGTAGGTGGTAGAATTCCACGTGGTAGGATTCTAACATTTCTACCAGGCTGGTGTGACTGCTCAGGTGGTCGTACTTTGCATAGTAAGGGCCTAATGTGAGAACTGGTATAGATAGTATACCATGAGTTTCCTGCTGCTGTGTCACTCTGAGAATGTGACTTTGTGTGTATACATTACAGATAAGGAAATTTGGTATTATTGCACTATTAAATCTCTGCCCCCTCCCCCAAATCAATTAAAACACAAGGCACTTGGCACTTAAAAGATCTGGAATTGATTCCACGTTCTACACTTATTAACTCTGCTGGCCTGAATGAGTCATCTAACCTTCTCGACACTCAGTTTCCTCAGTTGTAAAATGTGTAGAACAATCTTTGTCTTCTTATATTGGGATCTAGTTTTTAAGATCAAATGATAGTGGCCAATATTAATTGAGTGCTTAGTACTTGTCAGGAGCTGCGATTAGCCCTTCATATCAATTCGCTTAATCTTCACAACCCAATGAAATAAATACTCATATTATCAGAGCCCTCCCGCAGGTATGAGTGATCCCTGAAAGATACTCACAATTTGGTTTAAAACTGTTCTACAAAGTTAATGAAGACTGCAGTGGAAGAGTTAAAACAGGAGTAGGGAACAGGAATTTATATATCGACTGCTGCTCACTCAGGGGATGTGAAGAGTCTTTCTACTAGCCAGCCACTATCTCTTCATGCTCATGTAGGTTCAGAAATCATCTCTTCAGGGACCAGCAGTTAGCGTAATGGCTATGTCGCCGGACTCCCATGTAGTCAACCGCGGCTCGATTCCCAGACCCGGTGGCTTAAAACTCACGCTGGGCACGTGTGCGTGCGTGCCCAAGATCCCAAGGAGAATGGAGGAGAAGGGATTGCAGAGTGGCCATCCCCCCTGGGGGCTGATTTCTTGCTTTCTGTCTCTCTGTCTCTCTCTGTCTGGTGAGCGCATGTGCCCTATAGCAAAAAACCTCTCCAAAAAAAAAAAAAAAAAAAGAAATCATCTCTTCATGTATTTTATTATCAAATGTGCCACCAGCCCAGACCAGGAGTAAAAGCACACAAAGATTCACAGGGAGACCTTGGGATGCAAACTGGGCACTCTCCTATATAGACCCAGCATCTCAGAGAGGTACATTACCCCTGTACCATACTACCACTGTGGCCCCAGCTGGCCCACTCCTGGCAGCTTAATTATCTCCCACACAGGAAAGACATAGCAGTGCCATGCACATTAATTTCCCATGCTGGATAAAAATTGCCACAAATTTAGCAGCTTAACACACCCATCTATTAGCTCACAGTTCTCTAAGGAAGGCCTACCTGGGTTCTCTGCTTGGGTCCCACAGGCTGCAACCATAGTGCATTCTTTTCTGCAGGCTTTGGGGACAAATCCTCTTCTAAGTTCATTCACATTGTGAAGGTCACCCCAAAGGAGTATCCCCTCTAGCTACTGGACTGAGGTCTTCATTTTGATGCTGGCTATTTGTCAGGACTACTCTAAGCTCATAGAGGCCACCCATTTCTTGCTACACAGCTCATTTCCATAACCTATGTCATATGGCATAGCTTTTTTGCTAAGAGTCACATGATTAAAGACTCTTCTGATTAGGTCTGGCCCACTGAGGATAAGCTACCCCCCTTTTTATTTTCTTCTTTCTTTCTTTCTTCTTTCTTTCTCTCTCTCTCTCTCTCTTCTTTCTTTCTTTCTTCTTTTTCTTTCTTCCTTTCTCTCTTTCTCTCTTTCTTTCTTTCTTTCTTTCTTTCTTTCTTTCTCTTTCTTTCTTTAATTCATTTTCTTTTATACATTCAATCACATTATTATTTGGCTTACAAAATGGGTATTTCAACAGATGAACGTTTCTCCCTAGTACAGTTGATAAAACTATAAAATATCTTCAACAGACAATACCACATTTCTTTGTACCATTAATGCTTTGCCTCCCTATTTTTCTTCTAAATGTCCTCCCTCTGACACTCCTCTTTCACACACACTATATCTGGTATTTACAGCTATATACCGTGTTTCTATATCCTTTATTCAACTAGTTTCAGTTGGCAAGTGTGCCACGCAATGTAATCTAATCACAAGAATAAAATCAACCACTTTCAGAATATACCAAGAAATAGGAATCTAGGGAGCTAGGTCAAAATTCTAACTATTTTTTTTTTTTTTTATTTTTTTGAGAGGTTTTTGCTATAGGGCGCTTGCGCTCGCCAGCCAGAGAGAGAGAGACAGAGAGAGAAAGCGAGAAATCACCCCCCAGGGGGGATGGCCACCTGCAATCCCCTCTTCTCCATTCTCCTCTTGGGATCTTGGGCACACACATGCCTGGCATGAGTTTTAAGCCACCGGGTTCAGAACACGAACCGCGGTCGACTACATGGGAGTCCAGCGACATAGCCATTACGCTAACTGCTGGTCCCCCCAAATTCTATCTATATCAGAGTTTTTTTAAACATTTGCACAAAAATAGTATAGGTCATCTTCCCTTTACGCTTCCTTAATACTATCTATTTAATGCTGTTTATATCATTATTTATGACACTGGGTTACCCATATGCTATTTAGGACTAGTTGTTTCTAGTGGCTCTCTCAAAGGTTGTCATCATTCCTTGTTGATGACCACAAATATAAGTCTTGCTCAGAAAATGTAGAAAAAATGTGGATGATGGGGCCAGCAAGTGGTGTAGTGGTTGGGGTGCTGGATTCCCACACGGCCAATCACAGTTCAAGTTCTGGGTTCAAGCAGTGCTTCCTTTTTTACTTCCCTTCTTTCTCTCTGTGCCTGTCTTTGGTCATATTAAAAATAATAATAGTAAATAAAATTAATAAAAGAAAAAAATGTGAATGAGAATTTATCTTCTGGTTATGTTCAAATTATTATTCAGAATTTTGTAGAATAAATAGAAAACACATTCTTCAAGATCAATTATATAAAGTATCCAAAAGAACACACACACTCACACCTCTCTTTTTAATGAACAAAGTCAACTGGCATATGGACAATGGGACCTGGTCATGCCACAATTCTTTGTCCTCCCTTTCTCCATCCCATCAGGATCTGAACATTCAGGAGCACAAGCCCAGTGTGATTTTACAGTCTCCAGAGCAAGGATTTGAACCACAGTTGAGCGTGTCAGATCTGGTTCCTATGCACAGGGCTTAACTGCTGTAGACTAGGGCCAGTCCAAGAATATTTTTTTCAAAAAATTCTTTCAAAAAGTAAACTGAATGTTCATTGCAGAAATGATAACATTGTGTTTGAGATGTATAACACATGTTGATATTAAATGTATGACCAAACAGCTTAAATTATGGGGGAAACAAATAGACTATAATTAATTTATACGCTGCAAGGTTTTTATATTTTATGCAAGGTGCTACAATATTAATTTTAAGTACAATGTTATCTATTAAAATGTATATTTTAATCCGTGCAGCAATCACCAAAAAATAAAACAGAATTATTGTTAAAAAGTCATTAATAAAATCAAAATAGAATACTAAAAAATACAAGATTAATTTATAAAAAAACAGCAAAAAAGTAATGAAAGAAAAAAAGTGGCCTGGCCTAAGAAAAACATAAGTTAGGTGTTAGATTTAAATCTGACAATATCAGCATGTGTGTGGTATGCCAGCCAGTGGCATGGTGGTTAAGGAAGGTGTATCTCACATGGCCGACTACACAGTTTGAGTATGGACCCAGGGGCTTGAAAGATATCCTGGGTGAGTGTGTGTGTGTGTGTGTGTGTGTGTGTGTGTGCCTGCCCCAAATCATGAGAGGACAATAGAGGAGAAGGGATTGTGGTATGGCCATCCCCCATGGGGAGTGATTTTTCACTCTCTCTCTTTCCTCCTAGTACATGTGCCCTATGTGAAAGCTAAATGAATAAAGGGTGAAAATTGATATTTCGTACAAAAAATAATCATGAAATGTTTGGAGTGTCTTAATCTAATAGACAACAACATAGGCTTTAGCATAAGAAATACTATTAGAGATAAAGAGAATCATTTCAATCATGAAAGGCTAATGTATCAGGAACACACCACAAACCTAAAAGTATATGCCCCAGTAACAGAGCTTCGAATACAAAAAGAGAAATAATGACAAAACTAAAGAAGAAATAAATTCATAATAATTAGAAATTTTTAATAGTTGGAAGATTAGCCAATGATAAAGTAAGAAAAAAATCAATAAAGATATAGGAAGCTCTTTTGCCTTTGACTTCAGTGGAGTAACTGAAACTGAACTTGGCATCTGCCTTACACAACTAGAAAACTGGACAAAATACATCAAACATCTGCTTTTAGAAACTGAGCAGCAGGCAGCACCGGACTGTGATCCCTGAGGGAGGGGAATTAAATGCAGCGAGCCTTATATTCATGTGGCTTTCTGCCTGGAAGTGCTTTCTGAATTGTGTGAGGTGAGTTAACTGAGGTGGATCACAGTAGAGATCACTAAGTAGAGGGGACAGAAGTTGTAGTTGAAGTAGCCTAAGGTGGTTGGAATTGGTGGGGCAGAATCCCAAAGAGGAGAAAGCCAACAGAGAAAGAGCTTTAGAACGCTACACAGGGTTTTTTCTTGATGCTGTTGCTGAGTACTAAGCCACACAGGCCAAGGATGAACTACCCTGAGGACAGGCAAAGAATGACTGGGGAGTTACAAGCTAGAACTCACTCTAATTTAAGAGACATTCCAGTTATGACTGGCTAGGATGGGCCGTCCTCACCGATCACCTGGGCTCTCAGTAGGAACACCAGAAGGGCCAGGCCACAGTGATAGAGCTATCCTTGCCTAGAGCAAAGGCTAATCTAGATTCAATCCTAAGGAAACTTCAAAAGCAATGCTTGAAATGATCAAGCTAATTATTGAGAAACTCAATTACTGGGCAGAACAAAGTTCAATGCTCTTTCTAGGACAGTAACTATAATCTTGACACTAAATACTGTGAAATCATGATGTTCAACATCCTATTAAAAAAAACTAGGAATACTAAGAAGCAGGTCATAATGATCTATAACCAGGAGACAAACTAGTTAGTAGCTACAAAACCAGAAATTGGATAGATAATTGAATTATAAGATGAAGAATTTGTAATAGCTATTATACCTATGCTCAAAGAGTTATAGAAAACATGGTGTGTGTGTGTGTGTGCACATGCAGGTGTACATATGTGTACATGACCTGGAAGGATATACAGCAAGATGTGAACAGGTATAGTCTCTCACTGATAAGCTTTTGGATATTTTTTATTTATTTTTTGTCTGAATACTTTCTCTAATGATTATGGTTTGCTTTATTATTATTATCAAGAATAACAACCAGAACAAAAAAAACCCAGCAGAATAAGCTATAGAAATATTCTACTGTTAAAATTTGTTTTGGTTTAACTAGTTTCATTATTGGATATTTACTTTTTGCATATGTTTTATCATTAGAGATTACAATGAAAATAAGATAAAAAATAATTGTACAATAGAAAAAATCTTATTGTCAAATAAACAAATGTTCATAATTATTTTTAAATAAATTTATATTTCACAATAACTAAACCAAACCAGCTTCATAGTTCTTGTATGTTTTATTCTAAATCTTGTATCTGAGTCTATCCCTTCCATGTTTTTTTTCTCTTTAAATATTTATTGTAATTTATGATTTACACCTAAACCTTACACATCTTTGTAAGGTACAGAATGGTCTTTAAAAGTATGTATACAATATGTAATAAACAGATTGGGGATACAAACATATTCACCACCTTTAATATTTATCATTATGTTGTGAACATTCAAAACTTGTGCCAGTGGTTATTCTGCAAGTTTGAAATATGGCAGCTTCTATTGCCATGAAGGGAGGTGAATGCCAGTTTTGGATTATCACTGTCACTCCAGAGTTAACGGCATCTGTTTTCTAATTGGCATTCAAAAAATGGTCTCTAAAGAGTTAATTGAGGGGCCAGCAGATAGTGTAGTGGCTTAAGGTGGCTGGATTCCCACATGGCCAACAGCAGTTTGAGTCCTAGACCCAGTGGTTTGAAAAATCTCACCAGGAGCGTATGCACGTGTGCCCAAAATCTTGAGAGAAGATTGGAGAAGGGATTGTGGGGTGGCCATCCTCCCAGGGAGTGATTTCTCATTTTCCACCTCACAATCTCTCCACACCTCTCTCCTCTCCAGTAAATGCACGTGCCCTATGACAAAAACAAAAACTGAAACAAAGAGTTAATCGAATGAATGTTTTGTCCTGGATGTGTGTAATCACTGCCTCCCGATACGCTGTATTCCATTCCCATAGCTTTGTCTACACCCTCCCTTCTCTTTCTCTAACTCTTATTCAACCTTGATAGTCAAACTCATTTTAAACCCTCAGTAAGTTCTTTATCGATGACGTTCTAGTTTCTTCTGTCTCTGAATGTATCTCTTACTATTAGTGAGAACACCATTATTACTATTTTCTTTATTTCATCTTGTTTGTTCTTCCTCCCCATGAATAGATTTTTCTTGGACTTTTGTATCTTATACAGAACCTAGCACTTGGTGTTCTTTTTCTTTCTTTCTTTATTTTATTTTTTATTTTTTAGCATAAGCTCTCTTTTCATACTAGTTTAACCCTCAAAAAGACAAAACAATAAACAAAAAACAAAACCCAAAAGTGGAGACAGCAGGTGGCCTGGCCTGGTGGTTGAGGCTCTGGACTTCCACAGTCCCAGACCTGGCAGCTTGCTTTCTCATTCTCTCCTCTCTCTCTCTCTCTCGTGCACATGTGCCCTGTAACAAATTTTTAAAAATAATAATTATAAATACAATTAAATAAATCTTTTAAAAAGCAAAAGCAAAGATCTAGTTTGAATATATTACTCCTTTCCCTCTCCAATGCTCCTTCATCTTTTTTAGAGTTCCATGAAAATTAAATAAATAAGGAACTGAAAAACCCTGATACGGTTTTCCAAGCTTACCCAGGGGGTGTCTTAAGATATGTTCATGTGTGTCAAAGTCGCTGGAATCTACAGCCTAACCTTGCATTGAAGCTTCAGTGGGTTACATAAGTACCAAAAAGTCAGCACATTCAGTCTGGACACAGAAGACGGTAAATGCCAATCCTTTCCTCCAAAATATGAAAAATCTGGCATGTGCCTCATTGCCCAAAGGACACACAATTCATGCACATTAGAAAGACATTCTTTTAAGACATATTTAAGTGTTCTTTTCTCTTTTGTATGAGCTTCAGTGTAACCTTCCCCTCCTCCAGTCCCATTCTTCCTGAGGCATCCATTTCCCTCAGAGGATTAGGATTTTTAAAGCAGGCACACAAAGAGAAAGTGGAATCATTCATCTCTTGCATACAAAGTAGAATTTTGAGTCTGCAACCATAAAATTGTTTCTTAGAAGCCACGCTTCACAGAAAGAGAAAATAATTTTTAAAATGCCTTTCACTCTCATTAACATATTATGAACTAAGTCTGCCTGTTTAAATCAGAGTTTCTTCCACACTGTAGAGGTAAGATTAATTCTCCCATTAAAACTGCACTGTGAAGCCTGATGTTCGTGGGAAGATGAACGGTGATGGGAGATAGGCTTAAGCATAGTCTTTGACAGAAGAAGAGATGAGATGAAAACCTGTCCTTTCTTCCCTGGGAAGTGTGGCGAAGAGAAAGGAGACATTGAAAGAGGAATTAGCTTTTGCTACATAAAAAAGTCACCTTAAATTTACTTTCTTAAAACAACCACCATTTGTTTCGTTCGTGATTCCGTAGATCTTCAAACTGGGTTTACCCCAGTTAGGTAGGCCTAGAGGTAGAAAGACAAGACATCACTTCTGATGGCCAAATGATCAAGCTAATTGGTCAAAACACATAAGGCCAGCTGATTGAAGAAAGAGACCCTAACTCTTGATGGGAAGAACTTCTGTTTTCAGGAGTTAAAAATATTTTATTATTTATTTATTTATTAGTATTATTTATCATTATTTATACATTTAATCGTGGAACATCATTTAAAGTCACATTGCAAAGGATTTTGAGAGAGAATAGTGGTGGCCAGTTTTTTAAACACTATTCCACAAAGATTGTGATCCCCCCCTACCTGTACCTCTTCTAATAGTGGAGGTTGTAAATAGAATGAGCAAGAAATAGAAACCATAGGGCCTTTTCCTGATTCATGTTTGGGTGTCTAGAAGGAGATCCCAGCAATGACTTTGGGAGACCTGTTAAGTCAGAAGGAAGCTTTGAGCATAACCTCCTAAGTCCTCTCCTGATTCCTTGGTGATAATAGGGGACGATATCCTAATGTGTCAGCCTACCCTGTGAAGAGATGCGAAAGACAGCTGATGATGCTGGGCAGTTACCTTCCAGAGAGGTCATTGTGTTGGGTCAAAATGAGCCTGTGCCATAAACTGCAAGATGAGCACCTGGACTAGGAGTCCCACAGCTGGAACTTAGGGTCATATTATACTGTCCCCAGTAGTAGTCCAAGTGGTCTGAGGCAGAGAGAAGACCAAGAAGCTTGATGATACTGTGAGAAGATAAACAATGAGCTCTTTGGAAGATTCTGTGGCTACAGAAACCAACACGTACCCAAGGGACAGAATGGGAATCTCCTTCCTTGCCCCAAAAGGACACTGGCGGCTCCCTATTCATATGTGTTTATGGGAGTAAGAAGGATGTATGAAGTTTATTCTGAAAGACATTATTTTAACCAGGAGAGACTGAAATTTTGTCAACTCAGGAAGCTACAAAGGAAAATTTGATTTGTTTCCAACCACTGCTCTTGACCACATTCAATTGATTCAGCCTTTCAGGTAGAATCCATAGCTTTTTGTCACTTTTACTAATCCAAATAACTTCATTGCTTTAGAGGTGTTAACGATTTCTTTAAGGAGACATGAAGCATGTTAATCATGAAATAAAAATATTAATTGGACTCTAATAAAATTGACAACTTCTATTCATTAGGAGATATTATCAAAAGGAACTAAAAGATTATCACCTATTAAAAGAAGAAATCCACTATCTGTAGTCAGATTCATGTGGAGTTATATTCAGAATACATAAAGAATGCCTACAAATCAATAAGAGTAAGGCAACTCAACAAAAAAATGGACACGAGATTAAAAAAGAGACTTCACTCGAAAGGATATTCAAATGACGAAGAAACATGCAAAGCTATTAAACATCATTATTTATCAGAAAAATGTAGACTAAAACTCTTAAGAGACATTATTATACACTCAGGAGTATAGCTAAAATGAAAGAGAGACTTAATAAGTATAAAATGAAGGTATGGAACCACAGGACTGTTCTTTAGAAAATGATTTGAAAACATACACAGAAACTGAAGACATGACTTAAGCATTGTACTCTTTACTGCACACCACCAAAAAGATGAACATATTTTCACCAAATACACAAACCAGAATATTAACTGTGGTATTGTTTTTTTAAACCCCTAAGCCGGAAGTTACTTCTCTGCCCACAGCAATAGAATCAATAAATTGTGTTTTATTCATATAATAGAATACTTTACAGTGATAGGAACAAATGACCTACCAGTGCATATAAAAACATGAATTATTATCATAAACATAGTGTTGAATGTAAGAAATAAGGCCTTAATACATTGTATGATTCCATTTGTATAAAGTACAAAAATGGGGCCAGGCTTACAGTATAGCAGTTAAGTGCTATGCATAGAAAACTGGATTTCACAATGCTGACCGTGGTTTGAATTCTGGGCTCCATGGCTAGAAAACATGCTGGGCACATATGTGTACATGCTCAAAATCCTGCTGGGAAGGAGAAATGGAGGAAAAGGGAATATGGTGTGATCATGCTCCATTGGAGGATTGCTTTCTTTCTCATTCTAGCTCTCTGGTGGGCACATGTGCCTTCTGGCAATTAATAATAAGAAGAAGGTCATTAAAGTACAAAACCAAGTAAAACTAATGTATGCTGTTTGAACTCAGGCTATTGGTTATTTTTTAGAGAGTAGGCCTTAAGCCTGAAGCAGGGTGAGCTGGGACTATTACCATAGTTTCTTTCTGATCCCAATGCTGGTCACACCAGTCTGTTCAGTTTGTAAAAATTCAGCAATGGATACACTTCTGTGAACTTTTAAGTAACTTTATTATATTTTAGTAAAGATTTGTGTTTGTTTGGTTTTTAAAGTTTTTGCCATAGGGTAGGTATGCTTGCCAGAGAGACAGAGAGAGACAGTGAAAGGGAAAATGAGAAATCACCCCCAGAGGGACCAGTAGTTAGCATAATGGCTATGTCGCTGGACTCCCATGTAGTCGACCGCGGTTCGAGTCCCAGACCTGGTGGCTTAAACTCACGCCGGCGCATGTGTGAGTGTGCCCAAGATCCCGAGAGCAGAATGGAGGAGAAGGGATTGCGGTGTGGCCATCCCCCCTGGGGGGTGATTTCTCGCTTTCTGTCTCTCTGTCTCTCTCTGTCTCTCTCTGTCTGGTGAGTGCACACGCCCTATAGCAAAAAATACCTCTCCAAAAAAAAGAAAAAAAAAAAAAAGAAATCACCCCCAGGGAGGATAACCACATTGCAGTTCCTTCTCCATTCTCTTTCTGGGATTTTAGGCACACGTGTACACATACGAGCAGAATTCTCAAGGCACCAGGTCTGGGACTCAACCCACGATTGACCACGTGGGAGTCTAGCACCTTAACCAACATGCCACCTGCTGACTCCATCAGTAAAGGGTTTTTAAAAATCTGGTCCAGACGAATTTAAACTTGTAATCTCTTTTTTCCTTATCCTTACCCCCAACCCCAGCTTTGGTTAACCTAAGGATAAAAGATCCTGAGTAGGGTTTTTGGTAGACTTTCTCAAGACGTTTGTGCCTTCCTTGAGAAGTAAGATGAGATGGAAGAAAAGGGAACGTTTTCTTTTCTTTAATGTCTATGTGCTTGCACTATTATTATTATTTTTTAATTTATTGATTGCACTATTATTGATGGTTCTTGTTCTTTATCCAATTTGACCTGCCCTATAATCCTTGATGCAGCAGGCAAAATGCTGGCTCTCTGGGGACACATGTGAGTCAGTGTGGAGGCACTGAGCCTGCAGGGTTTCCCTACTACACGAGTGATTCTTCATGGGAGGTTTGGCATTGTGTCTTTCATCATCATCCCCGACTTTTACTCAGAATCACACTCTACGGCCCCTTCTCTCTGTTCCAGGGGTTTTTGGTTTGCAGAACGATACTCAAGCCTAGTTGCCTTATGCAATTTTGGTTAACTCAATGAAAATAAGCATCATCTCCTTACCAAAGTGTAGAGTGCAAGTTGCTCCTGACATCTGTCTCTAATCATTTCCTCTCTTGGTAGGTTAGAAAATGGGCCTAAGCTGAAGCCCAATTTGGAAACGATGTCACCTTTTCTTATAGTCACGCCAGATACTTATGAATGACTTTCTTGGAGCCCTCCTGTGGCAGACAAAGACACCCATTCCCTAATTCCCCAATACCGTGAATATCAAGAGCAAGGCAGAATTAATGTTACTGCTCAGCTGCACTGTTCAGATGTTAAAGATAAAGTAAAAAGATTATCCTAGATTATTCAGTGAGTCCAGTGTAGCCACAAGGTCCTTAAGCATGAAAGAGGGAGGTAGGAGAGTCAGTGTCAGAGCAATGCAATATGAGAAAGACCCGCCTGGCCATTGCTGGCTTTGAAGATGGAAAAGGGGCCATTAGCAGAGGGATGCAGGCATCCTGTAGAAGCCAGAAATGGATTCAAATGTTCTTCTAGAGCCTTTTCAAAGGAATGCAATGAGACCAACACCATGAGTAAGCCAGTGAGATCCATTTCAGACTTCTGACCTCCACAACTACAGGATAATAAATTATTATATTGTTTTTAACCATGATTTTTTTGTGGTTGTTTATTACAGAAGCAATAAAAGAAGTTATGGTTTAGATAATGGTTTGCCCCCAAAAGTTCATGTTTTTGAATTTATTCTTAGTGGGAGGTAATTGTATGTTTCCTGAAAGTTCGTGTGTTGGGACACGGCCTGTTGTAACAGTATTAAGTGAAAACTTAGTCCCTTCATGGTATATCCTAGGGTAGGCCTTTGGATGTGATAAAGTCACCAGATGGGACTCCTATGATAAATTCTGATACGTCTGTAAGGAGAGGAAGTGAGGCAGGTAGAGTCCACGTAGGCACAGACCAGAACAAAGAGAAACTTACGGACAGGTGTTCTACTCAAAGTCCCACCATCTCACATGTTGTTTCCTCATAGAAATTGGCCCCTGGACCTTGGAATTCCAAATCATTAGCCAAACAAACATCCGTATCTTTAAAAATCTCCCCCTCTCTGGTATTTCTGACAGCAACACAGTACTGGACTAAGACAAAAACTTGTACACCTTTCTTAGCTTGTGGGGAGGCTGGATGTTATCCCCTCACCAAATATATGCACTTCTTTTTCTAGGTAGAATCACAGCTCAGAATTCCAGTAATGCTTTTTCTCTCCCTCTACTCTCAGCCTTCAGATCATCTCTCCTTTTATCTCTTGGAGGGAGTAGGATAAGAGAAGAGAGGAGGGAGTAAGGAGAGAGAAGGCGGGTATCAGTAGCGGCTTGTGGTAGCAGGATCTGCTTTGCTATATCTTGGTAAGCTTTGGAGAGCAAATCTGGCCTTTAATATTTGCAACTCTTTTTAAAAAAATGTATATATGTTTTTTCTTATTTTTGAGATTCAGTCACTGTATATCTTTGCAACTCTTTTCGAATGTAGTTACTTTCAGTCCCATAAGCCTCACTTTGCCCTTCTGTTAATTTCCAAGGCAACAGGAGAAGTCCGAGGACTGCTGTCAGATTTGCATATCTGAGTGGGGGTATGTGCGTGAGCTGTTTGGACCATACACCACATGTATAATCTGTGCTGCTCAGGGCACAGATTCACAACAGCGCTTTCCTGCCATCAATACTTCATTTTTCAGTCACAAATATGTGTATACATTTCTTTAAAAGTCTAATACTAACATAAGACCTATTAATTTAAAGCAGTAGTACCTATTTCCCAAGAAGAATCATCCAACATCCAGCCTGGCTGGCATGCACCTGAGAGCTGGGTGGGGCACAAAGTAGATTTCCCTTCATTTTCCTTGTTTTCAGCCCTGCACTACTCACTCACTGCTCCCTCCGCTGGCCTCTCAGAAGAATTACACAACCCAGTGTCTGGAGGTGCACATTTGGGGGTGTGAGTGCTTAATCATCTAGGCCCTGTCTTGTCAGTTGAATTCCATATCCTGGACTTCTTATAAAAGATTCTAATCCCATTGTGCCTCTGAAGTTCCCTGGCATGAATCAGCTTGCTTATTACTGTCATTCCCTCCACCCCCAATAGACAGTTTGGTCTCTGCTCTGCTAAATTAGTTATGACTCATGCATCTATTTTCCAACCTTCAGAATTCTGTTGACAATCTGGCCCCCTCTCATCCTCTCTCCTGATCACTAGTCTTTGAATAAAGGCATGAAACTGTATAACTTGGATCCTTCTCGTGTTATTGAAAAGAGTTCTGAGATGGAATAGAGATAAGCATAAGTGATACATCTGCCTTGTTCACCCACAAATCTCCTTCCTTTGTTTCTTAAAGTCCTCAAGTCAGGCGTGACTGTTGCCTGCAGGAAATAGTGTACATGTATCAGTTCTACTTCTTTGGATAAAACTAAGCCATTTCTCTGGTTTAAAACTCTTTCAGAAATGCTCATAATCGAATACAGTTCAGTAAATCTCTAAAGCTTGGGCTCCCAGTGGCAATTTGGATAAAGCAGCAAGTCGGGCCTCCGTTGGGGTCAGTCGGTAGCACCTGGTTGCCATGGTCACAGGCTCCATAAAACTGAAGCAAATAAATAATGAAATACTGTGTCCTTCTCCTCAGCACTAGACATTTATAGTATTCAAATATTTGCAGGGATAGCAGACTTATTGAGTGTTCAAAAACATCAAACCTAAAGAGCAAACCTTTGCTACTGGCAGTTAAAAGAACTTGAATAAATCCAAGTCTTGCTTTTGAGAAGCAGATACTAAAAGGAAAATAAAATATAATTTTCTCAACTTGATACTAGTCTACTTTCAGAGATTATTCACTTTCCCATTTAAAAAAAACCTGACCTTATTTTTTGCTATTGCTTATGGATTAAGTCATTTGGTGAGTGATATCTTTTTATTTTTGCCTATTTACACTTAATACTAATGATTATTAACATCAAAGGTAGATTTATTTTATGTCACCACAGATGGAAACTTTCAGCTGAGATATCCAAGCCTTTCAAATTTTCTCAGAAGATTCTTCCTATCTAGTTTGAGTCAAAGAGCCTAGAACATTCCAATGTGATGCACCATTAGAAAATGCAGCAAAGTTTAAATCAGACCATATATAGAGAGTATAAATTTTAGGGTTCCAGAAAAATACAGAAAATGTAATTTTCTAGGTAGATTGGCTTTTTGTTTCCTTTTTTAATAGAAATTGTAAGGTATGAAGAGGTAATAAATTGGAGAACAAATTTGTGGTTGATCACAGTTTTTCTGCTGTTTTCTATGACAGCTAGAATAGCATAAATCTAAGTTAATATACCAATATCATCCCAAGCAAAATCTGTATTGTAATACTGCAATTAGAAAAAAAATATATTGTTATCTTGCAGCTTGTCTGTGGGTTTATAAATTAAGGGGAAAAAAGGGCATTTTAAAAAGTTTGTGGAAAAATGGAATTGATGTATGAGTTATTTAGGTGTGAAAACAAATTGGAATCTATGCATAGATTTTGTATAATATTCAATTCCATGAACTTTTTGAGGACCCTTAGTATATGAGCTCCCCCTGGTGGTGAATTTAACATCAATAATAATTTACCAGATGTCACTGTTTAACATGAAGACCAGATCGAATTTAAGGGATCGTCACCAAGAGGTGCTTTCTAAATTACCATTTGTATTCTCCCCTAGGCTCTGACTAGGGAAGTAGATCAACACAGAATATTTATTTACTGATCCTGCTAGAGTCATCTGGAACTTGAAGTAAAAACGTCGACTCAAAAATCCAGTTAACAGAGCCGGGCGGTGGCACAGTGGTAATGGACCCACATGGGAAGTGCCCTGAGCTTGTATCCTGGGACTTCCCTGCACACCTCGAGTGTACATGCGTGCTTGTGATCTGGGCTGACTGAAACTGGGGGTGGATCCCAGTGTGAAGGTTCTGTTAAAGCTTTTTCTCTCTCTGAGGAAAGAAATTAACAAACGTTAAAAATAGAAATCCAGTCATAACGGTTTTGTCATCTAACACCGCTCTTATAATTTATATACTCCTTCATTCATTCGCTCACTCCTGAATGTCCGCTGTGGAGATACTGGGAGTCTCATGGGGTGAGGCTGCAGTGGTGAGGAGCTGACCCTTCCTCCATCACCACCGGAGTTCATGGCGGATTGGTGCATCCACTGTGCCTTGGTACTGGATGGAGGCAGGACTCACTGCTTACCAACCCTCTTCTGTTACGTGCAGCCCACAGGATTTTCCCTGTTCTCTTGAGTGCATGACCATTTCAAATTTGTATACATTATGTATTTTTACTGTTTTGGGATGGAGTGGGAGTTCTGGGATGAAATGGAGATAAACATGTATGATCAGTCTGCCTCTCTATCTCTTTCTCCATTTTAATTGAAATGTATTTTTATACAATATTGTCAAGAGGCTTAGGTTTGCTCTACATACTTTACATTTGGCTTTGAAAAGAATGAAATCGAAACATCTACACAGGCTACCTTTGAAATTGATGATCTCTGACAAGTACTCTCTCCAATAGCAGCTTTTCTTTTTTTTAACTTCTAAATTTAGAGTCTTGAATGTAGATTCAGTCATTTCGTTTCCATATACACAAAAAATTAGAGCAAAGGCTCTAAATTCATAATCCTCAAGAATCATTCCTTCTATAGTCTTTTGGGTTAAAGCTTTTAACTTATCTTATAAATGAACATTCAGCCTCTGTATCTGTGAGTTCTACATTTACAAATTCAAATGTGCACATGACATGGCTTGAAAATATCCAAAAAAAAAAAAAAAGAGAGAGAAACAACAGCAACAGAAAAAGCAGTAAAAGTAACAATATAAAAATAAGAAATAATACAAATAAAAATCAATACTGTATGGCAATTATTTATATAGCATTTACATTGTATTAAGTATTATTGGTAATCTAGAGAAGCTTTAAAGTGCGCAGGAGGATATGCATAGTTTATAAGCAAATGTTATAGGATTTTACATAAGGGACTTGAGCATTCTTAAATTTTGGTATTCGTAAGATCCCTGGAAACGAACCCCAGGGAACACTGAAAGATCATAGTAATTAAAACAGCTTTTTCTAGGACATCATTAAAAGCAATAGAGAGAAAAATTTAAAGCACAAATATTTTTCTGAAATTAAAATTTTATTGAGAAATAAACCTTACAGGGTGATTGTATACACATGATAATAAGCACTTAATAAATAATCTTTCTTTTTCATTTTATTTTACTTTTTACTTTTTGTGACTACAGGACTCTGGAGAGAGACAGAGACAGACCACAGTCCTCCTTGTGGAAATCTGGCACCTTAACCACTATGCCACCTGCTGGCCCCCAATGCTTGTTAATTTTTAGATACTAACTGAAAACATTCTGGACAATCTGGATGGTTTGTTGTTGTTTTTGTTTATTTTCTCAAAAATGAAATTCTTGAAGTTAAAGTTTAATCTTGTTAAGTAAATGAATAAACAAAACGGCTTTGATATTAGTACGATTTGACAACTTAAACTAGATTCATAAAGTAGATTCTAAGGCACACGTAGAATTGCATTCTCTCAGAATTATAGGAAGAAAAAAAGCATTTTGATTAGAATCACTGTGTGGTCTTCCCTTTATTTCCTCCCTTGTCAGAGTAAGGACGAGACCGAGAGGACTATCATTTAAAATTCTGTATTTCATGTCATACACATATATGAGAAATGCAAACGATACGGGCCTGAAGTTGAATCCATCAGTTCCAAGAACTAACTGTTTATTAAAACAACCTGAAAGCTCATTCAAACCACATAATCTGGAAACTGTCCCTTGGAGATTCAGTTGCAACTTGTCTAGGGTTAGGCCAAGCTAAACATGCTTTTAACAACTGCTTTCCAATAACTCTGAAGCAGTGGGCGCTACCAGCAATATTTAAGAAGCATTCTTCCCCATGACCACCCCTTCTTAACTCACAACTTTACATCCGAATAATAATAACAATACTGTCTCCAGACAAAGTAACAATAACATCCATCCGCCATCACTATCCATCTCCTCATCCTGGGCATCAGTCAGGACAGGCCTAGCTATGCTATAGTAACAAATAGTTCCAATTGTTTTAAATTACATTTAAATAACAAAAGTTAATTTTTTTACTCACATCAACTTTTAAGGTAAAGGAAGCATCTCAGTTAAGTCACCTTCCATCTGATGACTTTGAGATCTGAGTTTCTCTTTTCTTATATCTGTGTGTCACCGTAGGCTTTGCTGATTGCCACATCAAAGAAAGCTGTAGCTAGAGAGTGAAACATTAGCAATCCAGTATTTTTTAGCCTGGAAGCTACATAGCTACTCACAGGTTACTTGTCAGAACTAGTTAAATAGCCATGGATGACTTCAGTGGGGGTGGCGAAGTATAACTTACAAATACCCAGACACAGAGGAGAACATATTTATTAGATGTTTACCACAAGAGCTTTGTTTGTTAATACCACTCACTTTTTTCTGATATCTTATACATCCATTTGCTTATTTAGTTCTTCTCTGTCTTCAAATCAGATTGCAACATTTTAGAGATCAGAACCTTTGCTTAGTGCTATAATCAATGACTGTTACTGTGCCTGGCTTATTGTGAGCAGTCAAAGAAATTGTTGGGTGAATGAATAGATGAAGATGCCCAGCTGTATAATAGGATTTAGAAAGTGAGTCATTTAAATTAGGTGAAGGTGGGGCTGGTGGTGGGGTGGTGGTTGGGGTGTTGGATTCCCACATGACTGACTGCAGTTCAAATTGTGGACCTGGCAGCTTGCTTTCTCACTTTTCCTCTCTCTCTCTCTGTGTGTGTCTCTGTTTCTCTCTGGTGAGTTCACGTGCCATATAGCAAACTAAAAAAAAATTAACTTAAAATAAATAATTTTTGAAATAAATAAATAAATAAATAAGGTTAACATGCGGGAAATAACAGACACAATAACCATTTATTCTGCTAGCTTAAGAGAATTAGAGATTAAACATTTATTGAGTACCTGTATTTTTCAAGGCTTGTAAAATGATTGTATCAATATACTTGCACCTCTGGTTTATAGTATCTGCCAGCAAAGACATTATGAAATACCAGAATCTTGTCACCTAGTGATAAACCGGCAGTGATTATCTGTTTTATGAAAGCTTCATTTTTTTTGGAGACAGTTCACACTAGGACTCCTCTCAATAGCAATCTCCCCAGGAGAACTTAAAATATGATTCAATTTACTCATAAGCTCTTAGGAATATATCTTTAAAATCAACCATGGTAGCAGTGATGCTTTAGTCGTGTTGAGGTTCTCGACAGGAGTGAGAAAATCCAGTCATCGAATTTTAGGAGCCATTTTCATTCTTCAGTGTATTTCATCTCATTTCCAAACGCCCTCTAGTGTCTAAACAGAATAAAGTCCATTGACATTTGTAGTGAAGACTATCACTATCCAATATTATTTTGAAGAGGGTAGAAACAAACTTTTAATTGCAAACTGTGTGCAAGATTATACGTCTAAGTGTTTTTTTAAACAAAAATATCTAAAAGGAAATATATATATATATAAATGGCTCATTAGCTCAGTCTGGAGATAACCTCCTTTGATATTAAGGAAAAAATGCATACAATGTAAGAACATGGTTAGAAATTCAAACAGTTAGGAAAGCTCAAAACAAAAACAGAAACCCGCCTTTTTCTTCACCTTAACGCTATTCTTCTAAAGTAATTTCTATTGAGGTCTAATGATTAATTCCAATGAGAGGGGAAAAAAATTGTGTGCATTTTCCAGCATGTATGTACCTACATGTAATGTTGTCTTTTATACATTTATGGAAAAGAGATCCAACTGCATAAAGTCTTTTTCATCTTTTTTTTTTTCTCCTCTTGGCCTTCAGAATGGTTCCATAACACCACCTACATTTATGCCTACTTTTTGACAGTTACATAGTATTCCTCCCTTTGAATGAGCTCTAATTTATTTTCATAGTTCCATATTGATAGACTTCCTTTTTTTAAAAAAAAAAAGAATTATTTTATTTAACCTCATTTACTTACTTATTTTTTAATTTGATCAGAGAGGGACAGAGTGAGAGAGAAAAGCAAGAGAGTGAGAACAAGAGAGAGAGAAAGTGAGAAAGCAAGTCGCCAGGTATGGGACTTGAACCACTGTTGGCCATTTGGGACTCCAGCGCCCTTAACCACCATGCCACCTTCTGGCCCCATATTGATAGGCTTTGCCGCTAGAATTTTAGAGATTAGAACCTTCACTTAGTGTTAGAATCAATGACTATTACTGTCCCTGGCTTATAGTGAGCACTCAAAGAAATGGTTAGATGAATGAATAGATGAAGATAAATAGCTTAATAATATGATTTAAAAAGTGAGTCATTTAAATTAGGTTAATATAGGGCCTGCAGGAGGAGTGGTGTTTGTGGGTGTTGGACTCCCACATGGCCAACCACAGTTCAAGTCCTGAACCTGGCGGCTTCTGTTCTTATTTCCCCTCTCTTTGTCTCTGTCTCTCTCTGTATACCAAATGTGCCTTATAGTAATTTAAAAAAAATAGTAATAGATAAAATTAAATAAGTAATTCTAGAAGTAAATAAATAAGTTTAATATGGGGAAAAATCCATTGAACATTTTTGTACATATGCTCCTTGCCAAAAGTTTGGGGTATATCCAAGGATAAATAGAAATTTCTGGGTTAAAGAGTACAAGATTGGTAACTATTAAAATATTATTAAATTTCCCTTCAAAGAAGTAACTATACCAATTTATTTTTGTGGGCATTAGATGTTTATTACCTAATTTGGTATCTTGAAATGAAATTAGTTGTGATGGAAAAATAAAGAAATATGTAGTTAACTTGGAATCATTTGTCCATAATGTTCAGTTTATAATAGGTTTTTACCTGAAGTTTTAAAACAGAAGTCTCACTTTAGAGCATTTTTTAGAATTAGGCACTAAAGCCCATGCACTTTTTGGGAGGACTCTTGGTATAATAAGGTATGTGATTGTCTTTATTACTCAAAGCTACAGACTTCTTAACATGAAAAGAAGATGATTTTCAATTTTTAATAATTAAGGCATTTAACATTAATTTAATTGATGATATTGTTTAAGTAGAGATATAACACAATACCAAATATGGTAAAATGTTCTTCTTTGCATTTTACAGGAGACATCACAGCATGGCCATCCTCCTCGGTGGTGGGGGGGGGGTGATTTCTTGCTTTCTGTATCTCTGTCTCTCTGGTGAGCACACATGTCCTATAGCAAAAATCTTTCTGAAAAAAAAAAAAAAAAGAATAAGTAAACCTATATTAGGTACCTGAAAGATTTCTGTAGATCAAAGAGTGAATTAAGACAAAAACGATGGGCAGGAATGCTATATGTAAGGCCAGGTGGTATGCGAAAGATAATTTTTGCTTTTAGCAGAATATGGTGGTATTTCACAAGGGAAAGAGTGAAAACTTGAAACCAGAGCAGTCTGACATGCAGTAGGACATTTTGACAAGGTCATTTTGACATCACATTTGACAGCAAAGACATTTTGATGTGATCCTGTTATTTCGACCACATACAGCAGCTGCTTCAAATTCCTCTTGTATTACCGCGTAAAGCCGGCAAAGCAGACACCTCTGACTGCTGCCCACCTCCGAGTGGTATTACTTTCTGGTCATATACCCCCTGACATAGCCTTTACATGGGATCCGTGTGGTACTTATTTTTTACTTTTCTTAACTTAACTTGTAATAAAGGTCTTCACCATTGAATGGGGTTGTTGGAAAAGAAATGACATATTTTTTTCTGTTTTTCTATGCAAAAATGTGTCATGACTTTCCCAACAACCCAATAGTAAAGCTAGAAGGAAGTGTTAAAGATCCTTGCATGCTTTCCACTTCATTTTCTGCAGTATACTTTGGAGTACAAGCATTGCTTGACATGTGGAGTGCTTGCCCCTAATTTGCAAACCCTTCAGAACAAGGTGTTTCAAGAAAGCAGCAACCAGGTGAGCTGCAGCTCAGTTCGAATGCAATAAATCTCTGAACCAAAGATTAATTCTGGAATAGCCATAAATCAAAACCAGACAACTCTGATACATTTTATTGCAAGTTGTCAATTATAAATTGATACTAGCAAAATCATTAAATCACTATTCTGCCTGCAAAGAAAATATAATACAGCACAATTTCAGAAAATGATACTCATTAGTAATTGGACAAAAGATTGGTGGACAGAATTTGGACTGATCTGTAGGAAAGCTGTCAGCATTCCTCTGATTTTTACAAGGAGATAAATAGATTGCCATTTGAATTATATACACATTTTTAGAGTTGCCCTCTGCAATAACATTGATGCAAAATTCTTGCATTATCAGCTCACTGCTGGGTACTCTGGTATCTGCAGACTCTTGCCCTCTGCATTCAAGTTCTCTCTCCCTCTCCAGTGTGGGTTTTGGGGTGGGCAAGTCTGAGAAACAACATAAATAGGAAAACTTCATATTTCTGGGTTAAGGTGATGATAACTATTCACATGCTAAGAGATTTCTTGCACATGTTCACTGAATTTTTTAAAAAAATTAAGAAAGAATGCTAAACTAATGATACATAATTGCTCATTTTAAAAATTAGTTGAGGGAACCAGCAGATGGCACAATGGTTACCTTGCTGGACTCCCACATAGTCAACTGGGGTTCAAGTACCAAACCCAGTCGCTATGGAGCACATACACTTGCTGCAGAGGCAGAGAGACAGAAGTGAGAAATCAACTCCCAGGGGGCATGGTCATGTCTCAATCCCTTCTCCTCCATTATCCTCTTGAGATCTTGGGCATGCATGCAAACGTGCCTCACGTGAGTTTTAAGCCACCAGGTCTGGGACTTTAACCATGGTCGATCGTGTCGGAGTCCAGTGATGTATCTATTAAGCTATCTGCTGGTCCCAACCAGATATAACTTTTAACAGGATGTTCTGAAGACTTGGGAGTCAAATCAAGAGAGGACATTAGGAGGAAAGAGACAATGAGAGAGAGATGAAGAGAGAAAGTGAGGAGAGATATACATTCCACTCACATCTCAAGAAAGTATTTGAGAGTCATTTTTTTAAGAATGAGGCCACAATTTAGCCATAAAAATATTCTTAAAAAAATCAAAGGATCCAATGTTACATGGATTTCATTCTCTAACTACAATAAAATGCATCCAGAAACCAGATATTAGAAGAAGAAGAAGAAGAAGAAGAAGAAGAAGAAGAAGAAGAAGAAGAAGAAGAAGAAGAAGAAAAAGAAGAAATAATAAATGTAGGGTAAAGAAGAGTCTAGTAGTGAAAACTAGACTAATTAAATAATAAACATTTATGGAGGATATACAAACATGTTTCTTCAGTTGGTGATTGGGGAAACAATAAAGTTTATATAGATGGTAAAATAGGGGCTTGGACAATGTATACCCCAATTTTTTTTTGGCAGATTGAAAAACGGAATGTGGATAAACATGTCTAAGTGCAAACTAGAAACTAATCATTGTCTACTAAAACTAGTTTTATTTAGTCTTTGAAATTTCTAATGTTTACTAAGAAAGATTGCTTTCTTTTATTTACATCTGGTAGCTTCATTCAAGTCACTAAGTCCTTTCATTCAGTTTCATATAAAGGAATCAAAGATTACTCTTCATATTTAATGAAGTTTGATTTAGTTATAGTATAGGAAACATTTCAGTGTATCTAAAAAATGAAGCTGAAATGAAAAAAAGCACATATTTTAATAATTAAAAAAATGAAAATCACAATTAAAGTATGAAATACTGAGTCATTGGAAAAGTCACAGCGTGTTTTTCTCTATGCAAAAATGCATCATGACTTTTCCAATGACTCCATATATAACATTAAATGACTAATGACAAAACAGCATGTATCAAAACATAGGAGTCATAACCAAAGTAATTCTTAATAATTAGCTCAAGAAAAACTGGGCAATCTGAGTGTTTTGGGTGGTACACATAAACTTCTAACTCCCCAGGAAAAGTCACCAAGTAACTAAGAACCTTCTTCCTTGTGTTTGAGTGAGCATGTTCTTGCATTTGTTGTTCCAGGAGAGTAGAACTGGGAAGAGTCATAGAATACTCCAGAGTAGCAAGCAGCTTAGATGCTGGCCTGATGTCCAGTTGTCTCCGTATATTTTTTGGTCAACATCCTTCACCAGGGAGTCTAATTCTGATTAGGGTAAGTGGTCTTCTAGTGCAGATGCAAGTCTCATCTATGACCAGCCTAGATCCCTGGTATAATATGTCACTATCTCTTCACTCTTCGTCATGCTTCTTGTGAAGATGCCATGTCTTCCATGCCTGCTGTTGTGGAGCATCGGCTCTCCTGCCCTTCTCTGAGTTGAAGCAGAGCTCTGGGAAGTTCTCATAGCCTGCCCATGGCCCCATGAGGCTCCAGCCATTGCCTTACACCTGCACTGACACGTGACATGCTCCTTCACTGTGACTCAGTTTTCAGAGTACTGAACCATCCATTCTCACTTATGTGATGTGAGGTTACAGGGGATTCATATTCTCAATGAAGAAGAAATTTCTCTGTTGTATTGGTCTTCTATTCTCCCGGTTGCTTTTGATTAGACATAGGAGAGGCAAGAAGGAATGTTTTCATATCACTAGCTAAAACTGGGAGAACCGAGCATTGTATTAGCAACCAAGGGCTGTTAGGCACAGGATTATCTGGTCCACACATCCACACCTAAGTAATTTGTCACGGGGAGTTTGTGTCAGAACTTTAAACTTTGTAGTAATTAAGAAAATAGAATAATATGAATTAAGGCTGGACATATATTGCTACTAAAATAAAAAGTGTTTTTAAAGTCAGATCAAAGTATTCTCATGGCTGGGTCCAAACAGCCTGATCACACTGTCCTTGACATTAACACAGCTGTATCAAAATAGAGAAGCATCAAAATGTCATGTGCCTGCTGATAAAATGCTAAGTAAAGACCGTGGAGGGAACTAACTTTATCCTTTAGTGGACATGGGCATTTTATGACAAAGAAGTAGCTAATTAATCTCAATGCAGGTGTCAACAAAGGTTACTTGTCACACATGTGAACTTGTCCAAACTCCCATTAAGATGGTTTAGAAAAAATGCCAGCCATTCTGCTTGTATTTCACCAGGCACCTGGTGAGCACTCATGTTTACCCAGAATAGTCATGGAAGATGCTATACATAGAATCACATTTCACTTCATTACAACACTTCCACCTATGGGCATGCCACCTATGGGCAGTCAATTTGCAAGACTAAATAGAGACAGGGTCAATCAAAGTTCACCTGGGTAGGATCCCCATTGTGAGAGTGGGCTCCCAATCACATGAGTGATATAGATAGTTTTTCAAAGTCTGCAAAGAAACTCTAGAATCAAACTACCTCCCTTATTGAACTTCTTTCTATGTCTGAAATCCCCCAAGCTGGTCATTCCTTTAATTACAGTCATCTAATTTTATTTTACCTTTTTGTAGAGGTTTTTACCATAGGATGTGTGTGCTCACTGATGAGAAAGAGACAGAGAAACAGAAAGTGAGAAATCACCTCCCAAGGAGGATGGCCATGAAATCCCTTCTCCTCTACTCTCTTCTCAGGATTTTGGGCACATACACACACATATGCCTGGCATGAATTTCAAGCCAGTAGGTCTGGGACTTGAACTGGGGTTGGCCATGTGGGAATCCAGAGACGTAACTACTATGCCATCTGGTGGGTCCATCTAAAAGGCTTTTTTTTTTTTTGGCAAGATACTTAAGTCCTTCAAACCTCAATTTTCCCATTTGTAGAGGATGGTAACAATAATAGCTCCCTGGCGAGCCAGCAGTTGGCACAATGGCTATGTTGCTGGACTCCCATGTAGTCGACTGAGGTTCGAGAGCTGGACCCGGTAGCTTAAACTCATGCTGAGCACGTGTGTGTTCGTGCCCAAGATCCCAAGAGGAGAATGGAGGAGAGGAGAGTGTGGCATGGCCATCCCCCTTGGGGAGTGATTTCTCACTTTCTCTCTGTTTCTCTCTGTCTTTCTGGTGAGCACATGCGCCCTATAGCTAAAAAAAAAAAAAAAAAAAAAAAAAAAAAAGCTCCTTGGTAGTGTTGTCAAGATGAGTAAGTAAAATAACATAATTGAAGCATCTAGTACAAAAGGCGGTGCTCAGGAAATGGTAGCTTCTGAACTCAAAATCTCTGGGATAACACACTAAACTACAAAAGAGGTGTCACCATTCCAATTTACTAGCTCCAAGGAGAAAGGTGTCACAGAAACTGGGGTAAGACACAAGTCTTGATGAAGGAAGAAAAAAAATAAAACTAATACATGACACTTTAACCTAATAGGAACTTTTGCTCCTCCAGAGAGATGCAGGATTGTCATAGTATTTGACACCCAGGGGAAAAAAAAAGTTGAAAAAGTAGCACTAATCTAGGAATGAATGAGAATGCTTTTAGGAATGTATTCAAATCATTCTTAGCCTAAAGGGAAAGAAATAAAAGAGAGGGCTTGAACAGCAGAGGTTATGAGATCTCAGGTCTTGAACTATGGCTAACCCAGAATCAATGAGTGAGCTTTGGATCACACTGAGCAAGGGACAAGCTGTTGATGGTGAAGTGCTCCCCCTAGCGTTTGGTATCCTGGTCAACAATGTCTGGAACCTTTGGCACTTCTAGATTTTCTTTTTTGGGAGACTGTCTTACTTTGTCATAATTGTTTTGCCTCAGCTGGAATTTCAGGTCCATGCCACCGTGCATGACATTTTTTTCAACAAATTCTTATGCTACCCAGTCCAGGTTTAAACTCATGATTCTTCTGCCTTAGCCTCCTGAATCAATGGGATTGCAGTCATGCCCTACTTCATCAAACATTGAGGCTAGGCCAAGGACAGAACCTGGGACTCTCATGTGGTCTCAAGCTATATAAAACAGTGTCTTAGTAATACGTGCTTCCACACTGTACTTTTTTTTTTTTTTTATAGCTTCTAAATTTCACCCAAGGGAACAGGTAAGATACATAGTGAAGCCATTTTGAATTAGAATCAGCTCATATGAGTGGATCAAGAGTTTCTAGAATGTATTAAAAATTAAGTACAGTGATCCTTCCTCATCTGCAGAGAACATGTTTCAAGACACCTAGTGGACATCTGGGAAACTGTGGATACTATGAGGAGTTTGTGAAAAAATGAAATTAAAATATAAAAATTAAAAGTACAAGCTTTATTTCTCACCATAAGCACCATCAAATTATGTAAGCAATGATACTAGCCATTTAGTCCATCCCTAAAGAACTAAGAGTCCAGGGACCAGCAGTTGGCGTAATGGCTATGTTGCTAGACAGCCGTGTAGTTGATTGTGGTTCGAGTCTCGGACCTGGTGGCTTAAACTCATGCCGGGCGCGCGTGTGCGTGAGTGCCCAAGATCCTGAGAGGAGAATGGATGAGAAGGGATTGCGGCGTGGCGATTCCCCCTGGGGGGTGATTTCTCACATTCTGTCTCTCTGTCTCTCTCTGTCTTTCTGGCAAGTGCATGTGCCCTATAGCAAAAACCTCTCCAAAAAAGAAAATAAAAAAGAAGAACTAAGAGGGGAATTTAGCTAGGTCAATGAACCTGTTTTTGTCTAATAATATTAACTAAATAAAAATGCATATCTTTAAAGGTTTTTTTTTTTTTCAAAATAGGGAACAAAAAGTGTTGGAGACAAATCTGGACTACAAGGTGACTGCCTAGTAATTTCCCACTGAAACGCTTACAAAATTGCTCTTCTTTGATGAGTGGAATGAGAAGGAGCATTGTTGTTATAAAGGACTCTCTGGGAAGCTTTTCTGGGCATTTTTCTGCAAGGCTTTGACTTTATTTATTTATTTATTTATTTATTTATTTATTTATTTATTTAAAGAGACAAATTTTTTTGCTGTAGGGTGTGTGCACTCACCAGGGAGATAGAGAAAAAGTGGAAATCAACCCCCCTTCCCTTTTCAGGTGGGATGACCACACCAAAATTCCTTCTCCTTCAATCTCCTCTCATAGTTGGCCACATGAAAATTCAGTTCCTTAACCACTATGCCACCTGCTGGACCCTGGTTAAGTTTTTCAAAATGTTCTCATCCTAAGCAGATGTCTGCATTCTTTGGCTCTCCAGAAAGTCAACAAGCAAAATTCCATCAGCATCTCAGAAAACTACTGCCATGACCTTTCATCTTGACTGGCCAGTTTTTGCTTTGATTGGGCCATTTCCAGCTCTTGGTATCAATCACTGTGATTGTGTTTTGTTTTCAGGATCATTCTGCTTCAGTCACATGTCATGTACCATTAGGAATTTTTGAAGAAATGCTTCAGAATCTTGATCTTACTTGTTTCAAATTTCTATGAAAAACCCTGCTGTTTTCTGCAGATGATCTGTGCAGCAGTTTGACCATCAAGCAGACAATGTGCTCAACTTTAATTTTTCAGTTAGAATTGTGTGATCTGAACCAATAAGGTGTCTATGATGTTGCTATTTCTGTTGTTAATTGTTGGTCTTCTTCCATTAATGCACAAACAAGTTTTTTTTTTTTCTCTGTAATTGTTGTGGATGGTCTGTCACTGTAGGTGTCATCTTCAATATCATCTCTCCTTTTTTTTTTTTTTTGAGAGATTTTTTGCTGTAGGGTGCGTGCACTTACCAGAGATACAGAGAGACAAAAAAAGAGAAATCATCCCCCAGGGGAAATAGGCATGCTGCAATCCCTTCTCCTCCAGTCTCTTCTTGGGATTTTGGGCACGCACACACACGCGCCCAGAGTGAGTTTTAAGCTACCAGGTCCGGTACTCGAACCATGTTTCACTATGTGGGGGCCTGGGGACATAATCGTTATACCATCTGCTGGTCCCATCATCTTATCTCTTCTGAATATGAGTTATCTAGGTGCCAGCAGGTGTCATGATGTTTAAGATGCTGGACTCCCTACATGGCTGATCACAGTTCTTCCTTCAATTTTAACAGAATTTATGTTGCTCTGATAGGGGCTCTTTTCAAATTGATGTCTTTTCCTTCTTTGTGTCTTAAGCTAGATCCCTTCAGACATTATAAGACAGCAGTATAAGTTTACTTTGGCTCCAAAACAATTTGAAATTCATACATAGTTTTCTGGTAAAATGCATTTTCCATGAACTTATTGAAGACTCCTCAGAGTTATTATGTGTCTTCTATACATACCCAAGAAAAAGTTGCTTTATATGTTAGGCACAATAAGAGAATGTGAGCAATAAGTAATCATAAAAGGGAACCAATATAACAATAAACCGTAATAAAAGTTACATGAATGTGGTCCCCCTCTCTCCCTCAAAATATCTTATCATAATAGACTCGTCTATTTCCTGGCCATAGGTAACTGAAACCATGAAAGTGAAATGTGGATAAAGAGGGGCCTAGTGGATTTACTTCATTTCAGATAAACTACCACTCCCAAGGCATTGGGAAAGACATCGACAACCTGGGGGTGGTATCCTACTATCCCTGTGACCATCGAGATTATCGCATTTCCTGACATTTCTTGAAAACAAATACTTCTTTACAGAACATGCTAATGTATATACAATATAGATTTTCATAATTATAGTTATAAAATACAAGTTTTAAAAATATGACTCTATGAATTTATAATTCTCTTATATTGCACACCTTTTAATTTGGGATACCCACATGTACTAGGCTTGAAAAATAACTTTAGTCAAATCACTTTTCTTGCCTTGTTGTCCATTTCTTTCTTTTTTCTTTTTAAGAGGTTTTGCCTTGGGGCATGTGTGCTCGCCACAGAGAGACAGAGACAGTGAGAAGGAAAGTGAGAAATCCCTTCCCTCCCCGGGGGATGGCTAAGCTTTAATTCCTTCTCCTCCATTCTCCTCTTGGGATCTTGGGCATGCATGCATACGTGTGTGGCATAAGTTTCAAGCCACTGAGTCTGGGACTCAAACCGTGATTGGCTACATGGGATTCTGGCAATGTAATTGCTACACCATCGTCTGGTCCCCATTTCTGTATCTTTAAAGTGAGAAATTTAATATGATAATCCTCTCTCCCTTCAACTCTTAGCCATTATGGATGGTTATGTATGCATGCTCATTATGGTTAGCCATGAAAATGTATAAACATACATAATAGTTAATATCATAACCTTGAAGTTGCTATAGTAATACCAAGGACATATCTATAGCAAGTTCTGCAAACACAATTACATTAACAAAACACTTCAACATGATTAGACTTTATCTGGAATGAATTAACACCTAACGGTTCTTTAAGCAAAAGTATTTTTAAGAAAGATGTATTATTTCTATCAGAAAAGCACAGTCTCTTCCAATTGCTCATCTGGAAAGATGGGAGATGACTCAAAGTATCAAATTTTCATCACACTGTGGCAAAGATGAAATAGACTTTGTAAGTCTTTTAGCTTTCCTGTAGAAGAATTTAGAAAAAAAAAAGTCGAGGAGTCAAAAGAGTGAAATTATGAAGTTTGCAATAGACTTTCAGAAAATCACCTTTCTCCATAATTAATTTTCTCTGATCCAAGTTTCTTTTGATGGACATATATTCTTTTCTTCAAAATGCTTATATAAATATTGATAGAACCATGAACTTCCAAGTGTATTAAATGTAACTAGGACAATGGCACTTCTTACGTATTTAGCAAATATTTTTTCCTTTTCTTTAGAGCATTTTACCTTCATATGAGAGAGTTTGCATTTTTCAGAATTAAATATTTGAATATCAGTAAAGAGAAAGATTAGAAATTTGGTGTTCTGGATTTGTATAAGGATTAATACTTGTCAGTGAAGATTATTCTTTTTCGCCATAGGGCGGGCGCCACCACGCCCAGTGATTATTCTAAAAGATCTACATTAGCATCTTAGCAAAACAGTAGCAGAAACTAAATTGAGTTTCAAAATGAAATGGAATTTTTATCAGTGAATATTTCTTAGGTTCTAAGCCATCACTGAACACCTTGCAGCAGTACCTGTTAAGGTAGAAAGTGAGAGATGAGTATACATATGCACTTCTATCAGAACACAATCTAAAAACAAATGTATTTTTTTTAAATCAGTATCCTGTGGTTTTCCTTCTTTGTTTCAAAAATTATAATGAAATAAAAATAAATTTAATATCTTGAAGGCTCTGAATAATTTGATCTAGTTAACTGATATTTTACTATATGTAACTAGCAAAATAACTTTCTTATTAATAAAATAACTTGCCTTATCTATATGGCAACAAAAATAATATGCTAATAAATCTAAAATAAATTTGATTTTCAGTTACTAAAATATTTATTAAGTATCATTTTAATTTCTTTTTCTTGGAGAGGTTTTTGCCACAGGGTGCGTGTGCTTGCCAGAAAGACAGAGAGAGACAAGAGACAGAAAGCAAGAAATCACCCCCCACGGGGGATGGCCACGCCACAATCCCTTCTCCTCCATTCTCCTCTCGGGATCTTGGGCATGCACGCATACGCGCCAGGAGTGAGTTTTAAGCCACTGGGTCCGGAACGTGAACCGTGGTCGACTACATGGGAGTCCAGCCACATAGCCATTACACTAACTGCTGGTCCCTATTATTTTAATTTCTAAAAAAAAATTTGATATCAAAACAATAGTATTTTTTAAGTTCATATTTCATATTATATTAATTGAATTTCTCTACTTATAGTACTTATAAATAGATGAGAACTGGCTTGGCCTGTCCAAATAGTATGAAAAATATTTAGAAGCATTTTTTTGGAAATTGAAGTCACTGGCAAAGAATATCTCTAAGTTAAACTCACACAGAAACACACACACACACACACACACACACACTCACACACATACCAAGTATGGATGACCCAAATAATTTTTTTTAGAGGTTTTTGCCTTAGGGCATGTGAACTTGTCTGAGAGAGAGGGACAGAAACAGTGAGAGGGAAAGTGAGAAATCACTCCCCAGGGGGATGGCCATACTGCAATTCATTCTCCTTCACTCTTCTCCTGGGACCTTGGACACACATGCACACGTGCCTGGTGTGATTTTGAAGCTACCAGGTCCAGGACTTGAACTATGGTTGGCCACGTGGGAGTCCGGGAATATAGCTGCTGTGCCATCTGCTGGCTCCAAGGTAATTTTTTTTAAAGAGTCATTTTTTTTCTTTTAAGTTTAGAAATGTTGTTTTTGTTTGTTTCTGACAGACAGATTTATATCAACTGGAAATATTTCTATGATGGCTAAATGAATTAGTTGCGACTCTCTACAGAAATTCCATAGTGTATTTCAGTAAACAAACTTTTCATTCTTTTCATATAAGATATTTAAGAAAAGAATAATTTATAAAATAAAAACAGAAGTCTTATTAGAATTGGGAGTATCTTCTTATTGTAGTTGAGAATATTTTATTAAAATTATTGTCTATCTAGTCAGAGGAAGCAAAGATGATTTCATCAGTCAAAATTTATTTAATCTACTGAGCTTAGTCATGGTCAGGAAGGATCACAACATTGCTACGGTAGACTCTCAGCAAATGCCACTTTTCTAATAATGCCAATTATTAGAAAACCATGGGCTAGAATTTTACTTTAAAATTCCTTAGGACAAGAAATTAAAATGAAACATGCTAATTTCATGATAAGGAATGACCTTTGGAGCCTATTTATTTATCCTCAGTCTGGATAAAAGTCTTTGAAAGATTCCTTTCTCTCATGAAAAAGAGAAAGAGACACCATGACAGAAACTCACCACACCATGATCCTTCTCCAGCCTCTTAATCAGCCAGAATCACAGATATAACACACCTGGCATATTCAGGTCAACCCGGGATCTGAACCTGGACCTTCCAAGTGGCTCCAACATCACACAGTGGTGCCTGGTGCCCTGCACCACCATGAGTAAAATTCTAACAAGCTTTGAATTGTGCACCGTAAGAATTTCAGTTATTAAATGCAATGATCTAATTTAGAGTGGAGTTAATAATAACAAAATGATTTCATATGTTTTACCTTCTTTAATCTACTTAAATTTAGGAATATGAACTTTAGAGAGCTGATAACTGATCCAATGTCATTCAATCCAATACATATCAACCACATACTTCCTGCTAGACACTTTTCTGAGTACTTGGGTGATATCAGTGAGGAAAACAGACAAAATCCTTGCTTTCATAGAATTTACCTTTTAGGGAAAACAGAGGATAAATAAGAATATAATAAGTATAATAAATATTTGGTATGTTTGAAAGCAGTAAGTTGTATATCTAAACATAAGGTAGAACAATATAAAGGGTAAGGGCCAGGTAAATTGAGGGGGCCTGTGGTTTTAAATGGAATATTAATAATTTGGGTGATCTTCAGGGATAAAATAGACTCTTGGGTAAAACTGAAGTTCATGAAGAAGTGGGCCATATGAAAGTACAGGAAAAGAACTGCAGGCTGAGAAAGCAACCGTGGCAAAGGCTGTTAGACTGGAGTGTGTCTTGATTATTCTAAAAAATAAGGAAGCTGTGCTTGCACAGATCTGAGCAAAGTAGAGGAATGACAAGGGTCAGGTCAGAAATGGGCCAACTCAAGAGAAGTGAAGCTTTCTAGCTATTGTAAGGTTTCTGAATTTTCTCTGAATGAAATGAGACTTTGAGGGCTTCAAGTTGAGAAGGGCATGATTACATTTTAGATCATCTATAATAGGTTGCTGGTTGAGGATAGACCAGAAAGTGAGGGTAAGGGCTGGAAGATGAGTTACAAAGCTCCTGCAGTCATACAGCAGGAGAAAATAGTGGCTTGGACCTGGAAGGTATTAAGACTCAGTATGTGGCTCTATTTCTAAGACAGAATGAACAGGGATTTCTGGCAAGTTGCATATGAGATGTGTTAAAAGGTAATTCAGCACACTAAAATTTTAATGAGTTTATTTGAGCAAACAGTGACTCATGAATCAAGCACATCAAACCACAAAGTTCAGACCGGTTCAAGCCAGCGGCATTGCTGGACACCAAGCTGCCTGTGGCTGCAGGCCTTAGCGGCCAGACCCACTCATCCCCTCCCCTACTGTCTCTGGACTTCAGGTTTGTTTCTTGGAACTTTAAGGAAAACTTGCACCCCTCCCTACCCCATCCGGAGACTGGTTCAAGCCAGCAGCATTGCCAGATACCAGGTTGCCTGTGACTGCAGGCCCTAATGGCTGGGACCCATCGCTCATCCTCTGCCCCTCCCCCACTTGCCTTTGGACTCTCAGAACTTCAGTGTTTTGAATAGTGCACGGCGCTGCACAATTTTTTATTTGCTCCTCCAATGAAGCTTATTAGCTCAGTTGGAGTCTCACCACTCCTTAGAAGTAGGGAGGACTTTGGTTCACCCAGGACCAGTGACAACAGTGCATAGCACTGGTGAGCAACAGGGAGACAGACCAGAAGAGAGATTGCCAATTTTCTAATCCTGCGCACCTTTTAACACTCAGAGATACCTTGAATAAGCTAGGAAGAAACGTATAGATCACCAGATGACTAGGAACTATTGCAGAGGCTCAAGAAATATGAGCAGCCAACAAAATGCCTCTTTTCCAAGGGCTATCATCAAGCCCACATCACCCACAGTCAATACAATGGATGTCGTGGACATGTCAGGTAAGCAATTTAGAATATTTTAGTGACCAAACTAACTGAGATGAAAGAGAAAAGAGACAATGAGCTCCAGGACATGAGGAAATCCTTTCATAATTTGAAAGAAGAAATAGACACCTTAAAAAAGAACCAGATGGAACTTCTAGGGTTGAAGAATGTGATACAGGAAATCAAAACCTCCCACAAAAAATACTAAAAGTAGATTAGATCAGGTGGAAGATTGAATCTTGACTGTAGAAGACAAAACATCTGACCTAGAACAAAGTATCAAGAAGATTGAGAAAACAACCCAGAAAAATGAGGATAATATACAAGGAATACTGGATACCATCCAGCACCCCAGTATCTGGATAATTGGTACCCCAGAAGAGGAAGAAAGTAATAAGGTCATTGAGAATTTATTCCATGAAATCCTGGAAGAAAACTTTCCAAACCTAGAAAGGAATTCAAATATCCAGACCTAAGAAATACATAGGACCCCAAATAGAATCAACCCAAGAAGATCCTCTCTAAGGCACATCATAACCAGATTGGCAAAAACAACAGACAAAGACAAGATACTAAAGTTGGCAAGAGGGAAATGTCAAGTTACTTACAAAAGTCACCCATCAGACTAACATTGGGCCTCTTGGTGGAAACAATGCAGGCAAGGAAAGAATGGGGAAATATAGTCAAAGTGTTGAATGAAAAACAATTTCAACCAAGAATACTATACTTGGCAAGATTATCTTTCATATGGGTGAAAAGAGAAAAACATTCTTGGATAAAGAAAATGTGAAGAAATTTACCAACTCCAGACCAGCTCTTCAAGAGATTCTGAAGGGAGTCCTATACCAGGAAAACTAAAAAGTCAGTCAGACAATTATAAGAGAACAAAAAGAAACCAAGAATATGGCTCACTTAATGATAGGATCAGGTATGGAAATATCGATAACTACATTGAATGTCAATGGATTAAATTCTTCAATTAAGAGACAAAGACTGGCCAATGGATTTAAAAAAAATACAGAAACACTCTATCTGTTGTCTACAAGAAACACACCTGATGGATAAAGACATACATAGACTACAAGTAAAGGGCTGGAAAAAGATACTCCATGCAAATGGAAATCAAAAAAGGGATGGAGTTGCAATCTTGATTTCAGACAAAATAGGCTTCAAGACAAAGACTGTAAGAAGAGACGAAGAAGGGCATTATGTAATAGTAAATGGGGTAATCCAGCAAGAAGACATAATGCTTGTAAATATCTATGTACCCAACTCAGGAACGCCTAAATATGTGAAGGAAAGACTGCTGGACCTAAAATGCGAGATAGGGAGCAACACTATAATTGTTGGGGATCTCAACACCCATTATCTCCTTTAGACTGATCTTTTAGGCAAAAAATAAATAGAGAGATACAGGACCAAAATGATACTATAAATTGAACAGGCTTGATAGATATCTATAAAATTTTCCACCTTAAGACCACAAAATATACATTTTTCTCACCCTGGCATGGAGCCTTTTCAAAGATTGACCATATAACAGACAAAAATCAAGCCTTTACAGATTCAAAGGCATAGAAACAATATTTAGCATCTTCTCTGACCAAGATGGAATTAAACTCAAGGTTAATTTCAAGAAATGCCCTCAGGAATACACAAACATATGGAAATGGAACAACCTATTTCTGAATGACTTCTGAAATTCTGAAGAAATTAAGTCTGAAATAAAAAAAATATAGAAACAAATGATAACAAGTGTACAAGTTTTCATAATCTATGGGACATGGCAAAAGCAGACATAAGAGGAAATTCATAGCAATTAGTGCACATAAGAAAAAGATGGAAAGGTGGCAAATAGATAAACTAATATCATGTCTCAGGGAATTGGAAAAACAACAACAACAAAAAATGCCAGATGAAAAGAAATAATAGAGGTTCGAGCAGAAATAAATGAAATAGAAAATAAATGAATCATAGAGAAAATAAACGAAAGCAAAAGCTGGTTCTTTGAAAAGATTAACAAGATTGACACACCATTGGCTGGACTGATAAAGAAGAAGAAAGAAGGAAACCAGATAAATCAAATACGTGATGAAACAGGCAACATTACAACAGACATAGTAGTCATACAAAATATCATTAGAGGATACTATGAGCGACTATATACCAACAAACAAGAGAATTTGTAGGAGATGGACAAATTCCTGGATGCATATAATATACCAAGATTGAATCAGGAGAACATAGAAAACCTGAATAACCCATAACAAGCCAGAGATTGAATCAGTAATAAATAATCTCTCGACAAAGAAAAGTTCAGGTCCAGATGGCTTCACTTCTAAATTCTATAAAACTTTAAGAGTCTTGTAGAGTTAATCCCTATCCTACTTCAATTATTTCTAAAGATTCAAAATGAAGGAAATCTTCCGAATTCATTTTATGAAGCCTCCATCATCATAATTCCCCAAACAGATAAGGACTTAACAAAAAAGGAAAAATTATGGAAAAATATCGTTGATGAATATAGATGCAAAAAATCTCAACAAGATACTTGCAAATTGTAGCCAACACCATATAACAAAGATTACTAATCATGACAAGGTAGGCTTTATTCCAGGGATGCAAGGTGGTTCAACATATGCAAGATCATAAATATAATAAACATATTAATCGAAAGAAAGATAAAAACCATATGATCATTTTAATTGATGAAGAGAAAGCATTTGATAAAATACAACATCCTTTCATGATTAAGACCCTCAGTAAGATTGGTATAGAAGGGTCATTTCTCAATACAATAAAAACCATCTATGAAAAACCTACACACAAGATTAAACTGAATGGGGAAAAGCTAAAATGGTTTCCACTAAAAATTGGTATTAGGCAAGGCTGCCCACTTTCTCCACTGCTTTTTAATATAGTGCTGGAAGTCTTAGCTAGTGCAATCAGAAAAGAGAACAATATAAATGACATTCAAATAGGCAAAAAAGAGTTGAAATATCTTTATTCTCAGATGGCATGATGGTATACTTAGAAGACCCAAAGGTTTCCATGAAAAAACTTCTCGAAGTAATAAGTGAATACAGTAAAGTGGCAGGATACAAAATCAACATCCAAAAATGGATAACATTTCTATATATGAACAACAAGTTGAATTTAGTAGAGCTGAAGAAAGGAATCCTTTTACCACAGCTACAAAGTGTGTAAGATACCAGGGATAAACCTGACTAAGGAAGTCAAAGACCTTTACAAGAAAACTATGAAAATCTTAAAAAAGATATTGATAAGGACATAAAAAAGTGGAAGGACATCCCATGTTCCTGGATTGGAAGAATTAACATAATCAAAATGGCAATTCTACCCAAATTAATCTAAATATTTAATGCAATTCCAATAAAAATACCAGAGATATTCTTCACAGATCTAGAAAAGACAATCAAAGACTTTGTCTGGAATCATAAAAGATCTTGTATTGCCAAAGCAATCCTGTACAAGAAGAGTGGAGTGGGAGGCATATCACTCCCTGATTCTAAGATATACTATAAAGCTGTGATCATCAAAACAGCATGGTATTGGCACAAAAACAGACAGGTGGACCAATGGAATAGAATAGAGACCCTGGAAATAAACCCAAAGCTTACAGCCAACTGATTTTTGACAAAAGATACCAGTCAATCCATTAGGAAGAGGACAACATTTTTAGTAAAAGGTGCTGGTTAAAACTGGGTATCCACCTGCAGAAAGATGAAACTGAACCCCCATCTTGCACCATTAACAAAAGTCAACTCAAAATGGATCCAAGATCTGAACCTAAGACCTCAAACTATAAAATTACTGGTGGAAAATACTGGGGAAACTCTGGGAGACATTGGAGTAGGCAACGACTTCTTAAATAAGACTCCCAAAGCACAGGCAATAATACCTAAAATAGACAAGTGGGACTACATCAGACTAAGAAGTTTCTGTACAGCAAAGGACACAGTAACAAGTGTGAATCGACAACCCTCAGAATGGTAAGAGTATTTTGGTAAAATATGCCTCAGACAAGGGGCTGATAACCAGAGTATACAGGAAACTCAAGTACCTTATGTGAAAAAAAAATTAACCCAATTAAAAGATGGAAAAATGGGCTGAACAAAAATCTCTCTAAGGAAGACATACAAACATCCAAAAGCATATGAGGAAATGTTCAACATCCCTCATCATAAGGGAGATTCAGATTAAAATCACAATGAGATACCACCTAACCCCTGTCAGAATGGTTAAGATTAAAAATATAAAAAGTGTTGACAGGGATGTGGTTAAAAGGGAACTTTCCTACACTCTTGGTGGGAATGTAAACTGGCTCAGTCACTGTGGAGAACAATATGGAAGCTTCTTAAAGATCTACAAATAGAACTAACATTTGACCCAGCAATCCCACTTCTGGGTATCCACCTAAAGAATAGGAGAATGCTCAGTTGGAGAAGTGCTTGCACATCAATGTTTATTGCAGCATTATTCACAATTGCTAAGACATGGAACCTAAATGTCCACAAACTGATGAATGGATTGAAAATATGTGGCACATGTACTGTATGAAATACTACTCAGCCATAAAAACAACAAGACCCAGGCATTTGATAGAAAGTGGTTGGATATGGAGGATCTATCACTGAGTAAAGCAAGCCCGGATATGAAAGAAATACATTGGGGACCAGCAGGTGGCATGGTGGTTAAGGCACTGGATACTCCCATATGACTGACCCTGGTTTCAGTCCTGAACTTGGTGGCTTGCTTTCTTGTTTTCCATCTCTCTCTCTCTGGTCAAATTAAAATAAATGAATGATTAAAATTCAATTAATAACTCTAAAAAAAGAAAGATATTGTATGTATCCACTTAATATATACTGACTATCCAAACTTGTGATAGAGATTGAAATAAAGGAGGGCATAAAAGCTGTGAAAATAGCGATGATGAATACAGTGTGGAATTAGGCAGGAGAAGAGAAGAATATGGAGAAAGATAGCAAGAGTACAGATAGAGAGACATGACATTAGTGGAACACAGAAATGGTTTATTACCTACTGATGATGACATGTATAGTATTCTCAACTGGAGTGATCTGAGAAATTTTTCATGTTGGGTAAAGTCTTTTTACAAGCAAAATAATAAATAGCGATTGAATGTTTAAAAAATAATTGGAATAATAATCATTTGGAAAAACATAATGAAAAGTTATTTGATGATGATGGGGATTTTAACGTCTTTGTATTGACTTAAATGCATGGTATTCCTTCTGGGAAAAGAAATGTAATACACTGTAATGTTATATGTGATTCAATATAATATAAACAAGATTATGATAATAAATAAAACCCCCCACAAAGTTCAGGGTTCCATTTAGGGAGCACAAGATGAAAACATTTACAAGGTGTTCAAAGAAGGAAGGCGAAGAAAACATTTGATAGGTTACAGTGAAAAGTACCTAGTTAGAAGTTAGTTGGCAGTGTCTAACTGGTTATGTTTAAGTTTTGTTTTGCGTTTTGTACTGAGTTAGGCTTGGGTTTGCTTACAAGGAATCCAAAGTGCTGGAGATCATCTCATCCTATGGCCTCCTGATTAATAATTTTAAGAGCTGTAGAAAAATGAGAAGATTAAGATGATAATGCTTTGGCCAGCCAACTGGAAGGATAACATTGCTTTTTCCTCTGAGATGGGTTTGCGGGGAAGGATGAAGAGTTCAATTTTGGACATGTTGAGTTGAGAAGTCTCTGGGATATAAAGTGGAATGAAAGTTGGAAATCTTATATGGGAGTCTAGAATTGGGCTAGAGGTAGATATTCAAAAGTTATTGGTAGACTGATGTCACTGTTTAATGAATAGTAGAATGAGAATTTAAGTTTTGCTTGTCTTTAGGCTACCATAATTCATAATCATTTTCAAATTAATAAATAATTGAAATTGAAATCTTGGCTATTAATTAGCACCTCTCCTAGTATCCTAATGAAGAAAATGAAAACCTGTTGAAAAAAATCTGTATAACAACAGGGATTATATTCATACCAAAACCCTACTGTAAGCAATCAAATACACTTTCACCATGAATACAGTTTGCTTAAACTGGTTGTTTAACAATAACAAAGAATTTAGGATAAAATTATTTCCTGGAATTCATATTCTAATTTAGAGTTTTTAATTTTTTTATTTAAAATGTATTTATTTTATTATCATTATTATTACTTTAAGTTTTGCTATAGGGCATATGTGCTCACCAGAGAGAAAGAGAAGGAAAGTGAGAAAGCAAGCCACCAAGTCCAGGACTTGAACCATGGTCAGCCGTGTGGGAGCCCAGCACCTTAACCATCATGCCACCTGATGGCCCTGTAGTTTTTAATCTTAAACAAAAATCTAAATGGACTTGCACAGGAACCTGCTGTTCTTCTGCCATCCTACCGGATTGGAGTGACATTGACATTCTTGCACTGCTTCACTAAGACCAGGCACTGATCAATTTGTAGAAGTACCAAACAAGTACATCTCAAAAGAACCATCAAGAGTCCCCGTGCTGGTGAGAGCATCTCAGTTTACATAGTAAGACCCTGCCATCTGGCTAGGTTGTGGGGGAAAATCTTCATATGTCCTTGTTCCATAGAGGACAAGGCAGTTAAAATTTGTTACCAAGAGACACTGGGGAAAAAAAAATTCTAGCTGCTGCTGGCAGTGGCTTTCTCTACCCCAACTACCAGGAAAGAAGCCTCAGTGAGATTTCTTGGGTCTTGTGAGTAGATATTGTGCAGCCTCATGCAAAGAGAGAGACAATATAGCACATGCTTGGATGGAGAGTGGCTGGATCTAAGAGAAGTTTAGTTTCTCCAGACTAGAGAAGATGGCAAGGTCTTGCAATTTCTGCTTGACTACCAGGACTTTTGAGTCCCCTGGTCATTATGCAAAGAATCTCGAGAAGGGGGTCAGTCCTCTGAAGGATGATTTGCAGTATTGGGGCTCTACATACTAATAAAAAGTCCAGAAGAGAAGATACTTAACTCCAAGATGGTGGCACCATCTTCAGGTGCACACAGACACAGGCTCAGGATGCATCTGGAGTGAGCCCATGGCTCTCCAAATGTCCTAACTTGTGAAGAACCCTTGGCTTGTGCCCTAGAGCAGGTGGAAGCCCACATACATACCCATGATTCTATTTATTTTTAACCAGGTGGTAGCTGGAGAGCAGAACTGACATACAGAAGAGCATGCCACGTTTGCACTCCAGTATTACGTACTAATGTGTGTTCATCTTCCACATAAGCCCCTCAAAAAATTGTTGGAGTATATTTATCTAGTTCTATTTCTTTCTTTTTTAAAAAAATAATTATTAGGGGACCAGCAGATACATAACGGTTACATTGCTGGACTTCCACATAGATGACAATGGTTTGAGTCCTGGACCTGGTGGCTTAAACTTATACTAGGCACATGTGCATGTGTGCCCAAGATCCCAAGAGGAGGATGGAAGAGAAGGGATTGTGGCATGGCCATCCCCCCAGGAGGGTGATTTCTTGCTTTCTGTCTCTCTGACTCTGTCTCTCTGGTGAGTGCATGTGTCCTATAGCAAAAATTTCTCTTTGAAAAAAAAAAAGAATTATTTATTTAATTTTGTTTATAATTTTGTTTGTTTGTTTCTTTTTTTTTTTTTTAAATAAGGGCACATGCACTCACCAGAGAGAGACAGAGAGAAAGGAAGAAAGGGAGAAAGTAAGAAAGCAAGCCGCCAGGTCTGGGACTCAAACTATGGTCAACCATGTAGGAGTCCAGTGCCTTAACCACCATGCCACCTGCTGATCCCCTTTAGTCCTATTTCTTAGCATTTTGTTTTCCTTCTCCTCCAACTCTATACTTCTAGTCCCTTTTATGTACAACTCATTTTCACATATCTGTATTTCTCATTCACCCTTCACATGTTACCTCTTCAGCAAAGACTTTTCAATGTCCTCATAATAATTGTCTTCATAGATTTTTATATTTATGCTCCCATTTTAACACCTTTATAGGAGCATAAGTTCTGCAAATGTTTATGACTCTCACTAATATTATCAGTGACTTCAGAGCATCAACCAAGGATTTATTTTGTCTTCCTGACCCCATTAGTTAAGTTAGCGTGCTGTTCATTTCAAGGATAGATAAACATGATTGTTTGTTTCATTAAAAGACCATGGGCCAAGTTGCAGTGGTTCAGGTAGTTAAGTACTGCTTCACAAGGCTGGGGCTACATGGAAGGCCTGGGTTCAGTTCCTGGACCAGCTGAAATGGGCTGTGTACAGAAACATGTCCCTATAATCCTCAGTAACTGGGAGGTGGGGGAAGAGGATAACAATGATGAGATAGTGTCCAAAATACCTCTCTCACATAGAACAGAGTAAGGAGACAAGTCAAGGAAAAAATCATAGTAATTGGGAAAAAATGGCAAGTATTCTTATTTGCAGAAGCTTTACTTTCTTCATAGAAAATGGTAAGAAATGTACAAAAAAATTCCTAGAAGTAGTGAGTAAGTTTAATGAGACTGCAGAGTCAAAAGTAAACACAAAACTCAACGCTCTTTCTACATACAATCAATTAGTGATGGAAAACTGAAATTAAAAACACAATACAATGTATGATTTCTCCAAATAAAAAGAAAAATAAATGGAGAGAAATTTATGTGTTGGAAGACTCAATCTAGTAAAAGATGTTGGTTCTCCCTAAATTAATCTATATGTGTGATGCAATTCCTATAAAAATTCCAGCATGATTTGTTTTTAATACAGACAAGATCATTCCAAATGTGTATGTATTGGGTTGTTGGGTTGCACATTTTTGCATAGACAAACAATGAAAAACACATCATGACTTTCCTGACAACCTACTATACACAAAGGAACAAGAATAGACTAAACAACTTTAAAACAAAATGGTTTTGGAGGATTCACATTACCTGATTTTAAGGCTTATGTGGATCTAGTTATTAAAACAGTGTGGTCTTGGTGAAAGAACAGATACAAATCAATAGAATAGACTAGAAAACAGAATAGATCCACCCACATGAGCCAATTGATATGTGACCAAGATGCAAGGATGTTCAGTATTAGAATTGGAGAACAGGGTGGGTATTAAGAAGTAATAAGAGGAAGTGTGTGTGTGTGTGTGTGTGTGTGTGTGTGTGGTGGGGAAGGGGGCAATGGAAGAGTTCCGTATCTGGATCGTGTTGAAGGTTACTTGAATCTCTACACACCATGAAATTTCATCATACATACAACAGCAGCAATGAGGAGTGGATGTGAACCCGGTGAAACAATGTCCATTTCTGAGTTAATAGGCTTGTACCAACATCAGTTTACTGGTTTTGATATGTGCTATGTGTGGTTACAGTTCTGTAAAATATTGTCATTCAGAGAAGTTGAACGAAAGGTACAGGGAAACTTGCTGTACTGTTTTGATAACTTCTGTGAATCTTAAATATTTTTCAACAAAAAGTTAATTTTGAGGGCCTGCTCAATGGCTCAGTGACAACATGCTGCTCAAGCAACGTGGGGGTGATATGGAAGATCATGGGTTCAGTTTCCTGGTAGACCTCAGATGTATGTACTTGTGATCTTGGCTTTCTGGGAAGGTTGGGGGGACAGACGCCAGTGTGGGGACCCTCTTGTAAGGTGCTTGTTTTCCTCTTGCTCTTTCTCAAGAAATAAACTTGAAAAGAAATTATCTTTGAAAATGTTCATGGGGAGGGGAGTCAGGGAATTTGTAGCAATTCTCTGTACTTTCTTATCATTTTTGCTGTGAATGAAAAAGTGCTCTAAAATCTAAAATTTACGGGAACTAGCAGTTAACGTAATGGCTATGTCGCTGGACTCCCACATAGTCAACCGCGGTTCGCATCCCGGACCCCCGTGGCATAAAACTCACGCCGGGCACATGTGCGTTCGCGCCCAAGATCCCGAGAGGAGAATGGAGGAGAAGGGATTGCGGCGTGGCCATCCCCCCTGGGGGGTGATTTCTTGCTTTCTGTCTCTATGTCTCACTCTGTCTGTCTGGCGAGTGCACGCGCCCTACAGTGAAAAAACCTCTCCAAAAAAAAAAAAAAAAAAACTAACTAAAATTTACTTTATAAACAAAAATAAAGGGAGGCCAGCAGGTAACATGGTGGTTAAGGCACTGGATTCCCACATAACTGACTATAGTTTGAGTCTTGGACCTGGTTGCTTGCTCTCTCTTTCTCTCTCTCTCTCTCTCTCTCTCTCTCCCCTCTCTAGTGCACTCACAGCCCCCGTAGCAGAACTTAAAAAATAGTGACAAAAATAAAATAAATAATTAAAAATAAAAAAGGGTAAAAATAAAGTTTAGAAACAATATAAAATGTTTATGAAGGCCTTTCCCACCAGAGAGCAAACATTCTTAAGAACGTATTTGTTTTATTTTGCTCTAAGAAATCATCCTCTGCTTGGATTATGGATTTAATGATATACTACTTGGATTTTCAAACTCAAGTAAGCCTTGAGAAAGTGTACTTTCAGATTCATGCAAGTGAAGTCCTAGAATTAGTGTAACCATTTATCTAACCTAGCGTTAGAAGATTTGGTTATTCACGGGACTGTGAGATCCACATTTATATGGTATTTAGTCAAGGGTAAGAGACATTACAGCTCTTCAGTGTTTGCAATAACTCCTGAGAAGTGGTCACAATCACAAGACTCAATGTATATCTCTAGTAAGTAGAGATGCCTTCACAACATTTCCTAAGGGAACTTTGCCAGCATAGTTTAAGTCTTCATACATATTTCTGTATTCCACCGATCATGGGGCTACTGGTGTTAGAAACTGTTTTGTGAGCACTTCTTTACAGAAAGTGTCCATTAGTTAACACAAATGGGTTGATTAAAAAAAGCCTCTTAGCAAAGACCTTGCTGTCTTGAGGCATAATCAGCACCTGTCTAGGAGGCTACCCATCCATTTCCTGAGAAACTTGTCAGGACATCTCAGCTCTAAGAGAAGCAAGTTAAATTCCATCTGCATCCATCAAATAAAATATACACATTTATTGGAAACTTAGAAGCATAACTTACTTCACTTTGAGGAAAACATAGTGTAGAAAAATTGAAATACATTTATCACGGAAGTGCCCTTGAGTTCTTGTGCAGACTCGGTTGCTATACATATCATGCTGGTGCTGAAGCTTATTTTTACAGTGAAACTTTGAAGGGGACTTCTAAAAACCACACTCATATCAAGTATCCACAGTTAATCAATGCTGTGCTGGGAAGAAGGTCTTTAAAAACGCAGCCTCCCCCAAACTCAATAGTAGCTGCAGCTTGAGGGAACTGCTTTACACACTCACACTGAAACCACCCACCAAGCGACATTAAAAGGAAAGCACGTTTCACTCTCTAGTTCCCAGTACATTAAATAGACCCTGAATTTAAGGATCCAGGTGTAGTAACAGCTATCAGAATTGAGAATGCCCTTCAAATCTAGTTCACATTATTTTTATATGTGAAGGTTGTTCAAGAAAATTAGACAAATGTAAAATCAAAACTTTTGGTGTCAACATTGTTAGCTCTTGCAGGGATGCTGGAAAAAAGTTCTAAAAAATAAAATAAAATAAAATAAAATAAAAACCCTTCCTAGGGAGATTCAATGTGTCTTGTAATTTTTTCCTTTTTCTTTTTACCAAAATAATATTTGCCTGGGTATATATCCTTATCTGCTAGAAAATGCTGCTTCATAATACTAAAGTCTCCTATGGAGATTGTCCTAGTTAATAACATAAATATCTGAGTCTGGGTAATATAAAATAAAGGTCTATTCATCTCACAGCTCAGATTTCGAAGGTTAAGAGCCCACATCTGGGGAAGGTTTGGCTGCATCAGAGCACAGCAAAGGGCAGGAGTGCACACACAGCAGAGAGTATCTCTGTCTCTCTCATTTCTTCTTATAAACCCACTAAAACTTAATCGTGGTGGCCTCACCTTGATGCTCAGTCATTTTCCAAAGGCTTCACCTTCTAATGTTGTAATTCAGTTAAGTCTTCATGCTCTACACTGTTACTGGCTCTCATTTAATTCCATGAATTTGAGGGGAAAAAAACATTCAAACCATAGCAGAAATATTTTCTCCAAAAGTCTTAAGTTATTGACTTCTTTCTCAGAATGTAAATGAGTCGTTAGTTTCCAAATATGTTCCATCATATTATAATGGGCATGAGCTACTGTCACATTCTCTTTTATAAAAAAGTATGTATGTATGTATGTATGTATTTATTTATTTATTTCCATTTTGACCAGAGAGAGAGAAAGCAAGCTACCAGGTTTAGGACTTGAACGATGTGGGAGTCGCCACCTGCTGGCCCCTGCTACTGTCAGATTCTTGATGCTTCTTCATCTTAGCTTATTAATGACATTTGTCAGGAGAGACTAAGGTACCATGTATCTCAATTGGGTATGCATATCTCCTTCTTCAGGGCTTCTTTCCAGGGCTTTTTTTAAAATTTTTTTTTTTTTAGAGGTTTTTGCTATAGGGCACATGCGTTCGCCAGAAAGACAGAGAGACAGAAAACAAGAAATCACCCCACAAGGGGGATGGCCAAGCTGCAATCCCTTCTCCACTCTCTTTTCAGGATCTTGGGCACGCACGCACACGCGCCCAGTGCATATCTTCTTCATCACCAGAGAAGACCCTGACACCATTGTAGAAGCTGGGATAATTTACTGTCATCTTTCTGCTACGTATACACAACCTGTGTCCATCATTTGGAATACCTTGCTTTTTAAATTATTTATTTATTTATTTATTATTTTTTATTTGTTATAGGACATGTGTGCTCACCAGAGAGAGGGCAAGTGAGAAAGTAAGCTGCCAGGTCTGGGTCTCAAACCACGGTCAAGCATGTGGGAGTCCAGCACCTTAACCACCACACCACTTGCTGGCCTCAGGGACATCTTGTTTTTATAGAAAGCATTCTCCCTTACTTATACCTTCACCACTGCAATTTGGGAGACTTGTTGTTAGTACTTAATACTAAGACTACATGACTTGTCTCAGGATTACTATTAATTCTGTAGATTTTAAATTTGGTTGAGTTGTTTTCACTGAAGAGGATGATCTGTTTCTTTAGTTGGTAAAGTTGTACTACCATTTTTCTAGGCTCATAAGTCAAGCTGAATGTGGAAGGAATATCCCATATCTGGTTAGGTTGTAACCTAAGGGATCAAATGAGGAATACATAATCTGTGACCAGAAAAGCAGGCTCTCACAAGATAAGCACACTGTTTTTGCTTGTTTGTTTGTTTTTCTATAAGATGCATGTGCTTGCCAGAGACAGAAATCACTCCCCAGTGGGTATGGCCAGAAAACATGATTTTCAAATTGCCAGGTCTGGGAATCAAACCACACAGCTGGCCATGTGGGATCCAGCACCTTAACTTCTGCTTTACCTGATGGCCACAAGATTATATTTTTAATGAGATATTTTCTCAAACAATCCAGAAAGTTAAACTGCCTTTAAACTTACACTGAATGCATTTGTTTCTCTTTAATTGAATTGAGAGTGAGTAAGAGAGAGAGAGAGAGCTCATGGAAGTAAAGTATGTCATGTCATAAATGACTTGAATTATGGGTTAGTTAATGTTAAGTCTGTATTTATCATCTCTAAACAAAAAATATATATATAAAGATTTGGAAAAACTACAAATAAAAGAATGGTACTTTTTTTCTGTTTGTAAACAATAGCAAACTAATACGTACATTTGAAGGAGGCAAGATGATAAAGGGGAAGTAGAAGTGAAATAGTAACATATAGAGTAAACATTTTTAGTGAATACACACAGGATGAGCAGAATGAATATATACTGTACTTGTGGGGAAATTGAAGTTTAAGAGTGCACTTACATGCCTTACCATTATCCTCCAGGGTAATATAATGAAGAGCTTTCCTAGAAATATGGAAAACAAGCACTAGAAAACGATGTAAATTCATCTACAAGAGAGACAAGATTGTGGAAACAATAACACACAATTCCTATCTTAAAACTCGATTTTAGAACGCTGGTGTTGCTCTGGCTTCCTCTATGAAATGCCTCACTGCCGTGCTGCAGGACCAGTCTGCCAGTCATTCTTAGGAAGAAATAAGGATCAAAACATGTTCACTTTGTACGTATGAGGCCATGACAATAATAGTGGTATGACAGGGAAAGCACTGGACTAAGAAAGTACACTGAGATTTTTAGATATGGTCTTAAATAAGTCACTCAAATTTTGAGGGGCCCAGATAGTGGCACAAAGGTAAAAATTGCCTCCTTGAGGCAATCCTACATGAGAAGTTTCCCAGTTCAATTTCAGAGACCTCCCTGAGGACACTAGGTACCTCCTTGCCCATGAGTGGGGCTGAATGAAGGCTGGGAATGAATCACAGTGTCAACACCTGGTTAGGAGTTTCTCTCTCTCTCTCTCTCTCTCTCTCTCTCTCTCTCTCTCTCTCTTTCTCTCTTTTCTTGGTCATGGAAAAAAATCTTTTAAAAATTGGGGGACTTCATTTTCCTTAGTTCCTTCAGTTTGGAATGAGGAGATATGGGGAAGGGGAAATCAGAACCATTCAATAAACATTGAGAAAACCTAAAACCAAGCTTTGCTGGGATCATCATGCCAGTCGTAAATTAATGCTGAGGCAAAATAAAACACAATCTTTTAAATAAAGAAATAATCCAGATGTCTTACAAAATATTATCTGCACTATTCAGGATACAATAAGAAATGACTAGAGATGTAAGGAACCAGAACATCACTTTTTGGTGTTCTGTAACCAAAAACAAAAGTAGTCAACTGAAAACAAACACCAGAATGACACAGTTGCTGGGATTAGCAGACCTTGCAGCAGTTACTTTAAGTATGGTTTTAGTAAGAACAAATGTGGAATCTCCATTTGGAAATAGAAACTATTAAAAGAAACAAATATTCTCCAACTGAAAATTTCAATACAAGAAATGAAAAATTCAATATATAGGCATAAAAGAAAATTGATGAGGAGAGAATACAGGCTAATTAATTTGAAAACATTTCCAATGATTTTTAAATATGCAGAACCAAAATAAAAAAGAATTAAAATAAATATGTACTGGACTCAGGGACCTGTGGAAGATGTTTTAGTTTCACATGTATAATAGGAGTTTTATTTATTTATTTATTTATTTTTATATTTTTGCCATTGGGTGCATGAACTCTTGAGAGAAAGAGAGACAGAGGGAGGGAAAGTGAGAAATCATGCCCGGGGGGGACAACCACAGTGCAATGCTGTCTCCTCTATTCTCCTCTCAGGACTTTGGACACACACGCACATGTACCTGGCATGAGTTTCAAGTCACTGGGTCCAGGATTAGAATTGTGGTCTTACATATGGGAGTCTAGCACCTTAACCACAACACCATCTTCTGGTCCCATGTAATGGAGTTTTAGAGGAGTGAACAAAGAGAATGGTGCAGAATAAAAGGCTTGAAAACATAGTCTAAATGACCCCAGCGTGGTGAAAAACATCAACCTATAGTTACAAGAAGCTTGGCGATTTACAGTAAATTAATTTATAACTAAAGTACATCAGAGTCAAACTGCTAAAAATAACATACACATATACACACACACACCCACACACACAAACTTAAAATTAGGAAAATTATGACATGCTATTTATGGAGCAGAGAATATTTTATTTAAGATCTCCTCCTCTTCAGTAATAATGAGAGGGAAAAAAGTAGAATGACAACTTTAAAATACTAAAAGAAAGACATATTAACTCAGAATTCTATTATCTAAGAAAATATTTTTTATTTGAGATGAAATACTTAGTTCTCAGATAAACAAAAACTAAAAACTTTGCCACAAGCATACTGTACTACAAAAAATAGTTAAGAAAATTCTTCAAGCTGTAAAAAGTGATACCGTATGGTAAACCACACATGCAGGAAATAGTGGTGACCACGAGAAGGAGTAAATAAGTGGCTAAGATAAAAATACTAGCCTCATAGTCCCTCTTCTTAATTCCCTTAAAAGAAAAATGCCTGTCTAAAACAAAGAAACAAAAATCACTGTAGGAAGTGGTTTATAATGTAGACTGAAGTAAAATACAATACCACAACAGCAGGAAGGAATGGGTAAATGAAATTGGAATGATACTGCATACTTTTTTAAATTTTTTTAAAAGATTTTTGCCATAGAGAATGTACACTTGTCAGAGAGAGACAGAGAGAGGGAAAGCAAGAAATCATCCCCAAGGGGTGATGGCCTAGCCACAATTCCTTCTTCCGCAGTTTTCCTTCTGGTTCTTGAGCACTCAAACACATATGCCTGGTTTTTGTTTTTTGTCTTTTTCATGCTGTGGGGTCCAGGACCTAAACCATGGAGTCAGACATGTGGGATCCAGGTTTTAAACTCAGAATTGGTAAGAGTAAATTACCTGTATGAAATCTGAAAATGAATTTTGACGTAGAAAAATATTAATTCTGAGTTTATTTTCTTAAGTGAAAAATACATATTTTAGTCCCCATAGTGACCATTGAGAAAATATAGTGCATTATGTCAGTTTAAAAACTAATAAAAGAAACAAATAAAATGACTGAAAATTAACCCAAATAAAGACAGGAAAAGGGTAATAGAAGGCCAATAATAATAAAACAAAAAACAGATTAAATAAATAGAAAACAAATAACAATAGAGTGGATTTAAATCAACCGTATCAATAATTCTTGGGTTGTTGGGAAAGTTGTGAAGTATTTTTCTGTTCAAAAATGTGTCATGACTTTTCTGACACCCCAATATATTAAATCTAAACAAACTATGAATTTCAGAGGAAGAGACTGACATATTGGATAAAAAAATAATACCCACGTCCACATAGCTACGCAAGATACTCTTTAACTATAATGAAACAAAAAAGTTAAAAGTACAAAACGTTAGATTGTGCATATAATAAACATTGAAAAGTAAGCAGATATGGGTATACAATATCGGGAAAGCAGACTTCAAGAAAAGTGGCATTTCCAAAGGGGAGAATTCATAATGATAAAAGAAAAAAATAAGAATCTTAAATGGATATGCCCATAATTATAAAAATTCAAAATACATAAAAAAATGACTGTGATAAAGGAAGAAATAGGCAAATTCACAGTTAGAGTTGAAAATTTTAACAGTTCTCTCTCAGTAAATATTTTAAAATATATGTAAATATATAGAAGTTATGAATACAGACTCAACTAATTGACATTTATAGAGTATTGTACTCACAGCATCAAAATAAACACTAACAAATGCATATGAAATCTTAGTAACAGATGAGGGACTATAAAACTAGTTTTATATAAAAAGTGAAATATTCTCTGACTATAGTGAAATCATATTAGAAATAAAAAAACCTCTAGAAAGTTCCCAAATATTTGGAAATAAACATACTTATAAATAACTCATGGTTCAAGGTAGAAATCACCATGGAAATTTAAAAGTATTTTATTGAAATAAAATAAATTGACAATATTATAAAATTTGTAGAATGTTGCTAAAGCTGTGATTTAATAAAAGATAATAATTTCAATAATCTATACTAGAAGACAAGAATTATTTAAGAACAGTAATTGAACTTTCTACCTCCAGAAGCTAAAGGAGACTGAATTAAACCCAGAGTACACAGAAAAAAAGGAGATAATAAACAAAAGAGCAATAATTAATAAAATAGAGAAAAAACATAAATGGAGAAAAATCGATTAAAATAAGTATTGATTCTTTGAAAAGAATAATAAAATTGATCAACCTCTAGCAAAACTGATAAATCACCAGTCACTATAAAATCTTTCAGCAAAGTAAAAGAAATACCTTTCTCAATCTGATAAAGAAGATCTACCCCTAACAACATACTGAATCATGATATATTGAACATTTTTTCCCTAAACTTGGGAAAAGGGCAAGCACCTCACCCATTTAATTAACATTGTTCTGAATCCATATAGTTGAACCTTCAATAGTGTTAAAGTGTACTTTCTCTTTAAATTGACTTAGACACAGTACAATCCCAACTAATATCTCAGAGAGCTTCACTAAAATATGGAAATGCAAAATGACTAGCATAGCCAAAACAATTTTGAAAAAAAAAAAAAAACTATGTTGGAGGACTTATTCTGCATTATTTAAAGGCATACTATAAAGCTTCAGTGTCAAGATGGTATGGCAGTCACATAAAGTTTTACTATTAGTTCAATGAAACAAAATCAAGAGACTGGAAATATGCATATATATGATGAATTAGTTTTGATAAAAGTGCCAAAGTGATTCAATGGAGAAAGAAAAATCTCTCTAAAAAATGGTGATGCAACATCTGAATTTCCATCAGAGAAAACAAAAGCTTCAAACTGTATTCCAGACATAGCAATTAATTCAAGATGAATTGTAGGCATGGAGATAAAAGCTAATAGTTTAAAGTTTCTAGATGAAGCTTCCTAAAAGAAAACTTCTGAAACAAAGTTTTTAAGAGAAAACAGGAGAAAATCTCTGAAGTCTTGGTAATAAACAAATGCAGTAAACATAAAAGGCAATTGACAAGTTGAACTTTGTGTTAAGGAAAAATGATCTGTTCATCACGGGGGGCACTGGACCTCAACATGGCCAACTACAGTTGGAGTTCTGGACCCAGTGACTTGAAACTCATGCAGGGGCCCATGTGGATGCATGCTCAAAATCACAGGAGAATAGAGAAGAGATTGTGGTGTGGCCATCCCTCTCCCTGGGGGCGGGGGGGGGGGGGTGATGTCTCACTTTTCCTCTCACTCTCTTTCTCTCTTTAGTGAGCGCACATGCCCTATGGCAAAAACCCAATTCATACATACATACATACAAAGGCAAAACACGAATTAGTAGGAAATACTTGAAATAAATATATCTCATAAAAACCTTGTATTCAGAATAAAATTATAAAATTTTACAATTCAAGAGTCTGCTTTGTGAACAACTCACCAGGAAATAAATGGTTACTACCTGCATGAAAAGATGTTCAATATCATCAGTCATTAGAAAAGTGCATATTACGTGGAATGGGGTGGGAGAAGGGAATAGTATAGAGAAGGATAGTAAGAGAACAAATAGAGAGGCATGACATTAGTGGGACACAGAAATGGTTTATTACCTGTTGATGATGTGTATAGTATTCTCAACTTGACTGGTCTGAGAAGTATTTCATGTTAGGTAAATTCCTTTTACAAGCCAAATGATGCATAGTGATTGAATGTTTAAAAATAAATAATAATAATAATCTGAAGAAAATTTAAAAAGTGCATATTAAAACCACAAGAAGCAAATCACACACATTAGAATGGCTAAATATTAAAAGGTTAATAATAAACATCAAATGGTGAACAGGTGGAACATCTAGAAATGTTACCATTTCTGGCAGGTGTATAAATAATCAAACCCTTTTTTTAGGCTATAATGTACTTCCTACAAAATTAACATATGTTATCCTATGATCTATCATTTCCACCTCTAGGTATTTACCCAAGACAAATGAAAACATCCATCAGAAGGTGTATACATGCATGTTAATTGTAACATGCTTATTATAGCCCTAAACTGAAACCACTTCAAATGTCCAACAGATGAATGACCAGACAGATCATATGTCAGTATAGTGGGATGTGTCTCAGTAATAAACATAAACATGCATAAATTTCATAGACATTATGTTGAGCTAAAGAAGCCAAACAGTAATGAGTACAAACTCTATGATTTTATTTTAATAAGAAACTAGGGCAGATAAAAGTCATCTGTAGTGATAACAGCTATGTGACTGGTTCTTGGCCTTGGGCTGGGGACAAGGTGGAAGAATTAATTGCAAAGGGTCAGAATTGGACAAAATGTAATATAAATGGTCTATATGGTGACTGGGTTTATAGCTATAGAGATCACAGGTTTCAAATCTCAGCAAACCTTTCCTTTAAAATATCAGCAATTTGTTATGTGCAAGTTATTATACTTTGATGTAATTTATTGACAAGTCAAAAAATAAAAATTGACCAAATTATTTGCATAATAATCTATGCAGCTAGCACACAGCGTTAATAAATACTCACTAATTGAAACAATGCCTTTGCCAAGTGCTTAGGAGATACAAAGAAGGAAATATCAAACTTCCTGTTCTATCTTTTGTTTTTCCAGTTCTAAACATTTTGGGCCCAAGATGTTGTCACACATTCTAGGGGTTGTTGGAAAAAGAAGTCATGATGTATTTGTCTATGGTTTTCTACACAAAAATCATCTTGACTTTTCAGGTGACCCAATATGTTGTGGTACTCTTAAATTGGAGAGTTTATACAGACAGGAAGGAGGAGAGAAGTCAGGAAAGTCGCCCGAAAAATTTTAGCCTAGATTTCCCTGAGTAATACTAACAATGCATTAATAATCATGGTTTAGTCATCTCTACGTTCCTGACACAGGTTAGAGTCCAGCACCGAGTGAGGCTGATCAGCTTTGGCAAATAGGAGTGAATGGACAATCCGTAGAGCTCGCATTGACTCTGCGTCTAGCAGAGCCAAGTCACCGCCATTAGGCCCAGTTCCCAAACTCTGCGGGAGAATGTGTCTAAGGCTTTAATCCATTTGGCTACCCTCCTCACTGATCTTGTCTGTGACAACACATAAGCAAGGGCAATGAGACCTACTTTTCCTTTGGTGGGTTGTCATGGCCTATTTAGTACAGTCCCCACAGAGTACTAATAGATCACATTTGTCCTTGTGCCCAGCTTGCTTTGAATAATAACCTTTCAGAGTTAGAATAGACCTCAGAGACTAGTTCAATGTTCAGATGGGAAAAAAAATCTCAGCCATATAAATTGACTTGTTTGGAATTACACAGAAGGTTGATAGAAAATCCAATTCCATTAAACTCCTAGTTTGGTGTTTTTACTAGCTTGAAATTTTCACAAATTTAAAAAAAAAATTTACCATCATTTAGAATGAATAAAAGGGAGAAAAAGACTAAAGGGAGGCAGGAAGGGAAAAGAAAAAAAAAAAAAGAAAACAGGAAGGGAGAAAAGGCAGGAGGAAGAAAGAAAAAGCAAGTAAGCACAGCCTTCCTTGCCTCGCCAAACCATATCCAAAGGTAGAAAGAGTGAAAGACTTGGGGAATGGAACTTCAGTGGTCATACCAGAGACAAGTTTTCAAATGTTTTACTTGCTTTCAGCTGCTTTTCTTTTAGGCTAGTCCAAGTCCCTTTCAGGACTATGTGCCTGTGCTAATTAATTGTTAACTTTAGCCTTCTATTAAAAATCTGCAGAGCTGGAAGGCAAAAGTGGTGTTAAAATATTTAAAAGCTCCTAAGCCTGGGGCACAAGCTGTTCAGCAGCAGGAGGTGAAAGACGATTTCCCCTGGTACTGTACGGCTAAATGAAGGAAGAGAGTTTGCTGGCTCTTTTGAAATTCTTCTGACTTGTGTCCTTTTTCAAAGCCTGGGCGACAGAGAATCAGGGACCCCTGTTCACCATTTTCGATCCTCTAGCTTCTAATGGTACTTCCTCACAGTGCCTTGAGAATGACATAGTCATACCCAAATGAGGCCACGTCTCATTAGATGAAGGGAAAACCTTGGGATGAAACAGATTTAATGCCATTCTTTGCAGGTGGCTAAATTACAACTGAATCCAGGGAAGGTCAATGCAATAGGCCCCAATGTGGCTACTCTGTAACCAATGGTGGATATTACTAAATGATAAGGGATTGAGTTTGATAATTAATCAGAAATATCATTTGTCTTCTTTCTGGCTGAGAAATTGAAAGTCAGAGGGAATCTGGGCAGAAGAAGAGAAACAGAAAATGATTTAGCAGACAGTTTGATGTCCTTTGTTCTTATAGATTCACATGTTCTGAAAATTGTGTTGGGGACTAAGGGAGATATTTCAATAATATTAAAATGTTGACTAGGGTGAATCATTGTTCTCTGCATGTCATTAGAAGTCAGTGGGTGGAAATATACAATGTGACTTTTGCCAGAGACAAAAGACTCAGAAAAGAGAACTTAGTATGTTCTATTTGTTCTAAAAAAAACAAAAAGGAGAAAAGTATTACAGGAATACTCTAGCAGCATGTGCTATGTTCTCAGAAAGGATTTCTCTGAGAGTTTAAATGTCACCCTTGACAATACCTCTCTAATCACATTCTGAGTACATTTATAAATAACTGGTTAGAGAAAGCCTGTTTATTTTATTTTTCAAATGACAATGTATTCATTTTGACGTGGGACACTGGCACAGGGAGGTGCCGTTTTCTTATAGAATAAATTCACCCAATAACTTCAAGCCACAAGACCTTCCAAGACACATTTTAGAGAAAAAACATCATCTTTACCCATTGCAAATATCCGTTTCTAGACAATAGGTGGCTAGTGCTTTATTGGGTCTACCATGTAATCCATGCTTTGTAATAAAAGTATACCAGGTTCTGCTTTGGGTGCTTACAGCTAGCAGGTCACAGCAGCTCCAAGTGGCAAAAATCATTTCATAGAGTAAATTGAGCTTGATGTGAGTAATAGACTTGGTCATGCTGTACACGAAGTAAAAGTTAAAATTGAGGATCAGACCCAGTCTTTCTGGGTCCAGAGTCTACATTCTTTTTTTTTTTCCCAAGATTTTTGCCGTAAGGTGCATGTGCTCACCACATGGAAAGAGACAGTAATAGACAGTGAGAGACAATGAGAGAGAAAGTAAGAAATCACTCCCCATGGGGGATGGCCATGCTGCGATCCCTTCTCCTCCTGGGATTTTGGGCATGCATGTACACGTGCCCAGCATGAGTTTCAAGCTGCCAGGTCCAGATCTCAAACTGTGGTCAGCCATGTGGGAGTACAACACTTTAATCACTACACCACCTGCTGGTCCCAGCCAGAGTCCGCATTTGGGGATGGGGAGGACTTACCATTACTTTCTTTTCCTTTTCTTTTTGGAGAGGTTTTTGCAATAGGGCCTGTGTGCTCACCAGAAAGACAGAGAGAGACACAGAGACAGAAAGTGAGAAATCACCCCCCAGATGGGATGGCCACACAGCAATCCTTTCTTCTCCATTCTTCTCTTGGGGTCTTGGGCATGCACGCACATGTGCCAAGTGTGAGTTTAAGCCACCGGGTCTGGGACTTGAATCACGGTTGACTATATGGGAGTTCAGTGACATAACCATTGTGCCAACTGCTGGTCCCACCATTACTATTTTGACGATATTCTCATATAACCATAACCTATACAAAATGAGGTATACATCCTTTGCGGTTTTGTAGGGGTCCAGCTGAAACCTGAATGTCAACTTTTAGGTAAAAAGCTAAAAGACATGATCTTGAAAAAGCCTGTCAAAGCTATCAGAAAATTTATATTAGGTTGTCAGGAAAGTCATGATGCATTTTTGCATAGAAAAACATGTCATGATTCTCCCAGTAACCTAATAGAATTTGATCAAAATAAGATCATAGGTCACTAAGAAACAATAGCTATTTATTTAACCAAAGTAATAAAATATTTTAATATCAAATATAGAACATTATATAGCTAAAACATTTAACTTTTTAAAGCTTAGTGTCTCCCAAGTAATCCAAAGCTGAATAAACAAAAACACCATAGGCAAATTATCAAGATGTAAAGAAAAACCTCTCTAATATGGTTGCATTTTACTAAGAGCAGATCGATACATTAAGAAAAGCTTTCTTTTTTTAACACACATGGGAGACTAGCTCCCCATTTAAATTTCATTTTAAAAAAAGAAAAAGAAAAACAAAGAAAGTTAAATGCAGACTCCACATTCTTTTTTTTCTTTTTTTTTTAGAGAGATTTTTTTGCTACAGAGCATGTGTACTTGTCTGTGAGACAGAGAGAGTGTGAGAGACAGAAAGCAAGAAACACTCCCTAGGGGGAATGGTCATGCTGCAATCCCTTCTCCTCCATTCTCCTCTCAGGATTTTGGGCACACATGCACAAGCACTGGTGTGAGTTTCAAGCATCCAGGTCTGGGACTGGAACTACGGTTGGACATGTCAGAGTCCAGCGACATAACCATTACACCATCTGCTTGTCCTGAGTCCACATTCTTAAATACAGTACCTTCCCAATACCATCTTGACAAAGCAGGAAATTAGGTTGAGAAAAATAAATAAATAAAAAATTAAAAAACTGCTTGCATTGATAGATATTGAGTCCAGAATTCTCAACAATGTCTAGTTGTCTTTAGAATCTCTTATACTGACCTGGTTACAAAATACTTGAGCTTCTGTTCACTCGCTTATCAGACAGGATAATAATACCCATGTTATAATGATACTGGGGAGATGAAATAATCTTGTGTGAAACTCAGATGATCAAATCCTTATGTTTGTTGTAGCACCTACTAGATACTGGGTGTGTAAAGTTGTGTGAGACATAGCCTCTAGGACCCTTTTTCAAGGGTAGCTTCAGACCAGCATCATCTGGAGCATATTAGAAATTTACAACCCCAGGTTCTACCTCAGATCTGTGAATAAGCATCTCCACTTTAACATGATTTCCACAAGCCACACACTTGATTCACCGCCTCCCATTTGCAATATATGCAATCATCTTCCTAACAAGAGTCTCTGGAAAAGTCCTCATTTCAAATACTTCCCCCCTTTTATCAGATTGTCAGTGTGTCAGACCATGTGTTCTGGTCCCGGCTTTGGAAAAACTGATCTGTGTATATGTTTTGTGTCTCAACATTTTTCTATTTTTCTATGCTACAAAAATGCCTTTAATCTTAATAATCCCATCATCTGCTCCATCTGTTTTGGGTTCTGCCCATCCACATTCCTGAGGGGTTGTTCTGGGGCCAGGCCTCACATCACAGTCACACAAATCCTATGTTCCTTGGAGCACTGCGTCTTCTAGTCTCACAGGGCAGGGGAGCTGAGGATGGAATAGATACAGAATTCCAAAAGTTAAAATTTAACCATAAGACCTAAATACCTGTTCAAATAAAAAATGAGGAAACAAAAAGGCCCAACCACAAAAACAGTTAGATAGGGGATTTAAAAGGTAAAGAAGGAGTCATGGAAATATATGTGGAATGTGGGAAGGGATCTTGAGATCACCCAAGAGAGGCTTCTAGAAAGCAGTTTCTTAGGAAAAGGAAACAAGTGTTTCCTGGTGGAAAATGCTGTGAATCTGGGCATAATGAACGTCATAGGATATTTTTAGAAGTTGTATTTGCCCCATGGATAGGATAACAATTAGGATAACTTAATAAAAAAGAGTACCTGCTGGGACCAGCAGTTAGCGTAATGGCTATGTCGCTGAACTCCCATGTAGTCCACTGCAGTTTGAGTCCCAGACCTGGTGGCTTAAACTCACGCCAGGCATGTGTGTGTGCGTGCCCAAGATCCTGAGAGGAGAATGGAGGAGAAGATAATTGTGGCGTGGCCATCCCCCCCCGGGGGGGGGGGGTGATTTCTCGCTTTCTATTTCTCTGTCTCTCTCTGTCTTTCTATAGGCACGCGCCCTATAGCAAAAAACTCTAAAAAAAAAAAAAAAAAAAAAAAAGTACCTGAAAGTCACTCTTGGGAAAAAGAAGTACAGTGAATGGCAGATCCAGAGACAATCAATTACTCCATGTTCTATAGTCTAGGATGTCGTTTTCCCCCCTTGTGCCTTTAAAATGTGTTTCTAGCCATGCCCTTGCCTTAGCCTCCTCCCCCAGAGCTTTGCACTACATTAAAGTTGGCAGTTAGGTGTGCAAAGAACACAGCTCTGGGAGTCAGGGAATCCTGACTCTCCCTTCATCTGGCATTTAATCTCTTTGTATCTTAATGTTCTTATCTCTTAAACGTGGCAGTTTGACAAGTCAGACCCAAAGACCCTTCCAATTCTACATTTCTCAAGTGTAAGATTTCCCAGTCATCCTCACCCAGGAGTAGTCCTTGTTAAGGAGCCACGCCTGTCCATTTTAGCTCATTTTCTCTTGAGAATATTGGGCACCACAAGCACCACCACCACAGCTTGATGAACGTCTCCAGCTCCTGATGCAAGGAAGAAGAGGCAGTCAGTTAAGATATAAATCTTCAGGGAAAGGAGAGATGTGGAACTGGGGGGGAGCAGAATGAGAGGAGAGGAAAGAGGAAGAAAAAGTAGAAGAAATAAGTAACTGAGACATTCTAGACAAGTTTGCCACTGCTCAGGAATCGTGATTACCATTAGGTGAAAAGGCCACAGGGAAGAAGGAGGAAGGGAGGTAGGGAGGCAGGAAGGAAGGGAGAGAGGGCGAAAGGGAGGGACGGAGGGAGGAAGGGAAGAAAAAGAGAAGGGCACAAAAGAGAAGGGAAGAAGGAAGCTAAAGAATCAAAGTGGTGAAGAGGAGAGGAAGACGAGGCGGAGCTGAGAGCAGGGCCAGGTGGGTGCCGATGGGAAGAAGAGGCCATTTGATTTCTTCCATCCTCATTTCCACTACTACTACAGACACACACCCCAAACCTACAAACATGAAGGCTGTTAGAAGACATCAGCCCATGCAGTGATTTTGCTCAACACGGACCCGAATTGGTTTCTCACTTCCAATGTCCTACTCAGTGGAATGGCCCAATTTTGCCATGGAAGAGAATCCCAACTTCCCTTTTTTTTCCCAAGAAAATCTGCTGTTTTCATTTGGTATCTTGAATAGTTCTTCCTGCTACATAAGGTTGAGTTCACATTTATTTTTTAAAAGTGCTTATTTCATGTGGTTTGACACAAGAGCGGTATTTTAGCTGGGAGCCCAGAGCCCCGATCAATTTCAAGGAGACCTCGTGCTATTGACAGAGTGCTTCCTGCTGCGCTTTCTAGAAGGAAGAAATTCAGTTGAAAACAAGATATGCCAGCATCTATCAAAGGAGCAAGCGGCAAAGAAACTGAAAAATGATGAGGGAGCCCAGGTCTGAGTTCCAGCCCAGGCTTTGACATAAAGTTATTGTTTGATCTTGAGAAAGTCAAACTCTCTGAGCACTAGATTTTATACAAAGCGATGAAAAAAAAAATCAGGACTTACTTCCTCAAGGATGTTACCAGCTCCCATCCATCTTCTCAAAAATATACTTTCTTTTTAGTACTATTACTTTCTCTTTTCTAGCATTGCCCTTCAAATGAGAAAGAATACTTTTCTCTTACTTTGGAAAGGAGGATTTGAAAATTGCTTTACCTTGATATTTCATTTTTAATTCAATTTGAAGAAAGTCTAATACATCTCAATAATATAAGGAGAAATTACTGCATAGAAATGGAAGAGAAATACCTTCAGAAGTTACTTGGTCTTCAAGAGACAGACTAATCTAATGTAGAATCTCAGAAAGAGAAAATTGGTTTATTTCATTTCACTGTAACTAACATTAGCACAGTATTGAATTGGTGTAACCATTTTGTATATATGCTGGTATTTTAATCACATTTAAACTTAGTTTATTTTCTTTAGACTCCTGTTTTCATAATTTTACTTACTAAGTTTTTCTTGTTTTCCCCAGAGTGAAAGCAACATCAGAATATCAGGCAGTGGTTTGGGTGTTACAGATTTCTAATTCCTCAGATGGATTTCTATAATAAAAGTGGAAAGAGATCTTAGAGAATATTTTTTTCTCCAAGTTTTCATTTCACCAATAGTACACACGGCCAGGATAATTGCCTTCAGTTCTATGCACAATCAGTGGGAAGGTCAGAATTTGAGCCACTTTTCATTAGACTGTTCTGTCTTTGTCACTGAAAGATTTTTATTATTTCTATTGAACAAAGCTGGCATTTCCTTCTGAGATGGCTTGGGGATTACAATGGACACACTTGATTACTGACATCCTCCAGGAGAAAATTGTAGGTTACACTGTATTGGCTGAGGATAAAACTGAAGAAAGTGTTTAACCATGAAAAGAAAGGGCAGGTGATGGGGCAGATGAAAATCACACCAGGCACTTGCGTGTTAGTGTCTAAAATCCCAGGGGAAGAATGGAGGAGGAGGAGTGTGGCATGACCATTCTTCCTGGAGGGTGATTTCTCACTTTCCCTCTGTTTCTTTCCAGCAAGTACATATGCACTATGGTGAAAACCTAAAAAACGAACAAACTAGGGACAGCCTTGAACTAGTGGTTAAAGGAGCTGGAACCCACATGGCTGACCACAAATAACAGCCCTGGTGACTTGAAAAAAAAAAAAGTGCCATGTCCCTGTGTGTATGTCTCAAATCCTAATAGGATGGAGAAATGGAGAAGGCATTACAGCATGACTATTCCCTATTGAGGGGTGCTTTTCCTCTCTCATTCTCTGTCTGTCTCTGGCAAGCGCACATGCCCTTTGGCAAAAAAAAAAAAAAAAAAAGTAAGTAAAGGAGGATTTTAGTAGGGAAAGCATGTTGGCTCCTTTTCTCATTGTTGCCCTTCTCTCACCATACTTGTTAATGACGTGGGATTTTAGTAGAGAAAGTATGTTGGCTCCTTTTCTCATTGTTGTCCTTCTCTCTCCATACTTGTTAATGACGTGAGCACTCTAACTATAGGACCTCTAATAGTTCCCTTAATGCAGTCAATCCCTTTTCTGGCTGGCTACTTTCAAATTCTCTCTTATCTCCCCAAGACTTTCAGTAAACTCAAGAATCTGTTGGCATTGAACCTGTCCAAGTCATTGTCTTAGGAGAGATTTAATTTAGGATGACCTTAGGCTGTTCTATTTCAGTGGTCTATAGCTGTTGGGAGGAAATCAAACATCTCTGGTCGACCTTCTGTAGAAGTACAGCTCACTCCTAGCAAGGCCTTCTTGCTTTGTTCTTCCATGGCTAATGAGCTTCTGGTCTTTAGAGTTTTCCTCCCAGAGTGGGAACACCAGTACCCGTGTTCTCAAACACAATGCCAAACTCTCTGAGCAGCTCTCTTGGAGCTTTCTCTCTCACATGGCTTAAGGTGAAAGAGATGCACAATCTCTCTCTGAGTGCACAGCATACCAGAGCCCTCTCTAAAACCTTCATTGCAAACCACTGCCATCTCTTTCCCATGCCTTTTTTGAGCCCCAGTGTTCTCACTTTTAAGATGGAAATAACCATATCGACAAATGTTCAGAATTGTGAGGATTACATGAGATTGTTAATGTGACAGTGCTCCAAAAATGATAACGTGCTAGATACATTTTAATTTTTACTAGAACATTAATCATTGCTCATTGTAGACTCATCCAAAAATTCAACTGGTTATAAATCAAAGATAGATTAAATTATTTGCCCCTAAATCTCTTTCCATTCCTTCACTGACTCTTTCTTCATTTTTGTTTCTTTTCTGGAATCCAACCCTATGTTAAATACATTAGTGGTTGAAATATAAGATATGGATGTACACAAATAACTTGTCACTTGCAAATCCCTCCATAAATTTCTGATTTCTAACCGAGGGGTTCTAACCAAGCCAATAAAATTAGCATACTTATTTGGCACAGTCAAGCTCAGCCTGGGACTAATCATTTTTTCCTTTTTTTATATAACATTGATGTGTTTTGAGAATGGAAAATATGTGAATATGATTTCACTTGTTACAGATGGTATTTTCCTCACTCTTTCAAAATTATTTTGGTTTTGGAGATTAAAAAAAACAATATAGCATTATCCAACATGGCACAATAAAAAGAAATCTAGTATAATTCATGAGTTTTCTCACATGAGGTAATAAAAAGGTCAAGTAAATATCAAAGAGGAAAAGCAATAGTTCCATATTGCCTGAACATTTTATTCATAAAAAAATATATGGTTATGCTTATAGTCACAAACCAACCAGTATCTGATTATATAAAGCTTTAAATATAGACTGGGTATCTTTAGTCTCCATCTTACTCACTGAACCCAGCAGAATAGCTGTACAAAGTAATTTCTATTTATTTCTCTTTCTAAATATTTTATTTTATTTTAATTTCTTTCATACATTTAGTCACTTCTGGCTGACCATCAGAACTGTGGAGTCAAAGTGGTTATCTTTGCCTGGTAGGTAGCAAGATCCATTCTTTCATTCAACTTTGGATAATGGTTAAGAGTAATCTCTGAAGATGATCTGACTCAAATCCTGGTTTATAACCTGTGTAGCCTCAATTATGTACCCATTCTGTGCCTCAGCTGCTTCATCTGTAAAATGAGGCAAGTAGTAGGATTGCTGCAACTACTGTTAAGTTCAGTTCATAAGGCACTAATCATACAGTAAACACTTAGTAAGTATTACTTATTAAGATTAGGAAAAAAAATTAGATCAATACTGGGGTCAGCAGATGGCGTGGTGGTTATGGTGCTAGACTCCCACATGGTTGAATGTGGTTTGAGTCCAGGACCCAGTGGCTTGAAAATCACACCAGGTGCTTTTGTGTGCATGTCCAAAATCCCAAGAGAAAAATTGCAGTGGAGGAGAAGGGATTCCAACATGGCCATCCCCACTACAGAGTGATTTCTCACTTTCCCTTTCTTTGTCTTTCTCAGTCAACCACATGTATCCTTTGGCAAACACCTAAAAAAAAATATTTTGCCAAGGCCCTCCCTTACTGGCAGCTGACACCTATAGAAGGGCTAATAAGGTCACCCTGGTGAGTAGCTAATCAAAGTACTCATCATTTTTGTGACCCTACCCCTCCATCCCTCCCATATAAATGTAAAAGGTCTCCTCAGTAGGGAGGCTTGAAGCACCTCTGGCTTCAGACCCCAGGGTGCTCTTTTTCTCAATGAACTGTCCTTTTTCTCTTGAGAAAAAAAAGAAAAAAAGATTAGGTGACTATTGAAGACTTACTTTGTTCTCAGTGCTGGGTTTCACATGGACAGAAAATAATGGAAGGTAGACCAAAACAATAGGATCAGCTCTCCTGGTACTAATCAATTTTAGAGAAACACATACTAATTTAAGTCTCTTATATAAATGCAAAACAGTTAATGATATATGCTGAAAAGTGATATATTATGAGACACAAAAGAGAGATGGGACAGGAAGGGTGAAAAATATGTTCTATGTATGCAATGATGTACCTAAGATCTAAAAAAAATGGAGTTAATAAAATAGAATAGCATGTGCAGAAACTCACGTGTAAGAATGTGATAGCCCAGGTGAATGATAATGGATTCAGGAAGAGACAGAGAGAAGTCAGTGATGTATCAGATATATAGATAAGGCTCCCAGGATTTGAGTTGATTAAGATGTATAAGGGAGAAAGAAATGCCAAGGTTTCTTTTAAGATTCTGGAACTTATATTAGGTTGAATGGTGATACCATTCATGAGAAAGTGAAAATGACACCTAGGATTTTCATGCTATTATTCATTTTTAAAAGAGTATGTGGAGACAGTGCCTCATACATTAAAGGGCCTTTATGCACAGTGGAAGGGAGTAAACATAAACTATCTTACTACAGTCTAGGGGTAAGTTTGGTTCTTATATGACACAAGAATAAAATCTAAAAACTAAGCTCTAATTCCCTACTGTGCAATCTTTAGTATATAGTTTTATACTCATTGTTCCAAAGTGGTTGCTACCTTTAGGCATCATATCTTCTTCCAAAACAAGAAGAAAGAGGTAGAACCAAAAGCTTTATTATCTTAATTGGGAAGGGAACTCTCCTATCGAAAGTTGAAAGGTAACTGGAAGAAGAGGACTGAGAAGGGCATTGGGTATGCCTCACTATGGTTTCTGCCACACTTCTCTTGAATTTTTAGTTAATTTAATCTCTAATATTCCCAGTACATATATGAAAATGGAGACTTAGAAGTAATAAGTTAATTGCTTGAATTTAGCAAGCAAAATAAGTCCTAGAACCTGGGTTCAAACCCAGCACTCCATAACCTTAAGACTTGTATATTTCTGATCACTATACACTGTATTTTTCTTTTTTTTTTGCACCTTAAACTTTTAAGCCACCGGGTCCGGGACGTGAATTGCGGTTGACTACCTGGGAGTCCAGCGACATAGCCATTATGCTAACTGCTGGTCCTTGCACCTTAAACTTTTTCTAGACTAAGACATTTTAAAAGCAGAAATAGGGGGCTGGGAGGTAGCATGGTAGTTAAGGTGCTGGATTCCCACATGGTTGACCACTGCTGAACTGGTGGCTTGGGAAAGCACCCTGGGCATGTGTGGGTGTGTAGCCAAGATCTCAAGAGAAAAATGGAGAAGGGTTTGCGATGTGACCATCCTTCTTGGGGGTGATTTCTCACTGTCTCTCTCTCTAGGGAATGCACATGCCCAATGGCAAAAGCTTAAAAAAAAAAAAGAAACAAACTATTTTATGGCATAGTACATTAGAATCATTTGAAGGTATAGTCCTGAGATTATATGAATTTTTTCATGGACTAAGTATACACATACATCCATAAAGCAAAATACACAATGATATCCTGAAAATATGTCCCTCAGTGGGGTAACAAAATAATATTTATGGCTTCTGTTGTACCAATTTCATTCTGGAGAACATTCTTAAACCACAGAGACATTGATAATAAACCACGATAATATGAAGAGCTGAAAAACAGCAGCTGCATATTGATGGATAACTCCTCAAAGAGCATAAATTATCACACTGCTAAAAAAATTAAAAATGAAGAAAATGAGGGATTTAAAAAAATAAAGAAAACTAGTTATCAAGAGTAAATGTACATATTTACTCCACACGTTTTATGCTGTCTAGGGATATACTTTTCTTCTCAGCTATATAGACTCTGAGACTCATATTTAGCTACTTTGTATAAAATCTGAAAACTACAAATCACATTGTTTAGTTAATGTTTGCTTTGAATATATGTTTTGAAAGCTAAAATTATCATCTGCATTCGCTACCTGACAATATCTGTAGTTTAAATGAGAGGGAATATACTGCCCACTTACCTCAACTGCCAAGAGCTACTATCCATAGTGGAAGAAAGAAATATATTTTATCAGAAATAGTTCAATTTGCTTTGCCCCTATTTTTGTAAATGCATGCATTACCCAGTAGGAGACAGGATAAGAAGAGAAAATTGTCATTCACTATCCAAAATCAATTTGGTTCACTTGGGGTAAAATACTTCCTTCCATATAATTGCAGAAGTCTAAAGCTCAGTCTACATAGAAGGCTGTCCAAGTTTTCACTCCATAAAGACAAAGCTTTTTTTTTTCTTTTTTTTTTTTCCCATAAAGACAAAGCTTTTGTAAGTGAAAATGGAAACTTCTAATCAGGAGCTGAAGATACCAACAGATAAAATGTTGTCATGGAAAATACCATTCCAGTGAATTCTGCCAATAAAGCTTTTTTCCAGTTCTTTTGGCCAACAGCACCATAAGTGAGGAAGGGGAGAGAAAAGCCAATATATATTTGAGTTCCTTCTATGTTTCACTTATTGCAACTCTAATTTATCCTCCTTTTTCAGATAAGAAATTTGAGTGTAGGAGAGTTTATATGATTCATTCAAAGTCATATGACTCACCCGTAAACATGGCTGAAAATTGAACTGAGACTCCAAGTCTCAGTTCAAGCCAGCCTAGCAGAGTTCACAATTTCCCTGAGAAGAGATAGAGCAGAGAAGCAGATTTGGGTAAGAGAGAGTAGGGCTACAGCACAGGCAGAATGGAGCTTGCCCGGGACAGATGGTCAGGGATGTCCAGGCAAAGGTCAGGACTTGGGACAGCTCTGCACAGATATATATATACATATATATATATATATATATATATATATATATATATATATATATAAAACTGATATATATATATATATATATATAAAACTGATATATATATATATATATATAAAACTGATATATATATATATATATATATATATATATATATATATATATAAATAAAATTCCTTTCTATTCACCTCTATTGGTTTTTCTATTTTATTCCCTTTAGTAACAACAGCTTCCACTATGGCTTAAATTCTTCTCATATTATTTGCTTAGCTAATCATTAGATACACATATTTTGGGGAGGCTAAATGGTATAATGGATAATGGATATGGAGTCCAATATGGGTTTGGTACTAAATCTGTGACTTTTAGCAAGCCATATTTCTCTCTCTTCTTCTCTCTCTTCATAAATAAAGAATATATGAAAAGTGAAATGATAGTGTCTACTTTTATGCTCAGCACATGCAATAGGTACTTGGGACAATATTACTTCCACCATCTTCCCTACCATCTCCCCTGTCAGACTCACATCTTTCTCAGGAAAAAGTCTATGACTAAGGATAATTTTGTTATAAGTGATGGAATAACAAAAAGCAAGCCCAAATCAGATTAAGCAAAACAAAGAGTTGGTTTATGTAATTGAAAAACCAACAGGAATATTTTCCTTCGGGCGTTGCTCGGTCAAGAGATCCAAGGTGCTCATGTTCTCCACCTCTCAAATAAGCTCATTGCATAGGACTCTTATGATTGCTCCAACAGAAAAGGCAGGATTGTAATTGGGTTCCCTCAACTTCTGCATTCCTAAGCCTTGGAGAAGTTGTCGGTTAATAGTCACTCTTTGGTCCTCATCCACCAGTAGTAAATTATTTCTACCAAGAAATAAATTTATGATGGTAGTGAGTTTACCATTCAAAGAACAGAATGGACACCATATAGAAAAAGAGGGGGTTGCTTGGTTACCAGTGGGAGGGGAAAAGGATACAGAGAGAGGAGACTCAACTGATGAGCCTTCAAGGAGTTCCCTATGTAGCACTTATTAACTAGGATTTTGCTTAGTTTGAGGAAAAGGAAAAAAAAATCATTATCTTTTGACCCTCTTGTGTGTGTGTGTGTTTTAAAAATTTACCTGTGAGATAGTCAGTAAATCCTGCAATAAATAAATTATTCAGCTGCAACATCCCCAGGTCCCAAAAGTATACTACAGTTTCAGGGAAGCCAAGCCCTAGGAGAAGAATAATGTAAGCTGGGTAGGGATGGCATGATCAGTGCTCTTATTCCTGAAGTTCTATTTCTTCTTTGGGTTATGGAGCAGGTGAATGAAGAATCAAGTCGTGATGAATGTTAGCCAATAAGACTAAAGCAAGCGCTTCAACAATAGCCTTCTGTGATACAAGCTCTTTCCATAATGGATTGAATACTGTAATATCACCTGACCATGCTTCATGGTAGGACAATGCTTGGGCTAAAGAAGCCCGAGATGAACTGTGATAATATGTAAAACGCTAAGCTCAGCATCTGGCATATAGTAAGGGCTCTATAAACAATAAACTTTAGTTCATTCTTCCACCAAGCTATGGAATTATAATTTACTTTCAGTGAGACATTGGCTTCTTTATCATAGCAAGAGAGGATACACAGTGTACCTTTTCTACCACCATCTGTGACTGTATGGCCTTTAGAGGGAGAGACGGTCTTGGGAAAAAACATTTTACTAATCACTATTTAAGTGCAGCATGGTAGCAACCTAACCATCCAGTTAACCATCATAGCAAGAATACATTTTTAGTTTCTCATTCTCTTGATAGTGCTATGAAAACCTTTTTTTTTTTCTTTTAATGTAAAGTATCAGGCCAGTTGGCAGTGTGGTGGTGAAGGTGACTGGATCCCACATGGCCGACTACATGATTAGAGTCTCAGACCTGGCAGATTGAAAAACACAAGTGGCACCTAGGCGTGAGTGCCCAAAATCCTGAAAGGAGAGGGGGAAAGAGGATTTAGGCATGGCTATCCTTCTTGTAGGGGGTGCCGCCTTATTCTTACTTGCCCTCTCTCACCCTCTCTGTCTCTCTTTTTGGCAAGTTCATATGCCTTATAGTTAATTAAAAACAAAACCAAACAACAAAAAGACAACGTAAGTATGTAGGATTATATCTGCTCTCCCAGTCTGGTTAGCTGCTCTTAAAATCTAACATTTCTTAAAGATATTTTTAGAAACCAATTTATGTCTCTATTGCCTAGTTTCACACTGATCAAACTTTTGTTGAGCCTCCCCCCCATTATCTGTTTATGAATGCCTTTCCAATTTTGTTTACCTGTTAGCTCAGATTTCTGATTCATTCTCAAACCTTCTGTTTTTGAAATCTTAGAAACAGTATTTTTCAGTTCCCACTACCAATCAACTTGTCAACAGTATACCTTGATCCACCAAGAGCAAATTAATATCACACAGACACTAGTAATGCCACACTGGGTAGAGGAAATTGGAGGCAATCCACACATTCTCCACAATCCTTTGGTCCACTCTAACAATACATATTATATATGTATACTCGGCTGTGGGAGGGTGCTTGGCAAATGCTCTTCACCTGTCAGCTCTTTCAGGCTCTGTCTCAACTTCAGAGAGCTTGTTTGCCAAAAGCCATGCTCTTCCCAGAGTCATCCACATTTAACCTCCTAATGGTGAATCCCTGCTCCAGAGTTCCTTACCAGCTGGCCAAGGCATTTCCAGATTTGCATCTCTCGGTTCATTCTCCACTCAATTTTGCTTCCTCTTCTTTCCTTCTCAAGTTTTGATACCTAATATATGTCTTTTACTCCAAACTCTTAGTGTCTGCTTTAATTGAACCTGACTGTGGCTAACCCCAATTCTCTTTACCACCTGACAAAACATCACACCCAAGTTATCCCCATAATTTCCAATAAGAGGTATATGTGATGAAATCCCGTTATTTAAAAAAAGTAGTTTAGTAAACCTTAAAGAATTTGCTGTAAGAAAATTGTATCCATATTTGGTAGTAAGGCATCTGTTTAGTAAGTCGGTTCTAATTTTTCAACATAGAAATCCCAAAGAGATCAAGCATATGGGCTGGTAGAACTGACGCTCAGTCTTTGTGTACTGTATGAAGTGAAACAAGCTAATATTCAAGCCAAGGTTGTATCTTTTTAGGGATGATTAGAAACACACATTCAACATCATCATGATCAACATAGCTATTTCGATCCAATGTCTTAAATGCTGTAAGTGTAAAGGAAAGCACAAATGTCTTCATTATAGACACATATTTCTATAATGATCTGTTTCCATATTTCACCCAAGAGCAACATATTAATATTATTTCCTCTAGGGACTAAATTTATCTTTTCTAGTTTTCAGTTAATGACTATAAAACCGATTATGTTAAAGCAGAACGGTTTGGCCTATCATTAAGTAATATAAGCCAAGAGCCATCACAATAAATGTAATTATAATTTTTAATAAATCCCTAAACAGGAAAAAATGGTTTCTGGGTCATAGATTGTCCATTTTATTGAAAAAATAATTTATCACAAAGCAGAAAGTCCCTGGAATCATTGTTCTGCGTCACCTGAGAATTTTACAACCTTTCAGATTTTGAATTTGTTTCACTGTTATCATTTCATTTCTGTAATTCTCTATGTTGATTCTGAGGGTGCCGTAAAGATTCAGTTAATTGTGATGGTCCTGTTTGTTAATAATAACTATAAAGGAGCAGCACTGAAGCTTTGTTTGAGGTTTTATAATTTATATTTCCAAAAATATTACTTTTATTTGTTTTAGTTAGTTTTGTGTATGTGTGTGTGTGTGTGTGTGTGTGCTTGAAAACCACAAGCTCTTCACTTGCCTCTATACCACACTTATGCCACAAAGTGATCAAAGTGTTCTTCATGTTCACTTAGTCTCTCTAGATCAAGCCACCCTGCTTCCTTCTCAGAACTACTACAGCGCTTATCCGAGCCACAGTTTATTTTTCTTTTAAAATTACTCACTGCCTGGTATTGTGACTTAAAGGATACATTGTTTCTTCACTTAGGTAAGCCTAAAAAAGACAGGAACTCCATTATTGGAGACAAGGGCAAATTTCTTTTCTATTTATTCACTGCTGACTGAGTTGTAGGAGCTTGAACATTTCCATCTTTCACCTTTTAATCTGAATCCCTACTTTTTATTCAGGATACTCTGCTAGGCACTCTGTATATGGGGACTCCTCAATGCTATGTCCTAGTGTTCCTCTATTATGTTACTGATCAAATTCTCTCATATACTATTGACATTTAGTGTAGTGAATATTAACTGTCCATGCCACTGGCTGAGCAAACTAAGGTATCAAAAGTATCTTTTATCACTCTCTTCCTGAGTAATGTATGTTGTACAGAAATAGACAAATTCATTATTTATCATTGTGTATCATTAAAGAAAAATATCGGCCACATAGTGGTGCAGTGGTAGTGCACCTGGACTCACCTGGGAAGGTCCTTGCTTCCCATGAGCACTCACACAGATGCCTGTGACTTGGGCTGGCTGAGGTTGGAGGTGGATCAAGGTGTGAAGACCCTGCTGGGAATGCTGACTTTATGTCTGTATCTCTCATAAAAGAAACTTAAAAAACCCGATAATTTAGTAGACACTTAGTAAAGGAAAAAGAAATCTAACATTTCCTCTCCCTTACGCATTTATTACATTTAGTGAGTGACTCTTTTGGAACATAGATTTCAACTAACTTAGGACAGAACAGTATTGAGAAAAATTAAGATTGCATCTAAAGATGGGAATTTTAAAAATCTCTTAAAATCATAAAATATATAACTTAAACAGGCAGAATGAGTCCCCCGAGTGACACATTTCTGTTAGCTGTCTCTAGCATCACACAGAGAAATCCCTCCACTGATCTAGGCTCTCCCAAACATTTATTACCACTGACATTTTTTTCACTCCCTTAACACTACTCCCTTTAATTTTCCACCGTAACTATGCCCCCTGGATCTATTTCACCACAAGGAAAGCAGGATGAAATTGTATGTACATTCTTCTTCCCTTCTGTGTTTAAGTGAAACATGGCTTGCCATAGAAAACTCCCTCTCCAAGCTTCTTTCTTTCCTAAAAAGCAGTCCTCTCACTCCATGGTAGGGAAAAGAAGCTGTTAATGAATGAAATGTCTGTGCCATTCATTTATATGGAAATACTCTGACCTCCCACCCCCACCCCACAATGTGATGCAATTAAAGAGGTGAGGCTTTGGGGAGTTAATTAAGCCATGAAAGCTCCACCCTCATGGGACTATTGCATTTATACATTGAATGGAATTAGTGCATTTGTAAGAAGGAAGTCCTTATGAATGGGACCAGTATCCTCATGAGACACGAGATATTGTGCTTTTTCTCTCTGCTGTCCGTCATATAAGGATGCAACTAGAAGATGCCATTTGCAAACAGGAAGAGGGTCCTTTGCCTGGATCAGACACTGAATCTACTGGCACTGAATTCCCAACCTCCAGGACAGGAAAGAATGTTGCTTAAACCACCTGGTCAGTAGTAATTTGTGATGGCAGCTTAAATGGACTAAAACAGAGGCCAAAATGGCTTCCGGGCAAATATTCCGCCATCTTCATGTGGAACACCCTATTCTTTTAAAGCCCATTCCATCAACCTCTCCTTATTGGACTCTTGGGCACTTTGAGAATACTCTTTTTTTCCCACCCCAATTTCTGCCATTCTCTGGATTACTTGATCACATCGATCTATGTCCTTGACTCTTTCAACATTCTGGCCTGTTAATTTCTTGATCTCTTTGTATCTAAAAACCATCTCTTCCATTCCATTTCAGCTAGTTACTCTCACAGTCGTAGGTCATGACTTGGATCACAACATCACTCCGAAGTTTTCCTGCCTCTAAAGTTAGAATAAACAAAAGTTAGGATGTAACTCCCTGCACTGACTATGACCACACCTCCATTGATCTTTCTCACTTAACCACTCTGGAGATCTTGCTTTTTATCAGAATCTCTAATACATAGACATCTGTAATCCCTTCATGTATTTTAGCCTCTTATTTCTCTCTGTGGTTTGAAATACAAGATCCCTGGATCAGTTATGGTATTGGGTATATTTGTTTTATACTTGCAAACTCATTATCTACTTTTTTTTTTTTTTTATCTTACTCTATACTTCAGGCTGTATCAATCCAATAAGAGAGGACTTAGAATATAGGTAAAAAGTCTGATAATAAAGATTAAACTATTTAATGGCAGAACAAGGTTTTTCAAAATGTGATATTTAGAACAACAGAAAATATATAAACTTTATATACCCTCTCAATGTAGCAATGATAACAACTTAAAAAAATGGAGGAAAAGAGAAAAAGACATTGAAGGCAGAATAAATTTGCCTACACCTCAACTCTAATATTTGAGTAAAAGGATATCATGTAAAGACAATACATCAAATAATAATACAAGAATATTTAACAGTACAAAATCAAACAGTAAAATGATTATACTGAGGAACCAGCAGATGGCATAATGGTTATGTTGCTGGACTCCCATGTAGTTGACTGCAGTTCAAGTCCTGGTAACGGTAGTTTAACACTCATGGTGTGTGTGTGTGTGTGTGTGTGTGTTCCCAAAATCCCGAGAGGAGAATGGAGGAGAAGGGATTGTGATGTGGTTGTTCCCCCTTAGGGGGGTTGATTTCTTGCTTTCTGTCTCTCTAGCAAGTGAACATGCCCTATAGCAAAAATCTCTCTCTTAATAAAAAAATAAGAATGATTATATTGAAATATTATATAGTACTTGTATACAAAAGGACAGCTGACTTATAGACAAGAATAGAAAGTTTGGAAATAAACCCAAACACGTGCTAGCATTCACTGCAGAGTAAAAGTAGATTCCCAAATCACCAAAAAAAAAGATAAACCACCCAATAAATGGTGTAATGGTGTTAGAGCAATTGGATAGTTTGCTGGATCCATACCTCACATTGCATTGAATAAGCTCCAAAAGAATAAAAATATAAATTTTCAAAAATATTGCTGAAACCAAAAAATCCAGATGTTATAATAGAAAACAATCACTTCTACTAATTTTAAAATAAATGTCTAAATTTAAAAATAAAGTTAAAACTCCTGCATGTCAAGAAATACTATAACAAATCAAAAGTAAATAATATGATAAGAAAGAAATATTTGCAACTTACCAAGGGCTCTATCTCTAATATTAAGAAATTGAGAAGAACACGGCCAATAATTGAAGGGAAAAAATGGATAGAGATTATCACAGAAAAGACAGAGAAAAGATGCTCAGGCTCACTTATTATGCAAGCAATGCAAATTGAAACTATACTGGCATACATTTCCTCACTTACTAGAATGGCAAAAACCCAAATATTTGCTTGTACTCCATGTGGTAAGACTCTAGGGAAGAGACACTCTCATATACTACATTCAGAATTTTAATTAGTATCACTCTTACAAAGGCAACTTGGCAAACCTTCATAATTACAAATGCATATACACTTTGTCCCAGAAATTTCACTCCTAGAAATTAACTTTACCACTACTTCTACATACATGATATATGGTGTATATATGTTTATTCACTATATACTGTTTGTGATGGTAAAAATAGAAACAATATAAATATACATCAGTAGGAACCTGGGTAGATAATGCATTTAATCCAAGTACACAATCAAATACAATATAGCCATTAAATACTAAGGAAGAACTCTATATCCATCAGTGAGGTATCTTCAGTTTGCCCTTGTGATCCAATTTGATTATAATTTGTAAATCAAATTTAATCTATTGCCTAATTTTATAAAGTTTTACTGAAACATGGCTGTATCTGTTCACTTATGTATTGAATATGGCCACTTTCATACTACAATGACAGAGTTGAACGGTTGCAAGAGAAACAATATGGCCTGCAAAGTCTCAGATATTTACTACCTGATCCTTTCCAGTCTCAGATCTGGTGGCTTGCTTTTTCACTTTCTCTCTCTCTCCCTCTTTCTTTGACTCTCTCTGGTGAGTGCACCTACCTTATAGCAAATTAAAGATAATAATAATAATACTAATGAATAAAATTTTAAAAAATGAATTTGGATATTCCTTAAAAATCTACAATTAGAACTACCATATAATCCAGCAATCCCACTCCTTGGTATCTACCCAAAGGACAGAAGAATACTTCATCGGAAAAGTGCTTGCACATCAATGTTTATTGCGGCACTATTCACAATTGCTAAGACATGTAATCAACCCAAATGCCCACAAACAGATGAATGGATAGAAAAACTGTAGCACATATACTCCATGGAATACTATTCAGCCATAAAAAAAATAAATAAATAAAACCCTGGCTTTTGGCAAGAAGTGGATGAGTACAGAAGATTTACTGCTGAGTGAAGCAAGCCAGGCTATGAAGGAGAGGCATTGTATGTTCCCACTTAGTATATCCTGAGTGTCCGCACTCTATGACTGAAACTGATTGACTAAAGGATATAGAAACACAGTATATAGATGTAAGTACCAGAGACAGTGTGTGTGAGAGGAGGGTTTGAGGAAAGACATTTAGAAGACAAATAGGGAGGCAAAGCATTAATGTGACAAAGAAATGTGGTATTTTCTGTTGAAGATATTTTATAGTTTTATCAACTGTACTAGGGAAGAATGTTTACCTGTTGAAATATTCATTTTGTAAGCTAAATAATGTGATTGAATGTATAAAAGAAAATGAAAGAAAAAATTAAAGAAAAAAATTTTTAAAAAGTACAGAGAGTGTCCATGTGTCTACTGACTCCACACACATTATCAATATCTTGCATCAGGGGGACAAATATGTCATAACTCCTGAACCTACATTGACACATCAGTATCAACCAAAATCCATTATTTACATTAGAGTTCACTCTTAATGTTGTACATTTATTTCCCTGCATTTTTTTCTTTTGCCAGAAGGCATGTACATTTACCAGGGAGAAAAGAAGAAAGTAAGAAAGCACACACACAGTCCCCACCCCACCCCATGAAAAATAGTTTTGCTGAAATCCCTTCCTTTCTATCCCTCTTTCTCCTTGGGACTTTGGGGACATAAATACATATGCCTGGCATGTTTCTCAAACTGCTGGGCCTGGGACTTGAACTGCACAGTTCAGCCACATATACACTCAGTGATGACTACCTCCCAAAATAAGGTGAGAAAAAGCACTCCAAGTTCCAAGATCAAAGATGGCCTCAGATCTCTGGGTTATCTTTCCTTTTCCTATCAATATCACTGTGATTTGTAGGATCTCTTTTAAAGAAAGCAGCAGACTGGTTAAAGTAACATGCATGCACTTTCAACATAAGGAGTCCATTTCTGAATGCCTACATCTATATCTATACTAGAAAACAGAAATATTTTTCTCAGTTATGTTTTTTACTCCCTTGACTGGAATTTAAAAATAATTCTGGTGGTGATTTATAGGGATAACATCACATGGAAAGTTAACTCAATATGCAGTGCAGAGGCAAACCATTATAGCTGAAGAGCAAGTCAGAAAAGCCAGGGTGCTAAGGATGTCGTCAATTTGGTCAATTTTATTATTTTGAAAAGATCTTAAAAAACAAAGTCTTTTTCCAAACAATAATGCCTACGCATAGCTCCCCTCACCCCAGTGTAAAGTATTAAAAATAATTGGAAAATGGCTGTAAATACTTGGAAAATGACTATGGAAGTCTGTCCTCTGCTCAGGGATTTATTTTTTATGTCAAGTAGTCTAGAATAATGGTTAAGAGGATGAGCTCTGGAGCCATATTCCTTGATTGAATCATGGATATGCCACTTATGAGCTCTAGCAAACACCAACGATACTGTTCTCAGGTCCTCTTAGATCCCTCTGAAAGTTCTGCATGCCCATCCTTCAGCTCCCATGTGCTTTTCTTTTAGAGACATACAATGTGACTTCCTTCAAAGAACCATCCTTGGGTCTTTCTGGAACTTCTTGTCAGACAGGTAGAAAATTTGACATGCTTAAAAATCCATGCCCCTAGGGTGGTATGACCATTACTGACTGAACCAGATTGTGAAAGCCCAGATCTAGTTCCTTGAAACTGGGCAAACTTTGTGCAATTCACATTTAAGAGATTCTCTCATGATCGGGCTGGGACTAAGACATGACTGAAATTGCACAATTGCTTGACTTCTCTCCTTGTTTCCTGCTGCTTCTTCTCCCTTACCCATCAATCCTACCAGCGCTTCCTTAATAAATCACTTGCACAAATAAATTCCTATCTTCGGGGTTTCTTCCTTAAGAAATCTGATCAAATACATTTTCTATGATCGTGAGTGAACAACTTAGCTACTCTATTAAATCTAATATTCTCATTTGTAAAACGAGGGGCTAATAAGGTTGTTATGAGAAACAATATGAGATAAAGTTTTTAAAGAACTCAGTGTTACATGGTTAGCACTCACAAAATGCTAACTCCTAATTTTGTGAAGAAACACTTTAAAGTTATTAAGCTCAAATGAGTCATGTATTTATTTTGCTCAAAATGATTAACATTCCAATTTTTGACATTTCCTATGATAAAAACGGTTTCTAGAACTATGTTACCTTTTAGATATTTCTAAAAAATATAAACACATATAATCTGTCATTCGAGGTAAAGATGACATTTTAACAAAAAGAAAAAACTCAGGCAACAGAAAGATCATTTTGAAAAAGAATATTTGAAATGTTTTAATCATAATGCTGAAAGTAGTATAAAGTATCACCATAACATGTTTATATCTGAATATTACAAACCTGGAACAGAATGTTCCATTTAACAACTTTTCAAAAGGTTTCAGTGACTTATTAATTCAACTTTAAAAACACAAAAATGCAATTCTTTCCAACCAGCACTCAAAAAAAAAATAACTGATTGACGTAATGGAAGAAGGAAATTTACTCTTGAAGAAAAAAATCATTTTATAATTTATCGTATGAATTAAGAGAAGCATCATTATTCAGTAAGCACAACCAATAATAAAATATTTTCCATTTGTAGCTTCATTTCCCCATACCATTTTTTAAAAATTTTTATTTATTCATTCATTTATTTTAATTTGACCAGAGAGAAAGATACATAGAGAAAGTGGAAAAGTGAGAAGCCAAGCCACCAGGTTCAGGCATTGAACCATGGTCAGCCATTTGGGAATGCCCAGCACCTTAACCACCATGCCACCTGCTGGTCCCCACCCCGTACCATTTTTTTAACTTAGTACTCATAGAAAGAGTTATTAGATAAACATCCAGAACTTTAAATTGTATATCAGAAAGTATTAATACATGATTTTTAAAAGATAAACTTAATTCTATGGGTATTAATACTTAAAATTATTTTAGCAATACAAAAAATTATAATATAAAAATAATGTAATGCAATATATTAACATGCTTATTTACTCTATAGTCCTTAGTTTGTATTAACATTAAAAAAAAGGCAAGGGGGACCAGCAGTAAAAAGGCAAGGGGACCAGCCGTTAGCGTAATGGCTATGTTGCTGGACTCCCACGTAGTCGACTGCGGTTCAAGTTCCGGACCTGGAGGCTTAAACTCACGCCGGGCGAGTGTGCGTGCGTGCCCAAGATCCCGAGAGGAGAATGGAGGAGAAGGGATTGCGGTGTGGCCCTCTCCCCTGGGGGGTGATTTCTCGCTTTCTGTCTCTCTCTGTCTGTCTGGCAAACACACATGCCCTATAGCAAAAACCTCTCAAAAAAAAAAAAAAAAAAAGGCAAGAAAATGAAACATAAGACTGAATACCAAATATTGGTGAAGGACAACATTTTGAGAGTATGTTTCCTTGTTCTGAAGTTTGCATTGACTAAAATGAATATAATGAAGTATGTAAATATAAAGGAGTCAATTCAAGATTATAAGCAATTTTAAATGTGTATGCACTTAGTAATGGAGCATCAAAATATATGTGGCAAAATGGATTGGACTGAAAGGAAAATAAACAAATTTTCTATTACTGTGAACTACTACTACAGTAGTTGGAGATTTCCACATCCTTTTGTCAGTAAATTACAGATGCAACAGGCAGGAAATCAGAAAGGACATAGATGACTTGAACATCGCCATCAATCAACTTGATGGAATTGATATTTATATCCTACTATAGTGAAATATATGATCTTCTCAAATTTGTCTGGGACATTCACCAAAAGAGGACTAAATTTTAGGCCATAAAAAAATTCCTTAAAAGATCTGAAACACTAGCCTAGTCTCAGGCCACAGTGGAATTACTCATCAACTAGAAATTAAAAGAAAAGTAGCTGTAATGTTCCCCTCCTATTTGAAAATGAAACAAAACACTTCTAAATAACCCATAGAACAGAGGTCTCAGGAGAAATTTTTTAAAAAAGTTAACGAAATGAAAATGACAACAAACCACCAGGTCCAGATGGTTTTCCTAATAATTTCTACCAAACATTTAAGGAAATAATGAACTCAAACACATCAAGGAACAAGAGAAGGAGACACATTTCTTAACTAACTTCATGAGATCAACATAACCTTGATTATAAAATTTTGAAAAACCTTCACCAGAAAAGAGCAAAATATCTCACATGAATATATATAAGAGAAAACTCTAACCAAAAGGCTATCAAACAAAATCCAGTGATATATAAAATCAAGACCAAGTGAATTAATTTCAGAACCCCACAGTTGGTTTACTATTTCAAAACATACCAACATATTTTTACTACATTAAAATAAAATAAGGGGAGAAAAAAAACCACTTGGAAAATTCAGCACTGATACATGATTTTCAATATAGAAAAACCATAGAGAAAAAGGTTTAAATATGATAAAGAAAATTCAAGTTTAAAGAATCTATGACAAAAATCACTCATGCATAATGGTAAAACATTTATTTCTCTGAGAATGGGAAAAATTAGAACTATTATCAATTCCATTTACCACTTTTCTGAAGTTTGTACCAGCATAAGAAAAGCAGAAATGAAATAAAAGACTGAATACCAAGGCGTGGACCAAGGACAGCTGCACTCTCAATCATATCCTACTGATGGAGATGTAAAACAGTCCAACCTCTTTGCTGAGCGACCAACAAATAGTGATATGTGCATACAATGGGACATTCTTCAGCAAACAAAAGCAATGGTTTATACCCAACAACATGGGTGAAGTTCAAAAATATGCTCAATGAAAGAAGCTTGGCAAAGGAGTATGAAATGCATGGCTCTTTTTTGTCATCTTTATTTTAATTTCCGACACATATAATCATTGTACCTCTTTATGAGGTACTATAAGATTTTCCAAAGCATATATACAGCTTGTAATAGTCACATGGAGGATATAACTATATTACCATCCCCAGCGTTTATCATTACTTTGTATTATGCACATTTGAAATTTGCTCTATTGGAATTTTTTGCAAGCATATGTTAACCTGTCACCAACATTCTGTACTTTACTGTGATAGACTGTTCTATAATCTGTTCTACTTGTTCACATGCAGCCTTGTGCCTTTAAAGCAACTTCTTCCATCGCCCCCCTCCCCCAATCCAGCTGTTGGTCTCTCTCTATGTCTAGGCTATTGAGCCCAGGTTCTATTTTTATTTCTCTTAGAGAGAGAGGAAAAAGAAAGAGAAAGGGGTGGAGAAAGAAAGACAAATATCCTCAAAAGGGTCTTATTCCATAACCTCCCTACTCACCTGCAATCCTTTCAACCAGCCAGGACACAGGTACACTTCACATATACCTACTGTGTACATATCAACCAGGAACTAAACCCCAAATTTCTAGAGAGCTTCCAGTATCACAGAGTGTTGCATTATCACTATACCATCATGACAGGCCAATGGTTCTATTTATATGAAATTTCAAAATGGGAAAAATTAAACTAATATTATAAGTAGTCAAGTGGGCAGGGGGGTGGGGTGTGAATGACCACCAAAGGACAAAAGAGAGTATGTTGGGTTAGTGAAAAAGTTCCACATCTTGACAGTTTCAGTAATGACATTTGTCAGAACTCAACAAATATTCAGATATCTTCTGTCCATTTTGTTGTATAGAAATTATTCCTTGATAAAATGTATTTTTAAAAAACTGTAATCTACCAAAGTATCAAATAAAGCATGCATCTTAGAAGAAACCTAATGAATGATACATTAGTACCAGACTAGCCCCATAGCACAGTGCTTGGGTACTCAGTACTGGGAGTCAGATCCCATATGGCTGACTGTGGTTCAAATCCCAGCCCCAAAGGTTTGGGAGATATGTAGGCATGTATGCATGCATGCCCCAAACCCCAACAGGATGGAGAGGTGGAGAAGAGGGGATTGTAGCACAACCATGTCCAATGGGGAGTGTTTTCTCTCTCTTTGTCAGGCATGTGCACATATTTTTTGACTATATATATACACATATATATATACATATATATATATGTGTATATATATAGTCAAATACACACACACACATATGTACCATTAGACTATAAAACATTATTAAGAAAAGTAAAGACCTAAATATTACAAAGATTATACCACTTTCATGAGTAAGAATTATTAACACTTCAAAAATGTTTGTTTTGCACAATAGATTACAGTTTCAATATCATCCTAATTCAAATCTCTTTAGAGATTTGTATGTTATTTATAATAGAAACTGATTCCAAAATTTATATTCAAATAAAAATGGTCAAGATTAACCAAAGCATTCTGAAGTAGTCAAAGGACTTGCACCACTGGGTAACAAGCTCATTATAAACCTACATTAATTAGCAGTGTGATAGTTGCAGAAAAAGAGACAAATAGAGGGACCAGCAGGTCATGTGGTGAAGGGCGCTAGACTCCCACATGGCCGATCACAATTCGAGTCCCAGACTGGGTGCTTGGTTTCTCACTCTCTCTCTCACTCTGTCCCTCTCTGGTCAAATTATAATAAATAAATAAAAAGAATAAATAAAATTAGATAAAATAATTTAAAAAGAGAGCGAGAGACAAATAGATCCATGGATCAAAACACACAGTTCACAAATAGAATCACACACATATGACCACTTCAGGGATGCTGAGGAAGATGTAGGTCTAATAAACAGTGTTAGAGCAATCATATATACTATATACATATATATATATGTGTGTGTGTGTATATATATATATATATATGTACATATATATATGTATATAGTATATATGTATATATACATATATATGTATATAGTATATATGATATATAATATATACATAATATATTAACATACTATATATATATGTGTGTGTGTATATATATATATATATATTATATATATATTCATACTGAGAACAAAAATCAATTCCAGGAGGAATAGGGAATATGAGACAGTGAGCTTTCCTAGAAGACAAAATGGAATAATTTCACAATCTTGTGGTACACAATAATTCCTTAAGGTGTACACAGACTCACTAGCTATAAGGGGACCATTCTATTCATTAAATGACAACCTTAAGAGAGTAAAATGAGAAACCAAAATGTGGGGAAAACATATAGTAACTTATTTAACTGACAAAGGGTTCTGATTTCACACTGCCCTTGAATGTTCCTGTTCTTGAGGACTTCATTCCTCCAGTGAGCCCTGAATGCCTACATTCACTCCCATCACCATCAATGATTATTCTTGAATTCATATTTTGAACTGATATTCCTTTAATAATCCTAGACAGACGTTATTTTCAACCCTTTTCTTTGTCTACACTCCATTTATCTCTTTAGAAGTGAATACCCTATAGTTTCTGTCTCTTTAATAGATTTCATAAGGTACTTATTTCCACAGTGTCTGCCACTTACTTGCTTCAGGATCTTATGTATTCTTGCCAGGATGATTATAGCAACCTTTAATGAATCTAACCTCGATATTGTTAATAAGACATTAATTCTTTTCTTTTTTTGAAAGATTTTTTTTTAACATAAAACACAGATAAAACACATGTCAACCCTGAAATCTGTCAGCATGCTTTGTTTTTACAACACACAGGCTAGACCTTAAGATGACGTAGCCAAGAGTCTTTAAGAGCATATGGTTGGGAGAAATAGAAAATACAGATCTCAGGGAAGCCCAGGCAAGCCTGAAAGCCATGCTGTATCCACAAACACTACAGCAGCCCTTGTCTCTTCGATCCTCAAACGTCTTCTTATTCACAATAGTCCTTTATTTGGTGTCTGGCTGCCATCATTCTGAGGCCTTCTGCAGTTTCAGCTTGGCCAACAAGCAGACAGCATCTTCAATCTGTGTCACATTATCAAAGTGAGCAGTGCTGGGGATGCCCAAGCACCTCTTACCATGAGCGTGACACCATTCAGGAAAGAACCCCTGGAAGGCCTTGAGCCCTTGGTACTTGTAGTTGCTACAAATCTCATTGTTGCAGTAGATGTTGAGAACATGAAGCTTATATAGCCAGTAGGGAATGGATTTGCCATCCCAGCCAAGGGGCAGGTTCTTGGGATGTAAATGCTCTCATGCTCTTCATCTTCACTTTGGCTCTCACTGATCTGCTCTTCCTCCTCCTCTTCTCACTCTTCCCCTGTCCTTGCTTTCTTGTGTTGTTGTGTTGTACATTTTCATGAGTGAGATGTCACTGTTTCCCAAGAATCTTTGCATATTCATAGATCTGGCTTTCTTGGAAAGCAATGTCTTTGTTCCTCTCCATGTCTTGCTTAGTGCCCTTTGACTTGAGACTTTTGACAAACAGAGAGGTGTCAAGTGACTCCAAGGACTTCCTTTGTTGAACAGTCACTGGGCTGGCTCTTCTAGGTCTTACCATATTTCAGGCCTAAAGCTGAGAGCACAGATTTCAATCTGTCCAGATCCAGAGATGGCAATTCCTCTAGGAAGAGAAAGCAGAGAGGTTGAGATGGGCTCCAGCGTGGGTTAGGTTACTGCTTGTCGCTTTCAGCCATCCAGGAAAGGTACCATTCTCCCACTTTTTCTCAAAATCAGTCTGACTCTTCCCAAAAAGTTCATTCTGATCTTGGAGGGGTTTCACTCTATCCGTGTAGTCATGAAGGTACTGAAGCAGCATCTCTATCCTTCCTTTCTGTAGGAATGTCAAATAATTGGCCAAAATGGGTAGGTATGTGATATAACCCAGCTTCTCAGATGCCTTCAGGTTAATATACTTGAGGTAACAGTCATGTAGACTGAGGTAACGTACGTATGCGAACTCCAGCTTCATCTGCGAACTCCACCTTTTGTGCCTCTTCATTAAAACTCTCTTGAGCTTTCAGGAACTCCTCAAACTCCACTGACATGGGCACACAGATCTTGTTTGGGTGCTTCTGGTAGAATTCCTTTATTTACTTGGGTGTATTATAGAATTTAGTGAACTTGTTGGGTCCTGAAATGTCACTGAGGTCTTCCTTTTGTAACCCATCCTTATCGTCATACAGATCCCTCAGGTTCCCACTGACCTCCATGTACCTATTGTGCATGGCCCGAGTGTGATGGACAGAACTGATCTGGTCCTGGAGCATAGACTTTGTGAGCATCTCCTTGGCCATGATGTCCTTGAGCCACTCCTTCTCCTCGATTTCACTGCTGCTGTTCCAGGATTGTCTCCACTTTCTCTCCACACACACTGGTACTTCAATTTAGACCACTGACATGGCTGGAAGGATGTTTATTTTTAAGCAAAATGCATCATGTTATTTCTGCACACTTCTCATTACAAAATAAATACGAAATGTGTTCATACATGATCTATGCTTGTATATTTCTGTAACTTAACCCCTCCACATTCTCTTTACTCTTCAGCATACAGAACTATTCCAAAAGGTCACTCTTAATATCACCAAGATTTTTTTTTTTTTTTTTTTTTTTTTTTTTTTTTTTTTTTGGAGAGGTTTTTCACTATAGGGCGCGTGCGCTCGCCAGACAGACAGAGAGAGACATAGAGACAGAAAGCGAGAAATCACCCCCCAGGGGGGATGGTCACGCCGCAATCCCTTCTCCTCCATTCTCCTCTTGGGATCTTGGGCACGCACGCACACGCGCCCGGCGTGAGTTGTAAGCCACCGGGTCCGAGACGCGAACCGCGGTCGACTACGTGGGAGTCCAGCGACATAGCCATTACGCTAACTGCTGGTTCCCCATATCACCAAGATTTTTCATGAACTACTTCCTGGAATGCCCCTGCCTCCCTATTTTGCTTAGATAACTCTTATTCATACATATTGGAAGACTTTCATTGTCTTTCCTTTCTGAGCACCTTCATAGCACCTTATTGCATAATTTAGACCAAAGGATTACAAGTACTGTCTCTGTTTCCATTTTATCGTTACACCATCAACAGCTATGCACATTGTCTGCAAATTGTAATTGCCCAGTTAGTGCTTATTAAATGAATGAATAAATGGGAGTAACTACACAGAGAAAAAACCCAAATGATTGGCAGTATATTTATGAGCAAAGAACTTTGAGAACACCCAATCTCTAATTAAATTGACTTAGATATAACATCAGGGATTCTGAACTAAGAAGTACTTTTAAATAGGAAAGCTTAGCTTCGCAACAACCACATCTCCTAGTAGAAAGTCATTTCTACAGAAAGTCACTGATTTTCTGCTTCTCCATTCAGCTGCATAGAAAGTGAATTAAAAGAAGACAGTTATCTCAAAGGCAGAGTAAGAATGGGCCCTAAGGTAGAATTTGCTGGAGTTCTTTAGTGCAGGGATTTTCAGCCATAGCTGCACATTAGAATGATCTAGGGAGCTTTTTAAAAACATTGATGCTTATGATCTACTCCAAATAAATTCAGTAGAATATCTGGAAGTGAGGCAAGGTGATTTCACATTGATCATTTTAAAGTTCCCCAGGTGATTCTGATGTGCAGCTCCATTATTGAGAGCCTTTAATTGTGCTAGTAAGAAGTAAAAGTCAGGGATTTGGATGCATTCAATATAAATCACCAGATGGTTCACTTTTTTATGATGTTTTGAACACATTCCATGATTTCAAGTTGTCTCTGATTAAGGAATTTCCTTCCTTCCTTCCTTCCTTCCTTCCTTCCTCCCTCCCTCCCTCCCTCCCTCCCTCCCTCCCTTCTCTCTCTCTCTCTCTCTCTCTCTCTCTCTCTCTCTCTCTTTCTTTCTTTCTTTCTTTCTTTCTTTCTTTCTTTCTTTCTTCGAGATTTTTGCTATAGGGCTTATGCACTCAACGGAAAGATAGAGAAAGATAAAGAGAAAGAAAGCGAGAAATCATCCCCCACCCCCCCAGGTGTGATGACCACAATCCCTTCTCCTCCATTCTTCTCTAGGGATTTTGAGCACACATGCACACATTCCCGGCTGAATCTCAAGCTGCAGGGTCCAGGACATGAACCGCTGTCAACAATGTGGGTGTCTAGCACCTTAACCACTGTGCCTATCATAAATTTTTGAAGAGCTGGTCTGGAGTTGGTAAATTTTTTCAGATTTTATTTATCTGAGAATGTTTTTATCTTCTTTTCCCATATGAAGGATAATCTTGCCGGGTATAGTATTCTTGGTTGAAATTGATTTCATATGGCACTTTGAATTTATTTCCCCATTCTTTCCTTGCTTGCATTGTATCCAATGACAGGTCCAGTGTTAGCCTGATGGGATAACTTTGTAAGTGACTTGATGTTTCTCCCTTGCCAATCTTAGTATTTTGTCTTTGTCTGTGGTTTTGGCCAATCTAGCTATGATGTACCATGGAGAAGATCTTCTTGGATTAATTCCATTTTTTTTTTATATTCCTTGGATCTGAATGTTTGAATGCCTCTCTAGACTTGAAAAGTTTTCTTTTAGGATTTTATGGAATAGATTATCAATGCCCTCATTAGTTTCTTCAGCTTATGGGATACCATTATTTGGATGTTTGGGCATTTCCTGGTATCTAGTATTTCTCATATGTTATCCTCAGTTTTCTTGGTTGTTTTCTCAGTATTTTTGGTATATTTTTCTAGGTCAGAGTCTTTGTATTTTATTTCTGAGATTTGATCTTCTGCATGGTCTAATCTGCTTTTAATACTTTCAAGAGAGATTTTAATTTCCTGTATTACAGCCTTTATATATAACAGTTCTGTTTGATTCTTTTTTATGGTGTCCAATCCTTTCATATCATGGAAGGACTTCCTTGTCTCTTGGAGCTCAATGTCTCTTTTCTCTTGCATCTCATAGAGTTTTATTACTATAAATATTCTAAACTATTTTTCTGACATTTCAGTAATATCCCCTAATTTTTCCCTGTACGGAAACGAGTTATAGTGTTCCCTTTCAGGAGATGTATTACTGATTCTCTCATCCTTGAGGCTCTTCTCTGATTTTCAGTCATTTGGTAATGTATTCACGTTTGGCTAATTTGTTGGAGAAGAGTTCTGTAACTGTGAGCTCATGTGTTTCCCTTACTATGAAATAATTTGGTGCTATTTTCTCCCTTCTACTGTGTTTTCCAGTGTGGGATTCACAGGAGGAGTTTTGAAATCAGATTTTTAAAGGGGAGTTTCACTCTTTTTACAACCAGTACAGTGAGGGGCAAAGAATACTCTAAAACTCAAAATGTTCAGATGTTTAGCTACTACACACCTAGACTTCTATAGGCAGTGGGTAAGGAATGAGTAGTAATATAGGAAAGTAAGGTAAAAGAGAAAGAAAGTAGGAAACAGAAATAGGAATAAAAAGCAAAGGAAAAAGAAGGAAAGAACTAGAACAAAAAGAGGAGGAAAAAACAGAAACTACATTGCAGAAAATAAAATTGGGTTAAAAAGGGGGCAGCAGAGGCAGAGATGGAGATGCCTGGATGGATTCTGCCCTAGGTGAGGGATGAAAAGACAAATTAACAAGAGAAAGGCACAAATGGGGGAAGAAAACTGTTTTTTAAAAAGAGAGAGAGAGAAAAAGAAAGAATAGAAAAGAACAAAAGGGAGAGAGAGACTGCTTACCTGACTAGCACTGGAATCTGGAAGTAGGGAGGCCCTGGCTGGGGGGACTTCACAAGCCATGGAGCTGAACCCAGAAGGGGCAGCAGAGGCAGAGATGGGCTGCTTGGATGGATTCTGTCCTGACTAGCAGTGGGGTTTGGAAGGGAGGGACCCTGGCTTGGGGGAGCTTAACAGCTGTGAAGCTGAACCCAGAAGCAGCAGCAGAGGCAGAGATGGAGATACCTGGATAGATTTTGTCCTGACTAGCAGTGGGGTTGGAAGGTAAGAGTGGGGGCTGCCCGAAGGAGCTTCACAGCTGTGAAGCTGAATCCAGGAGGAGCAGCAGAGGAAGAAATGGAAATGTCTCTTCTTGTTGCTTTTCTAGTTTCTTAAAATGCAAGGCTATTTGTTTGTCAGCTTTCTATTTTTATTTTGTACGCACTAAGGGCTACGAACTTTCCTCTTTGACTACTTTCCCTGCGTCCCCTAGGTTTTGGAGAGAGATGTGCTCTTTATCATTTGTGTCCTGTTCAGTTTCCATGTTCTTGTATATTTCAAGGCTCTTCCTGTGGTTGATTTCAAGTTGAATTCTATTGTGGTCAGAGAAGATGCTGGATACAGTTTTGATGCCTTTAATTTTTACAGGCTTTTGTTGTGCCCTGTTATGTGGTCAATATTTGAACATGTTTTATGTGCAGAGGAGAAAAAAAGTCCATTTTGTAGTTGCTGGGTAAAATGGTATACGTTTGTCAATCCATTTGGTTTACGGTATCAGTTAGGTTCTGTGTTTTTTGTTTACTTTTTTTTTTTTTCCTAGAGGACCTGTCTCTGGTGAAAGCAAAATGTTAAACTCCAACAATTAATGTGTTGCAGTCTGTATCGCCTTTTAGATTTAGCAGTATTTCTTTTGCATATTTAAGTGTCCTGGCATTGAGTGCATAAATATCTATCATTGTTATATTCTCTTGGTCAATTAATGCTTTTAGAACTATGTATTACCTTTCTTTGACTCTTTTTATTATTTTTATCTTAAGTCTATTTTTCTGATATCAATATTGCAACTCCTGTCTTTTTAAAATTTCTGTTTGCATAGAATGACTTTTTTTCAGCTCTTCATTTTTTATTTATGTATATTTTTGTCAATGAGAGATGTTTCTTGTAAGAAGCACATGGAAGGTTCTTTTTTTTAGACATTGAGTCAATCTGTGTTTTTTAGTTGGGGAATTTAATTCATTAGCATTAACTGTTTTTCGATATATGCAGATTTGTCCCTATCATTTAGTTACTCTTTTTGTTATTGTTGTTTTTCTTTTTGTTTTATATTCTCTTGCTTCTATTTATCTCTCTTTAGCTTTCCAACTGTAGTATTCCCTTAAATATTTCCTGAAGAGTTGGCCTACTTTTTGTGATTTCCTCATCTTTTTATTCTTTTAAAGTGGGAATAATTTTATTTCTTCTTGCTATCTGAAGAATAATCTTGTCAAGTGTAGTATTGTTCACTGAAATTGATTTTCTTTCAGTTTTAGGTATGGCTTCCCATTCTTCCCTTGCCTGCTTTGTTTTAACTGAGAGATCTGACGTTAGTCTAATGGTGTAAACTTTCTGAGACACTCGGCATTTTTCTCTTGCCATTTTTAGAATCTTGTCTTTGTCTTTAATTTTAACCAATCTGGCTATTAAGTGCTGAGGAGAGGATCTTCTTATGTTAAATCTATTTGGCATTCTTTGTATTTCCTAGAATTGAATTTTCGTATCCTTTTCTAAATTCGGAAAGGTTTTAGCTAATATATTGTTAAAGATATTTTCTAAGCCTTTACCTGTTTCTTTGCCTTCTGGAATATCCATTATGTGAATATTCAGCTGTTAAATGGTGTCTAGGATTTTCAATATGTTGTCCCGATTTTCAAAGTTTTTTTTTTTTTTAACCTTCTTTTGGGTTGCTTGAACTAAGTCAAAAGTTTTGTCTTCAAGGTCAGAGATTCTTTCTTCTGCACAGTCTAATCTGCTATTAATACTTTTGAAAGCGATTTTTATTTCCTCCATCATATTATTTATCTCCAGAAGTTGTGTTTGGTTCTTTTTCAAGGTATCTATCTCTTTAAAATATACTCCTTCAAGTCATCAAAAAATTTTTCTCATCTGGAACTGATTGTTCATTTTATCTTCCATCTCACTGAGTTCAGTGGCAATATTTTGAATTATTTTTCTGACATTTCTGTGATTTCTTGTGTTTTATCCATTGTTGATGAGGAGTTATTGTGTTCCTTTGGAGTGAGAGGATATTTCCTGTTTTTCTCATATTTCTTAAGATTCTGCTGTGACTTTTAGTCATCTAGTGATATACTTTTTTAGAGTAGGTTTCTGTAGCTGTGTACTTGTGTGCTTCCCTGGTAAGAATTAGCTCTGTGCTTGTTTCCTTCTTAAGCTGTGGGTGGCAGTGATATCCACAGTGGGACTTGGGGGTTCAGCTATACAGAGAGGAATTTCTCTCCTTTTTCTGCTGCGGTGAGTGTGGGGAGAGAATTCCTCAGTATATTTAACTCTTTGGCTCCTGTACACTCAAACCTTTTTCAGTCCCAATGTGGCTGGGGGCTGAATCGAGGAGTTAGACTCTAAGGAGGTAGGTGAAGCATGCACCATATGTCTCCTCTTATTTTCTAACTCAGGAACTGAGGTAAGCTAGCCACTCCTTCCACACTCTAGGCTGGGTAGGGGTCTTTGGTAATTAGCCTCAATGTTTATTATCATTTATTTACTTCTTTTATAGTCTTATGGGTTCCTATAATCTAGCTTATTATTTTCTTTTTATAATTTAAAACTTTATAACTTCATCATTTGTTTTAGGTGTCTGTTAGTCTCTCCAATATTAGCTTTCTTTCTACCTTATCATGTGTTTTATTTTATTCTAAATCATTTAAAATGCCAATTCTTACGTATTTCTTATAAGGAACTTCCAAAAAATTATGCAAAATGAGTGTTATTAAAAGATGATACATGAATTCCAAAAATTTTAAAGCATAATAAATTTGTTTTTTTAATTCTATTTTCCATAAACTTTTTTGACTACTACTCATTCTTATAAAACTTTACTGAATTAAGGTCTTAATTTTCTGAATCCTTTATCAAAAAAATTTAAATGTTATCCTACAACTTTAATTTTTTACCATATTATTGTTTTTTAAATTAAATTTTCTATTTTAATGATTAGTTTATGCTTTGTCTTTATAATAACAAGAAATAAGTATACTCATGGAAAAATACAGTGATTACATAATCCCAGTCCAAAACCAGAAAAGAATCAGTGTGATTGTCCCTTTATCTTCCATTTGTAGATTTCCTACCAGGTTCAATAAAATATCACTGGTTCTACAATATATCTTTTCTTCATTGATTCAGAAAAGTCATAATAATCTAGTTATAATTCTACCTGTTTTCTAAGTCTACAAAATACTGGAATACTACTTTCCTTGACATTTTATATCAACCAATCTTTCTTTTTTTTTTTTTTTTTGGAGAGGTTTTCGCTATAGGGCGCGTGTGCTCGCCAGACAGACAGAGACATAGAGACAGAAAGCTAGAAATCACCCCCCAGGGGGATGGTCACACCGCAATCCCTTCTCCTCCATTCTCCTCTCAGGATCTTGGGCACGCACGCACACGCACCCGGCATGAGTTTTAAGTCACCGGGTTCGGGACGCGAACCGTGGTCGACTACGTGGGAGTCCAGCGACATAGCCATTACGCTAACTGCTGGTTCCCTCAACCAATCTTTCTATAAGGTGCTACATTTTGGAATCTGTGGTCTCAACATCTAAAACTATTAAATGTTGGAGAAGGCACACTATCTAACAAGAGGGAGAAAGAGATAATAATTTAATTACAGACCACCAAGTATCCCTAGGCAAAGTCTCTGCCTTGGTTTTCACTAAAATTTTAACTGACAAGTTTGCCTAACAGAAGAAAACTATTAGGTTCCTAGACCCTCCTCTAAATTGCCTTCCTTTACCACAAGTCTTATTTAGTTCTTTTTTTTAAATGTGATTATAGGAGATTTCTCATATATATCCTCTACTATTTATATGCCTAGAATGTTGGTCAAGTATGCAGTTGTTGCCAAAAGGTGTTGTTTTAAGTAGATCCAGCTGACTTCTAAAGAGTGGACTCTCATTATTCATATTCTCTTCAGTGAATATTCCAGACCTAATTACATGGCTGGCCTTCAGGGAGAAGAATCTGACAATTCTCACCTTTGGTCTTGGGTCTTTGCCACCCTTGGAAAACATCTCAAGACTTAGGGAGGTGGCTGAGATGGGCTTCTCCTATATGAAGAGAAAAGAATGTCACCTTGTAAACATAAAAGTCTTTAAAGGTAGACTCAATAATTTTTTGAGGATTTGAGTCATTATGTCATGTATTATGGAGTCCCTGTGATTAATTATATATAATGTTAGTTAAATAATTCTATTACATTTGAGAACAAACATCCCAGTAACCAAAAATAGTTTTAAGCTGCTTAAGTCTTTTACTTATATTTCATGTAAACCACAAAGGAAAGTAAAACATATGATTAATGCAACACAGCAACACCCTTATTTTCTCTTCCTTTCCATACCTTTCACACCCTATGGCTGCTGGACCAACTCTCTCTCAAGGTTTCTCTAAACCTTCTTGCTACCTGTTCTTGATTCAGTATCACCCCTTTACCCGCCTCTTTCTGCTTCCCCAACTCCTCATCCTTATTTGTGTATTATGTGGCAAGGCATAGCTTCCCTTCTAAGTGGCGGATGTTGTTGGCCTGGCAATTATGATTCTCATCTGGCAAGGTGACGAGGAAACCGGAGAGGGAGGCTCAGAACACTTGAAAGTGAGTCATTTTCACCTTGTCATAGTTGCTTTTATATTCTTAGAATTTTGCTAGTTTGTTCTGTTCATAAGCACCTGTCAGTCTATCCCTTCTCCCTCACCCCTGTGACATTTTCTTAACTATCAGTATGAGAGTTGAGGTTTCCCACCTTGCCCAGTCGCTTCCTGACTGAAATCCTCACATACCTGTTTCATGTCTAATGCAATGTTTTTGTCCCTTCTATTGCTAATAACAATATCCTGAACTGGGTGATTTCTTAAAATGGTTAATTCATCTCACTATTCGGAGAATGAATATCTGACGAGGGTCTTCCTGTTGGTGGGGTCCTGAGTGTCTTATTATGGGAACAAGAGCTCACATCTTGGTGCCCATCTGTGTGCTTCTCAGTTTCCCTCAGTTTCATTCCTTCCCCTTATAAACCCACCAAGAGTTAAATATGGAGGCCTTGTCTAATGCCCTCAATCCTAATGTCTTCCCCAAGCCTTATCTTTTAATACTATGAACTGATGAAGTTTTCATCTTAATCCCATCGTGAAAAAATCTCAACACACAGATTGGGAGGCAGGACATACGAAGTATAGCAGACAGTCTGAGAATTCTCTTCATCTGGCTGATGAGCCAGAGTTCTGTCCTGTTCAGGTACCTTGATCTAGGGGCTCTTCCATTTTGGGAAGGTTGTGGGTGTGCTCTATCTTTGTTAAATGCAGCAAGCTGATGCTTTGCTACAGGGGAATGCATACTGTATTAATGACAACTTATTTAAAAATGAGAAGGCCATGTCTGTAATATTTTTGTTCTAGTAGAGTTTCTGGAGAATCCTTTCCAAAAATTAACAATGCAGTTATTTAGACTAAAAATGTGGGACAATTTCCTCACACTATAGCTGCAGAATCATTGAAAAGGAAATTTCAAGTAAAGTATTTTGTTAGATTATCCCAATCATTAGGGCAATGTAATATGTAGTATTGTTATTTCTCTTTTCAGATAAGAGTACTGTGGTCTAGCAAGACTGAACAACTTGCCTAAGGTTACACATAGCAGGCAATAGAGAAATTAAAATCTCAGCAGCCTGAGCCATAACTAATGTTCTTACTCACCACCTACACTGAATGGGGAGCAACCGCTGATTCCTGATAGTCCCGGAGGTTGACTCAAGATTCTACCCTGGAATCCATTCTTTCCCAACCTGATTTCTTTTCTAAATTGGATGCTATTTTCCTCTACACTCCATATGCACCTTCTGTATTCTTAGGGATCTGTTAACCTTTCCATGACCTTTTATTTCCCAGATTGAGCTTAAGTTCAATGTTTTCAAGACAAACAATGAGAGGGACCAGCAGATGGTGTAATGGTTACATTGTTGGACTCCCACGTAGTTGATCACAGTTCAAATCCCATAAAACTCATGCCAAGTGCATATGTGTGCATATCCAAAGTTCCAAGAGGAGAATGGAGAAGGAATTACAACATGGCCATTCTTCCTAGGGGTGATTTCTTGCTTTCTGTCTGTCTGTCTCTCTCTGTCTCTCTGGCAAGCACACATGCCCAATAGCAAAGATCTCTCTTAAAAAACAAAACAAAACAAAACAAAACAAAAACAAGAAATTAGTCAGAAGTTTTAGGGAATTAAGAGACTTAGAGGCTAGTTGTTTGATTTCTCTTTATCCTATATTAAAAGTGGCACTATATGACATTTGGTTATTACCACATAGACATTAGCACTCCACTTGCATGTGAGAATTTTTTTTTTTTTTTTTATCTGAGAAGATGTGGGATACGACCTCACTCCTCAATTTTTGGAAAAGAAAAACAATGACTTGGTCTTTAGCTAGGTATTGTTTTTCAAAGGAGAGGCAAATTATTTAATAGCATTCCTTTTTCCCATCCCCAAAAGAAGTGATTGGCAATGTTGAAGTCCAATCACAACTCCATTAGCTCTTTTGGCAGAGCCCTCTCTTGTTACTTAGTACCAACATTTGGAAAATAAGTTGATATAATTTTTGAACAAAAATTATTCACAGGCACTTCAAAGTACTGAAGATTTCATTAATTTAAATAAGAACTCAGTTCCTTGTATGACTAAATTGAGAACAATATCTAACTGTAACAATTTTTAAATTTCCATCTTTTTATTTAGAAGAAAATCTCCAAAAATCATTGAATATATGGCAGTGACAAGAAGACTTCATGTCTGTGGCTACAGACTTGATCAGTCTCCCTGGAAAAGTACCATGTGGTGAAAATATCTGTAGAATCCCAAAGCCTAAAATCTGGCAGATGTGCTGAAGACTGACTTGAAGTAAGCACATAAATATCTGATTTTTCAGGAAACATTCCTCTGGAGAAAAGTTACCAGAATGTGGTCCAATGAACACCTACCTTCCTGTTTCAAACACAGACTCTTGGACCCTGCCTTACATCTCCTGAATCAGAATCTCTGGGGATGAAGTTTGAGAAAAGATACATTTTCTGCAAACTACTAAGGTGATATTTTTGCAAATTAAATTTTGATAAATCATTTTTTAGGGAGATGCTTCACAGGATGTCACTGAGGTACTAAAGAAAACATGGTGTTGCTGAATGGAAGAATGCCCAGGGGAAAAGCTGGAAGGAATTGTGCTTATTCCCCTACGCTTCTGACTAAAGTCATTGCTCATGGTTAGAACGGCTATTTTGGCTCAGATAGAAAGTGATTGTTTTCTCCCGGCTTTAATCCTTCCTTTAATAGTTGTAAACTATTAATATTGATAGTGAGAAAGAACTGAGAAAAATTAGATCTTCAAATCAATTTTGTAACTGCACTATTTGGTAAATTTCCTATTTGAAGAGATATTTAAACCTACTGTAGAAAGATAAATGTTTCCTCTCATTCATCTTACCCATGAATTGTTGCAAAATAAAATCACATTTATGGGGTCAGTCCATGACCTGGTGGTTAAGGGTACTAAATCCCGCATGATCAACTGCATAGGTTGAGCCCTGGACCCAATGGCTTGAGAAACACACCGAAAAAAAATCCTGAAAAAAGGGAGAAATGGAGGAGAAGGGATTGTAGCATGACTGCTCCCCTTGGGAGTTGCTTTCTCCTATTTGTCTCTGGTGCATGGATGAATCCTCTGGCAAATTAAATAAATAATCCCTTTTTATGTATTATGTGTTTGGACAAACATTGGAGTTTCCTAGTTGATAAAATTACAAAATAGCTAACGTAAAGCCTAGGTGAAATGAAAATCCAAATAAATTTTCAAAGATATCCACTTGGGAAACTCCTAAGTTTAAATCCTATTGTAAAGTCACTATTGTATATTCAAAGTCAGGTAAGAAAAATACTGTGGAGAACCTGTGTTGACCATCAGAACTCGTAATGAGACAAATTCTGGAATATGTTGACCCACATATGATTCCAGAGAATGGTGCTTATGGTTACTTTGCAAAACACATATTAAGAATATTACAATGGTGTAGAGGTTCCAAAAATTTCTCAGTTCACCACGTCCTTAGAATCTCAGTAATTCTCTTTTTGTCTGTGGGTGAAAATTAATGCTTAACACTTCCATTTATAAAGCTCAGTCAGTTTGATAGTAGTTGTTTAACACCATTTGACAGATGTTATTGTGTGTCCCTTGAAAAAGTAAAAAATCCTGCAGTATCCCTGTATATTCACTTGGGCAGGTGCTGTGAGCACTGTTATTTGGTTCTCTGATTTGGAAACCACAACAATAGTGCTCATAGCATTTGTTACTCTCTTCTTTGTCTGCAAAACAGGTGAGTATGATCAAATCTGTGTGTGCTTACTGTAGACACGAGGTTGGTAATATTTTATAGAAACTGCTTCTTAAATCTGGAAGAGAACCAAGGCTCCTGACAACATAGAACAGCATAGCATGTAATTCAGCACTTCTGGTCCTTCTGTTCTACTGACGATACACATACACGTTCATATCTGGCACGTAGAGGGAAATCTTTCGATGTAAGCCTGAGACCTTCCCATGTGGTTTCAGCATTGTGGGGCTGCAATACTGGCTGGCCTGACTTGATATCCATTTTCTAGTACTACACTTTCATTCCCTTCTGCTCCACCTCAGGAAATACAACATATTCAAAGCTGTCTTGCTATTTTCCCTCTGTTCCTAATCCTGATGAATGACATCACCATCCACCTTCAAAACCAGAAACCATGTGATCATTTGTGCCTTCCTTTGCTCAGCATTTTCTACCCTGGTGGCCAAGTCTTGTTGATTTGCCTTTAATTTAATTTAATTTTATATACTAAATCACTGTATATCATTACAGCATGCAAAATAAATTTTCCCAACATTAATATATGGCATACTAGTCCTTTTAAAATGCTTTTATCCATAGCTGCCTTCTATGCTTAGTGCTACTTCCTTAGTTACACATACTAGTCAAGTCTGAATTCTTTAACATTGCCATGCTATCTCTTAGACTTCATTTCTTTTCATTTGCTTACCTGGTTTTCACTGCAAGGGCGCCTTCTTCCACATGCTTCTCCATTTCCCATTTATTTTTCTTTCTGTAAAATATTCAAAGTAAAAATAAATAAGTATAAATCTGTAAGTCACTCCATAGTTTTGGGGGAATAATATTGGTTATGGATAATAAAAGTAAATGCTCTAATTTATTACTCCTGCTTCCCAGGAACTATGACAGGAGATAGGGATGGTGGATAGTAACTATAAAACCTTCCAGAAAAAATAATGTTTCCAATTTATAAATTAGCCTATAGGACTTCTTGTCCTGGGAGTTAAGGCACATGAGAGCAGCCTCAAGCTCACCCGTTAGCTCTGGACCACAGAAACCTTGCTAAGAGTCTGTAATTAGATTGCATTTCTGCCTTGTCTCTAAAGTCAATCAAGAAGGTAAAACTATTATTTTCCAGTTTTTTTAATTTCATTTTTATTTGCCAGAAGGCATGTGGACTCACCAGAGAAAGAGAGAGAGAGAGAGACAGACAAAGAAAAAGGGATAAGGAGAAAGTACATCTCAATGGATGTGGTTAGGCTGCAATCCCTTCTTCATCCTGTTGGGATCTTGAGCACACATGCATGCACCACACACCCAGTATGTTTTTCAAGCCACCTGGGCTGGGACTTGAACTGCATAGTTAGACATGCATTTAGGATCTGGCTCCCTTAACCTTCAGACCTGGGGTAGGCCCACAAATGATTACTTTTCATTTCAATAAGCACTTATTTAGCACTTCTACTTTGCTAGGAACTCCCTACTAAGTTCTGGTAACACCAGTCAGCTATGAGAACAAAAACGTGTGCCAGTAAAACCACATGTTAGCTCGGTAGTTAGCAGGGACAGTGAGTACAAAGTAGAAATTCTTTGAGAAAAGCTAAAGTGAATTCAAGAAAGCTCTCAAAAGCATTTCATCACCCATAATAAAACCTGTTAAACATTTCCTGTAGAAACCTCGACTTGTTTCTACCTTTTGAAATGAACAGTTGGTAAAAGAATACCCATTTATAGGTCTATTTTTGTAAGTAAAACTTAACCACAAGTTAGCAAGAGTTCTAGCTCCTTGACTTAGTTCTACACCCTTGGGAGGATTTTTTTTTTCTTTAAACCTCAAATGTTTTACATATCCAAGACACCTGAACACCTACAAGGAAATTGTTTGAAATATAGTTTACAAACTGAAACTGAAAAAATCCTAATAGAGGGCATAGATCTCTGCTCTAGCATCCTATATATATATGTGTATATATATATATATATATATATATATATATATATATATATATTACCACTTACATTGGTTGAAACATTGATCGTTTTAACAATATTTAAGAGCATTGTCTCACCAGGATTAGACTTAGAAAATCTATGTGATTCAACAAGCAGGAGGAAGACCTTCATATTCTTTAGTTTCTGTCTTCTATAATGCCTGATATATAATTTGTGATCCACTTCCATGTGTTGAGTGCTATTTTGTCAATGCTCTCCATTACCAGTCACGAGTGTGAGTTTGTAGATCTTCCATTCAAGGCAAGATGCTGGAGAGAATTAAGTCATAGGTTCCTGGCCTGAGATAGATGAAAGAAATGTGCTAGGATTACACTGGAAGACTTAGGAATAGATCATCATTAGGGGATAGTTGGGAGGACACCAAAGGTTAACATCTCCAGCCACATGAGTGAGACTTGTTTCTGAAGTACCATTTTCATCTATATTAAAATTCTGACTTATCCCTAATAAGATTTCTTTCAGATTTTGACCCAGTGAGCTTACATTCTCATAAATAACTGAAGTAGAAGGGAAAAAAATATTGATCCTAGCTTCATATCATGAAGTAGGAAAAAAATCAGTAAGACTATCCAGTACAAGACCTCTAAAATATTCATTGTTAACAGACTAAAGGGAAGAAGCTGGGATAACCATAGCAACACTGAAATGTGTTAGCCATAAATTCTGCAAAAGAGACAAACCAGCAGCAACTGAATACAGTGGTGAGAATAAGGCTATTATTCTAAGTGATACTCTTGGCATGAGATTCTGGTGTTGTTCGTTTTCTGTGAATACAGTGATCAATTTACAGAGTAACTAGGCATGCTATTTTTTATAGGATTTTGTTTTTCAAAAAGTGAAAACTTTGTAATCTATGCAGTTTAAGGAAGAGACATGTAAATTGGCCACTCAAAGTTTATTTTCTCAGCTAAATGAAAAGCCTAACGTCAGGAATTAAAAACTCATCTTGATACGTATATCATCTCTGTGTTCTGATTTTCCTTCCGTATCCATCAGTGCAGAGACACAAACCTTATGAAAACGATAGCGTGAAGGAGAAATTATAGACATGAAGTACACTTCATGTGAATCAACCTCACGTCTTTAGTGGTAAAGAACATCCTGTTCACATTGCCATGCCTTTCGAAATCTTTTATTATCTTTAATTGGCTGACATCCTTCCTCTTCCATGAGGTCTCTTCTCTCTAAACACCTGTGCTATGCCCAGTCTATTCTATCAGAGCCGGCATTTATTACACCGCACCTTGGGGTAGGGAGGCTGGCAAAGCAATGCAACGAGGGTACCAATATCATGGAAGTAAAAGACTTCGAAGACTGTTTCAAACTGCTTCCAGTCTCACCTCTATTCCACTCTGGCTGCATTCCTTTCCCATTTATATCCTATAAAAGTATCTTTTAGGTTGTTTACATAATCTTACACCCTATATTCTTGGTGAAATTCTGAATCTGTTTGAAATTAGAAAATGTCATGGTCTTATGGCTGAGAAGCATATAACCAGAGATGGAACATCTGAACTTCTTTTGTTGTTGTCAGAGCTGCCTACCAAAGGTGTTTGTCTTGTGTGTTATGCTGACACTGGGATTGGCACCCAGGTGTTAGTGACCCCTCCCTTACATAGATGTGGGCTTCTCAATTCTGATTGGCCAGAATAACAAGTTTCCACCTGTCAGGGGAGCGTGGTGGTTCCCAGACAACAGAGTAAACAACAACACTTGATCTGCTTCTCCTAGCAATAGCCTCTATTCCTTGTTCTGGGGTGGGTCATGACAAACGAGCAAGGGAAGCTACTGAAGTAGAAGTGGAATACAAAGAAAAGTTTTGGGGAAAAAAACTCTTTTTTTTTTTTTTAATTTTAGTAGAAGATTACCACAACTGTGCAACAGTGCAGAGGTGGAAATGAAGTCTGACTGCACTTAACAACACTGTTCACATATTCCTATTGTGTTTCATTTTGTTTTGTTTTTCAGTTTTATTTAAAGGCCTTGTGTGTTAACTGGAGAGAGAGAGAGAGAGAGAGGGAGAGAGAGAGAGAGAGAGAGAGAGAGAAAAAGAAGAAAGAAATCATCCCCCCAAGGGAAATAATCATGCTGCAATCTCTTCTCTTCCCTCCTCTCTGGGTTTCACACATGTATACACACATGCCTGGCATGACTTTCAAGCCTCTGGATATGGGACTTGAACCATGAAGTTGGCCATGTAGGATCCAGCCTGTTTACCTTCACACCACCTCCTGGCTACCTGTTGTGTTTTTATGTGTAATACACTTTGCTATCTTTTTTTTCTTTTTTTTTTTTTGAGAAGTTTTTTTTGTTTTTGTTTTTGTTTTTGTTTTTTTGTTTTGCTTTGTTTTGTTTTTGTTTTTGTTTGCTATAGGGCGCATGCGCTCGCCAGACAGACAGACAGAGACAGAGAGACAGAAAGCGAGAAATCACACCCCAGGGAGATGGCCATGCCGCAATCCCTTCTCCTCCATTCTCCTCTCAGGATCTTGGGCATGCACGCATACGCACCCAGCGTGAGTTTAAGCCACCAGGTCCAAGACTCGAACCACAGTTGACTACATGGGAGTCCAGCGACATAGCCATTATGCTAACTGCTGGTCCCCACTTTGCTATCTTGATCATAAGCTTCAAAGATAAGGATGCTATCTATATTATTTCAACGGGGTCTTACTCTTTCGCAAGACGCAGGATACGTGATAGGCACCCGAGATGATTAACGGCAATCAAGGGTGAGATGATAAGTTCATAACAACAACAAAAATTAAATCTGACCTCCAAATCCTCATTTCAAGGTTTTCATATACAGTGGTTAAAGTTTTGAAAGTGTTTACATTTTTATGTGGCTTATAGGAGGCTATTGTCAGTTATAAAATTGTCCCCATTGTCTTCCCAAATACCCTGGCTTTATCATAGAGAATAGAAACCTCCCTACATGGGGACCAGCAGATGGCATAATGGTTATGTCACTAGACTTTCAAATGGCTGACTGTGGTTTGAGTCCAGGACCCAGAGGCTTTAAACTCCTGCTGGGTGTGCATGTGTGTCACCCAAGATCCCAGGAAGAGAATGGAGGCAGTGTAGCCATCCCTTCTGAGGGTTCATTTCTTGCTTGCTGTCTCTCTAGCAAAAGCAAAAAATCTACCAAAAAAAAAAAAAAAAAAAAAAAAAAAAAGAAAAGAAAAAAGAAAACTCTCCACATGAAGATGAATCATTAAAATAAAATGATGACCTGGAAAGGTAAAGATGAACTGAAGACCTTTTTCAAAACTCATGGAACTATGAAAATTAAATGCATAGGATAACCTTTTCACCAATTCTCTGAGGAGTAGACAGTATTGGAATTAATACTGTATCAGTGTGAATACTTGAACATTTTTGAAAATATTTATAAAAAGAAATTTCAGAAAAGATATAGAGCAACATTACTTCACAGAGTGGATAATACATTTCAGAAAAGGATTTGACATTTTTTAAATGCTTCATATAATTTCTCACTTAATTATACAACAGTAGAAATTATTTCTTCCATTTCGAAATGAGACAATAGAAATTCAAAGAGGTTAAAGGCTTGTTTAAACTAGTAGTGAAGGGGAACAATTTTAAATGCTGATTTAGTGCTCCCAAGTCTAATTTGTTTTGTGACACGTATGGCTGCCAAAAAATAAAAAAAATAAAATAAAAAGAACATTGTATCACAAGATGATTTATCCTAGTAGAATAATTATGTGCAAAGAGGGTTTTGGATACTTTTCCAAAAACATTATGCCCAAATGAGTTCTTAAGGAAATTTACAAGTGTTTTTATAGTTGGTGTCACAGAGGAAACCAAAACTTCTCATAAAGTAGGCTTAGGTACTACTGAGAAAAAATGAGCCACGTTGACACCATAGGCTCATCACAGAATGACATTTCTAATTAAAAAAAAATAGATGGCAAAGTGGTTAGGGCACTGGATGTTGTATGATTAACTTTGTGGTTCAAGTCCTGGACCCAGCAGCTAGAAAAACACTCTGGATGCATGTGCATGCATGCCCACATCCTGAGAGAGGAATGCAGCAGAAGAGACGGAGGCATGGCCATCCCTCCTGGAGAGTGATTTCTTACTTACCCTCCCTCTCTGTGTCTTTCTGGCAAGCGCACACACTATTACAAAGAAGAAAGAAGGGCAATAAAAAATTATTTTAACAGTGTCAATGAAGTTGAAAATCACTTCCATGTCATCTTGGACCTTTTCCAGACATAAGATCAATGATCAGAAAGTGAGTAAGGGGATAACAGAGTGAGGAAGATTTGGAAAGGATACACAATTCAAGAACACTTCTGCTAGATACCATTCTGTCTTTGCTCTTAAAAGCAACATGGGTTGGGGGATCCCTTTTGTAATATGTTTACTAGGCTGCTGGTTTCAAATCTATCTGCTATCATTTTTGTTCTATGTTCTAGAACTTCCTAAGATTGGATACAAACTCCTTGCAGCCATCCCTGTCTGTGCAGGTAGGATTCTAACAGAAATAACCCTAAGTTTACTCAGTTTTGAGTGTGGAGGAGCCCCAAAGTCTCCTGAATCAGCCCTAGGATGGAACGCACTTACTACAGGGACCTCAAAGAAGTAAGTATCCTAGTCCTGTGCTCCTCAGGGTCAAAAAAGAAATGCTATAACTCATTTAGCACTATTTTCTGTTTTTGTAATGTGTATTCATTAGAACATATTGAAAATACTAAAAATGAAAATAATAAAATTGGAACCAACAGATGGCATAATGGTTACATCACTGGACTTTTACATGGCCAACCGGGTTCAAGTCTCGAACCAGGAAGCTTGAAACTTATGCTGGGTGCATGTACATGCATGCCCAGAATCCCAAAAGGAGAATGGAGGAGAAGGGATTGCAGTGTGGCCATCCCCCATGAGGGGGTGTGATTCTCTCTTCCTGTCTTCCTATCTTTATCTGTCTCCAGTGAGCACAGGTGCCCTATAGCAAAAATCTCTCTAAACAAACAAACAAACAAAAAGCAACAACAAAATAAAGAAAGAAAAGTAAAAGAAAAAACAAAAGAAGAATAAAATTAAAACCATGCATAATCCCACCACCTAAAGGTAAGCACTGAAAATTTGATTGAAGTTTATCTAGTCTTTTTATTAGATCAATATATGTTTTCTACAAAATTTTAATTCATTTCACTATCATTCAGTGTTGCTCTACAATTTGAATTTTAGGGGCTATTTAATGTTCCATTAGGTAGAAAATACACATGGGTCATGTATCCAAGCTACTTAGTACAAGACATGGTTGGTATGGCAGGATGCCATTTTAATTCTGTGACTTTTTTTTTTCTGGAGAGGTTTTTGCTATAGGGCGCATGTGCTCGCCAGAAAGACAGAGAGAGACAGAGAGACAGAAAGTGAGAAATCGCCCTCCAGGGGGGATGTCCACGCTGCATTCCCTTCTCCACCACTCTCCTCCTGGAATTTTGGGCACACATGCACATGCGCCTGGCATGAGTTTAAGCCTGGGTTCGGGACTCGAACTATTTTGGACTACATGGGAGTCCAGCAACATAGCCATTATGTCAATTGCTGGTGCCAATTCTATGACTTTTCTGAGGAGGGTTTGCCAAGCTGTGGACAGAAAGAAGCATGATATTTGACAGTACTAAACTGAAAAGCCTAATTCTAGGTGTATATAAAACACAGATGAAAGATACTAAACACATACTTGCTGAGCCAATTTTTACTCTCACCCTTGCTCCCATAACCCTCAGCCACCCTAGAGCAATGAGAGTAAAACAGTCCTTTGGACCTGAGCAGTCAGATAGGTGAGAGTTGAGAAGAGGGTTCTGCTCCCTGCCCCTCAACTGCAGCCTGTCATTAGCCTCAAGGAAGAAGGGAAGTAGAGTGGAAAAACTCTGGGGATGGAAGAGTTGAGGAGCCTGTGCCCATCTCTTAGGCTAGAACTCAAGATAGTTGTTCTCCTGGAGTCCTCTGAGTCACGGTGGCTGCAATGGTATTGGGGACAGAAAAGACTGAGGCAGCTGCCCTTTCTGGGTCTGGATAAAGGGATGAAAAAGTGCCCAGAAGGAAAGGTAATATGTGTGATGGGCCTTACTCTGAGGTGGGGGAAGTTAATGGAAGAAGAAGCAAGGATACAAAGGCCTGGGTTGCTGAGGTCACCTGGAGTGATACTGCTTTTACATTTTTTTTAATTCCCAGAGTGCATGTCTGCTCACCAGAGAGAGACAAACAGAGAAGGGTAAGAGAGGAAGAAAGCACCCACTAGTAGGGCATGTGTGCACCACAACTCTTTTCCAGTGGCATTTGGGGCATTCACACACACATGCTGGTGTGTTTTTCAATCTCGTAGGGTGAGGATTTGAACCAGGATTGGTCATGTAGAATCCAACTCCCTTAAGCGCTAGTCTATAGAATCAGTCCAGCTGGGGGTAATCTATGACTTTTCCCAATAATTTAATGGTGTAATGTAGGGCTCAAGAGTTACCATTTGAGCATACGCAGCAGAGGCCCAGGTAGCTTCTGCCAACAATTTGCAAAAGGACTTGGGAACTTAAATGTGAATTCATGGAGTATATGGGAAAGGAAGAATCCTAAATTACCTGATTTTAATTCTGAAAAGACTGAGTTAATCTGAAATAACTTGTTACTGGGCAGAATAGGGCTTTAAATAAAGAATTTGTGGAAAATATAAAATGCTTAATAGGTTGCACACATCATAGGATTGTGCAACCATCCCCATAATCTAATTTTAAAGATTTCATTGTCTCAGAAAGAATTCCACAACCCTCAACTCCATTTCCAAGACCTAGGAAACTCCTAATCAACTTTCTGTCTCTATAGATTTGCATATTCTGGGTATTTCCTATAAATGGACACTTAAAAGGTCTGGTCTTTTGTGACAGGTTTCTCTAGTCTAGCATGATTTCAAAGTTCATCCAGGTTGTAGCATCTTCTTTTGGGTTGAATTGCATTCATCCAAAAGTTAAATGTCTTAATCCCTTGTAGTTCAAAATATGACTCTATTTGGAGACAAGTTCTTTGAAGAGGTAATTAAGTTAAAATTGAATCATTTGGGTGGACAGTGTGAAGATACAGTGAAGAGAAGACAACCATTCACAAGTCAGAGAGGATGGCCTCAGGAAAACAAAACAAAACAAAACAAAACAACATTGTAAAGATATTAATCTTAAACTTCTAGCCTCCAGAATTGTGAAAAAATACTTTTCTGTTGTTTAAGCCACCCACTTTGCTATCGCAGTCCTAGAAAACTAATACACATGCACATGTAACATCCCATACCCATTACTTTATTCTTTTTTTCTTACTTAATAATATTTCATTATTATGGATATACTACATTTTATTTTTCTATTCATCAGCTGATGGATATTTAGGTTGTTTCCACTGTGAGCTAATTATGAATGATGCAACTAAGAACATTGGAGTTCAAGTTTTTATGGATCTATGTTACCATTTCTCTTGTGTGTATACTTTGGAATGGAACTGCTGCTGAGACACATGGTAACTGTTTAACATTTTCTAGAATAGCAGAACTGTTCTCCAAAGAGGTTGCACCATTTCATTTCTTGGAACTATTCATGTCTGGGGTGAAGTTGGGGGAGAGTAGAGGATCAAGACCAGGATCAGGGATTCCTCCTTACATTTCCTCTCCTTTTTCTTCTTTATCTCTTGCTTGCCTGGCTGGTTTAACAGTGCAACCTCTGTAGATTCACAAAAATTAATCAGAATCTTCATTTTTGAATGAATTCACAAGGGAATCCAATAGGATGTGAGAATGTGTCTTCTTCCCCTTTCCCCCCGCCTGCCCCCACCATATAATATTTACACTTTATTCTCTAATTATTAGGCATTAAGACATGTATGGTCTCAAAATCTATCAATTTGGGTGTTTTCAGTATTTTTAGAAAAAATATCATGTCATTCTGGCTTTGGATGGATTAGTATCCAATTCAATGCTTATATATGATACTCTCAGCTTCTTTTATGGCATTGGCTCTTTTTGTTTCTGATGTTTTTATCTTGATAAAAATTGGGACCGGATTTGGGACCAGCAGTTGGCATAATGGCTATGTCGTTGGACTCCCACGTAGTCGACAGTGATTGGAGTCCCGGAACTAGTGGCTTAAACTCACGCTGGGTGCATGTGCATGCGTGCCCAAGTTCCCGAGAAGAATGGAGAAGGGATTGCAGTGTGGCCATCCCCCAGCGGGGTGATTTCTCACTTTCTATCTCTCTCTGTCTTTCTGGTGAGTGCAGGTGCCCTATAGCAAAAGCCTCTCAAAAAAAAAAAAAAAAAAAAAAAAAGTTGCTTCAGATTTGATTTTCATATTGCTTTCAAATAACTGTTTCTATACAATTATCAATTTTTTAATTTTGTTTATTTTTATAGCATTATTTCATTGTTTCTATGTTTTTTGTTGTTTCCACTGTTAAGAAAAAATCATTATCAAAATCTAATTTTTTTGTTTTCTAACTTTTTTAAAAAAATTCAATCATTGAATATCTTTATGGCATATAATATGAATTTTCCAGCATGAACACAGTGTATTAGACCAGTCAGAGATATGACCATACACATTATCATCAATAGATAATTTTCCATTTTTGTGTCTAGTAAAGGTTTTGCTGCTCTCCCCTCCCTTGATTCCCTCTTTCCTACCCACTCCCCTCATTTTCTACCGTCCTCTCTCACTGGCTCTAGTGTGCATAGTTGCTCTCCACGTTTTTATACCTTCTAATCTTTCAGTTTCTGCCATAGAGTGCAGAAAAAGAAACAATAATTAGAGTGAAGAGACAACATTTGGAATGGGAGAATATATTTGCAAACTTTTTCTTAGATAAAGGATTGCTAAAATATACAGGAAACTCAAGCAGCTTTCCCACACAAAATAAAACAGATTTATAAATCCATTTAAAAGATGGGCAAATGGACTGAACAGACAACTCTCCAGTGGAGACATACAAACAAGCAAAAAGCATATGAAAAAAAAAAAAAAAAACACTCAACTCTTTTATCATAAAGGAGATGCCAGTGTAGGGATCCAGTGTAGGGATCTTCTGTGGTTGAGAAGTAATACTCAATGTTTTTGAAAGCTGAGATGCAAAACAATGGTCAGATGCCTTTTTGGTATCATACCAATGCATTGAATAATAGACTTGCTTAAAAATTATTTAATACTCTAGGAGTTATATTTTACTTACTATTTGTTATTGGTTAGGGCTCAGAGTCTGTGAAGTTACATGTAACTTACAGATGCCTATCATATCTTAGATTGAAACATTTATTCATATATTATCTCTTTTGATAATACTGAAATTTAGCTTTTATCAGATTGCTATTTCATCATATCGACACAGGGATGTGATGATGTGGGGGTTATCTGCCATAGCAACCACAGTGGGACACAGGTTCTTGTCCATAGATCACAGAGAATTACAGATGTGGTCGTAGGTAAGCAAGCAGAATTTATTAAGAGAGAAGGTAGAGCAGAGTTCCCACGTGGGTTGCCCATGAAGAACTGAGGTGAGGCGCTTTTATCTGAAGGGGTTTGCCTATACTCGTTCCCAGGTGGTGCATGTGTTTTCCTTGTAATGTGTGGGAGGGGTCACATGCTGGCTGGGTCTTGTTATTCTTCCTAATTTGGGAGTGTGTATGAAGGTCAGAAGAGTCTTATTTCCTAAAAGCTTTGGGCCATAAAGGACCATTACTGTCTTCCTGGAATGTGATGGGACCAGGATAAAAGTCTTTGCTTTAGGTCAGTAATAAAGTCACTGCTGTAGACTGTCTCTGTGAGCAAACTGTTCAGTGACAGTATCTTCATGGCAAAACTTAGTTGTTTCATGTTTTCATGTTGGGTCTATACCCTAACTATATTTTTAGGGTTCCTGTGTCCTACTTCACATGGGTTTTTATAAGGCTTTTACATGGTATAGTAGTTAATGGTCACAAGAATTCTTACATTATTTAGACTCATGGTATGGGTGCCCTTTGACTCTAATTGTGGCCCATAGTGGTTAATTTTACATCCTTTAGGTAGGAGGTTTGATTATTCTTTGGAAGGTATGATTGTCCTTTGCCCAAAAGTGTGACTTTCTTGACTTTGATTATCTTTTCTGGCAGCAACTTTCCATGTAGTCAAGCTGATGGCGTACAGTTTCCAATAGAATATTTAAAATTTCAAACTTAGAGTTATCCTGCCTTGAGTTTCTGATTCCAGTTGTTTCTTTGGATGCCTTAATGTTACAATGCTAGCTTTGGTTGGAGGGACAAAAGGCAGAGAAGAATTGACTTCTATTAAGTTCAATTGGCTGACTTGTTTCACAGTCTCTTTTCCCTCTCACTGTTCTTTTCTTTTCCCTTCCTCTTATATTATTTATTCTACTAACTGCTTAGCCAGTCTGCCCCAATGTCATGTAGGTTTTGCTCTGACAGTGGTTTTACTTCCATTGTCAGCAGCTGGTCTAAGCAAATGTCTAGGCTTGGTTCCTCTGCTTGCCATGCAGACCCTAGAATGTCCACCTTTTTATTTATTTATTTTTTAACCAATAGGCTTTGAGAATGATGTCTGTCTCTCATTTTTTTTTCCTGTTTAAACTTTCATGCTTTTCTAGCCTGCCTAATAAAATACTATCTTCTTTCTTCAGAATGCCTGAAGAATAATAGTTTATTACAGAGGAAATTAAGACTGGCATGAGTTCATTACCAATTTACTCAGGTTACTAGTCCTTTTTATACCCTCTATCCACAAAAGAGCTGCGTTTTTTTTTTTTTTACTAACAGTACTAAGGCACCTTGCTCATATTTGAAATTAATAATCAAAAGACAAGCTGAAGAGAAGGCATTTTGTTACTTTTGAGCAAAAGTAATTCAATGCTTTGACAACTGGCCATGTCACCAGTGCTTCTGAAATATCAGTAATTCACAAAGCAAGCCACAGCACAGTCTTAATATATAACCTTATCTCCAGCGTTAATTCAAAATGAGCGTATTCTTTGTGCAACCTTGGGCTGTAGTCAGGAAGACTTGAATGAAAATCTTGGCTTCATTACTTATTTGCATTTCAGAGGCTCAAATGAAAAGTATGTAACTCAGTACTTGGCTCTCACAGGCGCTAAATAAATGGTAACTATGGTTATTTTATTTTAGCATGAGTGTGTATATGTCCTGTGTACATAACATTTACCATGGTGAAATCTAAATTTTGTGGCATAGATGTGCTTTAGAATTAGTCCTCTGACTCAAAACTCATTTTATAAAAATAAAAGGAAATTTACTGATATGCTTTTTCTCTCATTAAATGAAAAGCCACATTGAATCTGATCTCAATTCTCTCCTCTCCAAAATAGAATAATGAAAGATAAGGTGCCTGTCATCTGAAATAGAAAGAACAGTAGACAAATGGGTATCTAATGTGATGAGGAAATTATTCTCTTATCTTGTTCTAAACAACAGTAGCTATCAGGACCACAAAGTAGCCACTCATTAGGCAGAGAAGGCGCCTCTAAACTGACCTGTCACTAAGAGCTTGATTGTCAAAAATGAGTCATGAGTAAAGTACACATGGGTCTGCTTGCATTTGAGCCATTTTGTCTCTGTGGTGCTTCTGTGATAGGATGGAAGAGACGTTGTAACTTCTGTGGATATTCTTAGGGACTCTGGTATCTTTATTTGCACAAAGAGTTTAAATGTGGAATTGTAATATTTGGGTCAAGAAAGACATCCTAGTCTAATTTTCTCATTTTATAATCTGGAAAAATAAGTTAATAAAATTGCCCAAGGTCATGCAATTAACTCTAGACTATCTCCCTGATTACCCCCATCAATATCTGGCAATTCACCTTAGAGCCTCTTTTTTTAGCCCTTATTAAAATGCAGGTATACTTAGGAGCAGGGACAGCTGCAATTTGCATAATTGAAGGGTGAGTATCAGTGAAATGTTCTTGAAAGGGAAGGGCTCTGTCATAGATTATTTGGGGTCATATCAATGAGTCATAGATTATTTGGGGGCAAATAGAAGTGCAAGACTGGAGAGGACACTTAGAGGGGAAGAGAAACATGAACAGAAGTCTGCATGTGGGGAGAGAGACAACCAAAGAGACAGAAACACTGAGTTTTTTTTAATAAATTCCCTAGGATTGATTCTGACAGTTAGTTTTATAAAATATTTTTTATTTCACTTTCTTTTATACATTCAATCACATTATTTAGCTTACAAAGTGAATATTCTAACATGTGAACATTTCTCCCTAGTCCAGCTGATAAAACTATAAAATCATCTTCAACAGATAATACCAAATTTCTTTGTCCCATTAATGCTTTGCCTCTCTATTTTTCTTCTAAACATCCTTCCTCAGACCCTCCTCTTTCACACACACTATATCTGGTATTCACATCCATTTACTGTGTTTCTATATCCTTTAGTCAATCAGTTTCATTCATAGAATGCAGACACTCGGTATGTATTAAGTGGAGACATACAACGTCTCTCCTTCATAGCTTGGCTTGCTTCACTCAGCAGTAAATATTCCATATTCTTCTACTTTCTGTCAAAAGCCTGGGTTTTGTTATTTTTTATGGCTGAATAGTATTCCATAGGTATATGTACCACAGCAGGTCAAAACAACGAGATACCACCTAACCCCAGTTAGTTAGATTTTGTAAGGACTTCCAAACTAACATTTTAAAACTGTAATTTAGAAGTCTGCCTGATTTGGGGCCAGCTGCTGGCACAGTGATTGGGATAGCTGGATCCTACACGGCTGACTTCAAGATTCAAGCCCCAGACGCTGAAGCTTGAAAAACATGCTGAGTTCACATGCATGCATGCCCAAAATTCCAAGAGGAAAATGGACAAGAAGAGATTGTGGTGTGGCCATCCTGGGGGCTGATTTCTCACTTTTCTTCTCTGTCTGTCTTTCTCTCTTTGAAGAGCTCACACACTCTATTGCAAAAATCTTAAAAAAAAAAAAAAAAAAAAAAAAAAAAAAAGGAATCTACCTGATTTTACTTTGCTTCTTCACAATGGCTAAAGAAAATGCAGACGGGTATCTTTGCTTTCTCTAAAATCATATAAAAAATAATATACATGATGGCTAGGTGTGCTGAGCTCAAATTCCAATTATGGTAGCTATAAAATATATCTGAAAATTGCTTAATACATCTCATATTAAGATTAAGGGTCTATGCCCCCATTCTCATTCAATTCTACTGCCCTTAGTGACTCCTTTGTAAAGAAAAAATAGACTATAGTGGGTGGTGACTGTGTGTAACTTCCCAAGTTAAGTCAGAAAGTCTCATACAGTCTCCTGATTCTTTTGGGATACACATTTGGATGTGATGAGATCAGCTGCTATGTAAGAAATCCCTCCAAACTGGGACTAAATACTATGACAATCATGTGTAGGTATTCCAGCCCATAGCTCCTGCTGAACTCCCAGCCTGCAGCCAGCATCAACTGCTGGCCACATGTGCCATCTGGGATGCCCAGCTTTGTGAAGCCTTCAGATGACTACAACACCAGCTTATAGTTAACCTCAGCATTACAAGCCCTAAGTAATAGTACTAAGCTAAGTGCTTCTGAATTGCTGGCCCACAAAACCATGAATGGGTTGTTTAAGCTACTACATTTTGGATAAGCTGCTAGTTAGCAATAGTAAGTGCAAAAAATGTGCTTCTTTAGTGAATTTAATCTTAGTACTTCTAAGTCTCTGTGTCCTAATGTAGATGTCAGAAGGGTGATCACTGACTTAGACTACTCACATGTTTCCATCTGCTCCTAGTTTAAGTGCTATTTAAAATGAACAAACAACAACATAATTAAATTCTCCACGTATCGTACTTTCCATTCACATTAAAGCAGATGGAGAAATAAAAAAATCATCAAAAGATCACTACAACTAAATTTACTTTGAGATGATAATCAAACGGAAAACAATTTTCAAAAGAAAGAATCCAGGAAAGACTGCCTAGAATCCCCTGGCATTTTGTCTGATGCATGATGCTATTTTCATGTGAATGCAGGTCCCAGGTGATGCTGTTATGCTGTCTGCTGAACCGAACTTTGAGTACAAAGGCTGTAAGAGTACTGTTCAATAGACTTTCTGCAATGATACCAATATTTTATGTCTGCACTGTCCAGGTCAGTTACCTCTAGCCACAGATAGCTTTGAGCTCTTGAAATGTGGCCAATTTAAGTAAAGGATTAATTAATTATTCAAAATTAAAATTTAGTTAGTGACAAATGGCTACTGTCTTGGTAGCACAATTCTAGAACATTCATGCTAATTGAGTCCAACACGCACAGTGACAGGGAATTCTCTACCTTCTGAAGCAGCTGACTCACAAAATTTGTAATTTTACTCAGCTCGTAGTAGATTTATGTCGGTCACTACCAAGAACAGGCATAGTGTGGTGGGCAAATAATAACCCTTGCCACAAATGGCTGCTTCCTAGTTCTTGGAATATATCAATATGCTATGTTACAGAAAAAAGAGAAATTAAAGTTGAAAATGCATTTAAAATTGCTAACCAGCAGATAAGATTACCTCAAATCATTTTCATGGGCCCAATGTAATCAAAAGTATCTTTCAAAGAGGAGGGAAGTGGAAGTAGATGGTCAAAAATAAATAAATAAACAAAAAAATATACAAAAAATACATAAACAAAAAGATACTAAAAAAATACATAAACAAAAAACATACAATTGTGTTGTTCACTGTAAAACAACATTTTTGCCAACTTCTTGTAATATTTTGTGCAATGCTCCATTGATGATTTTGAAGATGGGGAAAGGGGTTCACAAGACGAGGAACATAAACAGAATCTAGATGCTAGAAAAATAAATAAATAAATAAAATCAAGTAAAAGGAGAATCCTCTAGATCATTCAGAAGGAATGAGACCCTGTTTACACCTTGATTTTAGTTCCGTGACACCCACATCACTTCATATTTTAAAAAATTTTTCTTTAATTAGTTTATTTATATTTATCCATTTATTTATTTATTTTTTATTTGACCATAGAGGGACAGAGTGAGAGAGAGAGAGTGAGAGAGAAAGTGAGAAAGCAAGCTGCCAGGTCTGGGACTTGAACCAAGGTCAGCCATGTGGGAGTCCAGCACCTTTAACCACCACGCCACCTGCTAGTCCCCACTTCATTTTTTTTTTTAAGAAACTAACGTCAGTTTTTAATTATTCTCTTCACTAACACCTAACTTGCCCAACACATTCCCTCTTCACCTTCTTTTCTTAAATATATATTTTATTTTATTTTAATTTCTTTTATACATTCAATCACATATATCACTTAGCTTGTAAAGTGAATGTTCCAACACGAATACATTTCTCACCACTGCAGTTGGGGAAACTATATATGTTATCATCAACAGATAATAACCTCTTTCTTTGATCCATAAATGTTTTGCCTCTATACTTTTCTCCTTAATGTCTTTCCTTAGACTCTCCTCCTTCTCCTATCCTCTTCCCAGATACCTTCTTACTGTATGCAGTATCTATAACCATTTTCTATGTTTCTATATTCTCTAGTCATTCAGTTTCGTCCATAGGGTGCAGACGGTTGGTATATATTAAGTGGAGACATACAATGTTTCTCCTTAATAGCCTGATTAGTTTCACTCAGCAGTAAATCTTTCATATTGATCCACTTTTGTCAAAAGCCAGGGTCTTGTTTTTTTTGATGGCTGAGTAATATTCCATAGAGTATATTTGCCACACTTTTTCAATCTATTCTTCTATTCATGGACATTTGGGTTGGTTCTTAACTCAACTTTTGACCTCCAGAACTGTAAGTGAATACATCTGTATTGTTTTATAAGCCACTGAGTAATTGACCATTTGTTAGAACAGTAATAGAAAGCTATGCACATAGTTAATGGGACCTCTTTTACAGGGAGAAACTTTTGAGGTGTTTAAATAGCATGATTCTGTCCCTCTGATAGTTTCCTTCTTTACTTTAAAACTCAAATATTCTTCTAGCACTATGACTCTGTTTCCCTAGCCATTCTAATTAGTGTCCTCAGGACAATAGACTGCTGAGATGGCACTTAAAGTATATCATCTAGAAAGGGACACAAAAGCTCTCTGTGGAGACTGAGCAGTGTCTCCTCTTTTGGCTGCAACTTAAGTCATTTCCATCTGTGAAAGGCTGAGAATCTGCTTTCCTAGAAGCTACATCCCATTATTGAATGAACAGGGCTTCCAGGTAAGCAGTTCCTGCTCACCATCCATGCATACTCTATTTTTAATAGGTGTTGCTGTAAAATAAAACACATTCTCTTACTTCTTGTAATATTTTGTTCATCTCCTAGTTATATGGAGCAACCCAGAACTTGTGAGCAACCTTGAAGCAACCCAGGGCTGGTAACTGCCTGGGCTTTTGGTTCCCCCTTGACTAGCGGCCCCTCCCCTAAACTGCTGAGTGGCTGGAGGCCTTGAGCATGTTGGATTCCCTGCTTCTCTGCCAGCTCTGTAGTAGGGCAGACACTGAGCCCTTTCCCTGATAAGACATTACAAGCATGCTGAAATTGCCTCTTCCCAAATTCATCCATAAAAGACTGTGTCTAACTCTCAGTCTGGGCCAGAGATTCAGAGTATTAACTCCTCTGTGCCTGCTGATGTAATGAAGAGTTCTCCTTTCTCTCCTGAGTACTGTTTCCGTTCCTTGGTGTCTGTTTTTCTGCAACACTAGTGTGCGAAAATATCATGGTATTTGGATTCCAAAACATCAGCTTTATTCCAATTTTTTGTTTTCTATAACTTTGATTTATGTCCCAGTAATGTCTTCACCCAGGTAATTAAGAAACCCTGGAAGAAGATCCACATGAAGATACGGTACTGTGGCATAACCTCAGAGATGATCCTCTAGCTTCATTCAATCATTCCACAAAATGGATTAAGTGCCTGCAATAGCATGATCCACTGTCTGACTTCCTGGAAGGTATGGCTTTAGGGCTAAAGCTGGGGCAAATGAAGATTATTGACCTTACAAGCCTTCAGTGTGCCTCACTTTGTGTTGGAGAGAAACAAGCAATAAATAAAGCATAGTTTCTACTTTTGAGTTTCTCATGTCTTAGAGTCTAGTTTTTCTCAAACACCTCTGACTTAATAGTTCATTTAATGGGACAAGCAGTGGTGCAGCAGTAACACGGAGCTCACTGTGCTGAACCCACACAAGGGGGTCCCAGGTTTATGTTCCAGGTCCTCCCAGGTGCCTGTGATCTAGACTAGCTGAGACTGGGGAAGATCCCTCTTGGGAGTGCCTGTCTTTCTCCCTCCCTGCAATGAAGAAATGAATAAGTGAACTTTTAGAAGTTCTATTTATAATCAACTTTTCTGTGACAACCAGGAAGAATGATTTAGCTTTACCCTCTACAGTTTGTGTTAGGGGAAAAATATGCCCAGTTTTGTTTTTAAAGTATATCTCCTGTTTAGTCCACTATGATATTGCTGACAGAAATGCCTGAAACAGTGGTTCATAAAAAATAGAGATTTATTTGACTCATGATTCTGGTGGCTGAAAAATCCAAAGGCATATATCAGGCTGGTCTATGCCACAACATAAATGACAGAGGCAGAGAGATGGTGAATGTATGTAAAGAGAGAAATCTTGGAGAAGCCATCTTCCTTTTGTCTTGTTTTGTTTTCTTGTTTGTTTTAGTTTTAGTTTTTGCTATAGGGCGTGTCGGCTCGCCAGAGAAAGAGAAAAGGAAAATGAGAAAGAAAGGGGGGAGTGAGAAATTACATTCTAGAGGGAATGGCTAAACTATAATCCCTTCTCTTCCATTCTCCTGTTGGAATTTTGGGCACACATAAGCACACTCCCAGCATGACCTCAGAACTCTGGGTCTGGGATTTCAATCACACAGTTGTCCCTGTGAGATCCAGTGCCATAGCCTCCACACCACCTGCTGGCCTACCATCCTCCTTTTATAACAGCCTGCTTTTCTGAGAAATAACTTCTTCTCTAAAAGCTGAAACTCACTGTTTCTCACTGTACAATATGTATTCATTTATGAGGCCAATGCCTCCATGATCCAATCACCCTCTAGGCTCACTGTCTCCCAATGCCATTTTATTTGGCACCATTATCTAAACCATACCATCCCCTAATGTGGTTTGAATGTCCCCACTAAAAGGTTGTTTGTTGAAATTTGGTTATGATACTTATGAGGGTGGAAACTTAATATAACTACGGGATTAAGAGGGGCAGCATTGGAGAGATGATCAGGGTTAGATAAGATCAGCAGGGTGGGACCCCATGACCCAGTACCGGTGGATTTAGAAGAAGAGTGAAATCAGAGCAGAGACACACAGTCAAGCACATGCTCTTCCCTTCTCATCACGTGACGCCCTGTGCTATCTCAAGGCCCTACAAAAGCCCCTTAGCAGATGCAGCCCTTGAACTCAGACTTCCAAAACCATGAACTGAAGAATCCTCTATTCCCTATAAATCACTCAGACTCAGGTATTTCTTTTTTTTTTTTTTTTTTTGGAGAGATTTTTGCTACAGGGCGCGTGCGCTCGCCAGACAGACAGAGAGAGACATAGAGACAGAAAGCGAGAAATCACCCCCCCAGGGGGGATGGTCACACTGCAATTCCTTCTCCTCCATTCTCCTCTCGGGATCTTGGGCACGCACGCACACGCCCCCGGCGTGAGTTTTAAGCCACCGGGTCCGGGACGCGAACCGTGGTCGACTACATGGGAATCCAGCGACATAGCCATTAGGCTAACTGCTGGTTCCCGACTCAGGTATTTCTGTTATAGGAACACAATGAGCTAAAACACCCCCTTACCACTTAGAAGTATTCATTTCCTGGTTACCAAAACCAGAAAAAGTGGCTTTAAAATAGTGAAAGGTTTTTTGTTTGTTTGTTTTTGGTTGTTTGTTTTTCTCATGTGGAGTCTCAGAGACACTGCTCAAATCTGTTAGAACAGTTCTGTGATATTACCAGAGATTCAGGCTCTTCCTCTCTTTCAACCCAGTTAACCTTGCCTGTTCTTGTCTTCTCAGGGTTATAGATGGGCTGATTTCTGCCCCCTATACTTGTTACAGATAGGAAGAAAGAAATATAATAGTAAAGCAAGGGGCAGAAGTGGCATACTAGACAAGTTAGGGCCCTCTTAAGATTTTTTTCCCTAAGCTCCAGCTAAAATCTTCCTCTTATATTTCATTAAGCCTATTTTAGTTGTTTAATCACCTGTTATCTACAAGAGAGACTGGGAGATAATGTTTTTTATTTTATTTTATTTTATTTTATTTTTATTTAAGGTTTTTGCTATAGGGCATATGTACTCACTGGATAGAGACAGAGAGAGAGAAAGAAAAAATCACCCCTGGGGGCTGGCCATGTCGCAATCCCTTCTCCTCCACTCTCTTCTTGATATTCTGAGTACACGTGCACACATACCTGTATGATTCTCAAGTTGCTGGGTCCAGGACTTGAACCACAGTCAACTATGTAGTAGGCCAGCAGCTTAACCACTATGTCACCTGCTGACCTTGAGACATTGCTTTTTAATAATGGTACATTTGCTATCACAAACACTACCACCAGCATCATCACCATTCCTTGATATCTAATTGTGTAATTAAAGAGGAAGTGAGAATTAAATATTTGACAACCAATTAACTATCTTGACTCTTTCTCCTAAAATTATGACCCTGACTATCCTTTAGCTATACTTGTTTCTACCCATAAAATCTGTTTGTCAAATAACTTATTAAAATTTAGATATTCAAGGGCAATGAGACATTATTAATCTACAGTTGCGACTATCATAAAAACCTGCAGATGATGCTAGCTAAACTAATGATGAATTTATGAATGCCCAGAATAGTGGTTTAAACAAGTGGGATGACTGTCATTTAACATTTAAGACTAAAGACATGAAGTAATATAAAGTAATTAAATTATGTTTCACTACTCATTTTTATTACATTTACAACTCTATCTTTTTTTTTTTTTTTTTGGAGAGGTTTTTGCTGCAGGGTGTATGTGCTCAAAGAAAGACAAAGAGAGACACAGAGACAGAAAGCAAGAAATCATCCCCCAGGGGGATGGCCACACCACAATCCCTTCTCCTCCGTTCTTCTCTCGGGATCTTGGGCATGCACGCACACACACCCAGCGTGAGTTTAAGCCACCGGGTCCGGGACTCGAACTGTAGTTGGCTACATGGGAGTCTGCTGATCCCACAACTCTATCTTTAATGAAAGAAATAGCTACTAAACAAAATAAAATTTATAATCAAGAATTTAAATATTTTAAATTACATATTTAAAGGAAAAAATACATAAATTTTATTAGTCTTTTATAAATAATGTGTATCGCTTCATTCAACAGAACTATTCTAGATGCAGCATTTCTTTGTAGTTAAATCAGCACCCTTTCCTCAAAATGTACTTTTTTTTACATTTTTAATTTCATTTTCTTTTATACGTTCAATTACATTATTTAGCTTACAAAATGAATATTTCAAAATGTGAACATTCCTCCCTAGTCCATTTGATAAGACTATAAAATATCTTCAACAGCTAATACCATATTTCTTTGTCCCATTAATGCTTTGCCTCCAGATTTTTCTTCTAAATGTCCTTTCTCAGACCCTACTCTTTCACACACACTATATCTGGTATTTACATCCATTATTGTCTTTCTATATCCTTTAGTCAATCAGTTTCAGTCATAGAGTGTCGACACTCAGCATATATTAAGTGGGGACATACAATGTACTCTTTAAAGCAGGGCTATTTCCTGATCTTTCTGTGAAAACTGGGTAGTTATTTGATTATAAAACACCAAGTGGATTAGCTAAAAGCTGCAGTAAATGGGCTTGTGCCATTTCAACACTTAGCTAGGGGTTTTTAAGGAGAGCTGTTTAAACTAAAAGGGTACTTGTTGGTGTGGGGACCTATTGTTAGATTGCACTTGTGATGGTTCACTTGGGATAAAAGCACAGTAGGGAAAGAGAATGTTGAGATGTAGCTCCTGGACCTCTCGGTCACACAGGCAAACAAATCTCTCATAACCTACATCTAGTCAGATAAAAAGAGACATTATTGCTACCAATAATTATAAAAGTCTTTCATTCTGATGTCCCAGACATTGTGCAAGAAATATTACTCCATCAGCTTTAACCCTCATGGCATCCCTGTCTTACAGTTAAGGAAACCAAGTTGTATAATTTCCTGAATCAATGCTAAGATTCAAACTTATAAGCAAGACTCTCCAAGGCTAGAGCTAAATTGTGGTACAACAGTAGAAGTCAATGCTCTGCAAGGCATTTCCACATGGGAAGGTTCCTAGTGTAAGTCCTAAGTCCTGAGCCCTCCCCCTGGACAGATACTCAATGGTCTGGCTGGGACTGGCTGAAGAGTTACAGTGGATCACATCACAATATCCTGTAGAGGGAACCAGCAGTTAGCGTAATGGCTATGTCGCTGGATTCCCACGTAGTCGACCGCGGTTCGCGTCCTGGACCCGGTGGCTTAAAACTCATGCCGGACACGTGTGCATGCGTGCCCAAGATCCCGAGAGGAGAATGGAGGAGAAGGGATTGCAGTGTGACCATCCCCCCTGGGGGGTGATTTCTCGCTTTCTGTCTCTATGTCTCTCTCTGTCTGTCTGGTGAGCGCACGCGCCCTATAGCGAAAAACCTCTCCAAAAACCAAAACAAACAAACAAAAAAAACCAATATCCTGTAGAGAATGCTGCCTCCCCCATGCTCATGGAATTAAGTAAGTACGTAATTTTTTTTCTTTTTCTTCTTTTGGAAAGGTTTTTTTTGTTTTGTTTTGTTTTGTTTTGTTTTTGCTATAGGGTGTGTGCGCTTGCCAGAAAGACAGAGACAGACAGACAAAAAGTGAGAAATCACCCCCCAGGGGAGATGGCCATGCTGCAATCCCTTTTCCTCCATTCTCCTTTCAGGATCTTGGGCACACACACACACATGCCCAGTATGAGTTTAAGTCACCGAGTCCAGGACTCGAACTGCGGTCGACTATGTGGTAGTCCAGCGACATAGCCATTACGCTAACTGCTGGTCCCAGTAAGTAATTTTTAAAAAAATAAAAAGAGTTTCCTGGGTCAGCTTCATGGCCTGGTGATTGGACTTCACGTGGGAGTGGACTTCACGTGGCTAACTAAGAAGTTTGAATCCCTGCCCTGGTGGCTTGAAAAATCATGCCAGGTCCAGGTACATGCTGCCCCCAATCCTGACAGATAGAAAAATGAAGGAGAACAATGCAACATGACCACATGGGAAGTGTTTTCTCCCTCTCCCTCTCTCTGTGTATCTCTGTCTCTCACTGGTAAGCACACGTGCCCTCTCACAAATAAGAAGAGAAAAAAGAGTCTACAAAGCCTAGTCTGTCTTTTTAGGATACTCCTCTGCCTTATTTGAAAATGAGGCAATGGGACAAGTAGTTGGCATAATGGCTATGTTGCTGGACTCCCATGTAGTTGACCGCGGTTCAAGTCCTGGACCAAGTGGTTTAAATTCATGCCAGGCACATGTGCACGTGTGCCCAAGATCCCTAGAGGAGAATGTAGGAGACTGGATTGCGGTGTAGCCAACAGCCCCCCCTCCCCCTGACGGGCAATTTCATGCTTTCTGTCTCTCTCTGTCTTTGCTGGCAAGCTCACAAACCCTATAGCAAAAACCTGAGTCATTTCTCATTTATGGCCCCAAAACAGTCCTGGGTAGAGTAAGAAGAGCTAACAGAGGCTTGACTCAATTTGCAACCTCAATTTGCAACTAACCAGCTGTGAGTTTGGATTTGTCTTGTCTTACTAGCCTCAGTGTCATTATCTGTATAATAGGTATTATGATACATAGGAAGTAGTATTAGTAGTATCTACCATACAGAGTTGCTGCTAGGAATAAAGAACACATGTTAAAGACGAGAAATACAGCAAGTACTCAAAAAATATTACTTGATTTGTGTACTTCTTGCTGTAGGAGGAAGAAGAAGGGAAACACATGAGACAGAACCAACAGTAACAGAGTTTAGAATCCAGTTCAATTATTTATTAAGAAAGTCAACACAATGAAGTCTAATTTATTGGATTAATTTATTATTTTAGCCTATTCGGCCTGCTGTAACAAAATACCATAAACTGGTATGGCCTGTAATCTGGGACTGGCTGAAGAGCTAGGTTGATCACATCATCAAGACCCTGTCTCTCAGAGTTATAGCTTATAAACAAGAAAAAATTATTTCTTATAGTTCTGGATGCTGAAAGTTCAAGATCAAGAAAGACTCAGTGCCTGGTGAAAGCCCAATTTCTAGTCCATAAACAGCTATCTTCTTACTGTGTCCTTGTGTGAAGAAAGGGGTGAGGGAGCTCCTTGGGACTTCTTTTATAAGGACACTAATCCTATTTATGAGGGATCTACTCTCATGACCTAATGACCTCCCGAAAGTCCTACCTCCTAATATCATCACCTTGAGGGTTAAGATTTCAACATATGACTCTTGGGGAGTACGCAAACATTCAGAACATGATATTTAACTTCTCTTATGATATTAATGAAGTTTAAAGGAGTGATATTTGGGCAAAATGAGTTTCAATGAGGTAGTGTAGGATAATGGAAAGATTGTATCTTTTGGAGTTATGAGTGGAGGAGGCAGGATTTGAACTCAGGGTATGAGATACAATGTGAGCGCATAGGAAGGAGGGACATTTGGTGGCAACATAAAGGTGATGGTGATGTGAAGTTTTGAAAAGGCAGTGGTCCTGTAAGACACTGTAAATAAATACCAACTTTATAAATAAATACCAACCATATTTTTAAAAAGTAGAGTTAACAGAATAAGGAATCTATCAAAATTTGGGTTCTTTAAAAATAAGTATTGAGAAAGAGTTTGGGGAACAATCTATTTGTTAGAGATCTCCATCAGTGAAAGAAAAAAGAAGGGCTGTGCAGAGGATGAAGTTGGATTGAAGTAGACTTAGTATAAAATGTTGACAAACTCTGAGTACAGCTTGTTAGATTGTTTCACATCAAGCAGAATGGTCAGATCTTTACAACTCCCATCAAATAAAAGCAGTCCTGGGGAGACTGTGTTTCAGTTCAGGTGTTTTTTTACAGACCTTAAAAGAGTTAACAATTGAAGGATTATAGCCTAATTCTTCCAAGGCCAATAGGTGGTGTAGTGGTTAAGGTACTAGACTCCCACATGGCTAACCATGGTTTGAGTACTGGGCCTGGAGGCTTTCTCTCTCTCTCTCATCAAATTGAATCATATTAAACAATAAATAAAATTAAATAAATAATTATTTTAATAAATGAAAATAAATTTAAAAAAATCCTTCCTTGGAGTGGGACCTGGGTGGCATGCATTCGTTTTAAACTCAGGGCCATATTGCGTTTTGAACTTAAGAGACCAAGAGGCTGAGAGCATGTGGTCGGAATCCTCAGATTAGATGTGAATTCTAGACAATGCCCCGTCATTCTGCCATCTCTAACTTTGAATGTGTCACTTGGCAATTTATGTCTTGACAATTTCTCTAACTACAGAATAGAGTTTGGCCTCTGTGACCACTAATGTCTATCTAGTCTCTAACATTCTCCAGTCCTATGGTTTATTCACTGGTTCATTCAACATGTATTTACTGAAGGCTACTATTATGACAGCTGCTTCTAGGCATGTTGGATACATCAGTGAAAGAAATGGACAAAGTTCTCAGTCTTTGTAGAGTGAAAATTCTAGTGGTTTTAAAGTTCTTTTTAGTATAAGAAAACACAACAGAATATTAATTTAATTAGTAAACTTATTTAGTAAAATCACTGTAACATTCCAGAATACCGCTTCAAAGCAGAGGTGTTTGATATTGATGGTGCCAGGGAAAATACATCATATTTTAAAAGTAATTTGACAAATTATTTACTAGGCCATATCATAGCTTCCACACACTGTACTGGCAGTAAGATATTCTTTCTACCTTTTGTATATGAAATTTAATAAAATTGTTGACAATATTTCCTCACTGACAAAGGCCAGGAAGAAAATTAAAGTTCAAAGGGGAGAAAATCAAATATACTTCAGAAATTTGAACTGGAAACATGTCAATGCTCTTCTCAGTGATTCAGCTAGAAAGTTATTAAAACCATGATCATAATACAAGATATGGCAACAAATAAAGAATATTTCAGCTCATCTCATATATGCCTCAATATTACATTTTTCATTTCTGCTGTTGTGATAGGAGCTGAATGGGTAAAAGCATTCCATGAGTGAGTCATTTTCACTACGGCATATCCCTTTCAAATCCAACAAGCTCATTGTGCTAGCTAGGTAATTACAACATTAGGTAAAACCAAGAATATAGTTTAAGGGAAGGGGTCTTTAACAGGCATTTAATCACTCATTTTAAGTAGATGTTAAGTTAATAGATGGGATTTTGATGGGATGATTGTAATGTGTGATTCAATAATAATAGTCAACTTTTTCTTTAAAAAAAAAAGATTTAAAAAATCTCAAGACCTTAAGTCATAAACAAGATTTAGGAAAATCATTGCAGCATATTTCAACTTATTACTTTTGTTTTTGAGAAATGTTTGCTATAAGATACATGCACTTGCCAGAGAGACAGAGAGAGACAGAGAGACAGAAAGGGAGAAATCACCCCCCAGGAGAGAAGACCATGCCGCAATCCCTTCTCCATTCTTCTCTGAGAATTTTGGCCACGCATGCACATGTGCCTGGCATTAGTTGCAAGTCTCCAGGTCCAGGATTCATACTACAGTCAGCCATGTGGGAATCCAGCTCCTCAACCACCACACCACCTGCTGGCCCCACTACCAAGTTTTTTTCTTTCTGGTTAGAACAAAGAAGACAGCATGAACATTACACAAATACCACTGCTGCTTCCTTGGTACATACCCAGTAAAATTCTTAAAGAATGTCCTTCCAGTCTAGACATTTGCTCTTCTCTGGCAGAAGTACAGCTTGATTTGAGGTCAACTGGGTTTCCAGTGCTGTCTAGGATTCCTTGAATGCCGTATTGCAGAATCAGCTTCCAGAAATGGCAAACCAGGTAACCCAGGCTGGCTCTCACAGTAAAAGTAACTAACAAACTTGAACAACAACAACAATGAACTCGAAGACATTAAAGAGTTCCTAAAGCAGTGAGGGATGGAGCCATGAGCAGAAAGAAGGAAACCCAGAGAGGTGATCCAGGCAGGGTTATCAGCCAGGAGTAATGGAGAACCATAAACAGAACGATCCACCGAGAGTGCAAGCCTAATGGATGATTTCCATCCTTGATTGGATAAGGTCAGGAGAGATTGCCAATGCCTCTTGGCTCCTTCTGGAAACAAACCTATACCACAATGTGGAGTTCTTTTATATGAAATCTCTATGCAAGAAAAACTAAAAACTAAAATCTGTGGTGCAGGAAGTCAGCATAGTGATCATCCTTGGGAAGACGGGATGGGTAGTAATTGGAAGATGGAATGAACAACTGGGGAGCTAGTTATTTTCTATTTTTTGACCTGAGTGGAAATTATATAAAACTTTAAAAATTGTGTGATAATTCTCCAAGTGTCCAGATCTCACTGACACCACCAGAAGTCTATATGGTTGAGAAGACGGAGTTTCCTACAAACCACGCCTACTCAGACTGCTTTGTACAAAATCTTCCACCTTGCCCTCCTGTGAAGATGGCCTATTGTTTACCCTGACCAGGGACTCAGAGCCTTTCAGACTTGCCTTGCTATCAACAAGCACTGCTTTTCTCTCCAGTGCTTGAAGAGCACAGATAATCACCATAAAGCTGATCATGTGCCCTCTTTTCAGCTAGAGTCTCCAGATTTAGCAAATGAAAATATTAGACACCCAATTCAATTTGAATGTAAGAAAAATAACAAAGTTTTAATGCAATGTATCCCAAATATTGCATGGAGAATAAACCTAAATCCAAAAAAATTCTGTGTTTTTTAACCTTAAATTTAAATGAGCATCTGATATCTTATTTAGCATCCCTGATTCTCATTTTCTTTGCTCTTAGGATTTAAGGAGATTGAACAAAGAAAGAGAAGCTAAAAGCAGGTAAAAAATAAAACCTAAAAGAAAAATAAATTAAAAAAATAAAACCTACTGCACTTTTTTTTTTTTTTTTAAAGTTCTGTTCTATTTTATTAAACCTCAGGTTAAAAGACATTTAAGAAATCTGAATATGATTTTCCATTTTAAATCTAATGGTATATGATTCCATCAGCTTCACAACTCACGGCAGCAGAAGGCCCTACCCCAGAAAGGGGAGAGTTCTAGTTCTCTCTTACTCTTTCTTCAATAGTGTACATGATCCCCTTGTGGTCTAAGTCTGTGCTGTCGAGTATTATGGCAGCCACTGACCACACACGGCTGTTTACATTTAAATGAAACAAAATTAAAAATTCAGTTTCTCAGTCACACTAGCCTCATTTCAAGGTCTTGATGGTCATATGTGATAAATGGACACCTTACTGGACAGTGATAATTAGAAAATATTTAGATTAATGCAGGTTGTCCTGTTGTACAGCATGGCTCTACATCATCTATCTTATCAAGAAATAGATATGAGGGGCCAGCAGTTGGCATAATGGCTATGTCACTGGACTCCTATGTAGTTGACCACGGTTCAAGTCCCAGACCCGGTAGCTTAAACTCACGCCGGGCGTGTGTGTGTGCGTGCCCAAGAACCCGAGAAGAGAATGGAGGAGAAGGGGTTGTGGTGCGGCCATCCCCCCTGGGGGTGAGCTCTTGTTTTCTGTCTCTCTGCCTCTCTCTGTCTGTCTGGTGAGTGCACGCACCCTATAGCAGAAACCTCTCAAAAAAAAGAAAAGAAAAGAAGTGGATATAAGAGAAGAAATGACAAATTAATTGTCAAGAAATATTTTTGAGGCTGCCCAGGGAAAAGGCCTGACCACTGAGCTGCACCCAGCTATCCTTGACACCTTATTTTGAGGCAGTAATTTTTTATATTCTCCATAGTTAAGAATTCTCATCTTGATTTGTCACATTCAACACATTTTAAACTGAGATTTTCCTTGAGAATTTAAGCCAAGATATATTTATCTTTGGTCTGAGACTTCTGGAATGGTGGAGAGGCCTCAGGAATGGGCAGCAGTGAGTGGAAACCTAGTAGCCTCTCTTTGGTCATCTCTGCTGAGGCCTGGATTCAGGCACTTCTCTCTCTGAGTCTCAATTTTTCTTACTGAAAGTCACATTTTACTCTCATTAAAATAAAATTCAAAACTGAAACTTGAAAAACCAATACTGTAACTTAGAAACTCACTCTGAGTTTTTTTGTTCTGTGATTACCTTGAAAACATCAAGTCTCTCCTAATGTGAATTTCTCAAAAGTAAAGCAGTATTCACTCCCCTGGACACTCATGGCCTCAGAATTCAGGAACTGGGATGGTACACCTCCACAGTTGGAATTTGGTTTATTATTTGGGTCTGGTCCAAGTTCTCTGGAGAAGATCTTAGAATTTTAAAATGAGAAGACATTGGTTTAAATCCTGACTTATATATTGAATAAATTACCTAACTACTTTTGCCCTAGTTTTGTCTGTAGTAATATAGGAAGAATCATATAAACATCATATATTTATTCAGAGGATAAAGTTGGGGAACACAGTGAAAATGCCAATATTGACAATGAAGAAAAAGAAAATGTTCAAGTATCTGCTATTAATAAATTAAATTTCTCTTTATTTTTTGAGCTATTCAATAGAGATAAAATAGTATTAATTCTATAATTTTTTTAACCTCATAATCATTTTTCTTTCATTTTCTTTCATACATTCAATCACATTATTATTTATCTTACAAAATGGATATTTCAACAGGTGAACATTTCTCCCTAGTACTGTTGATAAAACTATGAAATATCTTCAACAGATAATACCACACCTCTTTGCGCCATTAATGAGTTGCCTCCCTGTCCCTCCCCCAAATGATTCTATTAATTTTAACCAGCTGTAAGTGCTATTCAATACTATATAATGTATTATTTGCTATTTATTTAGGGAAGGGGGGGCAGCCAGGTAGCATGTTGGTTCAGACAGCTGAATCCTACATGGCTGACTGTGCAGTTCGAGTCCCGGACCTACTCACTTGTAAAATATGCTGGTGTGTGTGTGTGTGTGTGTGTGTGTGTGTGTGTGTATGTGTTCCCAAAATCCTGAGAGTAGAATGTGGTGTGGCCATTCCTTCTGGGAGGGTGATTTCTCACTCTACCCCCCCTCTCCTCTTTCTTGGGCTAGCACAAATACCCTATAGAAAAGCTAAAAACAAACAGCAAAGATTTTTACATTTAAAAAAATCAAATTTATTATCAATCACAAAGGTGTACTGTACTTTTTCTGTTTACCGATTATTAGACATTTTTGTTTTTAGTTTTCTAATTTGCGACAGAGAGTTCATGTGTGTGCATGAAAGCATGTGAATGAGAAAGAAAGAGTGAGAGAGAGAGAGAAGCATCTTCAGTAGAGACTTGTCACACTCTGATCCCCTTCCCAGGCATCCCAATTCATCAGGATCTTAGTTGCAGGTGCACACCTGAATTAATATATATTGTTAATGAAAATTTGCCACCTTCCCAAAAATTCTCAAATAAAAATATTCCAATGATGTATTGCAAAACAAACCATCTTAAAACTCAGTGGTTAAGCCAATAATTTGTTATTATTGTGTTTGACAGTTCCAGAGATTAACTGTTTCAACTGAAAAGTTCCTATTTTGGGTTTCCCATGGTGTTGTGGTCAGTGGGGGTTAAAGTCACCTGAATATTTGTAGGTTTGATGCTGTTAAAGGAAACCAGAGCAGGAAAGTAGTTAATGGGGAAACAAAAAACAAACAAAATAAATAAGTAAAACAAAAATACCAGATTTTTATTAAGAAACTATTGCTACAGAGGAAAAGAGACCTCACTATAGAGTTGGGCTCAATTCCAACTACAAAAATAAGAAGGGAATTATACACAAGATACATGTAAAAGGAGTTAGTGGGTAGAAAGTCACTAAGAGGAGACATCATGGGAAGGGAGAACTCTTGCCAGAAAACCAAACAAGGTTCTTGTTCAAGACAGTTCAGGGTGATCAGATATCAAGGATTAGTAGATAAGAAGTTTGATTGAATATCATTGAGGGTGAAGAGATACCAAGGGTATGGGAAATTCTCTCTAAACTGACTTAACAGGATTCTTGCTAAAATGGAGCTGTGCAATGTGGTAAGGACAGGTTCAAGATCAAGGTGTAGTTGAGTAGAGGACATAAAAGAGCCTGACTAAAGTTTGGTTAAGGAGAGAGTCTTTGTCCATGTCCAGAATGGGGAATTAAATGTCAGTTGATGCTGGCTGGGAGGCCAACGGGTGCAATTAGAGCTCTAAATACAGCCTCTCCATGTGGCTGAACTTCTCACAGATGGGTCTGGATGTCTCAAGAGCAAACATTCCAGGAAATTTAGGTGGAAACTAAAAACCTTCTTATGACCTGGCCTCAGAAGTCTTAGACTATAACTTGCAAAGCATCTTACTTGCAAATAAGTCAATAAAACTAGCCCAGATTCAAGGAGCAGGGGGAGGGGAAGACATTATAGTCAATCTCTTAGTTTGAGGATTTGAGGAGCGGAGGGGAAGAATTGGTGGAGGTCAACTTTGGAGGCTGTAGCAACAGCTATACATCCAGCTACATAATGCCCAGTGACTTCTAAAACCGAAATGCCTGGGAACATTGTAAGCACAAAAGAAAGCAAGCTCAGACAGTTCATCTACATGTGTACAACCTTATAGAGGGTACAAATTGTGAAAACTATATTTCTTTTGATAAAAGGTTGTAGATGTTCCCAAGAGAATTAAACAATGGTCATAAACTAGCTCACCACATCAAAAACCCACTTTTAATATTTCTGACTGAAAGCACAAATATCTGTGGTTAGTTCAGAGAATCAGCCAAATACATAACAAAGGGCTCTCATTCATTGCCTCTCCATAAAAAACTAACTTAAACATCAGAAGTTTTTTAATTAATTAGTTAATCTCTGAGTAGCATTGCCAGACAAAATTCAAAACATCAAGATAGACACCCACTTAAATTTGAATTTCAAATAAACAATGAGTAATATTTTACTGCGTCCCAATTATTGCATGGGATATATATGTTATAAAAATAGTTCACTATTTATATGAAATTCTAATTTAATTGACCAGTTCATATTTTATTTGCTATAACTGTAATCTTGTTTTGAAAAAAAAATACTGCTTTTATCTCAGACTTTTTTTCCCAAAATATATCAAGTGGAGAATAATTGGCATTTGGTTCCAAAATTACATTATTCCACCAATATCACCTAATTCTTTCCTCTGCATCTAGGTAAGCCATAACTAATTAAAATATCAAGTGCAAATTGGTTACGAACTTCCTGTAGGAACAAGACAAGGTGATAGATATCAAAGACATACAAAATACTTTCTTAAAGATGTTGGGATAAATATGGGATTTAACATGTCTCAGCAATTTCAGCATCATGGCACATTTACAAAATCACTACAGACGTTTTTTTTCCTGGGCAACCCTTACTCCCACTTTGTTATAATTAATGCTAAATTCTTCTTTGTTGGTTAAAGATGGAAACATCTGGTAACCACATGACAATACTTCATCTATTTAAAGGCAAATTTTATCTCTGAGCTTTCTCTCCAGGCCAAATTGTGTCTGCACATTTTATTTCTTTGGTTCTAATTCCAAGACTTTTATCATTTCTCTTTTTCTCTTCTGGCACCTTATAAATCTTCTATGTTTCTGCAACTGTACAGATTGAAATGAGATTTAATACTCTAATAAAACTCTACTAGTAAATTTAGTAAAAAATATTGCTTTGATGAATAATTCTAATTATTAAAAATTTTTCAAATACAAAAAGCACAATTAAAACATATTGATCAAGTAACTAAAAGTCAATAGGTAAACTAAAATGAAATTATAAAAAAAATTAAGGGAACCAGCAGTTAGCGTAATGGCTATGTCGCTGGACTCCCACGTAGTCGACCGCGGTTCGAGTCCCGGACCCGGTGGCTTAAAACTCACACCAGGCGCGTGTGCGTGCGTGCCCAAGATCCCGAGAGGAGAATGGAGGAGAAGGGATTGCGGTATGACCATCCCCCCTGGGGGGGTGATTTTTCACTTTCTGTCTCTCTGTCTCTCTCTGTCTGTCTGGCGAGTGCACGCACCCTATAGCGAAAATCTCTCAAAAAAAAAAATTAAAAAGAAGTCAGGGAAAGGAGAAGAGAAGAGAAAATAAAAGTGATGACTGAAGACAATAAGCCATCTAAAAATAACAAAAACAAAGTAAGAATGCTGGGATCAAACCATATCAATAGTTATATGAATGCTGATGAACTAAATGCTGTAATTAAAATGTTGGGATTCTCAGAATGAATGAAAAAATAAGATTCAAATATGCACTGCTTACAAGATATAACTTAAATCTAAAGACATGAATAGTTTTTTATAATGGTTGGGAAGATATGTTTCATGTAAACAGTAAGCGTAAGAAGGTTGTTAAATAGTAGAGCTGAGTATACAGCTGAGTATACAGCTCTACTATTTATTTCATTATTATTTCATAATAAAAAGGTTAATTCTTTAGGAAGATCTAGAAATCTTATTTGTATTCACCTAAAACAACAATTTATTACATATGAATCAAAAATTGACAGTTTGAAGTGATAATTAGACAATTTCTACAATTATTATAGATTTTTAACACCTATTTCTTAACAACTAATAGAATCATTAGAATTCACACATATAGGAACCAGCAGATGTCATAATGTTTTTATCTCTGGACTCCCACGTAGTTGACTGTGGTTTGAGTCTCGGACCTGGTGGCTTAAACTCATGCCAGGCATGTGTGCGTTTGTGCCTAAAATCCCAAGGGGAAAACAGAGGAGAAGGGATTATGGCATGGCCACCCACTCGGGGGTGATTCTCACTTTCTGTCTCTGTGTCTCTCCGGTGAGCATATGTGCCCTATGGCAAATATCTCACTCTAAAAAAACAAGAATTCACATATACACACATACATACACACACACACACACACACACACACATATAGGAAGGAAGGAAACAAAGAAGGAAGGAAAGCTTGCTCTGCAAAAATTTGGAAGATCAAAACAATACTTCCAATTATCTTGACCTGTTATTCACAGAACACTATTTCTCAGAAAAGTAGAAAACATATTTTTCTACTTTCACCAACGTAAGCCATATTAATATATAGCCTCAAAATATGTCTCAATAAATTGAAAAGGATTCAAATCATATAAAGAATATAGTCTGAGAGCAGAATTCATTTTAAAGACATGCACCTTGTTTTTTGGAGTTTTTAGTCATCATTAATATACATTTTCCCATTTTTATTACCAAAGTTTACTGTCTTTCTGGGTACATTATATTGATTATTTGGATACTTATCTAGGTGATCAGTGTACTCATGCTCTGTAATCATTTTTGTTACCTTCTTATAAGATACTTCCTTTTATTTGGATTTTCTTTATAAATTAAAGAATGTAACTTATATATTTGCATATGACTGTGTTACAGGTGTAGACCACACTCTAAAAATTCATATGAGAGAAATGACCACATTTCTAGATTTTTTAAAGCTACTTAAAGTTCACTCTGAGCTCCCAGGCATGGGAAAAATCAATCTCAGTCATTATTGCCATTTCTTGCTTCCTGGGAATATGGTGAAGTCCCAGGTCATCTGAAAATGTTTGCAGTCATCTGTCTTTAGTGAGCACTGTGTGCCATTAGAATGTCTTCTGTCTCAGCCAGACGTCTCATCAGGTTGACTGAGCTTTATTGCTGCCTTCAGACCACACTTGGGGCAGACTAATACTGTCTGAATCCTCTAAGTCTAGCAACAACTTCTTCAAGCAAATTCTGCTCTCCACCCCAAAGTGGGGGCAATTCTAGCTCTAGTTCCATAACTCTTTGCAGGACCCATAAATACTCAGTCTCTTACAAATCTGGCGAACAAATTTTCCTTCTTTCTTTGATTTCAAATCCACTTCATTGCTCTTTTGGTCAGTATTATTTTTTCGATAAACTTGGAATTTTTACCATGAAGGACAAGTAGCAGTTTTCAAGCAATATCTTTTTTTAAATTATTTATTTATTTTTAATTTTCTGCAGGGCAAGCATTCTAACCAGAGAGGCAGACAGAGAGAGATAGAGAGAAGAAAAGAGAGGAAGTGAGGAAGCAAGTCACCAGATCCAGGGTTTGAACCGCGGTCAGCCATGTGGCTGTCCAACACCTTAACCATCATGCCATCTGATGGCTCCCAAGAAATACCTTATTTCTTCCCTTTTCCCCAAAAGAAAATCACTGAGTCAAATGAATATTAAAGTTTATCTATTTTCTGGATCAGGAAGTTAGGGGAAAATACAGAAAGACCACTTAAAAATTAATATTTCAACAAATTATACTGTATTTTCTTGATTTCTCCCACTTCAAGGAATAGGCAACTCACAATGCATAGATCTCATCTAATTAATTAGTAATCCTTTCTCCTGTAAAATGGATATTAGGTCTGTCCTTTCTATATTATAATTGTCTTTTCACTAACAATTATTGTGTACTTCCTGTGTGTCAAAAATTTTTCATGTAGTAATTGCTTTCATGTACACACTGACTTTATGCAGAATTTATTATTATCCCTATTTCTGAGATGAGAACACTGAAGTTTAGAGAAGCTAGGTGACATATATAATAAGCAAGCAGAACCATGTAATATTGCCTTTCTCCTATGTGTGTTACATGCACTTTAACACATGCCCTTAATTGACCTAAAAGCAGTGCTATTCCTGCTTCTGTCACTAGTACCACAGGTACTCCAGGTCCCTGGAGCTCCAATTCTGAGGTCATTGACTATCTCAATCTCTCCAGATTCAGCAATGGACAAAGCTCCACAGATGCATCTCCTCCATATCTCATCAATTTTTCTTCTCTTTTCCTTGCAAATTTTAATGTCTTTATTCAACTGCTGTAATAGCTCCCAAATGCTTTCCATTTCTCATCTCTTCTTGCTCCATTTCATTTTACATACTGGTACAAAAGAAGCCTCACTAAGAAACAGACTCAATTATTTATTTTTAATTTTAGTTTTTAGATTTTTGTCATAGGGTGCATATGCTCACCAGACAGATACAGAGAGCAGGAAAGTGAGAAATCACTCACCAAGGGCAATGACCATGCTGCAATCCTGTCTCCTCCATTCTACTCTCCAGATTTTGGGCATGCACACACACATGCCCAGCTTGTTTTCCAAGTCACAAGGTCTGGGACTCACACTATGCAGTTGGTCATTTGGAATCCAGTGCCTTAACCACCATGCCCTCTGCTGGTCTTAAAAAGAAGGTCAATTATTAACCATTGTCAACTAAGCTAGGCATATGTGCTTCATTCTACATGTCAAATTCTTTGCTGTATCTCTGAGCCTTTTTATTCAGATCTCTGGCATTCTCCTCTATTTATTTCATGTTATAATTTCCAGAATATCTATACCCTCAAACTTCTTCTGTATTTCTTTTCTTTTTTTTTTTCTTTTGCTTGTACACATGCAATTTATCCTCTATAAAATTATCCTTGGCCTTTTAGCTAAGACCACATGTAAAATACTAAAATATTTATTTATTATTTATTCATGAATCCTATTTAGTGCATCTTATACTACTTTAAAAAAAATGAAAGAAGAGATTACTACTGTTCATTTATATCTAGTTCTCCTCTTTTTACTGAACATATGAGAACACAAAACTTCCCAGCCCTTTGCATTTACATGGTATGTAAGACTAGTTCTCAGTAATGAAATGCAGTCAAAGTGGCAAACCCCACTTTGAGCTGAGATATTTAGGACTCCATGTGCCATCTCTGGCATCCACTACCTTAGTGCTCCTGAAAATCCTGTGCCTTAAATGACAAAGTGGTAAGACGGAAAAATCTTTATCTCCCTGGGTCTCTGAGTGACTGTGTAGAAAAGAACTCTTCATCTACCTACAGTGTAAATATAATATAAAAGAAAAATAAACCTTCAATTTGATCAATTACTTTGTTTCATTGTCTGTCCTTAATAACATTATGTGCATAATATTCCTTTTACAAAAATAATTTCTCTCTCTTTTAAATACAGATATTTGTTTGTAGATTTTTTTTTGACTCACCTTATTACTTTTATTACAACTATTTGTTTGGTTGTCTAATCATCCATACTAATAAACTCTTATTGGTCCAGAGTCTGCTTTTTCTTTTTCTTAGATAAAGACAAGATACTAAAATTGGCAAGAGAAAAAGGACAAGTTACTTACAAAGGTTATCCTATGAGGCTAACATTGGGCCTCTCACCAAAAATGATACAAGCAAGGAAAAAAATGGGAAGATATATTAAAAGTGTTAAGAGAGAAACAGTTTGAACCAAAATTACTACACCTGGCAAAATTATCCTTTAAATGGGAAGAAAAAATAAAAATAAGTTCTCAGATTAACAAATCCTGAAAGAATTTACCAACACCAGATCAACTCTTCAAGAAATCCTGAAGGGAATGTTATACCAAAAAAACTAGAGACAGACAGAAATAAGAGAACAAAAAACAACCAAGAAAATGACCAACTTAAAGGTACAGAGAAGTCTGGAAATATCAATAACAATGTTGAATGTTAATGGATTAAATTCTCCAATCAATAGATGCAGATTGACTGAATGGATTAAAAAAAACCCAGAAGTCCTCTATCTGTTTCCTATAAGAAACACACCTTATGGATAAAGACATACATTAACAAAAAGTGAAGGGCTGGAAAAAGGTATTCCTAGCCAATGCAATCAGAAAAGAGAATAATATAAAAAGTATTCAAATAGGGAAAGAGGAAGTGAAATTATCTCTATTTGTAGATGACATGGTGGCATATATAGAAGACCCAAGGGTATCCATGAAAAAACATAAATGAATACAGTAAAGTGGCAGGATACAAAGTCAACATCTGAAAATCTATACCATTTATATAAACTAAGAAAAAGCAGACTGAGGTAGATCCTGAAGAAAGTAATCCCATTTACCATAGCCACAAAAAGTATACGATACCTCGTAATGAATCTAACTGAAGAAGTCAAAGATCTCTACAAAGAAAACTATGAATATCTTAAAAAATAAATTGAAATAACACACAAAAAAAGTGGAAGGACATCCCATGCTCCTGGATTGGAAGAATTAATATAACCAAAAAGGCAATTCTACCCAAATTAATCTACATATTTAATGCAATCCCAATCAAATTACCAGAGACAATCTTCACAGATTCAGAAGAGACAAAACATTTGTCCAGAATTGTAAAAGACTCCATACTGCTAAAGCAATCCTACACAAGAAGAATGGAGTAGGAGGCATTTCACTCCTTGACCCCAAAATATATTAAAAAGCTCTGATAGTCAAAGCAGCATGGTATCAGCACAAAAACAGACACATGAAACAATGAAGCAGAATAGAGACCCCAGAGGAAAAAAAAACCCAAAACATACAGCCAACTGATTTTTGACAAAAGGTACCAGTCAATCCAGTGGAAAAAGGAAAATCTCTTTCACAAATGGTGCTGGATAAACAACTGGGTAGCCAAAACAAAACAAAACAAAACACCCAAAAAACAACAAACAAACCTCCAAGAGCATGTGTGTGCATGCCCAAGATCCTGAGCAAATAGAGGAGAGAAAGGATTGTAGTATGGCCATCCCCCTGGGGGGTGATTTCTCACTTTCTGTCTCTCTATCTCTGGCAAGTGCAAGCACTCTATAGCAGAAATATCTCTCAAAAATAAAACAAAACAAAACAAAACTGAGTATCCACCTGCAGAAAGATAAACCTGGACCCCTATCTCTCACTATTAGCAAAGCTCAACTCAAAGTGGATCAAAGATCTAAACCTAAGACCTCAAACTATAAAACTACTGGTGTAAACACTGGGGAAACTCTGGGAGAAATCAGAGTAGGCAAAGAATTATTAAATAAGATCCCCCAAAGCAACAGGTAATAGTCCCCAAAATAGATAAGTGAGACTACAACAGAGTAAGAAATTTCTGCACAGCAAAAGACAGTAATTAATGTGAATCAACAATCCTCAGAATGAGAGAATATTTTTGTAAACCATGCCTAAGATAAAGGACTTCTAACCAGAATACACAGTGAACTCATACAACTTAACTGAAAAAAAAATCAGCCAAATTAAAAGGTGGGAGAATGAGCTGAAAAAACCACTCTCTAAGGAAGACATACGAATAGCCAAAAGCATATGAAAAATTACTTAACACACTTCATGGTAAGGGAGATACAAAGCAAAATCAGAAAGAGATATCGCCTAATGCCAGTCAGAATGGTGAAGAATAAAAAAAAAAAAAATGTAAATGCTGGCAGGACTGTGGTGAAAGGGGAACTCTCCTTCCCTGTTGGTGGGAATGTAAATTGGTTCAGTCACTGTTGAGAACAATATGGAGATTCCTCAAAGATCTACAAATAAAACTACCATATGATCCAGCAATTCCACTCCTGAGTATCTACCCAAAGGATAGAACACTCAGTCAGAAAGGTGCTTGCAGGGACCAGCAGTTGGCATAATGGCTATGTCGCTGGACTCCCATGTAGTCGACCGTGGTTCAAGTCCCGGATCCAGTGGCTTAAAACACATGCCGGGCGCCTGGGCGTGTGTGCCCAAGATCCCAAGAGGAGAATGGAGGAGAAGGGATTGCGGCGTGGCCATCCCCCCTGGGGGGGTGATTTCTCACTTTCTATCTCTCTGTCTGTCTCTGTCTGCCTGGCGAGCGCACGCGCCCTGTAGCAAAAACCTCTGAAAAATAAAGAAAGGTGCTTGCACACCCATGTTTATTGCATCATTATTCACAATTGCTAAGAGAGGGAACCAACCCAAATGTCCATGAACAGATGAATGGATTAAAAAAGTGTGTCATATATACTCTGTGGAATACTACTCAGCCATAAGAGCAACAAGATCCTGGCATTTGATAGAAAATGGATGAATATGGAAGATCTACTGCTGAGTGAAGCAAGCCAGGCTATGAAAGAGAAACATTATATGTCTCCACTTAATATATAACACCTGTCCACACTCTATGGAGGAAATTGAAAGATTAGAAGATATAGAAGCATGGAAAATAGTTATGGATACTGGAGACAGTATGGGAAGAGGGTGGAAGAAGAGAGAGAGTATGAGGAAAGAAATTAAGGAGAAAAATCGAGAGTCAAGATATCTATGGGACACAGAAATGGATTGTTGTTTGTTGATGATAATGTGTATAACATCCTCAACTGGACTGGTGCAAGGTATATTCATGTTGGGTAAATTCACTTTATAAGCTAAGTGATATATTGTGATTAAATGTATAAAATAAATTAAAATAAATAAAATCTTTCTTTTACTCTCTAGAATTTAGTTATTAGGTCGCCAAGAATGTCATGACATATGTTTCTGTTTTTCTATGCAAAAATATGTCATGACTTCCCAGATGACCCAGTAGTAATTCTCTCTATGATTATCATTTCAGGCATCATGTACATAACTGGGCAGCAAAGTCAAAATTTAACAATGAACAAGAAATAGCAGAGCAACCAACTCACTTCCCAGTATGACTGAGACTCTCATGTCAGTAAAATGTGTATGTGCTATTCTTTCAAAAGTCTCTTGGATAGACTGCATTAATTTCTACCTTATTTCTAGAGCTAGGTATGTTGGTGTTATTCAGGGCAAAATCTAATAGAATTTGTGACATATTTAATCACTCAATGCTATAGCTGTAAACACTTGTTTGTTTTGAATTCTCCAGAATTTATTTCTCTCTTAATAAGAGATCAAGCAATCAAGAAACATTTATGGAGCACATGCTATGTCAAGTCTGCAGGTGAACATTGGCTCCAGACAATTAAAAGAGAGATAGTGAATTACCAGCTCTTAAGGAAGAGGGCATAAAACATTTAAATCATCTGATAAATATTTTCAAGGTGAAGAGTTCTGTTGAAAGGGAGAAGAACACGGTGTCCACAGAAGTTAATTGGGTCACATTTTCTGCTAAGAACAAAATTCTTTGTGCTGAAGTGTCAACTTGACCTGTTATTTCAGGGATAAATCAGAAAGCTTAAGGTATTGGAATAAGGCAAGACTTTAAAAGTTCAATTATAAACTCTGTCTACAAACCTTTCAAGAGAGTGCTTCACACTCTTACTTGCAAGTCAGGAGACTGCTGTTTTCAACCTCTGACTGTGAGACTGTAGGCAACTCAATCTCTCTGTTCTGGATCTGTCAGATTCTCTATTCAGAGGTGTAGAAACCTCTGGAGTTGCTTAAGGGAAGAACTTAATTTAGTGGAAGGCCTAGTCTCCAGGGGTCAGGAGGAAAAGAACCCAGGGGTAGCTGCCAGGGTCACAGGAATGGGAAATCAAGGAAAACTCTCTCAGGGCCCCCAGTAATGTAAGGAGGGGTTTGATCATAGCCAGCTTCCATTCTTCTGCCTCTCTAGAAGAGTGTCTTTAGCCTCATTTGAGTCCAATGGGCACCCATTTGACATCCCTCTGGATCTTCTAGTTATCAAAGAAGAGCACAGGGAGATGAATGTTAGGTTCCCCAAAACATACCACAATTGAGTCTTCTTATCTTCATCATAGCAAAGACTCCAGACTACAAGAACTCTCAGGTATCTCAGAGCGCTTATATTCCTTGTATTTTTCCCCCACTGAACCCAAATGCCTCCACCTAACATATATTTTCAAAAAGTATGTTAATCAAAGAAAATTTAAAGCTTCTCGGGATTTGAAAGGACTGAAAATATCCCATACCACAAATAGTGATTTGTCATCAATTAGTTGTTTTTGTCCAAGGATAAATCCTTAAGAATGAACATCCTCAGTGGATTGATATGAAGCTTCTTACTAACATCTGACTCTACATCAAACCTATGTAGCTTTAACCATGGATACTTGACTTCCACTTGGATAATCTAGAGTAAAAATTTTGCATCCTAAGCCATTTGCAATCTTGGTCTCAGATTTTAAGCACTGTCATTTCCCGTATTGGTCAAACTTTCATAAAATTAGACTCTTTTTTTTTTTCCTAATAAGAGGAATGATTTGCTTCTGTAGATAAAAGCTGTGATTTATTCAAGTGCAGGTTTTTATACCTAAATTGTTTTAAAGAGAATACAACCCTAAACATATTATGCACTTTGTGTGACATCTAAAAAAAGCATTTAGATACACAAGGATAGAGATTTAAGTTTACTGGTAAAACATCAGAATATATTTTGAGCTGTATTATGCTCTCTGTTCTATATCAAACCATAAAATGTAGCATTTTGATGTTCTTATGCTGTGTTCACTCACCTTTCCTTTTCAGACTGTCTCGATTTTAATGTTCCTTCCAGAAGCAGAGATCGTTCTTTCCTTTCAATTATGCCAGGCCTATTTTATGCATGATCTCTCCACGAGGAATTATTTGGCTTCTTGTACACCCAAAGATCATTTACCGGGTTTGGAATTAGTGTTCAAATTAGTGCTTTATGCTTTTTGCTTAAAGAATAAATTATGCCTATTTCTCGGATTGCAAAACACATACTCACAAAATATTTGGAAAAAATGGTAAAGAAAGATCATCCATCGGTACTAAATACTACTTTATAGTAGTTTTTATTCCCTTTTAGTATTTGTGTGTGTGTGTGTGTGTGTGTGTGTGTGTGTGTGTGTCTGTGTGTATAATAGTAGAAAGTTGCATCATATAGAAAATATTCTTTATGGTTTAATTTATGCATGGTATTCCCTCCTAGGAATTATGCACTAGTTTTCAAACTGTTTCCACATGCATTCTCGATCAAAGAAATGTATTCTTCTTTGTAAGACTCTTCTTAGTGAAATGAAATTGATGAAATAAGCATTATCCATAAAAAGGTGAACTGAATATATATACAAATTAATAAAGCAGCACATTAAAATTTCCTCTAGTCTTCAGCGAGTGTCTTAGTCCATTGTGTGCTACTATAACAGAATATTACAGACTGGATAATTTATAAAAGGAGAAATTTACTTGAGCCAGCCAGTGACCTAGTGGTTATGGTGACTGGATCACACATGGCCAATTGTGCAGTTCAAGTCCCAGACCCTGAGGCTTGAAAAACATGCCAGACATATATGCAAGCATGCACAAAATCCTGAAAGAAGAAACAAATGGAGAAAGAATTGTGGCATGACCATCCTCTAGTAGAAGTACTTTTTCACTTTCTTACTCTCTCTCTCTCCTTCTGAGAAGTGATGCCCTTCTGGCAAATTAAGAAAAAGAAAGAAGAAAAAAAAAAAAACAGAAATTTACTTGCAGTTCTGGAGGCTGGGAAGTCCATAATCAAGAGTCCACATTTGGCGAGGATCATTTTATGCTGTGATATCCCATGGTAGAAGGTAGAAGATCAAGAAAACAATAAAGAGAAAGAGAGAAGGGGGTCGACCTCATGCTTTTATCAGGCACCTCTTCCTCTGATAACTAACCTGCAATAATGGCATTAAATCATTATTGAGGCCAGCGCCTTCATGACCTAATCACCTCTTATAGGTCCTACCTCTCAATATGATCACACTGAGGATTAAGTTCATGCTTAAACTTTGGGGGACACATCCAAAGTATAGCAGTGACTAATATCTCCATCTAAAGATGAAATATCTCTGCTGCTGATAAAGCTGATGTCAAAGTTTTGGTGAACTCTTAGTTTTGCTGTAAAAAGCAGAATCAAAATAAAAAGAAAGTATGCATGCACCTTGTAATTTCTTTAGCCAGCAGCTATTACATGATAAACTGACATTTTTAAAAATAGATTTTAGTCAGATATCAAATTTGGGCTAAAATCGCTAGGTATTTCTAACATGTCACATCAAACTTAATACTAATATAAGATACTAGTATAAGAGAGTAATGAAAATAATCTGAGATCCTGAGAATTAGGAGAAATTCACATACATGAATGCATGCACATATACACTCACATATTAAAAAGAAATAACTCAAGAATACCTTCAAGAAATGAAGGTCAATGTATAATTATTTCAGTTAAGATGTGTACTAAAGCCCCAAGTGACATTAATGACCAATGGCTATTTTACTTTATTTAGTTTGGTTTTCCTTCTTTTTTTCTTATTTTGTTTACATTTAATCACTGTCCATCTTTACAGCATACAAAATGAATCTTCTCAATATGAATACACTGTATATTAGTCCAAAGATATTTCCATACACATTATCAACGGATCATTTTCCATTTTTGTATTCATTAAATGTTTTGTTCTTTTTTTCCCTTTGATTCTGTCTTTACCCATCTGTTCACACGCTGTTTCTTATCCACAGTTGTTCTCCATGATTTTATACCTTCTAGTCTTTCAGTTTCTGCTATAGAGTGCATCCAGTATATATTATATAAAGTGGGAATATACAGTCTAATAGCTATTTCATATGTTACAGAGACAGATTATTATTATTTATTTTTCACTACAGAATGCTTTATAGATGTCACCTCATTCTGCTGTTTCTAGGGAGAGTTATTGTGTGTTTGATGTGGCTATGAGAATGATGGAGAGATTAAGGTAGAGTTTTGAAGAAGTAAGTGAAAACAGGATTTCAGTGATGTTCTGCTTTGTATTGTGTGTTGTTACTTACTCCTCTCTGCTGTCCATTTAAATCAGACCTTTAGTAAAGATATACATTATCCCACAAGGCTTTGGATTCCAGCTTTTTGTTTTTTTTTTAAGTGACTCATTAGTGTACTGAAACTGACCTCGATGCAAAAGATAGTGTTTTCTGTTTACATGTGCTTATTGAAATACTTATTGAAATCTGCGCAGTTAAGAATTACTATGTGATTCTGTCACCCAGAATAGTGTATCCATTGTAAAGATTGGAATCACAAGTAAGAAGCTTTCTTTGTGTATTCAATGGGAAAGCATTTTAAATTGCTGGAAGCATTTCCTAATTGGCCTTTGACTACCCTGATTGTCTACTACTAAGATCCATTAGAAGGACCAGCAGTAATGATAATGGCTATGTGGCTGAACTCCCATGTAGTCGACTGCAGTTGGAGTCCCCAACACAGTGGCTTAAACTCACGCCAGGTGCATGTGTGTGCGTGCCCAAGATCCCGAGAGGAGAATGGAGGAAAAGGGATTGTGGTATGGCCACCCCTCCCTGGGGGGGTGATTTCTCACTTTTTGTCTCTCTGTCTCTCTCTCTTGCAAGTGCATGCGCCTGTAGAAAAAAAATCCATTAGAAAGTCTTCCACTCTTATGAGTAACATTGGAGCTAAGAAATAAGAAGTCTTGGCTAAATATCTTGGGTATTAATTCCCACCCCTGATCTTGCTCTGTTCTCCAACCTGTTCTATGCCCAGGGAAGTTGAACTGTCAGGGCTACATTAATGGGCTCCCTTGCCTTATCCTAAGTTCCCTGAATTTCTAGGAGTACTGGCAGAAAACTAAAGTGTAGGAGGAGAGAGAGGTGACAGTCTCCCCTCTCTGCTTTTCCAAGGCCAAGTCACTGTGGGTTGGCTATGTCTCTTTTTTAAATTCAAATTTATTTATTATCATAATATTTATTATATTACATTGAATCACATATATCTTTACAGTGTATTACATTTCTTTTTCCAGCATGATTACCATGCATATCAATCAAGACAGACATTACTATCCACATCATCATCAAATAGCTTTTCATCATTTTTTCAGATTATTAATCATATTATTATTATTATTACTTATTATTTTTAAACATTCGATCACTATATATCATTTGGCTTGTATAAAGAATTTACCCAACATGAAATAGTTCTCAGACCAGTCCAGTTGAGAATATCATATGTGATATCATCAACAGGTAATAAACCATTTCTGTGTCCCTCTAATGTCATGCCTTGATATTTGTTCTCTTGCTATCCTTCTCTATACTCTTCCCTTCTACTGCCCCATTCCACACTGTCTTCAGCATACATAACTATTTTCACTGCTTTTATGCCCTCCAATATTTTGATCTCTACTATAAATTGTGAATATTTGGCATATATCAAGTGGATACATACAGTATCTTTCTTTCATTCTTGGCTTGCTTCACTCAGCAATAGATCCTCCATATTTGACCACTTTCTATAGAATGCCAGGGTCTTGTTTTTTTTCATGACTAAGTAGTATTCCATAAAGTATATGTGCCACATTTTTTCCATCCATTGATCTGTTTGTGGGCATTTAGGTTGGTTCCACATCTTAGCAATTGTGAATAATGCTGCAATAAACATTGATGTGCAACCACTTTTCCAACTGAGCTTTTTCCTGTCCTTTGGGTATATACCCAGAAGTGGGATTGCTGGATCAAATGATAGTTCTATTTGTAGACCTTTTTGAACCTCCATATTGTTTTCCACAGTGGCTGAACCAATTTACATTTCCACCAACAGTGTAGGAGAGTTTCCCTTTCACCACATCCCTGCCAACACTTATCACTTTTTGTATTTTTATTCTTTGCCATTCTGACAGGGGTTAGGTGGTATCTCATTGTGGTTTTCATCTACATCTCCCTTACGATAAGGGATGTTGAGCACTTCCTCATATTCTTTTTGGCTGTTCATATGTCTTCCTTAGAGAGATTTTTGTTCAACTCATTTCCCCATCTTTTAATTGGATTTATCATTTTAAAAAAAAATAAGCCACTTGAGTTCCCTGTGTATTCTGGTTATCAGTCCCTTGTCTGAGGCATATTTTACAAAAATCTTCTCCCATTCTGAGGGATGTTGATTGACACTTGTTACTGTGTCTTTTCCTGGGCAGAAACTTCTTAATATGATGTAGTCCCACTTGTCTAATTTAGGGATTATTGCCCATACTTTGGAAGTCTTATTTAAGAAATCTTTGCTTAACCCAGTATCTCCCAGTGTTTCCCCAGTATTTTCTACCAAGAGCGTCATAGTTTGAGGTTCTAGGTTCAGATCTTTGATCCACCTTGAGTTGATTTTTGTTAATGATGAAAGACGGGGATTCAGTTTCATCTTTCTGCAGGTGGATACCCAGTTTTTCCAGCACCATTTGCTAAAATGATTTTCCTTTTCCCAATGGATTGACTGGCATCCTTTATGAAAAAGCAATTGACTGTAAGCTTTGGGGTCTCTATTCTTTTTTAAAAGTTCATTTGTTCATTTCTTCCATGAGGAAAGAAAATCGCCCGTGACAAGATTGTCATACTGCAACCCACCTCCAGCCTCAGCTAGCCAGATTATAGGCACACATGTGCTTACACTCAGTGTGTACAGGGAGACCCCAGGATATGAACCTAGAACACCTCTGCATCCTGTCATTTCAGCATTACAGAGCACAAAGTAACCATTGTACTGCCATTCTATTGGTCCACTTGTCTGTTTTTGTGCCAATATAAGCCTGTTTTGATTATCACAGCTTTATATTATATTTTGGGGTCACAGAGTCATATGCCACCCACTCCACTCTTCTTGTGCAGGATTGCTTTGGTAATATGAGGTCTTTTATGAGTCCAGACAAATTCTATGATTGTCTTATCTAGTTCTGTGAAGAATGTCTCTGGTATTTTTTTTGGAATTGTGTTAAATACAAAGATTAATTTGGGTGGAATTGCCATTTGATTATGTTAATTCTTTGATTATGTTAATCCAGGAACATGGTGTGTCCTCCACTTTTTGATGTCATTTTCAATATCTTTTTAAAAATGTTCATAGCTTTCTTTGTAAAGGTCTTTGACGTCTTTAGTTACGTTTTTCCGTAGGTATCTTATACATTTTGTGGCTGTGGTAAAAGGGATTCCTGTCTTCAGCTCTACTTTGTTCAACTTATTTGTTCACATATAGAAGTGCTATAGAGTTTTTAATGTTGATTTTGTATCCTGCCATTTTACTGTATTCATTTATTACTTCGAGGAGTTTTTTCACAGAAATCTTTGGGTCTTCTTAGTATACCACCATGTCATCTGCAAATAGAGCTATTTTCAACTCTTCTTTGCCTATTAGAATGCCTTTTATATTGTTTTCTGATCGCATTGGCTAAAACTTCCAACACTATATTAAAAAGTAGTGGAGAAAGTGGGCAGCCTTGTCTAGTGCCAGTTTTTAGTGGAAAAACTTTTAGCTTTTCCCCATTCAGTATAATGTTAGCTATAAGTTTTTCGTAGATGGCTTTTATGACCCTTCTATACCAATCTTACTGAGAGTCTTAATCATGAAAGGATGTTGTATCTTATCAAATGCTTCTCTGCATCAATTGACATGATCATATGGTTTTTATCTTTTTGTCTGTTAATATGGTGTATTGTATTTATGGTCTTGTATATGTTGAACCACCCTTGTATCCTTGGGATAAAGCCTTCCTTGTCATGATGAATAATCTTTGTTATACGATGTTGGATATGATTTGCAAGTATCCTGTTGAGAATTTTTGCATCTTTGTTCATCAGAGATATTGGTCTGTAGTTTTCTTTTTTTGTCATGTCCTTATCTGTTTTGGGAATGAGAACAATGGAGGCTTCGTAAAATGAATTTGGAAGGCTTCCTTCCTTTTGGATCTTTAGAAATAATTTGAATAGGATAAGAGTTAACTCTTCATTAAAAGTTTTGTAGAATTCAGAAATGAAGTCATCCAGACCCGGGCTTTTCTTTGTTGGGAGGTTATTTATTAGAGTTTAATCTCATGGTGTGTTATGGGTCTATTCAGGTTTTCTATGTCCTCCTGATTCAATCTTGATAGATTATATGCATCCAGGAATTTGTCCATCTCCTTCATGTTCTCTTGTTTGTTGGCATATAATCACTCATAATATCCTCTAATGATGTTTTGTATTTTTATTGTCTGTTGTAATGTTTCCTATTTTATCATGTATTTGATTTATCTGGTTTCATTCTTCTTTATCAATCTAGATAAAGATAGTATGTCAATCTTGTTCATCTTTTCAAAGAACCAGCATTTGTTTTCATTTATTTTCTGTATAGCTCATTTGTTTTCTATTTCATTTATTTCTGTTCAAATTTTTATGATTTCTTTTCACCTGGCATTTTTTTTTCTTCTTTTTTTTTATCCTGTTGTAGCTAAAGGTCCTGTATCTCTTTTTTTATTTTTTGCCTAGAAGATGATCTGTCTAAAGGAAATAATGGGGTATTGAGATCCCCAACAATTATAGTGTTGCACCCTCTCTCTCCTTTTTTCAAAAAGCAATTGGCTGTAAGCTTTGGGGTCTCTATTCTTTTTTAAAAAGTTCATTTGTTCATTTTTTCCAGGAGGAAAGAAAATCACCCACGACAAGATTGTCATACTGCAACCCACCTCCAGCCTCAGCTAGCCAGATTATAGGCACACATGTGCATACACTTAGTGTGTACAGGGAGACCCCAGGATGTGAACCTAGAACACCTCTGAATCCTGTCATTTCAGCATTACAGAGCACAAAGTAACAATTGTGCTGCCATTCTATTGGTCCACTTGTCTCCAGCAGTCTTTCCTTCACATATTTAGTTTCTCCTGAGTTGGGTGTATAGATACTTATAAGCGTTATGTCTTCTTGCTGAATTAGCCCATTTACTATTATATAATGCCCTTCTTTGTCTCTTACAATCTTTTTCAGAAAGCTTATTTTGTCTAAAGTCAGTATTGCAACTCCACCCTTTTATTGATTTCCATTTGCATGGAATATCTTTTTCTAGCCCTTCACTTTTAGTCTATGTACGTCTAAACACACCATAAGGTGTGTTTCTTTAGGCAACAGATAGAGTTCTTGTTTTTTTTCTTGTTGTTGTTTTTTGTTTGTTTGTTTGTTTTGTTTATTTTTTTTGTCTTGTTTTTCCCCATTCAGCCAGTCTTTGTCTCTTACTTGGAGAATTTAATCCATTAACATTCAATGTTACTACCATAATTATGGACCTGCTCTTATCATAAGTGAACCATTCTCTTGGTGGTTTTTTGTTCTAACTGTCCATCTGACGTTTTAGCTTTCCTGACATAGCACTCCCTTCAGAACCTCTTGAAAAGCTGGTCTGGAGTTGGTAAATTCTTTCAGGTTTTGTTTATCTGAATATGTTTTAATCTTTTTTTCCTGTATGAAGGATAATCTTGCCGGGTATATTATGCTTGGTTGAAATTGTTTTTTATTTAACACATTGACTATATTTCCCCATTCTTTCCTTGCCTGCATTGTTTCCTATGAGAGGTCTGATGTTAGCCTGATGGGGTGACCTTTGTAAGTAACTTGACATTTCCCTCTTGCCAATTTTAATATCTTGTCTTTGTCTGTGGTTTTGGCCAATCTGGCTATGATGTGACTTAGAGAGGATCTTCTTGGGTTGTTTCTATTTGGGGTCCTCTGTATTTCTTTGGGTCTGTATAATTGAATGCCCCTCTAGGTTTGGAAAGTTTTCGTCCAAGATTTCATGAAATAAATTATTAATGTCCTTATTATTTTCTTCCTCTTCTGGGATACTAACTATCAGGATGTTGGGGCACTTGATGGTATCTAGTATATCTCGTATATTATCTTCATTTTTCTTGGTTGTTTTCTCAATCTTTTTGATACTTTTTGTGAGGTCAGAGGTTTTGTCTTCTACATTTGAGATTCGAACTTCTGCCTGATATAATCTACTTTTAATACTTTCAAGGGAGGTTTTCTTTTCCTGTATCACATTCTTCATCCCTAACAATTCCATTTGAATCTTTTCTTCTTTTAAATCATGAAAGAACTTCCTCATCTTCTGGATTTCATTGTCTCTTTTCTCTTGCATCTCAATTAGTTTAGTTACCACAGAAATTCTAAATTACTTATCAGACGTATCCACGACTTCCATTGTGTTGTCTGTGGGTGATGTGGAATTAATGTTTTTGCTTGGGGGAGGGACATTTTGTTGCTTTCTCATATTTCATGTGCCTCTGCAATTGTTCCTAGTCATCTGGTGATGTATATGCTCCTTCCTAAATTATTCAAGGTATCTCTGAGTGTTTAAAGGTGTGCAGGAGTAGAAAATTGACAATCTCTCTTCTGCTCTGCCTCTCAGTTGCTCACCGGTACCCTGCACTGTTGTCACTAGTCTTGGGTGACCCGAAGTTCTCCATGTTTCTAAAGAAGAGGTGTGTGTCCAACTGAGCTGCTGAGCTTCACCTCAGAAGCAAAGAAAAGATTTTATGGCATGCAACGAGCACTGTGCGCTATCCAAAACACCAAAGTCCTGAGAGTCCAAAGTCGAGTGTGTGTGTGGGGAGGGATAAGACATGGGTCTTGGTCGTTAAGGCCTGTAGCCACAGGCAGCCTGGTGGCAGACAAGTCTGCTAGCTTGAATTGGTCTCCAGATGGGGTGGGGAGGGGCACAAGTTCATCTAAAGTCCCAAGACACAAACTTGAAGTCCAAAGGTGAGGAGTATGGGGAATGGGCCACGGGTCCATCCATCAGGGCCTGCAGCCACAGGCAACCTCGCTATGTCTCTTAATCAAAGGCTCGGTCTTGTCAGAAGCCCACTCCATGCAATTACCTTTTCTAGCTTGTGGTCACTGCTTCCTCCAGTTGTCCTTCAGGCCTAGAGGTGCTGGCTGCTCTTCACTCTCACCGGTCCTGAGGTGTTACACTGTAGCTTATTTCTTAGAAATTTGACCACATGTTTGTAAATAGTCCCTTTATTACGCTTTCCTCAATGGCCCCATTTGAGTTGAAATCTTACCCATACCCTGACAGTGCAGTCTCATTACCAAATACATTTCTATCTCTATGTATTTTTGCTCCCTTAATCTCTCATCATCACTTCCCCTAAACTGGGTTTATATGGTTTTCCAAACAGTGTTCTAGGTTTTTTCCTTAAAAAATAGAGTTTATATTCATTTCATAATAAAGGAGCTAATGCTTTATTTTATTTATTTATATAATATGCTGTTGGGCATGTGGGCTCACTACAAAGTAGGGGAAGAAAGAAGAGAGAGAGAGAGAGAGCACCCCAGAGGGCAGATGGCCATGATGCAATCCCTTTTCCTATATTCTCCTCTCCGGAATTTGGGCGTGCATGCACACGTACCTGGTATGAATTTGAAGACATAGCTGGCTATGTGGGGTCCAGCCACAAACACCATGCCACAAGTTGGCCTTGGAACTTTTTTTTTATATTAGGTTGTTGGGAAAGTCATGATGTATTTTTCTGTTTTTCTATGCAAAAAAAATGCATAAGACTGCTGGATCCCACATGGACTACTACGTGGTTTAAGCCCCCGACCTGGTGATTTGAAAAATGCTGAGGGCAGGTGTGTGTGCATGCCTAAAATCCCAAGAGGATAATGGAGGTGAAGAGATTGCAGTATGGCCATTCTCCCTGGAGGGTGTTTTCTCACTCCTCCTGTTCCATATATCTATAGCAATCAAACATATTCTACAACAAATTTTAAAAATAAATTTAAGAAAACTATCCCCAAAATGAACTATTACACAAATACAAAAGAATGAAAATGTCCCCCACAAAACAGATAACTACAACTGCCATTGATTCCACATACTCACTACTATTAGTGCAACTCTCTCTCTCTCTCTCTCTCTCTCTCTCTCTCACACACACACACACACACACACACACACACACACACACACAATCCAAAGTAGATAGCAGGCTCATATAGTGGTCTCACTAAGATGAGAACTTGATTGACAAAGAATAACTATTGCTACGGCTTGACCAAAATCCTTTCAAAATGCACAGGGTACAAGAAGATGAGGCCCTACAAACCTGTGTACATAAGCAATCCAGAATATACAGAGAGAGACATATGGGATAGAAAGAAAGTGATGGCTTCTATTTGTCTGTGGCTGTACAAGGAATACCACCTGGACACCCCCAAAAATAACTGGGCAGAGAGATTTTTGTATTTAGGGATCTAGGTTTTCTTGCTAAAGTAAAAGAAGACTTAAGTTATAAAGATTCCACCTTTCCAAAATACTAAGAGAGTATGGGTTGTATAACTTTGAAATAACAGAGGGAAAAGAATGAGACCAAAAGAGAGAAATATAATAGTCATGGCCCTTCAATAATGAGTCTTTTGAAAGAGGATAAAGGGAGATGTTGATGACAGGTGTTGATAAAATTTTTTAAAGAAATTTTTGCCTTAGGATACATGCACTTGCCAGAGAAAAAGAGAGAAAGAGCCAGTAAGAAGAAAAAAGAAATCACCCTCCAGAGGGGATGGTCACACAGTAATCCCTTCTTCATTCTCCTCCTGAGATCTTTGGCACACATGCACATATACCTGGTGTGTTTCAAGCCACTGGGTCCAGGACTTGAACCGTGGTTAGTCATGTGGGAGTACAGTGGTATAACCACAACACCAACTGCTGGCTCCCAGATGTTGATTACATTTATCAGGATAGGGACCAAAATACTCTATGGTGAAGGGAAAAGGACACATGTTTCTTGTAAACCCACTAATGAATTTCTTTTAGGCTTAGGGTACTCTATTCAGACTTATTCTCATGGCTGATTTAATGGTGAGTTTATTGCTATCTAATGTTTTTGTTACATTTTTAGAGTACAAAAGTTCATCTTTTATAAAAGGTCAAGGGTACACAGAATGTCTACTATTCTTTTATGAGAAGGGCAAAGTGGAAATATTTTTAAAGTCATAGACAGAAAATAAATTAACAAAGATTTTAAATTGTACTATTAAAACTCTAGGACACAATTTCCCCAATTAACAGAAGAATGAAACTGATCATCTTCAGTCTCTCTTCTTCCACTTGGAAAATCTAGGAGATGAATGAGATAATATTTCAACTACCCAAACAGGGAACAGTTCCAACAAACAAACAAGCATACTTGTATAAATTTTCAGAGTTTCTGGGAATGAGAACAAGCATAAAATACTCAGAATTTAAAGCCAGTTATGAAACTCATCATAAATGGTTCTCAAAATACTTTGAGTTTCTCCAGCTCATATACATCCCAAGCTGCTTTGTTTTACATTGATATTTTGTATTATACACTATACAGTAATCAGAATTGAACCTGAGGTTGCTGCTTACTGCCGACTTCATCAGAACATTCCTCCATCCCATTCTAAAATAAAATACCAAAACAGATAGACTCAATGCCCAAAATCTTCACCTTCAAGCACTGATAGCTTAGGCTAAGCACTGTGTCTCCAGGAGTTCCCAATTTAAATAGCCTACGAAGTCCAGAAAAACATTTTGCCCAACCAAACCTTTGGTACATGTGGCTGCAAGCAAACTTTGCTCATTAAGAAACGAATTAGAGCCCCATGGTTTTCTTTCCCTAAAATTCTCCACCTCCACTCCCTCTCCACAGAGCTCCCATGGCTCGCAGCTTGAAAATTACTTCTCTAAGACAATAAACTATTAGCTTCACATATATCCAAGGCAATATCAAGGACATGAGCTGTAGTTCCACGGAAAAATATATTAGGAAATAGAAATAGAAAACAGGGTGGAAAATCCAGAAGATAATTAGTATATTTATTTACTTGAAAGATTTTTGCTATAAGGTGCATGTATTCGCCAGAGAGACTGAGAGATAGAAAGTAAAATATCACCACCCCCCTGGGGGGGTAGCCACACCTCAATTCCTTCTTCATTCTTCTGTCAGGATTTTTGGGCACACTTGTGCCTGGCATGAGTTTCAAGTCACTGGGTCCAAGACTTGAACAATGGTTGACTATGTGGGAGTCTAGTGCCTTAACCACTACATCATCTGCTGGTCCTGATAATTAGTGTTTTTATATTTCTAACACATGCCATACTACAGTCTTTACATGCATTGACCTCATTTTATCTTAATCTTAACTTCATCAGACAGGGATTTTAATCTCCATTTTCCACATAAGAAATTGAGCTCCAGGAAAAAGGCTAAATAGTCCAAAACCAAACAGCTAGTAACTAGTGCAACTAGAAATTGAGCCCAGATCTACATCCTAAAGCCTGTGTTCTTTCCATAGCTCTCTGAAGCTTCCCAACGGCTTTGCTGTTATTTTCAAAGACTTCAACAAATCAAATACTAGTTTCATTGTCAGAGAATATTCTTATCTGATTCAATAGTTAACTGAAAATAAAAATATTTGGTGTCCATTGGAATGAGACTGTTCAAAAGCTCAATTAGGTTGGATCATAGTGTTATTTTGAAAAATAGTATTTTATTCAATTTAAGATTCAATGTGTAGTTAGTAGTTTGGGAGAAAGAACATGGATTTGAGAGTCAGAGAGCTGGATTTCACACATCATGCAGGTAAGTAACTAGCTCTCTTAAAGCTTAGTTTAGTGTGTAAAAAAATGAGAAATTAAAGACACTAGAAGAAGTTCCTGAAACCAGGTGACCCTGAGTGATGGCTATATCAAGTACAGGTTATGGTGGTGCCCCATAAATCCAAGAACGCCTTTCAACAAATCTAACACTCATTCATTTAGTATAACATCATGATGATGAAAGCAATGGTATGTGGACAAAAGTAAATTTATTATGCCAGCTTTGAAAATATAACCAGTAGAACACAAATCTTATATTAATTTGATATGCATATACCATCACCTTTTCTTAAATGCACAAATAAACTTTTCTTTGAAACTCAAAAATACTATACAGTAGGGTCAGCCCATAGTACAGGGTAAACCACGTGCATAGAGAGCTGGATACCACATGGGTGACAATGGTTCAAATCCCAACCCCAGAGACTTGAAGCACATGCTAGGCATATGCGCATGCATGCCCCACGTCCTGAATGCATGAAGAAATAGAGGAAAAAGGATTGTATCATGACCACACCCTATTAGAGAGCACTTTCTCTTTCTTCTTTTGGAGTGCACACACATACTCTGGAAATAAAAAAGAAAAATAGCCACTTACAACCTGCAGCTTCCTGCCCAGTCAGGGAAACTGAGGTGGATCCAAAACAAGGCTGCCCACTTTTATCCACTCCTTTTCAATATGGTGATGGAAGTCCCCATCAATGCAATCAGAAAATATAAAATAAAATAAAATAAAAAGCATTCAAATAGAAAAAGAAGAGATGAAATTATCTGTTTGCAGAGGACATGATCGTACATATAGAAGACCCAATGGTATCCAAGAAAAAAAAAATCCTACTCTATGACTGAAATTGATGGGCTAAAGGATGTACAAACACAAGAGATGGGTGTGAATGCCAGAGGTGGTGTGTGTGGAGGAGTGGGGCCTGGGGAAGGACATTTGGAGGTGGGATACAGAGACAGGGCATTGTCAGGACAGGGAGGTAGTGTTATATTTTGATCAACTGGACTGGGGAGAAATGTTCACATATAGAAATGTTCATCTTGTAAGCTAAATAATGTGATTTAATGCATAAAAATTTGTAAATAAATAAATAGATTAAAAAAAGGAAAAGAAAAAATCATGGAAGTAATAAATAAATACAGTAAAGTTGCAGGATACAAAATCAACATACAGAAATCTATAGCATTTCTGTATATGAACAGCAGGCAGATTGATATAGAACTGAAGAAAATAATTTCATTTACCATAGCCACAAAAAGTATAAGATACCTAGGAATAAATCTAACCAAAGAAGTTAAAGACCTACAAAAGGGAAACAATGAGAAGCTGAAAAAGGACATTGAAAATGACACAAAAAAGTGGAAGGACATCTCATGTTCCTGGATTGGAAGAATGAATATAATCAAAATGGAAATTCTACTCAAATTAATCTATATATTTAATACAATCCCAAAGTACCAGAGACATTCTTTACAAATCTAGAGAAGACAATTATACAATTTGTCTGGAATCATTGAAGACCTCATAGTGCCAAAGCAAGAAGAGTGAAGTGGGCAGCATCTCACTCTCTGACCCCAAAATATACTATAAATCTGTGATAATCAAAACAGCATAGTATTGGCACAAAAATAGACATGTAGAACAATGGAATAGAATTGAGAAGACAGAAATAAACTCGCAAACATACAGCCAACTGATTTTTAACAAAGGGTAACAAAGATCAACCCAGTGGGTAAAGGAAAACCTCTTTAGCAAATGGTGCTGGAAAAACTGGATATCCACCTGCAGAAAGATGAATCTAAACTTCTACATCTCACCATTCACAAAAATCAACTCGGAATGGATCAAAGATCTAAATCTAAGACCTCAAACTATACAATTACTGCTGGAAAACACTGGGGAAATTTTGACAGACATTGATGTAGACAGAATTCTTAAATAAGACCCCCAAAGCACAGTCAATAATGACAAAAATAGACAAGTGGGATTATATCAGATTAAGAAGTTTCTGCATGGCAAAAGACACAGTAATTAGTAGCAATCGACAGCCCTCAGAATGGGAAAATATTTTTGTAAATTATGCTTCAAATAATGCACTGATAGCCAGAATACATAGGGACCTCAAGAGGTTTACTGGAAAAAAGATGATCAACCCAATTAAAAGATGAGAGAATGAGCTAAGAAAACAACTCTCTAAGGAAGACATACAAATAACCAAAAGGCATATGAAAAAATGCTTAACATCCCTCATCATAAAGGAGATACAGATCAAAACCACAATTAGATACCACCTAGCTCAAATTTGAATGATTAAAATTATAAAAAAAAAAAAGATAAGTGCTGGTAGGGATGTGGTGAAAGGGAACTCTCGAACTCTCCTACACTGCTGGTGGAAATATAAATTGATCCAGCCTCTGTGGAGAACAATATGGAGATTCCTCAAAGATCTACAAATGGAACTACCATATGATTCAGCAGTTTTACTCTTGGGTATCTACCCAAAGGATAGGAGAACACTTAGTCAGAAAAGTGCTTGCACATGTTTATTGCAGCATTACTTACAATTGCTAAATGTCCACAAACAGAAGAATGGATTGAAAAAGTGTGGCACATATATTCTATGGAATACTACTTAGCCATAGAAAACAATAAGACCCTGGCTTTTGGCAGAAAGTAGATCAATATACAAGATTTACTGGTGAGTGAAGCAAGCCAGGCTATGAAGGAGAGACATTGTATGTCTCCACTTAATATACACCAACTGTTAACACTGTATGGCCACAACTGAATGACTGGAGGATATAGGAACATAGAAAATGGTTATAAATACCAGATACAGTGTGGAAAGAGGGTGGGAGAAGGAGGAGAGAGGAAGGAGAGAGAGAGTCTGAGGAAAGACATTAAAGAGAAAAATAGAGAGGCAAGATATTTATGGGACAAAGGAATGTACGACTGTTGATGATAATGCATATAGTATCCCAACTGGATTGGAGAGAAATATATGTGATGTATGTGATTGAATGTATAAAAGAAATTAAAATAAAAATTACAAAAATTAGGGACCAGCAGTTGGCATAATGGCTATGTTGCTGGACTCCCATGTAGTTGACCAAGGTTCGAGTCCCAGACCTGGTGGCTTAAACTCACACACTGGGCATGTGTGCGTGTGTGCCCAAGATCCCAAGAGGAGAATGGAGAAGGAGGGATTGCACTGTGGCACTGTGTCCAACCCCCTGGGGGGTGATTTCTAATTCTCTGTCTCTCTGTCTCTCTCTGTCTTTCTGGTGAGAGCACACGCCCTATAGGAAAATCCTCTCCAAAAAAATTTTTTTAATTAAAATTATATTTTTATATTTTGAAGTCTTTTATTGATGATTATACATTTTTCCTCTACAATAATAATGCATATATAAATTTAAATTAATTTTTCCCAATGTTTATACTCTACATGTTACTATCTTCTGGATTAAATTATCATTAGAATGATCAGAAATACACAATAGACCAAAGCACCATAAGCATATTTGTACTTTACTTGTTCATAAAATTCAGACATATTTCATATGTCTATAATATCTTTTTATGTATATTTTATGTTGATTGCATATGTTAAAAAATTTTTTTCAATCACCAAAGGGCACATGCATTCACCAGAGAGAAACAGAAAGAAAGAGGGAGAAAGCATCTCCTTCAATAGGGTGTGGTCATGCCATAATCCCTTGTCCATTTCTCTATCTTATAAGAATTTTGAGCACTCAGTGTGTTTTCCAAGCCTCCAGGGTCAAGACTCAAACTGCAGTTGTACATGTGGGATCTGGTTCCCTTTAACCAATTTTATTTATTTATTTATTTATTTATTTATTTATTTATTTATTTAGAGATTTTGCTATAGGGCACAAGCACTCACCAGAGAGACAGAGAGACAGAAAGCGAGAAATCACTCCCCATAGGGGATGATCATACCCCAATCCCTTCTTCTCTATTCTCCTCTCAGGATTCTGGTCATGCACACACACACATGGCATGAGTTTTAAGTCAGTGAATCCACCATTACGGTATCTGTTGGTCCTGCCTTTAACCAATTGTAAACATATGGACAACCTTATATGTATTAAATTTGTGTAATTTTTAAAAATATAAAGTAAATTTTATTCTAAATGTATTTATTAATAATATAGATAAGGCTTTTTTCTCTTCATTTGGTTCATGTATTTACAGATGAATATTATTTAATTATAGAATGAATTGTGGTTTAGCATCAATATTATTTCCATCTTTCATTTTTAAAAATACAAACCCTAAGGAGCACTGCTCTTTGACATTTTGTAGCTGGAAATGAAATTTTATTAGAGCAATTTCATCCAACTCTTTAAATCGCATTGTAGCTATATGCTCAAATCACACAGTAATATCTTATCAAAATTATTTTTCTATTCAATTAGTTGGCAATGCAGAGTCTCCTTTAATTCTTGTTAAAGCATGTTTTTAAATGGAAAAAAAATACCTGACTTGCAAAATTATTTGTTAAACAACTTAGGAATCATTTTTTAATTTACTACAAAAAAATTACTGTAAGATTTAAGAAATGACAATTATACTCTCAATTTGGTGTGATATTAACTTCTGGGAAGCTACCAATCAACCAACCCAATAGGAGGGCAGGATGATGGCCTGGAGAGAGTTCTACAGACCCTGCAGTGCAAGATATTAACCTTAGCAACCTTTAGTTACTAAACTGTGAAAAGTCCCAGGTCCCAAAGCAGAGGCTGGGGCTGAGGTGGGTTTATTCTAGGACTTAGAACAATAGCTATTTAAAAACCCAAATGAAAGTATGTCAATATTTTAATGTAAGATGAGTTCCTGGTATTTTTTTTTTAAGAGGTTTTCGCTATAGGGTGCGTGCGCTCACCAGACAGACAGAGAGAGACATAGAGACAGAAAGCGAGAAATCACCCCCCTAGGGGGATGGTCACGCCACAATCCCTTCTCCTCCATTCTCCTCTCGGGATCTTGGGCACACACGCACATGCGCCCGGCGTGAGTTTTAAGCCACCGGGTCTGGGATGGGAACCGCGGTCGACTTCGTGGTAGTCCAGCGACATAGCCATTACGCTAACTGCTGGTTCCCAGTTCCTGGTACTTTTTTTCTTAAGAGATAAACCATTTATTACACTGTACTCAAAAAAGATGGGAGGAAATGAAAAAGTTTCGATTCACCTTTACCAGTACATTTCTTATAAAACATTTTTGTCTTATTTTGTGCTTTAAATATATTTCATCATAACCTTTAGGTGATGATATAGTTTTTTCAAGTTATAGACAGAATCTATCATCATCAAATGAAAAATCCAGTCCTCATTATCAGCAAAATTAAACTAGTTTTTGTTAGGAGAATTCTTTTGAATCGAAATAGCTACATGGAGATACATTTCCATGACAACCATCTCACTTCTCAACACTAATAGATCAAACATAGTGCCCAGCCACAGTGAAATCAGGCACAGTGGCCCTCAGTATTTCTCACCAACAACCTTGTCTGTGCTTCACTCTCAAGAGAGCTCTCCCTGGAGGGACACCTTCTGTAGCAATACCTGGGGGATGGAAGGGGAAAGGTTATTGCAAGAAAATTTTGAGCACTACTCCCTTTACAGTGTATATAGATTCTGGGTATCTCAATATTGAATCAAGACACCCTATATCTATTAATAACTACTTGCTTTGTCCTTAAAAGAATGTATTTGAGACAAACAAGGAAAAACACAAAGCTAGACACCAATATTTTGTATTATTCATCTGTTTTGCTCTGGAGATTTGTAAACCCAAAAAGACACCATATCATAGGAAAATACTGCAGGTGTGAAGTGTATGCGCTTGTTTTGCAAAATGGCAGACAGTAGACTATGAAAGGAAAAGAGAAGAAAGGAGAAACCACTGGATGTCTTGACCACCATGAGCTTGTTCTTAGATTTAGTATAGGATGCAAGTTTAGGATCTGGAAATTAATTTCATTAAAATTGTTCATGCTCATATATCCTTCCTTAAGTTTTTGTGTACCTCTAGGGATGTATAGGTCTCCCTACTAGACTAGATGGTCTTTTAAGACCACTCCCCTTTTGGATCATGGTTTAAACAAAATCTTGGTCATTTCATCTGATGTAATTGAAACAAAAAATTGGAGCAAAAGATTCCAAGCACTTTGTTGACCAAATTAGGCTTCTCTGCACATATGGACTTAAAACTATTGACCTAGTGTCATGAATTGTTTTCAGTGATAGAGAAAGATTTTCCCTACAATATCCACATTTTCCCTCTGGGTCTCCCTAAACACTTATTTGTAGGCACTGATAGAGAAAAAGGTAGCCTCTGGATGTGTAACAGAACAGAGCTCCATGGCAATTGTATGATAACGTGGATTTCCTGATATTTCACATCAAACACAGGACCATGCATAGGCTGCTGCGGTATCTATAGGATGCGCATTTAGCCATTAGGTAAAGGCAGGGAGGAGAACTGTACTGAGTCATGAAGTATAAATAAAGGAGTTAGAGCTGTTACTGAGAGGGTGCGTTTAAAAACAAGAAAGAGTGGTGTGTGTGTTTATGGTAAGGGTTGAGGAGCAGGTAACAGGTCTTATCAAACACTTAATTGTTATTCTAGATAATACCAAGAGGTAGAGCTATTCTGTTAGTGACTTTCAAATTTGATAAGCCATGATGAGGTTACTGGGCCAAAGATCTCAACCTGACTTTGGCAAAATCACTTTATTTCATGAGGTCTAAGAAGTTATTATGCTGGGCACATGTGCATGCATGCCCAAGATCCTGAGAGGAGAATGGAGGAGAAAGGATTGCGGTGTGGCCATCCCCCTGGGAGTGATTTCTCACTTTCTGTCTCTCTGTCTCTCTCTCTCTTTCTGGCAAACACACATACCCTATAGCAAAAAAAATCTACCAAAAAAAAAAAAAAAGAAAAGGAATTATTGATTTCAGATATGTTAAAATACAGAGAAGAAAAGGAAATCAGGAGTGATTTAGCAGTCTACTCAGGAGTGGTTAACAAAACTCTGGGTGTCTGATTTATAGTAACCCACTTCATGAGAATCTTAAAGATAAATCAGATGGGCAACCTGGCCACTTTTCTAGGAATGACATACCAAGAACAGCCCTTTCATCAATTTCCAGTTAACTAGGTGCCTGGGAAGTTTTATCAGACATCAAAAGGTTGCTAAATGATTGAAAATCAGAGCAAAATAGTTCGATTAATCTTTAAGGATATTTAATCTCGATCAAAAAGAAGTCTAATGCTTTAGTTTACCTCACTACCATGGTCCTCATTATAATATCTAGACACTCATATCTGACTGATCCATGGTTTTATGTAAGTCTTAGATGTGTAAATGTTCCTTAAAAATTATTTATGTGTGTATATATTCTTAATTTTCATAAATTATGCTTAATTTTTATAGATTATTACTTTTAAAAATACCTTGTTCAGTAGCAATGTAAAATAGTATAGCCACTATAGAAAATCAATTGGCAGTTCTTCATTAAGTTAAGCATGGAATCACTATAAGACTCAACACTTCCACTTTTGTATATATACCGAAAGGAACTGAAAAGAGGTGCTCAAATGAAACATGTACACAGATGTTCTTAGCTGCATTACTTATAATAGCCAGAAGATGGGAACATCCATATGTCCATCAACGCATAAGTGGTCAAATACAATGTGGTATCTAAGTATAACAGGATACTATTCGACCATAGAAAGGAACGAAGAATGACACATAAGACAACATGTATGGACCTTGAAAACAGGAGGCAGAAATGAAAGAAGGCAGACACAGAGACCAACTACTATCTGGTTGAATTTATAGAAAATATCCAGAAAAGACAAATTAATCGGTACAGGGTTTCCTTTAGGAGCGATGAAAGCATTCTGCAACTAGTTAGTGGGGACGGTTTCTCAACATTATGAATGTAGCAATGTCACTGGGTTGTATACATTAAAATATTTAAAAAATGATAAGGTGTATGTTGTACATATTTTACCACAATTTTTAAAACTTATTTATTTATTTAACTCTATTTGTTATTATTATTATTGGAGAGATTTTTGCTAAGGGACATGTGTGCTTGCCAGAGAGAGAAATAGAAAGTGAGAAATCGTCCTCCAGGGGGATTGGCCACACCAAAATCCTTTCTCTTTCCATTACCCTCTTGAGATTTTGGGCATGCACGCACTCGTGTTCAGCATGAGTTTTAAGCCACCATGTCTGGGACTCGAACCATAGTCGACTACATGTGAGTCCAGTGACATAACCATTACACCATCTGTTGGTCCTGATTTTTAAATTTGACTAGAGAGAGACCAAGTGAGAGAGACAGTGTAAGTGAGAAAGCAAGGTTCCAGGTCTGGGACTCAACTCATGCAGTTGGCCATGTGGGAGAGAGTCCAGTGCCTTAACCACCACGTCACCCGAAGGCCCCATCTTGCCACAATTTTAAAAACCAATGAACATGAGGAAGGGCATTAAAGAGGAAAATAGAGAGGCAAATCATTTATGGGATAAAGAAATGGTTATTATCTATTGAAGATAACTTTACAGTGTTGTTAACTGGACTGGTGAGAAATGTACACATGTTGGAATATTCACTTTGCAAGTTAAGAACATGTGATTGAATGTATAAAAGAAATTAAAATATAATTAAATAAAAAAGAGCAAAAATAAATTAAAAATGAAAAACCATGAAGATGTATATGCACATGCACAAACTTGCTAGACATCTCAACACTTCCCCCTCTCACTCAGGAAGAAATTTTGAAACTCTTCAATTTGAAGGATTTTGAAAATAGCATTTATGTTTAAGAGCAGTGTTACTTCTTTTTTAACAAGAGTAAAAACAAAATAACATCTGAATTACTTAAAATTAAATCCTGTGGGGAATAATTGAACGTCACACAAGAAGGTAAATGGATATATGCATGCCTATCTCCAGGGAATATATAGAATTAAAATCTTTCCCTCTTACACATAAGGTGATTTATATCCAAATTTTCCTGTTAACTATTACATTTGCCTGTCCTTTTTTTTTTTTTTTTTTTTTTTTTTTTTTGGAGAGGTTTTTGCTATAGGATGTGTGTGTATGCCAGAAAGACTGACAGAGAGACAGAAAGTGAGAAATCACCCCCCAGGAGGGATGGCCATGCCGCAATCCCTTCTCCTTCATTCTCCTCTCAGGATCTTGGGCACGCATGCACACATGCCCGATGTGAATTTAAGCCACCGGGTCCAGGACTTGAACCATGGTTGACTACATGGGAGTCCAGTGACATAGCCATTACGCTAACTGCTGGTCCCCTGCCTGTCCTTTCAATGTAACCACTCTCTTCCCTTTTGCTCCAAGTCCATAAGTTCTTCCCTGGGCCTTATGTATATAATTAATTATTTTTAGTTATGTAATTCTTCTTTGAGTTCTGCAATGTGTATTTTTAATTTGCTTGACTCTTAAGCAGATCAGGATCTAAAGAGAAAAATGGAAGGCAGAACAGAACCTGAAAGAGAAACAGACAAGAAAACAAATACTTCTCTGCTATTATGTAGAGCCTTTTGACTGTTCCCTGTAATCTTGACAGCACGTGGGGACTATTTAGGAACAAGTATTAGATGTGCAGGCATTATACCAGTATCAGTCCAGGGTTCCCATGAAAGACAGAAAGGCGTTGCTTTGTGTACTAGCAATTTCAAAGGCACAAAAGCCTGGAAAGACTAAAAACAATACTCTTTAACAGACAAGTTATAACCAGAAGCAATTCAGATTGTCAAAGGTAAAGTAACATTGCATTCTGAATTATACATTAAGGATGAATAAAAAAAAAACCCACAAGCAATAAAAAATAAAAGTGAACAATCCTCAAATAAAAAGAAAACAGGGCAACCCATTTTCTGGGACCCCTCCCTTCTTAGGAGCTCTGTTTTTCCTTCTCTCTCCTTTAATAAACTCCTGTTTTGCCATACCTACAAACAAACAAACAAACAAAAATTAGAAAACAAAACAAAATAAATTCCTCATCCTTATCACAAGCTCTTTCTTCTTATCCACTTTCCAGTAATACAGAAAGTTAAAACTATTTTGAGCAAAAAGTGTATTTCTCTTTTCTTAAAAGAACCAATTTTTTTTGTTTCTATAGTTCAAATGTAGTTTCCTACCATATTAAACAAATTTCCTTCAATGAGTTACTTAAATTTATTATTCTCATTTCCCAATTGTTTTATACACACTACACACCTCACTGAGTTATTGAAAGTATAAAATTAAATAATAATAACTGCTGACACTTATTGAATACTTAATATATGCCAGGTATAGTCGTAAGAACTTAGTATGTTTAATACCTCATATAAACTTTACTAAGTGGGCACTATTAACATCCATGTTTCTGTAGATGAGATAACAGAGACACCAAAAGAGTAAATAATTCACCCAAGGCCATATAGCTAAAAATGGTTGCATCAGAATTTGAACCAGAACTTTGGGCTCTAGAATTTATTTTCCTGACTTTATGTTCAACGTTGTTCTTTGCAGACAAGAGGGACTTGGAGCCATAGGTTCCTTTCCCCCCATTTGTAGAGCCATGGCAATAGCCTTGCAGATCCAGATCCTCCAACAGTAAAGACAGCATATTTTTATTTACTTTTTTTCTTAATTTTGTCAAAGCGTGCATGTAGTCACCAGAGACAAGCAGAGAGACAGAGAGGAAAAGGAAGCACCCTCCTATAGGGTGTGGTCATACTGCAATCAGTTCTTCTCCATTTCTCCATCCTTCCAGGATTTTTTTTAAGTCTGCAGGTTCAGGATTTAAGCCATGCAGATCATGTGAAATGTGGCTCTATTCTCTGTTAGGCCATGGACCTGCCTAACAGCATCTTCAAGAAGAGAAAAGAGCATGTTTCCTCTGATTGTCACAAGTAAAGCCATGAATGGCATTTCTTCTGAACTCTAGTCTGAAAGAAAAAGATTAAACTAAATTTTCTCCAGCTGGAAGAAGTCTAGTTGGCCAGGACAAGGTCGACCAGCCCCTACTTGTGCTATAGAATGTAGCAGACCTGTAGTCCATTTGCTGAAGCACTGGGAAACTGGGAAGTACATGGCATGCCCTGCCCAACCTGAATAGAGTATCACTAACACCAAATGTCTTTCAATATTTTTTATTTTTAGAAATATTACATTAAAATATTAGTTATATTGATCGCTGAAGTTTTTAGAGCCCCCTGAAATTTTGTGCCCAGGGTGAGTCCCTCACTTGGCTCACCCTTTCCAGCCCTGAGGCTTGTTCTGGTTGCCAGATGAGCTGGGTTTAGTACCAACTCCTTAATAGCTGTGTGTACTTGGGCACACTGCTTGGCTCATTGTGCTTATTCATGGGATGGATGTGAAAATCCCTCTCCATTACAGAGGTCTTTTGTGACAATCAAAAGAACCCATAGTGGCAGACATGCTTTGGACCTTGTTGATGCAGGTGAAAAAAAGATAATGCAGAAATCATGCAGAGTTAATCCTAAATTACCCTTTTGCCTTCCATTGGTTTCCTGCCTGTTTAAAGTAAAAGTTAGTGGTACCCCAGTAGAACCAGAGGAAACAGAAGGAAGTGCTGTGATGGACAGAGACCAGATCCTCAGGTGAGGAGGATCTGAAAAGGGAACCAGCTGCCACTCCCTCCATCATGGTGATGGTGAACACATTGAGGCTCCTCTTCTTGTGGTAGCATCCCTTTCCTTTTTTATAGTTTTGGTATATTCTCAAGACATGTGACCATGGTTTCTTATCCCCAGCCAGTAAAGGCAATAGACTGCATCAAGTGAAAATATTAACAACGATCTAAGTCATGACTTATTGTCCTTGTATTGCTGGACTTATGGCTGAAAAGCGATTGCCAGATGTTCCTTCTCACCCATCTCAGAGAACATCTCAGGAACTTGGGGGCACAGAACTCAATCTCCATTTATAATTGTTTCTAATGTCTGTTTTCCTAAGTAAACTACAAGAAAGGAGGTTTGGATGAGGGTGAAAATAATTAAACAAGGGAAAACATGTCTGATTTTCTCATATCATCTCCTGATTACCTTGAGATGGCTCATGAAAAGAAAGTATGATGAAAAATAATCAGGTAGCCAAGAGCCCACCTCATTTTTATGTATTTGTCTTTATGTTTAGCTTTTAATAAATCTTCTTCCCAGTTCCAGTAACCTGCTTCCTCTATTCACAATCATGATGATAAAATGGAGGAAGGAGGAAGAGGAAGAATACTCAATGAGTTTCTAATTAGTGAGTGCTATATCTTGAATACATCACCCCAAATCTCATACATGGACTCATTGCAATAGGACTAACAGAGTAAAAATTCAATTTGATTATGATGTTAAGAGGTGGCCCCTTTGGGAAGAGATTAGAATTGAAGTTATCACTGAGGCCCCACAACTGAATTATGTTGAGATTATAAGGAGAGGGAATGAGACAGACACATGGAATACAGGTCATGCCCTCTTGTTCTCTACCATGTTGCTATGTAGTCAGAAGGAACCCTACAGGTGGAACTTGAACCCTCAAATTGTGAGCCAAATAAACATTTATTTTTATAAATCACTCTGTTTCAGGTGTTTTTACATTATCAGTCACAAAACAGACTAGATCTGTGAGGAAAGCCTATACTCAAAAGTCAAAGCCCTTAGTCCAATCTGACAACTCTCTGTGTGACCAAGAAACTGCCTAATGAGCACACCTGCCCCTGAATGCATGCTTCTGCTTTACTCTTGCAGCCTGCGGAACTCCCTGCTTGGATTTTATAAATTATTGAGTACATACCCTCAGATCTTCACATGGGTCATGGACACCTATCCACTTCTCCAATTAGTTCTTCAACTTCCACATTGTGTCAAATTATTTGACCATTTGAGACAAAGCCAAGAAAGAAAGAAATCCAATGTTAGAACTCCATCTGAACTTCTCATATACTATAGTCCTCTGGTTTCAGAACTGTCATAATAAACACCACAGCTGATATTTTAGCTGCATCCCACAGCCCTGGCTTTGAATCTGGTCTCCTGTTGAGAATGATGCATTTTGTTTTTCAATGTACCAAGCATCTCTAAGACAGCCAGGATACATATTGTTCAGAAAAATGAGTTGTGCCTCTCTATTCCCAGGACGTGCTTCAGAATTCATCTTTCCTAATAGCATACAGCTAACCACAACAAGAAATGGGATGGGGATAATGTACAGGTTCACGGCAAGGGGAAATAAGGATACCACACAAATGAACAGGCAGTTCTTCTCAGAGCCAACTAGATGGAGTTCTCAGTGGCCTCCTGACATACAGATTTTCCTGAAAAATGCATATTGAAGGACAATTGAGGGTGAGGCAGCAGCTTACTGCTGAAAGTAGACAGCATCTGATTTCGAGCCTCTGTGATAATGCTCAGTTTTAAACATGGAGAAATTTAATTGTAGGATATCTTCTAGGACTTTTTTCTAGAATCTTATCATGGCATATAAATTTTTACTGTGCAGGTAGCTTGGCTATAGACAACTAGTATACTGAAATCACTTCAACTTCAGCTTTGTCTCTGCCACTATGAACCTATCACCAAATGAACAAAGACTGAGTATTAGGTCTTCAGGAAAGTCATGACATATTTTTCTATGCAAGAATGCATTATGACTTTCTCAATGATCCAATAAAGACTTCTACTTAGTCTTTCTGTGCTAGTTATCTATTGCTGCATAACAAATAACCCATATCTTAGTAGCATAAAGTAATACGTACTTATTGTATTATGACCCATAATTTCTATGAGTAACAAATCTGAGCACAGCTTAGCTCTGCTTCAGAATGTCTCACAGGCTGGGAATAGAGGGCTGTAGTCATCTCTAAGCATGACTGGGGAAGGATCTACTTCAAACCCATGTGGTTGTTGGCATCTCCAAGTGTCATGCAGGCTGTTGCTCAGAGGACTCTCTCTATTTCTTGCTCCATGGGCTTCTGCAATATGACAGCTTGCTTCATAAAAACATAAAAGGCAAGAAAACAAGAAAGAGTCTTTTGTAACCCAATGATTCAAGTTTATATCTTGTTTTGTTGATATTTGTCATCAAATATCATCGTTAGAAGCAAGGCACTAGGTTCTGCCCACATTCAAGAGGAGAGACACAAGGGATGAATGTCATGATGATAGTATCACTGTGACCCATGTCAGAAGCTGCCAGTCACACTTTGTCACAAGTTCTGTGCTTAAAGCTGAAGTGAATAACCAAATGAATAATACTGCCTATCTCCTGAAGTTTGAGATACTGAATTATGAAACTCCAAGGGATATCTATAAGATAAAGACAAGGAATAAAACAGGAACGTAAAGAGATTTAGCCATATTTCTTCATAGGTACTGGATCATGTGAATGAATGAAAGGGGTTTTTGACTATTCCTTTGGAATTCACTATGGCAACTCATGAGAGAGTTGCAATACCTGGCTGCTAGTAAGTCATTAGGAAGCAAAAACAGTAACTCCCCTAATAAATTCATTGCTTCTAATCTCTTTATTAGAGGAGAATTCTACTCATTCCTTAATCATAAATTTATTCTAATGCAAATGTATCTTGAACAGGTCATACTGTGTCATATAGCCAAACTAAAATGCAGAACACCTGGATTTCAGATTCTTCCCTGAGATAAAATTTGATAGGAGAGGATTCTGTCATTGTAACGTAAGGAAAGAACTAGGGAAACTACCAATTCCTTGGTATTTCAGAGAGCAGCCTGTGCTCACAGAATAGGGATAGCAATACTGTGATCAGCCGAATGAGGACCCCTAAAACATGTGCATGCCTTAAGTCTTGGAATTTGTGAATGGTTACTTTATATGGCAAATGGGACTTTTCAGATGTGACTAAGGTTAGGGACCACAGATGGGGAAATCATCGTGGATTATTTGGATGGCTCCAATTTAATTCCATGAGTCCTTAAAAATACAAGAAGAGGGCAGAATAGAAGGGCAGAGAGATGTGGTGAATAAGAGGCATGGATGGGAGAGTCAAATCATGAAAATAAAGGAAGAAAAACAAGAACCACGAGTGACCTCCAGAAGCTGAGAACTATCCTCCATTAATGACCAGCAAGCACACAGAGACTTCAGACCCGCAATGGCTAGAAACTCAATTCCACCAAAACCTGAATGAGCAGGGAAATGGTTTCTTCTCTAGAAACTCCAAAAAGAAAAAAAATAATAAAAAAAAGAAAGGCAGCTCTGCAGGCACTCTGCTCTCAGTTCAGTGCTACTGGACTCATTTCTGACTTTAGAACTATAAGACTATATATTTATCTTGTTTTATTTTGCTAAATTTGTGGTAATTTGTCATAACAATGGTAAATTAATGCACTTACTCCTAGGATTGTTAAGAGGATTCAATTCATTAACCTATACTAGACAAGCTTGTGGCATTGTGAATCCCACATGGCCAACTGTGCCCTTTGAATCCTGGATCCAGTGCCTTGAAAAACACACTGGGAGTGTGTGTGTGTGTGTGTGTGTGTGTGTGTGTGTGTGTGCCCAAAATCCCAAAAGGAGAGAGAGGTGGAAGAGAAGGGATTGCAAGGAACTATTCCCCAAGAGGGGTGGTTTCTCTCTCTTCCCTCTCTCTCCTCTCTCTTCCTTCTCTTCCTGGCCAGTGAATGCACCTTCTGGCAAAATTTTTTACAATAATTTAAAAACAAAAATAATTTAAGAATCATATACTAAACATACTGGAAATGCACGTAAACACTGTGCATGTGTTTGCCTCTGTCGTGTCCCTGCAGCCTGAGACCTCTTAGTTTATAGATGGAAAAACACAGCTGAGCTGAAAAATGGTTTAAGGAATGTTTCCACATTTTCCTTATTTCCACATAAATCCCTCTTAATAATCACATGTTGTCAGGTAATAAGCTGCTGCCAGAACCCCAAACAAGGGTGACCAATGACCGATATTTTTAACACTATTCAGTAAACTGAATAAAGCACCCACTGACCTTTTAAGATCTGACATTCTACTTTTTCATTCTGGTAATTTCTTTTCGAATTTAGTTTAATACATTTAGCACTGGAAAAAGATTTGGACCATATGTCAAACCAAGGGAAGGGGGAATCTATTGCTCATGACATATGTTCATCTTACTATTTGCAGATATCATGGTCTTTTTTTTCAGTTTTCTCTTTTCTGTTTATTCACCACTGTATGACTAGCACTTGCCTCATCAACACTCAATCTAGCACAAAACAGTTGCTCGGTAAGTGTTTGCTGACCGAGATGGAATCACAGTAAGAAGAATCAGGGCATTTTTACCCTATCTACCTTGTGAATCAATTTCATACGTATAACTAATCCTTAAGATCAAGATATGTGCAGGTTATAGGGAAGCAAAGATCCTTAGTACCAGTCCTATCAACAGAGTTCATTCACTAGTTGGGAGATTAAGCACATGGGAAATGAGACCTAACTTGCACTACAGAGCAATGAGGGGGAATCTCACCTGTAGGCTATGTACTATATAGCATGCAGGGAGATTTCAGGCTGGGCAATAACAAAGCACAAAAAACCACTGAATCAGAAAGCTGTTGTTTTCCATCCTCTGATTTCTTTCAGAAGAAATCTTCAGTTTCATACTGTCAATTTCATACTTGGTTAGTCTCCCTTTGCAATCTTAAAAGTACAAGCGTTCAACTCAGGGACTCAGACTGGATCAGTGTATAGCTAGAAGTTAACTACATTATTTGCATTTAGTTGTATTTATTTCCATGGATACTTTCTGTTTATAGCAAATAAAATACTTTTTCCATCTTCAGCAGTAGTATAATGTTTCTTTCCAAATCACTCCATTTAAATTTTAAAAGTGAGTCCAATTTCAATTTTAAAAAAGTAAATTTTGCTCTAGATGGTTTATTGATATGGCACCAATTACAAAACTTTATAGAAATAACTAGAGTGTGGGAAATACCATGATGCAATGGAGTGTGTGGTGAGGTATAAATACAATGTGTGAGAGGAAGGAGACACTATTACCATGTGGTTTCATCAGGTTCCGAGAAGCATTTTTGAAAGAAGTGTAATTTTGCATTAGGTGATGAGATAGGAATAGTATATCCCATGGTCAAGTCTAGAGTATGTGGTATGTGGGCAGAAGAGTGGGAGACACAAACTGAAGTCGAAAAAAAAAGAAAAAGAAAAGTAGTGATGGATAATGAGGTTATGGACAACCTTCATTCAAAGCTGACTCTTTTCTCCCTTGAGTCAATTCCAAAAGTCAAGAGTCACCTGTTTCTCTCTCTAGAGAGAAGCCAACTATAATGGTTAATTTAATTTTGGATGTCGATGTGACTGGACTAAGGAATACTAGAAATGGGCAAAGCGTTATTCTGAGTATGCTTGAGGAGGTCTTTCCTGAAGAGATTAACATGTGAGTCCAAGTAAGCTCCATGGCAAAGACAGACTCTTAATGCAAGCAACCACCATTCAATCAACAAGGGCCCAGACAGAACAAATACAAACTGTGTATTGGGTCTCTTTGGACACAACAGGATAGATTTTCTTCTGCTGACTTGGACATCACAACTCAAGTTTCATCTGCCTTTGAACTCCAGGATCACTGGCCCCACCCAGACACTCAGGCTCTCCGCCTGGGATTATTTCTGTCCTTAACTTCTCTTCCTCTGAGGCCTTTGGATCTAGACTGAGCCACGAACCAACATCCCACTTTACTTTGTAGATGGCCTGTTGTGGGTCCTCTCAGACATCAGAATTGTGTGAGACAAATCCCCTCTTGTGTATGTCCTATTGGTTTTATCTCCTTAGAGAACCTTGACTGATACACGCACCTAGAGCTAATTCCCAATGCCAATGGCAACACAATATAAAGCAGTTAAGTCCTGTGTTACTATGTCACTGTCATTGTTTCCACAGTCCTCAAAGTCTCTGCTGCACTGTCCAACAACAAAGGCTACATGACTCTCTAATGTGTTAACATCAGAATTCACTTAATTTATATGGCATTTTGACCTTTCACAGGGAGAAGACAAGTTGCTCTATCTTTTATTTTCAAGATCCTAATAGTTATTCTGAAATTCTAGGAGCAGCTGTTCAATAAGTTCAACCTTAGTTCCCATTGTTTGTTTAAAATTTATGAATTAAAAAAATAATCCTATCCTATATCTGGTAATCCCCAAGCATTTGTTCTAAAGCTAATCTTGAATGCACCCCTGCCTGCACCAAAGTAATGGAATGACTAAAGTTCATGGACTGGGACATGGAGGCAGCTAGCAATTTTAAGAAACTTTACATTTTGTAGATTTTAAATTTCCTAGACTTAAAAGATAAGTTTATGCATCTTCTTAAACACAAAGGTTTGGTCCTGGCCCTTCTTTTAATTTTTTGTTTAAGAGATTTTTGCTAGGGTGTGTGTGCTCACTGGAAAGACAAAGAGAGAGAAAGAAAGGAAGAAATCACCGCCCCCAGGGGAATGACCACACCATCATGCCTTCTTCTCCATTCTCCTATCAAGATTCTGGGCACATATGAACATGCCCAGCATGTGTTTTTAGGTCACCGGGTCCAGGACTCAAACCATGATCAACCACATGGAAGTCCAGTGATGTAACCATTACGCCATCTGCTGATCCTCCTTTTATAAATTTTCACTAAAGATTCTCCAAATGAAAACACTAGTCTTCAAGTCCGATTTTTTGTTTTGTTTTGTTTCTTTATGTCATGAATGATGGGACCTCTTCTATCCACCTGTAAGTCATGTGCAATCTCTCTGACCATCACAGGCATGGATAACCCATTTCCTAATGCTGAGGAGACATCACAGGAGGAAGAAATGGGAGGCTATCTGGGTTAATGTTCTAGAAAAGTAGAACCTTGCTGATGGTGTTGATTGGAAGGGCAAGAGTCTTTGAAACCAAAAAAGTATTTGATATCACATGCCATTGTGCCTGACATTATGACTAAAGGGTTTGGATTCAGGCATTATCTCTCCACTATTCTCACACCTGGTAAAACATCTAAAAAAACCATAAAGACTTAAGAAAGAATCAATGCATGAGAAAGTCAGATTTAAGTGGGTTCTTCTTGAGTGCCTAGTGAGGAAGAAGTAGAAGTAATACACAAATATTCAGTATATTATGGGCATTGACATTGAGAAAGGACTCCAGCATAGTCAGAATGGACACAGACCCTGAGCAAATGGTAGAGCTACAATGGTATATTCTGGATTAACATCAATACTGAAAAGAGGGACCATTATCTGGGAGGACACTGCACAGTCAGACTCTGAGAGATCATTTACTATTCACTCATTCAGCATAGAGAACACTTACTAAGATCCCGATGTGAGCAATATGCTGTGCCAAGTTTGTGCTGGGAGTGGATGATTTTTAAAAGCCAGTCCTTCATATTTATCTACTGTGTATTTCCATAAAAATAAATAAGTAAACAAACAAATAAATATAAATAAATAAATAAATAGAAAACCATTATGGTGTTTCTTTAACCCTATATTCTATAGTGTATTTCAGAAAAAATATTTTTTTGAGAGAGATTTTTGGTATAGGGCACTTGCACTCACCAGAGAGAAAGAGAGACAGACAGAAAGCTTAAAATCATCCCCCCGGGGGGGGGGGGGGGGGGAGTGGCCATGCTGCAATCCCTTCTACTCCATTCTCCCGAGATTTTGGGGCATGCATGTATACATGCCCAGCGTGAGTTTTAAGCCGCCTGGTCTGAGATTTGAACTGCAATCAACTACGTGGGAGTCCAGGAAAGTAACCATTACATCCTCTGCTGGTACCTCAGAAATTTTTTTAAAAAGGCAGCGTGATGTCACTGAAGAAAACTGACAACAGTTCAGTTGTAAGTTGTAACTGTTGTATCGTGTCTCAGGACCCAGCATATGTGTGGTCCATACCAGCAAGAATTCCTTCTCTCAAGGGTTCTTTTCACCTGTGCTATTTCATTCACACTTAGCTCATTAGACTGTGAGCCCCACTAAGATCCACCAGGAAAAATACCTTTCTGATTCTGTGTGATGGTAAGAAACAAGTGACAACTTGGCCTTGTCAGACAAATTTCTATTTCTTAGGTTGGGGTCTCTATCTATATACTGCAAATCGTAAAATTAACAAGAAGTTGCCCTTTAAGGCTGTCATTTGATATGGATATATAATTGTGACCGATAATATGGAGGTTAAAAATTAGCAACCATGGTGGAATAATACTGAAATTGTCATTAAAATGCCACATTTTAACCAAAAAATGATTAAGAACACGTATTCTTGTCACACTAGAGAAATTGTAAAGAAGGAAATTTTTTGTTTAACTGCTCATTGCCAGCTAGGAAACAGTTCAGTTGAATCCCCAGGTTGCAGAAGATCAAGGATGAATTTTTAGGCCAGATTACACAGTGAGCGTTGATTAGTTTTGTATGTCATGTCTGTTACCATTCTTTGGTAAACGCACCCAATTTTTCTTGGGTACTAGCCCTTTCACACTCTCAGTTCCTATAATTTTGGAGTTTCTCCTCCCTTACTTTGAAAATGGTTATATGACTCAAACCAGGTTTGTCAGAATGTGTCAGTCACTTAGACACAGCAATAGCTATAGAAGTGGACATCTGAGTAAGTGAGATCGATGAGTCAATGATATTCAACCCTGAATCTTTTCTGAGAACAGAAGAAGTGGGGTCTTAGTTCTGCTGAGATCACTGTGGATAAGATCCCAGCCTAGGATCATTGGCAAATGCCAGAAGTAAAGCCCCAAATTTGGATGAAAACAAAGACCCAATGATACCTTCTGAAGAGCTGCACTAAACTTTTTGCTAGTCACTTTAAACACCTTTTTAATTTAAACCAATTTGAATAGACTTTCTAAACAATTTGGCTTATTCCTCCAGGAGTATTTATATCTTCTTACCCTAGGTAACAAATTAAAATATTTTGTTGCTCGGTAAAACAAATAAATAGATTTCAAATTTTAAAAGAAGAGGAGCAATCTCACTAGTCCTGAACTTTCTCCTTAGGTAATAGTCAGCTTTCATTCCTGAGCAAGATCCCAACCCATGAGGCAGACTGTAGATCAGTCATAAAAGTGGCCCACCCTAAAGATGGAATGTCTAACTGTTTACATGAGCATCAGGCCTAACTCAGCATAGCCATCTATGATCTTTCCCAGTCTTCAAAATAGCACAAAACATGTGACTATTCTGCAGATTATTTCTCACTATACTTCATTTTTCCAACTTTTTATACAAGGAGTTTTCAAAAAAATGAGTATTGAAAATAAGTATTATAAAAAAAAAACATGTTCATGAATTGGAAGAGTTAATATAATCAAAATGGCAATTCTACCCAAATTAATCTACCTATTTAATGCAATGCCAATCAAAGTACCAGACACATTCTTCACAGATCTAGAAAAGACAATCTTAAAATTTGTCTGGAATCATAAAAGACCCCGTATTGTCAAAGCAATTCTACACAAGAAGAGTGGAGTGGGCAGCATCTCACTCCCTGATCCAAAAATATATTACAAAGCTGTGGTAATAAAGACAGCATGGTACTGGCACAGAAACAGACATGTGGACCAATGGAACAGAATAGAGTCCCCAGAAATAAGTGCCCAAACGTACAGTCAACTGATCTTTGACAAGGGGTACCAGTCAATCCAGTGGGAAAATGAAAGCCTCTTCAGCAAGTGGTGCTGGAAAAATTGGACTTCCACTTGCAGAAAGATGAATCTGAACCCCTACCTCTCTCCTTTGACAAAAATCAAGTCAAGGTGGATCAAGGATCTAAATCTAAGACCTCAAACTATAAAGCTGCTCCTGGAAAACACTGGGGAAACTCTGGGAGACATTGGTGTAGGGAAAGACTTCTTAAAGAAGACCCTCAAAGCAGAGTCGATCGTCCCCAAAATAGACAAATGGGATTACATCAGACTAAGAAGTTTCTGCATGGCCAAAGACACGGTAGTTAGTGTGAATCGACAGCCCTCAGAATGGGAAAATATTTTTGTAAATTTTGCATCAGATAAGGGACTGATAACCAGAATACACAAGGAACTAAAAAAGCTGTTTGGAAAAAAGATGATCAACCCTATTAAAAGATGGGAGAAGGAGATGAAAAAAAAACACTCTCTAAAGATGACATACGAATGGCCAAAAGGCATATGAAAAAATGTTCAACCTCCCTCATCGTAAGGGAAATGCAAATAAAAACAACAATGAGGTACCCCCTATCCCCAGTCAGAATATCTAATATTAAAAAAACAAAAAATGATAAGTGTTGGCAGGGGTGTGGTGAAAGGGGAACTCTTTTACATTGCTGGTGGGAATGTAGATTGGTCCAACCACTGTGGAGAATAATTTGGAGATTCCTCAAAAATCTACAGATAGATCTGCCATATGATCCAGGGATCCCACTCCTCAGTATCTACCCAAAGGACAGAAGAATTCTTCATTGGAAAAGTGCTTGCACATCGATGTTTATTGCGGCACTATTCACAATTGCTAAGTCGTGGAACCAACCCAAATGCCCCCGTATGGAGGAATGGATTGAAAAACTGTGGCACATATACTCTATGGAATACTACTCAGCCATAAAAACCAACAGAACCCTGGCTTTTGACAGAAAGTGGAAGAATATGGAAGATGTACTGCTGAGTGAGGCAAGCCAGGCTATGAAGGAGAGACATTGTATGTCCCCACTTAACATATACTGTTTGTCTGCATTCTATGACTGAAACTGATTGACTAACAGTTGAACAAACACAAGAGATGGGTGTGAATGTCAGATGAGGTGTATGTGGAGGAGTGGGGCCTAACGAAGGACATTTGGAGAAGGGATACAGAGGTAGAGCATTGACGGGATGGGGAGGTGTGGTGTTATATGTTGAAGATATTTTGATCAATGGGGCTGGGGAGAAATGTTCACATATCAAAATGGTCTCATTGTAAGCCAAACAATATGATTGAAAGTATATACAAAATAATAATAATAATAATAATAAATAATGTGAAAAAATAAATAAATAAACAAATAAACAAAACAAACAAAATGCATAGATTTCAACTTCTTTTTTGCACCAAAATAAACTCATACTTTAATTCCATTTTACATGAACTTTCTAAACTTCATCTTAATCATGATAGAGAAAACATGCACACCCATGAGGGAGAGTGTCCCGACCTGCAGGACAGTCGAACAGGTTTTCTGGGTCGTCCGGAGACAACGCAGTGTTACAACTCTTCAGGGTCATCTGGACATTGTGGCCAGGGATGGTGGTTATATACATGTTGGTGGACGGAGATTCGTTGTTCTATATGTAAATGAAGGATTGTAAAAGGTGGGTTATGATTGGTTGCTTTTGTGGACCAATCATGAGGTGCTGGATATGCAAATCTGAGGGATTCTAAGCTCACCAATTTGCTATGGGAAGTGGCCAATCAGAGTATGGCTTTTGAAGGTGAGGTTTTGAAGGGGAGCCAATCATAGCCTTTGGCATTGTGTAATTATTTGCTGAGAAACCAAAACCTAAGGATGATATTCACTGGTGCACAGCCTCCCACAGGAGAGAAGCATGTCAAAATAATCTCCTTTTCCCAGTCCTCTAGATGATCAGGATCTGGAGCACACACACATGCACCCAGAACATTTTCAAGGCAACCTGGGGATCCAAACCCATAGTCATGTGGCTTCCAACATTGCAGTTCGGTTCACTAACAACTGCCTCACCAGACTGAGCCTCCGTAAATGTTTTAAAGGCTCCTTGTATATCTCATCCTTTTTCATGCCAAACTCTATCTCAAAGAGCAAGAAATAACACCATTACTACCCCTCAAGGTAGTTTGCACTATGGAAAATCTTTAAAATCATGGAAGAAAATTATAGATGTGAGAGAAAGAATTTTTATTCTAGAGTTGTGATTTGGGGGTCTGGCTAAAAGGAAAAGATTTCCATGTAAACGCAGTCTTCTTTAAGAGACCAGTTTTTACCAGAAGAATGAGAATAACCATAAAAATATTGAGATATTCATGTTAACAGACAAGAGAATCATCAGTTAAAATACATATGTTTTCCCCCATAATATCAACTCTTTGCTCCAAGAAAAATAAAATAACATCTGAATGATTTATATTGTTGTTTTCTTTTAAATTTATCTTGATTTAGGATTAAGTCATCATAGAATTATCAGTGAGACCATTGGGATCACGGAGGCAAAGGAAAGTGTGAATTCTAAAGGCAGATTAACTGATCTGGCCAAACACAATTACCAGTTGTGTGGTCTTAGGCAATGTTTGCCTTATTTTCCTGTGCCTTATTTTCTTCATTTATATAATGGAAAACTACACAACCAGTCACACAAACGTATAGGGAGAATAAAATAAATACTGCATATAAAGCATGAAATACATTAAGGACTCTGTAAGTGCTTATAATTGCTATTTCTATTAGTGTTGTCAGTTCAAATGTCTCAAAGAGGAGGCTGAGATCTCAGGAAAGTCCAAGGGTCTGAGCAGGAGTCACCTAGAGGAGTTGCGTATCTAGGTCTAGAACTGAGTCTAGTCTCTGTATTTCCCTGCTTCAAAACATCAAATGGTAGTCTGATTTGCATCATAATTTTAAACAATAGGAAGAGCTTCAGATATTCTTTAATAAGAAAAAAATAATTGGAAAAACCCAGATTTGTGGGCAATAAAGATATGATGGTAATTTAAATCTGTTTGGTTATAAAGAGTCACTGTCCTAGTCTATTGGGGTTACTATCACAAAATACCTTAGGCTGGGTAATTTATAAACAGCAGAAATTTATTGCTCACAATTCTAGAGGCTGGAACAATTAAGGTCAAGGTGCTGGCAGCTTCAGCAACTGGGAAGAGGTGATTTGTAGATGGTGCCTCCTTGCTGTGTCCTCACATGGTGGAAGGGCCAACTAGGTTCCCTGGAGCTTCTTTTATGATGGCACTAAGTCCCTAAAGTCTTTATGACCTAAAGACTCCTCCTCTTAATACTGTCACATTGGGCATGAGTTTCCAATGTATCAGTTTTGGAGATACACCAACACTCGGAACATAGCAGTCATCAAAGGACAAAAACATTTAAATCTTCAAATAGTGTAGTAAAAATAGTCCATGCCATCCACCACCAATAATCAATTACGAATTCCTCCAAAATATTTGGAGAAATTCTCTCAATCTAACTAATAATAAAGCTCTTTTGCTAGTATTATGAAGACAAATTTCCCTGGAACAAAGAAATTGCAGGAAAGATAAGGCAGAGAACCAGCAAAAAACCTAATTGGACCAAGCTTTTACATAATGCCCTATATGTAGTTTTTGTTACCCAGTTTGGTTTCTTGGTTTCTTCTCTCCCAGTGTCTGCATTTCTTTTTATTCTCACATTTTAAACATTTTTTTTTTTTTGGAGAGGTTTTTGCTATAGGGCGCGTGCGCTCGCCAGACAGACAGACAGAGACAGAGAGATAGAAAGCGAGAAATCACCCCCCAGGGGGGATGGCCACGCCGCAATCCCCTCTCCTCCATTCTCCTCTTGGGATCTTGGGCACGCACGCACACGCGCCCGGCGTGAGTTTAAGCCACCGGGTCCGGGACGCGAACCACGGTCAACTACGTGGGAGTCCAGCGACATAGCCATTACGCTAACTGCTGGTCCCACATTTTAAACATTTTAATACTCCTTATTCCTCTTCTCATTCCTAACCAAACTCTACCAATGAGATGTCCAATTTTCTCTGTGCCTTTCTGAGTGATAACCATTTGTGGTGATCCAGTGTTTGGAGTTGGTTGTGTAACGGAGAACGAATGGCACAGCATGCCAACCTCATGGGGCTTATCTACATGGTACACAGGTCTTTCAAAAGCTTAGAGTCTTGGGAACCAGCAGTTAGCGTAATGGCTATGTCGCTGGACTCTCACGTAGTAGACCGCAGTTCGCGTCCTGGACCCGGTGGCTTAAAACTCACGCCGGGCACATGTGCGTATGTGTCCAAGATCCCGAGAGGAGAATGGAGGAGGAGGGATTGCAGCGTGACCATCCCCCCTGGGGGGTGATTTCTCGCTTTCTGTCTCTATGTCTCTCTCTGTCTGTCTGGCGAGCACACGCGCCCTATAGCGAAAACCTCTAAAAAGAAAAAAAGAAAAAAAAAAAGCTTAGAGTCTTAACCTAAAGGAAGAAGGGTAATAAGAGAAGGTCTAGTTAAGCATGAACGGAAGAGTGAAGATACAGTAGCTGATAGTGAAACTCTTTTAACAATAAAAATCCTTCAGGTGGATAAAAGAGATAGAAGCTTACTACGGTATCTCCTGGAGCTTACTCACAAGCTAGGATGGAGTTTTCCCTTTAAAGTATCCCCAGAATTTCTATATTCATTCCACACACTGAATCTGGTGTGAACCTGGGCCTCTATATAAAATAAATTATTATCTGTAACCTAATTATGCCTAGCAAAAGTTACAGCAAGCTTTGCTGATTGGCAATGCATTTAAATAATAATTTTTTGTTTCTAATGTACATTAATATGTTTTATAAAAATCTCTCGGATGAGTTGAAACACATTTAGAAGTAACATTTACTGTTGTCCTCAGATACTGTCACTGGGATTCATATGTATGAATACAAGTCAACTGGGGACCAGATGTGTACACTTGCTTGAATAGATAAAAGCTTACCATATATAGAATAAGATGAAAGTTTTATACCAAAGTGGGATAGTCTCACTTCCCTATTTTTTAGCAGATTTACAAATGTAGAAAACCATACTCTTATTTTTCACAAACTTATCTGGTGCTCAAATTGAGCCATAACATTTAATATAGACTTTTCAGCTTGTGCAAGCTGGTCTTTTCTTTTAAAGATTTCTTTGCTGAGCAGATTAAGAAAATAAAATATTTGCAGTGTGAAACTGAGATATGATTTCCCCCTCTCACACCACTGGAATCTTTTTTTAATAATATTTTTAATTATAATTTCTAATTTATATATATAATAGGTGTACATCTTTGTGAGGTAGAGTATGGTTTCTTAAAGCTTGTATATAATATGTAGTAATTAAATCATGGAAGAAAACACATCTACCCTCTCTAATATTTATCATGATTTTGTTGTATACACATTTGAAATCTGTTCTGGTTATTTTGAAATATATATTGAATTTTCACTGACATAATTTACTGTACTCTCTTGGAAAAATGGATGAACCTGGCAGAAATATTGCTATGTGAAAAAAGTCAGGCTCTGAAAAACAAATACTGTATGTCTTCACTCATTAGCAGAAGCTAAAAGACTCAAATACAGGTAAGGAATGTAATGGACGATAGAAGGAGCCAGAAAAGGGGGAGAATTTAGTTACCATTGGCATCTTTAATACATGAAACCAAAACAACCTGCCTTGCCAAGATGGGAACAGTGTTACATTGAGAAGTTACCAATAAATCTGGAAACTGTTTTTCATACTCACGGGAGGAACATCTATAGCAAGACTAATTGATAACTCACCATGAAACATTTTCTGTGAATCTATTTGCCAAGGGAATGCCTTTAGGCTGTTGGATCAGAGAAACTATTTAACTCTCCAGTTTAACCAGTAGGCATAATAGCTCTGGGACAATCTCTGTTTTGCAAGATGATGATACAGAATTAATTGGATTGTGTGAAATATGTAAGAAATATCCATTTATGTTAGCATTTTTGGACCATAATCTCAGACTTGGCCAGACAGTTATATTAGTTGGAGATAGTTGAAAACCCAAGTTTATGTAAGAGAAATGTTTGTGTCCAAAAGGAGACTCTCTTCCTTCTCAGAGCTAATGGAAACCTTTTGTTTCTGATAAAATGTTTTCCTATGCTTATTAGGAGTTCGTAAATATTTATGATCAATTCCTTTGGTGGCTTAAACAGAATAGCAATGTTTGTTTGGGAGATCTAGATGGGTTGGTATAAAGGATTTTCTTACCAGATAGGTCTATGCTTTTTCCATAGTCAAAACATCAAATCAACCAAAAAAATTCTAAGATAAAATTATAGAAAAGTCAGACTACAAATTTTAATTTCTCACTCAACTCCAATTCTACATATATAGAACAAAAAAAATGGAATCAAATGAGGAGTTTTTCCAGAAGATCCTCTCCTGTCCTGGGTCATGCCCCAGCTTTCAGACTTAGAAAGACTAGGTAGATTCCAGAGTCAACCAAATAATACAAATCTTTTCCAAAGATAATAAGATGACTTGAAACTTCTCAGTATGGACTCACGGGCCTCCACAATGTGAGAAAATCAAGCCATGCAGTTCGGTGCCATCTACCAGAATAAGGCTGGATTCCCTTAAATTTAATCTGAGCTAGAACCTCAGGAGTTGTCTCAAGATTTAACCACTCATGCAAGTTAAGTAGAGCTTCAGTTCTTTTGAATTCTCACTATCAACTCATACAGTGGGCATTGTGTATGACACAGATCTTCTGGGTTAATGTTTGAGATCTCCAGCATTTAAAGCATATGCGTAGCTACTGAACTCAGAAAATGCAGCTTCATCCTCAATGGCAAGATTGTCTAATTGTCTGCCACACATTCCTATGAATTTCTGTGAGCCTGTGTCCCAAGCTTGTGTTCATTCAGCCCTTGTTCTTTCCATTTGTCCCCTTGCGTCCCAAGTAAGTGTCACCTAAGTCTCCTTGTTGGACTGACTTCCAACTAATTTGACTACAGGAGCTCTTTGAGCAGGAGGAGAGAGATTAAGATAACCTCCATCTCTTTAAGGCACTATGATTCCCTCCTCCACAGTTCCCATGCCTATTAGGTTCTAAGGATGCTATTTGTTCTTCTGGACCCTCAAGCCTAAGAATGTTAATTCCTTCCATTGCCAGTCTCTGAGCACTTCATCATCCTTCATTTGCTACTTAACCTTACCTTCACCGATTGAGTGATACCTGAATGTAAGTATTTTCAGTTGAATTATCTGAATGGAATCATTTTTCTGCCAGGAATCTGTTAAATCCAATAAATTCAACTCTTACATTTCATATATTCATCATCAAATCATATACCTTCATGGTATAGGCAAGAACCATAATTATGTGAAACAATCAAGGACAATGTAGTAAAAAAAAAGTTGGGTTGTATTGAAATGAGAGAATGTATACCCTTGAAATCCATTCCTTTTCAGCTTTTTGTCTAAAAGAATATAAGTTGAGGTCACTTAACTGAGACATGAGAAACCTACATTAAGGGATTTTCTCTCATATCAATACAGAGCTTTTAGAGCCAAAGATTACTTAAAACATGGAGTGGGTTAGGGTTAGTGAGCACTAAAATCAAAGTCTAATTTAGTTAATATTGGAATTTCATACACTATCATTTTTGGTATAAAAAACAAACTACTTCTATGTTGGAAAAATATGTGTTGGAGGACTGAAGTAAATCTTTTATGATATGATCATTAACACTGTTTTAAAACTCCCCCAGGCAAGGCTGGCAGGTGGCGTGGTGGTTAAGGGTGCTGGACTCCCACGTGGCCAACCATGGTTCAAGTCTCGGACCTAGTGGCTTGGTTTCTCACTCTCTCTCTCTCTCTCTCTCTCTCTCTCCCTCTCTCTCTCTCTGTTTCCCTCTGGTGAAATTAAAAATAAATAAATAAAGCTAAGCTAAATAAAATAATTCTTTAAAAAAAAAAGAATAATTTAAAAAAAAAAACCTCCCCTAGGCATACCTACCTACTCCGTAAGCATAAAGATTATTTTTGGGTCCCCAGAGAAGAGAGATTATTTCTGATCAATTATAAATGGATAAAAAACTAAAAAAAGAAAATTATCCAGTAACGTTTTATATTAAGGAGATAAGAAGTGATAGAATAAGGCTCATAAAGTATACTAAAGCTAACTTCTCAAATACAAGCAAATGTCCATACTGAATTGGTTAGACAGTAGCATAAGATTAATGTCCTTAGATCTATCAGTACAGTTTGCTGCAGTCTGGTTGAATTTGGTCTGGGCACATAGCTGGCATCCATTGAAAGGGCCTTTACAATAGGCTTTGTGGGGCCATAGCAAAGCCGAAGTGATCTTCTCAAGCATTGCTAACTCATTTCTCTATTAGAAAAATTGTTAAAGAGTTACAGTGATTGTCATCACAGAAACACATTGTAATAGCTTCCATTTGAAAAAAATAAAATCTTCTTTGACCTAAAAGTCCCTCTTCAATTACTGCCCCAATTCTCTGCTCCCTTTCTTAACAAAACTTTTCCAAAGAATGTGTCTAGACAATGTCGCCCTCTCTCCCCCACTTTTCTTGGAACCAACTCTTATCAATGCTTTATCCCCGCTACTACCTTGAAATCATCCCTAAGTTTTCTAATGACACTGATGTTATCAAATCCAGTATTCAGTCTTTCAGTTATTATTTTATTCAACCTAGAAACAGACCTTGTGCTATTGATACAGTTTACCCATCTATCCTTCTTGCAACTTTCTTTACTCGATTTCTAAGCTTTTTTTCTACTTCCCTGTACCTTCTGAGACTCCTTTGCTGAATCTTCTTTATCTTTCCAATTTCCACATATTGGAGTTATAAGCAGAAAATAACTTTATTCAATCTCACCACTGCTACCTTAATTGCATCCCCTGAAAGAAAACTGAAGCAGACTTCATAATTTTACTGGTAACTTTAAAATATTAAAAAGTTCTGGGGACCAGCAGTTGGCTTAATGGCTATGTTGCTGGACTCCCGTGCTGTTGATCACAGTTCGAGTCCCAGACCCGGTGGGTTAAACTCACAGCAGGCACATGTGAATGTGTGCTCAAGATCCTGAGAGAGAGACCAGAAGTTAGCATAATGGCTATATCGCTGGACTCCCACGTAGTCAACCACGGTTCGAGTCCCAGACCCGGTGGCTTAAATTCACACCAGACGTGTGTGCACATGTGCCCAAGATCCCAAGAGGAGAATGGAGGAGAAGGGATTGCGGCATGGCCATCCCCCCTGGGGGGTGATTTCTCGCTTTCTATTTCTCTCTCTCTGTCTTTCTGGCAAGCGCACGCACCCTATAGCAAAAACCTCTCCAAAAAAAGAAAAAGAAAAAAAAAATCCTGAGAGAAGAATGGAAGAGAAGGGATTATGGTGTGGCCATCCCCCTTGGGGGCTGATTTCTTGCTTTCTGTCTCTCTGTCTCTGTCTTTCTGGTGAGAGCACATGCCCTATAGAAAAATGTCTCTTCCCCAAAAAAAGGAAAATATTAAAGTTCAAGCTAATCTAATATCAAAACTTAAATTTCATCTCTAATTTAAAATTATTCTCTTTTCTTTTTTCTTTTTTTAATTTTTTCATTTTATTTTCTTTCATACATTCAATCACATTATTATTTGGCTTACGAAATGGATATTTCAACAGATGAACATTTATTTTTCTGTCTTTCTTAATGCTCTTGTCCCTTAACTTTATTATTTCTTTCTCTCTGATCAGTTTTAGAGATGAATAACAATTAGTGGAAATGAAAAGGGTCTTCTTAAAAATCCGGCTTTGAAGGTAGTAAGTATCTCTGTCTCTCATGGGGGGGGTGCTTTTGAGGTTATTTGGTGATTTGACCTCTTAGGAGACTTATCTGCAGCACAGGAAGAATCTACAGCCTTTCCCTCAGATTCTGGCCCCTAGGTGAAACTGTATAGGTGGGCCTCTGTGTTAGTCAGGGTTCTCCAGAGAACAGACCTAGTAGAATGTGTGTGTGTGTGTGTGTGTGTGTGTGTGTGTGTGTGTGTGTGAATGGATAGGTAGATGTAGATATATAGAGTGATAGTAGATTGATTTACTATAAGGAATTGACCTACATGATTATAGAGCTATGTTTCACGATCTACAATCAGCAAACTAGAGACCCAGGAAAGACAATTATGTTAGTCTTGTCTGAGTCTGAAGGTCTGAGAACGAGGAGAGCCAAAGATAAAAGATTTAATTTGAAGTCTGGTAGTTTCAAGACCAAAGAAGCATAATTTTTTTTAGTTTAAGTTCAAAAATAAGAAAAGACTAAAGTTCAGTTCACATAATTGGGCAGGAGAAACTCCCTCTTACTCAATCTTTTTTGTTCTGTTCAGGGATTAGATGATGCCTTTCCCCCTGACTTTAGGGAAGGCAATCTGCTTTCCTCAGTCTATAGCTTCAAAGTAAATCTCATCTAGTCATGCCCTCATGGATATACCCAGAATCAGGTTTGACCATATTTCTTGGCACCCTGTGACCTAGACAAGTTGATAAATAAAATCAACCATCATGGGACCAGCAGATGGCATGATTGGTTATGTTGCTGGACTCACACGTAGCCAACCCATTTGAGTCCCAACTCGGTGGCTTAAAAACACATGCCAGGCACGTGTGCATGAGTGCCCAAGATCCCAAGAGGAGAGTGGAGGAGAAGGGATTGCTGTGTGGTCATCCCCCCCGAGGATGATTTCTCACTTTCTATCTCTCTATCTCTGTCCCTCCAGCGAGCACATGTGCCCTCCAGCAAAAACCTCTCTAAAAAAAAAAAATTGAACATCATAATCTCTTAGGTGGAACTACTACATCCTTGAGTTGCCACAGTTGGGTCTTACACCCATTGAATCTCTTCCACATATCCTACTATCAGGGAAGTTCCAGATAGCTTCTCATACTCTGGCATCTCCAGGTGAGGTCAAACACCTGATACTGCATCTACCTCTTGGAATGCACTAGTTTTTCAAAGTGGTTCATTTATGCATCCTTCATTTGTACAGGAAAGAGTATTTCAATGTAAAACCTCTTCAAAGGAATTTTCACCATCTATCTTACTCTAAAACTCTCCTTTACTTTTTATTTTATAATGCTTAGGACTAGAATATGGAAGTTGCAGAACAAAATTTAGGTTAACTCTTTGACAAATGCTGCATCAATGATCTAGCAACCTATTTTTAAAGACAGGAATTAGCCTGGCCCCACGGTTCTTAGCTTTGCATCTCCTGCTGAAATTCCAAAAGCATGCTGCAGACATGGTTTTCCCTTTGGACTAGAGGAGCCAATATTAGAAAAAGAGAATTGGGAGATAGAAATTCACCCTAAGCATTTTCTTTCCGCTTATATTATGTGGTTCTTGTGAGGATTCAATGAGATAAATAATGTGAGGCTATAAAAAGAATGTACATTTTATTTGGTTGAAAATTGGCTTCAAATGAAAAACTAAGAGTAATCTTTTTCCCCTAAGTGAACCCTTACACAGAGTACCTATACAGTAGATCAAAGAATAGAAAACAACTTTTTTAAAAAAAGAGATTTTTGCTATAGGGTTTATGTGCATACTAGAAATACAGAGAGACAGAAAGTGAAAAATCACCCCCCAGAAGGGATGGCTATGCTGCAATCTCTTCATTCTCCTCTTGGGATTTTGGGCACCCACACACATATGCCTGGCATGAGATTTAAACCACTAGGTCTGGGACTCAAACCATGGTCGACTGCATGGGAGTCCAGTGACATAACCACTATGCCATCTACTGGTCCCTAAAAGACAACTTTTTTTTTTTCTTTTTTTGAGAGTTTTTTGCTAAAGGGTGCATGCCCTCACCAGAAAGACAGAGAGAGAGAGACAGAAAGCGAGAAATCACCCCCAGGGGGGATGACCACGCCACAATCTCTTCTCCTCCATTCTCCTCTCAAAATCTTGGGCATGCATGCACACACTCCCGGCGTGAGTTTAAGCCACCGGTTCCGGGACTCGAACTGCAGTCGACTAAGTGGGAGTCCAGCGACATAGCCATTACGCCAACTGCTGGTCCCAAGACAACTTTTAAGGCCACTTTGTCACTCCAGAATTTAGGAAGAGAGATACTTATGGTACTCATCTCTCTGGGCAGGATATATTTAAGACAGCATGCGGAGGTAAAGGATACGAGCTATCACCCCAGCAGCCCATGTGTTTTGCAGAGCCTAAACAACATCATAGACTGTAACCTGAGTTCCATGACCCCAGGCTGCTGCTAAGGAGGAGCCAATTTATTTTTGCTTATGCAAAAGTTAGCTGAAGTTAACTTGGGTTCTTATCAAGGGCAACTATACACATAAAAGTCAATAAATCCAACAATGCCATTATTTTATACCGCCATAACCAGCTATGCCCGTTCAATTTAATTCACAGCTTTTTCACCTACATATCAGTTACTGCACTATTACAAAGTTGTATCATGTTCCTGATAAAATGAGCTTACAAACTTCATGGATTTGGAGGAAGAGCCTGGTAACTAGTGGATAACATATTATTCCAAGGTGACATTTTCTTAGTGATCTATACTTCAAAAAGGAAGATTGTCCAGAGAAACTTACCAAGTCAGCATGTAGGTAGTTAATAGTACCATGGTACCATTTTATGAATTGTCTTATCTTAGATAACTAATCCTATTTCATTATAGTAAGTAGATTCAGTAGTTTCAGGGTTGTATTTTATTCCACCATTAGTAGTGGTACTTAATATGAACATTCCTTTGTCAAGCACATTCATTTACAACATCTGTAATGGCCCTATTTTTTTTTAACTGTTTCAGTCCCCAAAGTGGCAGATATTTCTCTAGGTAATTAGAATGCAAAATTAACTAGGATATGGTCTTTACTCTGATTGAACTCAAGATTACTTTGAAGAAATAAATATTTACTCCATGTACCATAAGGTAATTTGTAGAAATATTCATGGAATATTAGGTTTAAAGTGCCATGAAGATTCTGAAAGTAGATGTTTTGAGGCCTCTTATCTGACACTTGGAACAAATTAAAATTTCTCCAGACAGAGATGAAGGAAGAGCATCCAAGAGGAGGTGGCATCTCTATCAAATGGTCAGAGTCCTTAGAAATCAATACCAAGGGACCAGCAGATGGCATAATGGTTACATTGCTGGACTCCCATATAGTTAACTGCAGTTCGAGTCCTGGACCCACCGGCTTGAAACTCACGCTGGACGCATGTGTGTCTGTGTGTGTGTGTGTGTGTGTGTGTGTGTGTGTGTGTGTTTTGTGTGTGTGTGCCCAAGATCCCAAGAAAAGAATGGGGGAGAAGGGATTGCAGCATGGCCATCCCTTCTGAGGGGTAATTTCTCTCTTTCTGTATCTCTGTCTGTCTGGCAAGTGCATGCACCCTATAGCAAAACAACTCTCTAAAGAAAAAGGAAAATCACTACTGAAAACACTGATGTCATGAGGCAATGTCATCTGTGCCAGGCACACATTTTATTGATGTGAATTTTCATTTTCACATTATTCAAGAAACCACCATCTTTGCTTATTTATACCCTTTGATAACAAAATGAATAAATTATTTTTTCTTAAACTTTTTGCAAGAAGTTTCTATTTATTTCAGTCTGAGTTTTTTTTTTTTTCTGTTCCATAGGTTTGACAATTTCAAGTTGATCTTTTCTATCCTTCCACATAAATCTTACTCATTCTTTTTGAAATACCTTTTCTTTCATCCATTGCAGATCCTCTATTCTTTGCATATTTTGCGTATTTACTCTTACTGATCCTATGACAACAATTCTAAGATCCCTCCTATAGCTACCTCGCTTCTACATGAAATAGGTACCCCCATGGGAACTCCCAGACAATGTTGTGTATATAACCTCCATAGTCTTTACCACTCCATACTATTACTGATAGTTCATCTGACTCACTTACGCAGCACACAGAAGGCACTCATGTCCTTTTTAGCAAGTCTAATAATCTTTAAGTATTTTCTAGTAAACTATCAAGAAGCACATGTTTTCTTAAGTACCCACATAGTTCAAATATATCCTGATTATTAAAAAGAAAATTCTGGGAAAATGTTGCAATTTTTAGTTCCTAGGAATATATGCTTACATTCTTTGAATGTTCTCAGTATGCATTGAAAATAGAATCATAACCCAAAAATATATCAATAGACTAAAATAAGGGCTTAATCTAAGAGACTGAAATCTGGGGAGATAAATTTAAGCTTTCTTTTAAGTACATGATGGGGGAAAGACATAACTTATCCAGAGCATAACTGGAAAAGACATGAAAGTCAAGTTACAGGTAACTATGAGGTTTATAAAAATCTAGAGTATACTTTGGTCCCTGAAATACTTATCATGATCTTCAGTTGTATTAACTAAAGGATTTTGTCTAAAATGAGGAAAAGAAGAAGATAGAATCCCATTCTACTGTGTTCCAGTTAGACTATACCCTGAAGGCTGTCGTTAGACTGAAATGTGACTACCAATGGGAAGATGTAAAGACTTGAAAATGAAATATGTATATGGATAGTTTTCATGGAATGCATGTCCAGATCATCACCATTCATATTTATTCTTTTTTCTTTAAATTTGCCAGAAAGCCCATGAGCTCACTGTAGAGAGACAGAGAGAAGTGGGGGGGGGGGGGCGCAAACCCTACAGGGAATGGTCACGCTGCAACCTCTTCTCCTCCATTTCTCCCTCCTTTGGGGATTCTGGACATGTGTACACATATACCTGGTGTGTTTCTCAAGCCTACAGGTCCAGGATTCAACTGTGGGATCAACTATGTGAGATCTAACCACCTTAACCACCACGCTAAGGGGTGGTCTCATATTTACTCTTTTTAAAACCAGTTCTACCTGAGAAGGTGACTCTGGCCAAAATTAGTTTTTCAACACTTTGCCCCACATCATTTTTCCGTGTTATAAAAAAAAAAGACATATCTCTCACTCACCTAGTCTTGCAATGGTGTGTTGCCTAAAGGTACACAACACTTCAGAGAAAGAAGAATGAAAGGAAAGATCAGTTAGACAATTCATTCAATAGAGGGTAATTCATTCAAGTATCCTTCCCATTTAACTCATGAAAAAATATTTGAAATGAATTTTTAGGCAGGTCTTGTAGCACAGTGGTTATGAGGGTCAAATCCCATATGGTCAACCAGTGTTAAACCTACGCTGGAGGCTTGAAAAACATGCTGGGGACATGTGCATACCCAGAATGCTAACGGGAAGGAAGGCTAGAAGAAAGATTGCAGCATGACCATGCTCACTCATGGGGTGCTTTCCTTCTCTTTCAGGGAGTGTATATGCCCTTTGGCAATAAAATAAAATAAATGTTGACCTTTTGTGTTTAATAATAATTTATCAGAATTTTAATATGTTTGTGTTTTCATCAGTTTATGTGATTATTATTATAAATACAGTCATAAAATTTTAACATATAAATCCTCAATATAAGAAAAAAATTAATTTTATTATTACAGACAAATATTAGTGTCATTAATATATGACTTTAAATTTAAAAGTATATTACATTAGAACAAAATCCTGTGGGGGAAATAAAACAAAGCATCAAGGAGAAATAGAAGTGAGTCAAAATTCATCAACAAAATACAAACGTGTACATTATTATTATTATTATTATTATTATTATTATTTTGGAGAGAGAAATTTTTGCTTTAGGGCACATGTGCTCACCAAAAAGACAGAGAGAGACAGAAAATGGGAAATCATCACTGAGGGGGGATGGCCACACCACAATCCCTTCTCCATTCGTTTCTTGGGATTTTGAGTACACACATGCAAGCACCTGGAGTGAGTTTCAAACTTTGGGGTCTAGAATTCGAACCACAGTCAACTACTTGAGATTCCAGCACCTTAACCACTGTGCCACCTGCTGGCCCCCAGATGTGTGTATTTTTTAAATAGATAAGGTAGATATTAAATCACATTGATGTTTATACTCCTTTGAATACTTTCAAAAGAACGATGTAATACTGTTATTTTTTAAGTCAATATTTCCAATATACTGGCGATTCTATCCACTGACTACTTATATTTATGATGAAAATGTTTCGGATGCTGATCTAAAAATGTTCAAAGGAGTACACAGCTTTTTGAAGTTATTTTAGGAAACAAAATGAGCAAAACAAACCACTGCCCTGGTGAATCACATTTATTTCTAAGCACACTTTGAAAGAGAAACTAAACAATGTTCAAAAAAGAATCACAAGATCGCAAGAGGACCTGGAGTTATCTCATAGGGAAATCCTCAAAAATAAACAAACAACAACCTTAACAGAACTTATCTAAAGAAAAAGGCTCTACATGCACATAACAGTGATCTTTAGGTTCTTGAGAAATTGTTTTTGCAGCCTACAAGGCAGGTTAAAGACTAAGAGGTGAAATACATGGATATTTCAGCACCCATTTTAATTTTCTTCAGTGCAAAAGCATTTATTCTTCTCTGTGTATACAGTGCCCTAATGCAATGCTTTGCAGAAAGTGGGTACACAATAAATATTTGCAAAGTGAATGAATGAAGTTAATGTGAGAAGCATTTTCCAGTATTAAGTCTACTCAAAGATTAAAGGAACTGTCACAGAAGTTTCCTTCAGGAGAGATGTTCAACCTTAAAGGGGGCTAACACAATAAAATACTGTTGGTTGAGACAGATCTTTGGGGTTACCTCCAGCTTTTCTCCTCTGGATTCAGGGTAGGAATTCTCCTATACAGGCAAGAACTCTACATTAGGAACCTAAATTGTTACTAGAAAAAATATGCTACATAGGGAACCAGCAGTTAGCATAATGGCTATGTCGCTGGACTCCCACGTAGTCGACCGCAGTTCGCGTCCCGGACCCGGTGGCTTAGAACTCACGCCGGGCGCGTGTGCGTGCGTGCCCAAGATTCCGAGAGGAGAATGGAGGAGAAGGGATTGCGGCGTGACCATCCCCCCAGGGGGTGATTTCTAGCTTTCTGTATCTCTGTCTCTCTCTGTCTGTCTGGCGAGCGCACGTGCCCTATAGCGAAAACCTCTCAAAAAAAATATGTTACATATATAAAAATATATTTATTTACATATATGTCAGAAATTGAGATTGCTTTCTCTATATAATATTTAAAAGAACAATTTTTTGAGACTAAAAGTCACTTTCATATTGTTAGAGAATGTTGAATTTGAGATGGACATCGTTAATTTAATTGGAACAACTTCAATAACCAGAATCAATTAGAACCTTAACAGGAGTCAGGTGGCTGTGTTAATTTCTTTCTAATCGTGTCTGTGATTCACTAATTCAATAATTATGGCCAATATACTGAATTTTCCATCAGGACTGTCTTAACTGGATTCAATTAAGGAATGCATCTGGATGCCTCTTGAAATAAGTCACAGAAATTAAATCAAAAGAGTATTGTCAATGTCATTTATTTATAGAAGACTTAGATATGTTTTCATCTTTATACTCAAAAATTCTTAGAAACTTCCTGAGTAAGAAAATGCTGCTTTTGGGCCAGGCCTGTTGTCTGGTGGTTAGGGGAGCTGGATTCCACATGACGAATGAGGTTCGAATCCCCATCCCAATGTGAGCATGTGTGTTGCCCCAAATCCCAACAAGATAGAGAAATGAAGGAGAAGGGATTGCAGCATGATTAAACCTCATTTCCCTGTCTTTCTATCTGTTTATGGTAAGTACATGTGCCCTCTGACAGTGGAAATAAAAGAGACAGAGAGAGAAGAAAAAAGTTAGAGATTGTTAGATTTTTCTCTAGTAACGAAAAAGTGAGACAAATACCTGGATGATATAATTCAAAGCAATCTAGTCCCACACAACTCCGGTGCCTTGAAAGGGCAGTTGTCTCTCTCTGTCTTTGCTCACCCACCCTGACTTCTCTCATCGACGTATAACCCTGGTTCCCTGTGCTCCTGGGTTCCCAGGACCCAGCATGGAGGACTTGCATGCTGGTAGAGATTCACATTCATGTACTACCACGGACAGCTCCTCTTTTCTCCAGTGAACCTAGAATAAACATTTTGTTTTTTTTCTCTTCTAAAAAGCAGTAACTTTTCTTGAAATTAAAAAAAAAAATACATAAAACAAACAAAAGAACATAGCTACTTAATGACTACAGGATGTTGGATAGCCTCAGCTAGGTGCTACTTTATAGTATGTTCATTCTACTCTGAGTTTTATGTCTAAAGTCAGACATGTGTTTATAGATATGTTTATATCAGCTGCACTTGCTATTGAAAGTATTTAGAATAATTAAGATCTTTTGTGAATCAATAAATGTGGGGGCACGGGGAAAGCAGTAACTTTAGGCCTGCAGTCAAGCCAAGGTAGAAGCACTATCTTCAGGAGTCATCTGTCTTTGATGAACTCTTCAAGAGGATGCCACAGAAACCCTATAAAAAGTTCTGGCAGTTACAGGAAAGTTGGCTCAAGAAATGTATTCAGGTGTCTTTCTACAGCCCCCATTTTGAAATTTGTCAGCCTAATACATGTCATAATTTCCTTCCTTCTAACCACATGGACACTAGTATACTTTTTCAGCTAATAAGGAGTCATTATTGGAGCTTGTTATAAGAGTGGTGTAATGAAAATCCAGAAATAGGGGCCCATGTCCTAGTTTTACTACTGATGGACTATATCTCTTTGACTTCTATGGATCTTAGCTCAGTACATTTTCCACAATAAAGGGATAGTACCATTATATACTGAGCACATAAGGAAATTGGCTCTCTGATACCTAGAGTAATCTGAATAATAGAATACAAAGTTATGTATAAAGAAGAGCCAATTTATTTTATTGTCCTTTTTTCTCTTTAATTTTTTCACACTTTCAGCAGTTCCTATCAGTTAAAATTTTACACTTCAGATTTTTTTGTTTTCCATAGACAATAGGAGTGACCTATAAACTAGTCAGTCATTCTTTCTCTATGATAGAGCAAATACAAGAGTTCTTTTGTCATATCCTTTCAAACCAGTGATAATCCCTTTGCCAGAATCTATCATCTGTTATGAGTATCCATTTTCCTGCCTGTCTTGTATCTTCTCTTAGCACCTAGTTTTCCTTTTGAATCTTTCTGTCAGACCAGCACACAGTAGGGCAGGGAAGAAAAACCCTGAGGTCTCCTTTCCATATCCCCACTTCTAACAGCACCAGAGCTGTCACTCGTCTAGCCAAAGATTGCCTCATCTATTTGTTGCCTTCGGTCACCTTTTTGTCTCAATTGTAGCTTTATACCCACCTCTCTTTCTTGAGTTTCATTCTCCATCATTCTTTCTTGAAAGGGAGGGTGTTGAAGGTGAAAGGACCTAGATAGTAGAACCCAAACAATCATTACTAAATCCTGTATCCATTGTTTATTCCATTAGTGCTTTGGACAAGCTATTTACCCTTCATGAGTTTTCTTTTTTTCTTAGCTATGTAATAGTGATATAACAACTAACTTAAAATAATGTGAGTGAAGACAACATCTTTAGAAACAGAAGTTGAGCAAACAGCAGCTGTCTTTGTACCATATATGAGTCTCATTTGTCAAATAAGGTGTTCTTTTTTTAAGAGAGATTTTTGCTATAGGGCACCTGCACTCACCAAAGAGAAAGAGAGACAGAAAGTAAGAAATAACCCCCTGGGGGGATGGCCACGTTGCAATCCCTTCTCCTCCATTCTCCTCTTGAGATCTTGTCTATTCAATAAACAATTTTCATGACTTAATGTTATTTGATTACAGCCTGAAATAACCCCACATCTCACATATACTTTACAAATAATGGGGCTATTATTATGAAAGTATCATATGAAATTCCGAGAAGAGACAAAAGCAGTTATATATCAAATGTGTGTGTGTTTATGATTTGGGGTATAATAAAGCAGAAAGAAAATATTAGATTGTTGAGAAAGTCATAATATATTTCCCTGTATGTTTCTATGCAAAAATGACTTGACATGACAAAAAGTCATGACTTTCCCAACAACCCTAGATGGACAGGAGGGAGCATATGACATGGAAGGAGATATGGTGTTTAATTTGGGTATCTACATACACTTAGTTCCATCTGTCTGGGTAAACATTTTATACCCTTACAGAGTCTTACTGCTAATTTGCAGGAACTTAAAGAAGGAATAATGGAATATATTCATTCACAGTGTGATTTTCCATCAACTGCTAACCCACTGATTAGCTCCTCATTCAGAAATTTCTTTTACTTCCTCATTTCAAGGTCAAGATTAAAATCAGCCACCTGTCCTGGCTTGGGTGAAGTCTGATTACCATACACACCTAAGAATATAGGTGACTGGGATGCCAGGAAATAATACAGCAAGGAAGATTTCTGTAATTTCTTGCTCTTATAAATAAGGTTGACTTTTGCCCACAAATCAAAAGCACACACAGATACTACTGCAGGGGCTAGACCTGGTCTAAGTAAAAGATAGTAGTTATTGGGTTTAGCAAGTAGTATGATGATTAAGGCACTAGACTACCACGTGGCCAACTGTGGCTCAAGTCCCCGACCTGGTAGCTTGAAAATCACGCCGAGTGAGTGTGTATGTGTTCCCAAAATCCTAGGAGCAGAATGGAGGGGAAATGATTGTGATGTGGTCATACCACTGGAGGATGACTTCTCACTTTGCTTCTCACTGTTCTCTCTCTCTCTCTCCTCTCTCTCTCTCTCTCTCTCTCTCTCTCTCTCTCTCTCTCTCTCTCTCTCTTTCTCTCTCTCCTGTGAGTGCATGTGCCTTACAAGTAAAAAAGGAGCAATTTGTCTCCAATTTCTTTTTCCACTTTCATTCACGTCCCTGCTACCATTTTGCTGTGTCAAAGTGCCTCAGAGCATCCACTGGCTCCTTCCCAATGCCTGATTTTCACTCTGTCTGTTGTTTCCTATTGGATGAATATAGATGTGCCTATGACTATACCCATTTTGCAGATGGGGACACTGATCTAATGACTTAGCAACTTGGCTAATGACTTACAATGAGTACATAATAGAGCTAGGGTTTCGCTCCAGAGTCCATGGCAGACTGCCTCTTACAACACACTCTTGGCAGTGTTCTTCTCTTCCTTGTGAAATGACAGGTCCCGCATAAGGTGAGGTAGAGGGATAGAATGTACTAGAATGTGTTTGTACTCTGTTACCCTCTGCAATCTGTTTGAGACCAGAACTTTCACTGCATGCAGATATACCCGTAGAAATCTAACAGATTAAAAATATAGTCAAACTAATTATTTCCTCTACACATTAATTTTAAAATAAGTCTTAGAAATTATCTTGTTTCAATGTTCTCAAAAGTTTGTGTATCGTTATAAGGGGAAATTATTTTTTTCCTAAGCAATTTGTCAAATTCAGTGGGCGTAGATGTCTCACTACTATATACACAATGGAAACACTGAGCTCCTGACAGTGAAGAGAGGGGATGCATTAGTATTCTCCCCTCACATGCATGCAGGGCAGTGAGGTGAGCTGCTGGAATGAGCTCAGCAGGCTGGCCTGGAGAGGCTGTTATTTCTTTATTGCCTCGGGTAGATTAAGTGCAATTCAGCAGCTGCATTTCCTCTTCCTTTACTCGCACATTTTTATTCTGTGTCCTATGCAATTAATAGACAAAACATCAGGAGCTTAATGATGCTGGTCAGAAAGTCACTGGGAAATCTTGGGATTGACAAAATGGTCAGAAATACTGACAATACTCTGCAGATATTACAACTTCAGATTAAGAAATTCTGGGTGCAGCTAACTACATCATTTAAGTACAAACCAGAGGTCTTATAAACTATGAGTTTTAACTGGTAGGAAAGTTACTGTAAGCTCAGGTTTTAATTTTTCCCTGTAGTATCTAAATTAGGGCTAGTGCAAAGATGTGTCCCAGGCACTGATTTTTTATTTTTATTTTTAAATGAAACTCCCAAGCTTCACACACACACACACACACACACACACACACACAAAGTACTATAAATACTTATTTTATTATTTGTGTCTTTTGTTGTGGTTTTGAGAACTATTGATCTTGATTGTAACTGTAAGGTCTGTGGGAAGGGAAAAGAAACATGGCAAAAACATTCCCCTCGCAGAACTTTCCTGTTTTCCACATCTGGCCCTCCATCACCAATGGACTCTCCCACCAAGTGCCCGCCAAAGTTGAACAGAAACAGCAAACTTTGTTGGCCAGACAAGGACCCATGGGGAGCTCCTATTGGACAACGGCCCTTTAAGAATGAACAGCACCTACCCTGGACGTGACTCCCTTGGTCTCTGACCAGGCCGAGGCTGAGGGACCTCACTGGAGAGCGCAGAATAAATTATGTTGGTTTTATTAAACCCCAAAGCCTGACTCTGGTATTTTCATCTTTGCCACCTCTGACTTCACCACCGCTCCCAGATCAAACCTAACAGTAACCTTGTCTTCTTAAACAGTCTCAGTCTCCCTGTTAAATATTTAGGCAATTTGCTTTGATTTGGTATTTGATTTTTAAAGTATAATTGAGGTTAAAAAGCATTCTCTTCTTAATACCATGAAGTCTCTCTGCCGGAAGCTGGAAAAGATTTGGCAAAATAGATTCCTTTCTCTATAAGCTCCAGAAGTGAAAAAGTTTTTGTATTGGGCAAACTAGAAATAAGAAACACTTATACCTATGCATCTGGATATGTCACAAGTCTTTTTTATTATTATTTATTTAATTTTATTTAGAATTATTATTGTTATTATAGGTTGTAGGAAAAGTTGTGGCACATTTTTACGTACAAAAATATGTCATGACTTTTCTGACAACCCAGTATTTTTAAATTTGCTATAGGGCACATATGCTCACCAGAGAGAGACAAAGAGAGAGAGAGAGTGGGAAAGGGAGAGAGTAAACCACCAGATCCCAGACATGAACAGCTATCTGCCACATGTAACTCCTAAGCCTTAACCACCAACATCACCTGATGGCTGCAAATCTGAAACAATAAAACCATCTTCTTTCCGTTGCTAGAAAACGAGTAACCATTTAACGTCTATTACATGCCACATAATGGTATATATTTGAAATCTCAAATAATCTTCAAAAAAGATCTAGGGAGGTACATATTCTTAATTTCATTTTTTTTTAAAGATGTCATATAATTATATAGTACACAGGAAACTTTATCTGAAACCAAGTCAATATCATACATGTTCTATCCTGAACTAATGTTTCCACATTTTCTGAGGTAAAAGTTTGCCTGAAATGTTTGGGACAAACTTAAAATTCAGTCATTAAAACTTAAACATAGCTGTTTGATTTTTGGTTTTAAAGGATTTTTGTCCTGTCTTGAGCTGTTGATAGGTGCATGTACCTACTATTTGAACAGAATACTAACCTGTTTCTAGGCTTTAAGTTTCAAGGAAATATCATTACCAGTTCAAAACTGCTCTTCTTGAAATTACCTGCTGAACTTGCTATTGAAAGTAGTTAGATTACTTATGATATTGTGTGATCAACAAAATGTTGGGGAAAAAGGAATGGAAGACAACTGTATATAGCAGAGATAGTGTAATAAGAGAGTGGGAAAAGGCAGAGGGTCAAATATGGGGTAAAAAACATATATATACATATACATATGTATGAAAGTAGAAATGGAATGTTATTGATGATAACATGCATGATTAAGCCACTATGCAGTTTATTCTAGATGGGAAACCACATTTAGTATGTTGTGATGATGCTCAGGGAATGAATGTTAAGTAATTAAAAAAAAAAAGTTTCAGGAGGAAAAAAAAACGGTAAAACTGTTCGTATCCATATTCTTAATCTCATTTTATACATGAAAAAGAACTGAGAATCAGAGAATGTATTCACTCCTTCAAAGTAACCACAGCTAGAAATTGATAGAATCAGAAAGCAAAATATTGTAATTGTTTTAGATGTCTTTTCGTTTTCTGTAGTACTGTTTTTTTTTTTTTTCCTGTTGCCTACCTTGCTTAATTATACTCTTGGTAGCTCAAGCTTACATCTAGAATTCATTTTATGCTTAATATTTTCCATACATAATTCAAGCTAGAAAGCAATTAGCAGCTATGATACTGTGGATGTGTGAAGCTCACCCTTCAAGAGACCCTGCCATGAGAGGGGGCATTATTGCTTGAGCTCCAAAGGGATCTACCACTGACTTTGCACTATGGCCGTACTGCTCCTAGCCCATGACTGAACCTGATTTCTGCCTGGCGTGAGACTCTTCCCAAGAGTAATGTTTGCCCATGGTGTACACCCCAGCATGACTAAATGGCTTTCCTCAGAACTGTGCTGCAGTCTGTAGCTCGTCTTAATTCATTACCCTTCCCAGAACCTCACCATGATATGCCCACTCCCACTTCTTCACCTTTATTTCATACAGGTGTTTCTCTCTTAAATCCTTTGGCATCTAATCCCACGGTGGAGGCTGCTTCTCAGAGGACCTGTACCAACCCAATACGCTGTTCCCTCCCTCTTTTTTTCTCTCTGTGCTTCTCTGTCACTATTTACATGTAAGTTCAAACTCATGAACTGTTTTTTTCTCCTCCCTAGCTATGTGCCAAGCGCTCTGGATCAGGCCCAACACTATGGTAACCAGCCTTGTCCCATTCCTCCCACCTTTACTGGTGGCCCTCCAGTTTGCCCAACGATCTCAAATGAGAGGCTGATCATATTGCACTAATACTAATAAGCTCCTTTCCTAGATTTTCATCTACTGCAGAATATGACTAAAGTTTCTGTATGACATCCTAGTCCCTCCTTAACCTGAGCCTGCCTCTCTTGCCATCAGTCTCTTGACATCTAAACTCCAATCAAACTGCATTACTGGTTATTTTCTGTTGCTTTGTGCCTCTGGAAGAAGACTATGGGTCTGCCCGCTGCCTAAAATTCCCACTTCCTCCCATGTTCCATAGTAGTTAACAAGGATTTTAATTAGAGAGAGTGCCCTATGGCAAAAAAAGAAAAGAAACAGTGCCAATGATCACAGTAGTATGTTAAAAATAGTATCCCCTTAATAAACCTTCAAGCAAAATTCATTTTTACTGAGAGGAGATTTTTTTCTCTTCGATAGAAAAAGCAAAGGAAAAAAATTCCAAAGCATTCTCAAATCAAAGAATGTATTATGATAATATCTAAAGGGCTAGGGATATGGAATAGCAGAGGGTCAGAGGGTTTTTTGTTTGTTTGTTTGTTTGTTTTTTGTTTTGGTTTGCTTGTTTGTTTGTTTTATGTTTAGGTTTTACAGTACTACTAAAATTCAGAAATCATAGGCTAAAGAATAGTTGTGTACCAATACCTGAAGAACAACAAAAATACTGATTTATAAATGGAAAGGTTTTGAGTTTTGGATTATGTAACAGTGTTTGGCATTATATAATACATTATAAATAGCTATGCAGAGGTCTCAAGACAAGAAGGCTGACTACAGACACCCATCAGGGTTTCTCTATAAGAAGAAATGCTAAAAAAAGTTTAATGAATGGCTGCACTTTGAGCATAAAGTAAGATGAGACCAGCAGAATACAAAAGGAAGACAATGACAAGCTTCTGGGACACTGAGTCTTGAGTTGAAGACACAAAGAGTCAATCTTCTGAACTGAGAAAAGCTCTCAAATAGACCAGAAACCTCCACTACAGGGGAGAAGGTAGGTGGGCCAGTCTCTTGATTTCCTTACTTCTACCACATTCACCCGAACTCCAGGAAAGCAACGAGGCCAACACAGATCTCGTGCCCATCTTAGGGAGTTACATATATCTACTGCATCAAACAGAACACTATACTCCCCAATCCCCACTATACCCCCCTGAAATGCTGATGCACAGGTGGAATGGACAATATGACTGAAATTGGAGGAACTGGTCCTTGCATAGCCCTGAAGAATTGTGGTCATACCATAGTATCCACAGGTATGAGAGAGCCAACTCAGGCCCAAGGATTCCCTTGAGAAAAGCCAGTGTCCTAACACTAGACTACTGGCAACACCCTGCACTTCCAGGAACAAAAGATACACCACAGAGAAGAGGGTGTTTCTGTAATCTGAAGAATTGGGGAGGATGTCCCTGATGACGAAAACTCCCTGCCACCACTTCCCACCAGAAACAAGAGACTCCAAGAGTGCACCCCCTCCCTCAACAAAGACGAAGGAGTCCAGACATCTCCCCCCAGCAGACTGGCAAATGTACAATCCTCTCCCCCAGACTTGGTTTACTCAGGGCCACTTTCTGCCCCCTCAGTCATTGCCTACAGCACAACTTCTCAGTACCTTTATGAATTATACACGTGATGGGAGATGGTAGTTAGGGAAGCTGATGGAGGGGATAGTGCAAGGACCTAGCTGAACTGTAAATGTGAGTGGCAAGGAGGGTTGAGATGATTGATGAAAAAGATGGTGCCAGGTTATACACATGCTAGGATAGTGCAAGCCCTTGCCCCCTGCTAATTCATGCAGTAGGTAGTGAAAAATCCCTACCTCTGCTCCAATCAAGCTGCACACTGGGGGCAAGTACCTCCAACTCTTCTACTCCAGTGAAAGCATCTGTCCCTCCCATCTTCACCAAGTTATGTGCAAGGGGGTATCATGGCCGCAAGAGGGTATCATGGCTGCAATCGGGCATGGCGGGAGGGGGAGGACAGCTTACTTCAACTTAAAGGAGTATACACAACTGGTAAACTAAACAAACAGTTTAGTTTACCTAACTTCATAACTTCTTAATCAGCACCTACAGCCCCCTGTGTGCAACATATTCAAGACATAGGACATTTCCTATCACTAGCTGTTATCTCCACTCAACTCCCTCACCTAGATTATTCTTATTCTTGATGACATTGTCATATACATAGAAAAACCTAAAGAATTCACCAAAAGATACTTAGCTGTGATAAGTAATTTCAGTGAAGTTGAGGGATATAAAATCGACATACAAAACTCAGAAGCATTTCTATACACTAATAATAAACAGGCTGAGATAATAATAAAGAAAGAAATCCCATTCATAACAGTCATAAAATAAAAACCCTACGAATAAATTTAACTAAGGAGGTGAACAATCTCTACAATAAAAATAATTTAAAAACAAGAAAAAGTTGAAAAAAATAACACAAAAAATGGAAAGATATGCTTTGTTGATGAACTAGAAGGAACAATATAAATAAAATGCCAATGTTATCCAAGTGATTGACATATTCAATGCAATTCTGTATGGAAAGATTGTTTGGAAGAAGACATGATCAAATAGTGTGTTAGAATACTGCAGTGTTAGAATTACTCTCCATTTTGACTAGGGCCATGGTTACCTGGACACATGGCCAAAGTAATACTGAGAAAAAAAAATTAAAGCTTAACACATCTTCTTACCCGACTTCAAAAACATATTACAAAGCCTTAATAAACAAAAGAGAATGGTATGGAACAAAAGTGGACACATAGACAAATGGAACAGAATAGAGAATCCAGAAATAAATTCAACAGTCAACTAATTTTTGAGAAAAGGTCCCAAGACAATTTAGAGGAAAAAAGACAGACTTTTCAGTAAATGGTGCTGGGAAAACTGGATATCCATCTGCAGAAGAATGAAACTAGATCCCTATCTGTTGCCATTTTTATAAAAATTAACTCCAAATAGATTGAAGACTTAAGCCCCAAACCATAAAACTAAATTGAAGAAAACATACAGGAAACACTTCTGAGATATTAGACTCGGCAAAGATATTTTGTTTGTTTACTGTAGTGTGCATGTGCTAGCTGGGGGGAGATAAAGAGAAGGGAAAGAGAGAAGGAAAGTGAGAAATCGCTCCCCAAAGGGAGATGGCCATGAACAATCCCTTCTCTATTCTCCACTCAAGATTTTGGGCATGCATATATACGTTTCTAGTGTGTTTCAAGTGGTGGGGTCTAGGAATAGGAATTGCTCATGTGGGAGTTTAACCGCTGTGCCACCTGCTGGTCTTAGGCAAGTATTTTTAAAAATAAGACTCCCTGTGGGTCACCAGGTGGTGGTTAAGGCAGTGAACTCCCACATGGCTAACTGCAGTTTGAGTCCCAGACCTGGAGGCTTAAAATTCACCCTGGGTGTGTGTGAGTACATGTGTGCCCAAAATCCCAGGAAGAGAATGAAGGAGAAGGGACTGCAGCATGGTCATCCCCCCACCCCCACCCCAGGGTGATTTTTCATTTTCCCCTTCACTATCTCTCTCTCTCTGTGTCTCTCTTCATGAGCATACACACCTATGGTAAACCAAAAAAAAAAAAAAAAAAGATTTCCTAAAGCATGGATACCACCACTAAGAATAGGCAAATGGGACTGCCTTAGCTAAAAAGATTTTGCACAGACAATGAAACAATTAATAACAAGACAACTCACAGAATTAGGAAGAATATTAGCAAACTATACTTCTGACAAAGGATTGATGACCAGAATATATAAGGAACTTGAACAGCTCACTTCCAAGAAAACAAACAATCCAATTTTAAAATAGATAATCTGAACAGACTACTCTCAAAGGAAGACATAGAAATGACAAAAAAAAAAAGAAAAAAAATTATGCAACATCTCTCATCATAAGAGGAATGCAAATCAAAATCACAATGAGGTATCAGTTATTCCCCATCAGAATGCCTATGATCAAAAAACTAAATGACAAGTGCTGGAGAGGTTGTCAAGAAAAGAGAACTTTTTTTTTCTTTTTTTTTTTTAAGAGGTTTTTGCCATAGGGCGCGTGCGCTCCCCAGACAGACAGAGAGAGACAGAGAGACAGAAAGCGAGAAATCACCCCCCAGGGCGGATGGCCACGCCGCAATCCCTTCTCCTCCATTCTCCTCCATTCTCCTCTTGGGATCCGGGATCTTGGGCATGCATGCAAACGCGCCCGGCGTGAGTTTTAAGCCACCGGGTCCGGGACATGAACCGCGGTCGACTACGTGGGAGTACAGCGACATAGTCATTACGCTAACTGCTGGTCCCAATAAAGGGCAACTTTCATGCACCACTGGTGGGAATGTAATCTACTACCGTCACTATGGAAAACAAAACAGAGAATCCTTAAAAATCTAAAAATAAAACTCACCATTTATTCCATGACTGGGATAAGGGACCCAAAGGACATAAAAGCAATCTGTTGGGAAACTTTTGAACACACGTATATATTGCAGCATTATTCACAATTGCTAAGACATGGAATCATTTTAAGAGCCAAAAACCAATGACTAGAAAAAGAAAATGAGGCACATATACACAATGTATTACAACTCAGTCATACAGAACAATAAATTCCTGAGAAAAGTGGATGAATCTAGAAGATATAATCCAAAGCAAAATGAACCAGGCTATGAAAGACAAATATTGTATGTTCCTGCTTAACAAATACCAAGTGTCCTTACTCATTAGCTGAAACTAAAGGATTGATAGCATAGTGGCAGAGACAATTTACAAGACACTAGGTCATATAAACAAGTGGAATAAATTATGGGATAGTGTATCACAGCAGAATAAAAAAAAATAGCCATTGACGATTTAATATCTACTTCCCAGAAAACCAGTATAATGAATCCCAAATGTGTGCAACATAATATAATGTTAAGAATTAAACATAGTGAATATGTTTATATTGTTAAGTTGGTTTTATGCAATATATGCATGCTTTTAAAAATGATATTGTGGGGATGGCAGGTGGCATGGTAGTTAAGGGCACTGGACTCCCACAGGGCTGACTGTAGTTCAAGTTCTGGACCTGGTGGCTTGGTTTCTCTTTCTCCCCCCCTCCCCACTTGCTCTTTCCTTCTCTGATTAAATTTAAGTAAGTAAGTAAATAAATAAATAAAGTTAAATAAAATAACTATTTAAAAAAGTCATACTGTACCACATAAAGATGTCCAACGATCAGAACCAGCAGTTAGCGTAATGGATATGTCGTTGTACTCCCACGTAGTCGACCGCAGTTCGTGTCCTGGACCAGGTGGCTTAAAACTCACGCCGGGCGCATGTGCGTGCGTGCCCAAGATCCCGAGAGGAGAATGGAGGAGAAGGGATTGCGACATGGCCATCCCCCCGGGGGGTGATTTCTCGCTTTCTGTCTCTCTGTCTCTCTCTGTCTGTCTGGTGAGCGCACGCGCCCTATAGCAAAAACCTCTAAAAAAAAAAAATGTCCAATGATTATACCTGAGTTAGAAATTACAATATAAAGCTAGATAGAAATCATAACATTTAATTATAAAATACAAAGTTATTGAGATTAAGACCAACCCAGTAGTCTAGTGTTAAGGGTGCTGGATCCCACATGATCAACCATGCAATTGGAATACTGGACCTGGTGGTTTGAAAAGAATGCCAGTTGTAAACGCATGCCCCAAATCTCAGTAGGATAGAGAAAAGGAGGAGAAGGGATTGCAACATCACCACACTCAATTGGGGAGTGATTTTTTCCTCTCCCTCTCTCTCTGTCTCTTTGGTGAGTGCACATGCCCTCCAGCAAAGTATTTTTTAAAGAGAGGACAATCTTGTGACTTGGTGGTTTAAGTGGCTAAATTCCACATGACCAACTGCTCAGTTTGAGTCCTGTGCTTGAAAAACAAGTTGTGTGTTTCCATGCTCAAAATTCCAAAAGAAGAAAGGGAGGAGAAAGGATTATGGTGAGGCCATCCCCAAGGAAGAGGGGTGCTTTCTCACTTTCCTTCTTCCCCCACCCTTGTCAGTCTCTCGTGAGCACACATTTCCATTACCAAAAAATTTAAAAAGAGAGAAAAAATATTAGTATGCCCTCTTATGATCAAGTCTTTCATAGTCTTTCTCTGTTGGTGGGGGGGAAATAACACAAAAAGTAAGTTTCTACCTGTTAACAAAAATCAATTAAAAGTTACTTTTATTTTTTATTTTTGCTGTGGATTATTTTCCCTTGCTCCAAGCAAACGAAATCAACTGTTTGCTTTCCTATTTCACATGATTGACAAAATCATGGCTTTTCCATTTCCAAAGTAATAAAACAGAATCAATAAAGTAAACCTCCTCACAGCACAGTAATCTCTCTAAGACTCTGAGCAGCTTTTTACATGTCTTGATCCAATTTAATCCCAACAACTAGCCAAGGTGTACTTCACAAATTCTCAGAAATAAATGTACGCTTTAATAGATGCAGAAACTATCTGGACCAGTGGTTCCTAATCTTGAGGGGGGGAGAGGAAACTTTTTTGCTGAGTCATTTGATTTCTTGGCATCATTCTTTGACATTCAAAGCCCCTCTCACTCCCTTCTACAAACTAGTACAGGAATGCAATTTCTTGAATCCAGTAGATTTTCAGATTCCTGTTGTATTAAAAATACAAGAAGAATTAGCTACTGTTTCCCGGACATATCTCAGAATCAGCCTGGTGGAGCTCACTGCAATCACTGAAAAAGGGAGTCACTCCCTCTTTCTACAAAACTGGGAAGAGCTGACTTTGGAAGAGGTAGCCCCTTTGAAACAAATCTAAGCCAGGTCAGAATTTTAAATCATGTAAGAAGAGGGGTAAAGTACATGTCATTACAAGAGGCCTCCTTTCAGAAACTTCCTAAGCTGTGGAAATTTATCAGCTTTGACAATGCTGGTTAAGTAAGTAAGCACTAAGGCACTTCCCCATTTTCTCTCCCCTCCACGTGGACAATCAACACTGAACACCTGAGAAAGCTCAATTTTATTGTTTCTTTGTTCTAAAAATTCTACTAGTGTACTTGAGAATTTCAGCTTGAGCCTCTGAAGAATCACGGATGGCTTTATGTCTCCCATTGAATATAGCATGTAAAAGCCCTGATTTCGAGCTTGCTTATAGTCTTCCCAGTATTCATAATAGAAGCAGAGGATCTAAGGAGTGGACAGAGGAAATTTACATTCTCTGGGGTTCTGGGATTTCAGAGGAACACCGTAAAGGTTTTTTACACTTTTCTTTGGAAAATAAAGAATTTTCCATTTCACTGAAAATAAACTGATGAACACATAAACTAATTCAATATATGGCATTTGAAAACTGTAAGGCTTCCATGAAGCAAAGTAACAAAAGTGACATGTAAAATATTATGGCAAAATCATTATCAGTGAGATATTTAATTTTATATTAACTTTGTTAATCAAATGAAGACAGAAATAAATGTATAGACATACATACTTACAAAGGATATATGCAAATATGTGCATGTGTGTATGTATACTCATACAAGGAGGTTTTAAAAAGTTTGTGGAAAATGGAATTAAAATGTGAGTTTATTCGGTGCAAAATGAATCTTTTTAAATCCATAGATAGTTTTTTCATAACATGCATTTTTTCCATGAACCTTTTAAAGATCCCTTGTGTGTGTGTGTGTGTGTGTGTGTGTGTATATATATATAATATATATATATATATATATATATATATATATATATATATATAAAATATGGTTGATTATTGATGATGACAGTCCACAAAAGGATATACAAATATATATATATATATATATATATATATATATACATATATAAATATATTTTTACTAAGACCTGATCATAAATTTTCAAAGGGTAGATTTCAGCTATCTGAAGTTCTCGATGTTATTCTCTTATAATAATATGTTATATTGGTTTCAGTTATCTATTGCTATATAATAAAGCACCCCAAAACCTAACAGCTTAAAGTCACATCAAGCAAGTAAAAAATATTAATGTACATATCAACCTCAACAGAAAACTTTCTTTTCTTATGTCTGTTAAATATTTTTTTCCTAAGCTTTTCCCTCCCACACCTCATTCCCTTCCCCATACAGTCTCTGGTATCTACACTTGCTGTCCTGCTATTATGTCTTCTAGTCTCTCCATTTCTGCCATAGAGCACAGACATTCAGTGTACATTGAGCAGAGGCAATTCCATATCTGTCTTTTATAGCATTTGCTTAGCATTAAATCATCTATATTCATCCACTTTGTATCAAATTACAGAATAGGATGAATAGTATTCCATAGCGTATATGTGCCACATTTTGTCAATAGAGTCATCCATTCTCGGGCATTTAGGTTGATTACATGTCTTAGCAATTGTGAATAATGCTGCAATAAACATTGGTGAAAGGGAAGCCTTCTACACTGTTGGTGAGAATGTAAATTTGTACAGTCACTATGGATTCTTGGTAGCAACTGTGTTGGATCAATTGCTGCTAATGGTATTCAGAGTAGCCTCACTCATAGCTTCATGCCATGGTGTTGACTATATTGTAAAATAACTCAGTTCTCCTCTACATGCCCTTTCTATCCTTTCGGGGACTGTCATCATCAATAATCAAGCCTGATTTCTAATAAAACAAAAATGGGAGCTGGTGAAGTTTCACAAGGCCTAGGTCTAGAACTAGTAAAACATCACTTCTAGGACCAGCAGTTAGAGTAATGGCTATGTCGCTGGACTCCCATGTAGTCGATCGTGTTTTATGTCCCAGACCCGGTGGCTTAAAACTCACGCTGGGCGCGTGTGCGTGCATGCCCAAGATCCTGAGAGAAGAATGGAGGAGAAGGGATTGTGGCATGGCCATCCCCCCTGGGGGGTGATTTCTCGCTTTCTGTCTCTGTCTCTCTCTATCTGTCTGGTGAGCACACGCGCCCTATCGCAGAAACCTCTCCAAAAAACAAACAAACAAACAAACAAACAAAAAAAAACCACATCACTTCCATCACATTCTATGGCCCAGAAAATAATAAGACCAGCCAAGTTTAAAGTATGAAAGATAATCAGTGGTTATCTTTGGAGACTATAATCCTAAAACTTTACTGGTATGGCATTTTTCCTCCAAAGGCCCAAAGTTGTCTGTCATATCAGGGTTGATAGTGTAAGAAAAATATAAAATCATTTAAGAAAATTTCTAGCAATACAAAAGTTTAGTAAGTTTGAACAATCATGTTTTATATTGGGTTGGCATTTCTTGTTAACTGAGTTTATATTAATTGTGGTTAAGCTATGCATTATTACTTAGACTTTTTTCATTTGCAGTCATATATATTCATTCAACAAAAGTTTATTGTGCATGTTTTATGTGCTAGGCACTGTTCTAAGTGCTGGAAATACAGCAATAAATGACAGACCAATCTCCCATCCTTGGGTTTTTAATCTAGCAGAAAAGCCAAACAATAAATCAGTAATTAAATTTTACATAAGCATGAGTGCATGTGTATGAGAGACAAAGAGGGAGAGATGTCAAGTAGCAATAAGTACCACAAAGAAGGATAAACAAAATGAGGAGATTGGGGACCACTAGCAGTGCATTTTTTAAAAAGGCAATCAAAAAGAGTCTCTCTTGACAAGATGACATTTGAGCATAGGTCATAAAGGAAGTAAGAGACTTGGCAGGGAGCCAGGTCTTGGGGCTTTGCAGGATAGGGCAATTGAGATATTACTGAATGAAATGAGGAGTCACTACCAGTCTTGAGCAGAGGCATGACATATTATGGCTTACATTTTTTTATTAACTTATTTTACATTCATTCACTGAGCATCATCACAACATACAAAATGTGATTTCCCATCCAGAATACATTGCATAGTGGCTTAATCATACACGTTATCGACAAATAATTTTCCTTTTGTTGTTTCATGTATATGTATATACATTTTCCCCTGTTTCTCACCCTCTGCCATTTCCCATTTGTAAAGGATAGTGTTTCTGCTATATAGACAAGAGTGGAGCCAGAGTGAACGTGGGAGGCCTGTTGTGGGGGTATTGCAGTGGTGTGGGAGTTTATGAAGGAGCAGGGTCTTGGGATTGACAATCACAGGTGATAAAACAAATAAGATTCAGAATCTGTTTTGAAGGTAGACCTGATAACGTTGGCTGATAGATTAGATGTGAAGTACAAGAAAAGGGAGGAGAAAGATACCTCCAACAATTTCAACTAGAGAAACAGAGTATGTGGTGGTCCAATTTACTGAGATGGGGACCATTTTAATTTCACCTTTATTGAAAATACCTACCCAGAATGTACAATATATTCTCCATTAGTTCTTATTTAAGTATGAATGAGGAGATGTCCATTTTAATGGTTTATTTGAAGATCTTATGAATGGCCAAGGGACATATTTTAAATATGTATTTCCAATGTTCATAAGATGTGATGTTTTGCTGTAAATTATTTTGAGTCCATGCTGACAACAGAACAGAAGACATCAAAAGTAGCTTTCAAAAAAATTTTTAATAAATAATACACTGGGGCCGGCTGGTGGTGTTGTGGTTAAGGACACTCGACTCCCATATGACCAGCTGTGGTTTGAGTCCCAGATCTGGCAGCTCTCTCTATCTATCTATCTTTCTGTCACACTCTGCCCCTTTCTAGTCAAATTAACATAAATAAATAGGTAAAGTTAATAAAAGTAAAAATAAAATAACAATACACTAATGTAAGCTCATTTGTGGTCTTTTCTTCCTTGAAATGGAGAATAGAAAACTAGCCATATGTGGTTATATTGACTTATACTTTTGTTACATTTTTAGGATCGTTAGCTTATCAATGAATAATTCATCAATGTATAAAATAAATCTTGATATAGGACCAGGATGAAACAAAGAGGACTCTAGTTTTAGTCAGTAGGAAAACGCGCTCCTGAAAATTAACATTGCTGCTTCAGAGGTAACAATTTCAGCCTTTTCTGGGATTCACATCATTTCACCAAAAACTTAATATGATAAGAGGTATTAAAATAGAAGGAGACAAAAATAATTAGTACAAGAAAGGACAAAATAGCCACTGAAAACACCTGATCACTGTGGTCTCAATTCATAAGGCTACAGCTTATTACCTGCCATCCTTGAGGAAGAAAAATTGAGGGAAGAAAATTGACTAGAACACCTGTTCAGCTCTCATGACGATAATAATACATTATTCCTTTCTTTCAGTATTCCTTGGCTGCTGAGAATTACCCCGGAGAACGTTGGCTAGATTCTTAGCATTGTAATTTTCTCAGTGGGAGCAACATCACTTTCTTTAATCTGCTGTGGTCTCTTCCCCCATGGAGATGCTGGCTATTTTATGGATCTGCCTGTAAGCTCTGTACTTTCTCTTTGCAGAAAGTTTTCCCATTATAATTTTTGACATCTGCCTCTGATTTTCAGGCTGAGTCTGACTCACTAGGTAACCTGACACAATATTCAAACAACTCAACCAACTGCCCCACCTGCCTCTAACATGACATGCCAGGCATCAAAACCAAGTTCATACTTGTATCTGGTCCTCAGTGAAAGATTCCCAGGACATAGGGATAACTATGAAACTCAACAAACTTAATGAAGATGCATATCTTGGAAGGCTAGACATTTTTATTTTTACTGATAGCATTGATCCAAGCAAAATGGAGATCTAGCGAGGCCATTTAAGAATCTAGGGAAGGTTTACATTCAGATTTTTAAACATGTGTACCTTATCCTGAGACCTAGCAATGCACAAAAACACAGATCAGTACAAGTTCTGTTTTACTTAAATAAATGTGATACACACTTGACAATATTTAAAAAATTATTTATACAGCTCCTACTGTGTGCAAAAGGCTGTTCCAGGTATTGTATAGGTAGATGCAAGCAAAACAGTTAGACACTGAATTTATTGTTTTTCTGTCGCTTCTGTAACAAATTACCACAAACTTAGCAGTTTAAAGCAATCCAAATTTGTTATGTTACCACTCTGGAAATCGGAAGACTGTCAGTCTTATTGGGCTAAAGCCCACGTGATGAGAGGACTGTGTTTCCTCTAGATGATCTGGGGAAGAATCTACCCCTCTTGTCTTTTCCCACCTTCTAGAGACTTCCCTTACTCCTAGGCTCCTAACTCCCGTCCTCCATCTTCAAAGCCAGCAATGTTGCATTTCCCTCTGACTTCAACCACAAGACATATTCGGCTTTTAAGGAATCATGAGTAGGTTGGCTTCACTTAAATAACCCCCATTTCAAATTCCTTAACCTTAACCACATTTGTAAACTCCCTTTTCCACATAAGGTAGCATAGCCATAGTTTCCATAATTAGAGTGTGGACATCTCTAAGGGGCCATTATTCTTCCTTCCACAAAGAGTCAAGACATAGTGAGACCAGACACTAACCTTCATATCGAATAATGTAGTGTTGAATCCCTTGAGATTTTTTTTGAAGTTATTTCAACGGTAGTAATAAAAAAAAATGCATCCATTTTTTTTCTGCTCATTTTTTCAGCATTTATGAATCCAACATTCATAATTTGTCACTTAGTGTTTTATCTGCAGTGATTAAAACATAATGAAAATAGCCAGTCACGGTGGCACAGCGATGATGTCTTGCTTTGTAATGCTGTTTTCTTATGGAAAATTAGAGTTCCATTCCCAGGTTGACTTTTCCATGCCAGGTGTACATGTGCCAATGATTCTGACTGGCTAGGAAAACTAGGGGAAGGATCATGACTGAGACCTTGAGGGTACCACCCTCTCAGAAGAAGACATAAAAGAATAAACTTTAAAAAAAAAAAAAAGACAAATGAGATGTTTGTTTTATTCAAATCCATTTTAATACATTTACTCAAACATCAACCCCATCTGTTGAGGGTTGATTGTGCACCTAAAATTCTTGTCTCTTGATCCCGCAACTTCAATGAGCAAATAAAATTCCACTTGTGAGCATAAATTGATGGTTAACTATCCTCCTACACTGTTGGAGATGTAATTGAGTTAGTATTATATCTAAAACAATTTAGATAGGATGAACCTTTATCCTAATGCTTTTATCTACATATACATATATGAGAACATATATTTAGCTTATATTTGTGTGCTCAAGGATTCATGTGGGAAAATATCAATTAGTACTTCTGTCAAAGACAATATGATGAAAAAAATTAATCCCACTTCCTTATCAAGAAAACCAATTTATTATTCAAGAAATTTGGAGTTAATGTGTTACAGACATTTAGATAAAATAAAGAATCATTTTAATCACATATAATTATTTCATAAGATCTTATGCAGGAAAATTGAAATGGGGAGAATTAATAAGCTGAGGACCTACCTAAATTATTCTCTGATTCTTGACTCACATAAACTATAAAATAGTATCTTTTTTCTAAAACACACTGTTGTGAGTTTTTTCTAAATTACACCAGTTACATGACTACAGATAATTAATATAGGCAGTAAGTCTTCAATCAGGGTGTCTGTGAGTGATTTTTCTCCTCGCCTTTTATCTATGGTACAGAGTCCTCTGCCCATGACACAGTAAACACTGACTGAGAAAGGTGAGACCTACTGTGTACTGGGACCAGGGTCAGTCCAGCTGAGACAGTGTGGCTGCATATATGAAGCAATTTGGAAATAAATCTGTGCTGATTTGTGGCTTTGGGTATTTAGGGACAGAGCTTGAGCTACATCTAGAAGGAGAAATGCAGGTGGGTAGTAGAGAGAGAGGACCTTCCAAAGCTGAAGGGGACAGATAAGGAGCCTGGCCCAAAAGGAGGACATGGCTGGGTTGGGAGTTAGAGAGAAGCAGGCACCCTGTAGAACACAGCAGTCATGGCTGTGAGGACTTGGTGGGACTGGATATGACTGTCATTGGAAAGGAGATGTGGGCTGTGTTGAAGACTCCCATCTATAGGCAGCTCCAGAGGACAAGGTAGTGAAAGAGGTTGCCGTAGAAGAAACCAGCTGTGGAACAGTCTAAAAATTACTAGGCTATCTCCAGGGAAGGTGGGTACCATCATGCAAACAATGGTTCTCCTGTGTTGGGGCTGCCCTAAGCTTTTCTCAGAGTACTCACCAGGCAGGAGGGAGATCTCAGAAGATAGTAGATAGCCTACCCTGGCCACTGTTTTTAGGAGTAGGCCCCCTGCCACCACCTCCTACTCTCAGAGTAGACCCAAAAGAGACATCCACAACCATGGCATCAAGCTTACTCCATCCTTTCCTTCTTTTATTGCCTGATTTCTCTTTAAGAGTCCTCATCATAAGCTTAAGATGGCAAATGAAAGAATGGGAGTTACGGAGGCTCTACAGAGCCACCACATGTGCAGAGAGGAGGAGAACACCCTTGTTATTCCATCTTTTTTCCAACTTAATTTTCTGTCTTATTTATACATGTTTTTATACCAAATGCTTGGTGCTTTTTTAATATTTCAGGCCCTTTTCTTAGATATATCCCTCTTTATTTCACAACATTGTAGTGCAGGTGTCAGTCCTCTTGAGTTTTCTTTTTTTTCTTATTTTTTTATTTTATTTATTTATTATCATCATAATCTTATTTATATTCTCATCGGACAGCCCAACTGTGGTAAGATCTCCTTCCATGCTCACTGTGGCAGTGGTCGATAGAGTTCAGATCTTTGCAGATCTTTGGACTGAAAGCCTCAGCTCTTTGTTGGCTGTCAGCTGGAGTCAGTCTCCCTGTCCTCAATTTTTTTTTGTGAACCTATTCATAGGGTAACTCATAATATAGAAGTTTGTTCCACTTAAACCAGCAAGGAACAGTTTGCTAACAAAACAGAAGTTGCAGTCATATATACCATAATCATTGAAGGGCCAACCTATTCACCTTTGCTGTATTCTACTGGTCAGAATCATGTCATAAGAGGTAACCACACAAGTGCTTGAATACCAGGAGGTAGGGGCATTCGTCCATCTTAGGGTCTGTTTGACATACAGTCTAGATGAAAGCAGAGATTGATACAACTGAGAAGATTCTCAAAAATGGTAACACCATAAGAATGATAAGGCCCATGAAGAGAAGTCCATGGTAAAATGGTATTTTCTCATAACAAAAAAAGAGCTAGATAAAAGGAGAGAAACTTTTTCTGAGAAAGAAATTATTGAACAAGAAACTGAAGTTGAAGTAGGAGTTAGAGTTATTTTAGAAATTATATCTCCCCTTTCTCCCTTTATTTCTGCCTCTGAGTCACTCTTTAAGTCATAGATTTATTCAGGGAACAAAAGATATGAGAGGCATTGTATTTCACATCAAATGAACTCACTGTAGCAATGTGCAGAACACATATCATCTCTGTAGCAGTAATAAATAGCACCTTCAGAAAGAAAGGAACAGACAACTATCATTTTTACAATTTATTTTATTTTTATTATTTTTTAAACATTTGATCACTATACATCATTTGGCTTGTAAAGAGAATTTACCCAACATGAAATACATCTCAGACCAGTCCAGTTGAGGATACTATACACGTTATCATCAGTAAATAATAAAGCATTTCTTACCTCTCTATTTTTTCTCCCTGATTTCCTTCCCTACACTCTTCCCCTCTCCCACCCTCCTTCCACTCTGTCTCCAGCGTCCATAACTATTTTCACTGCTTTTATGCCCTCCAATCTTTCAGTCTCTACCACAGAGTATAGCAATCATTTCCAGAACTCTTTATTTGTGGAAATATTGTCTTGATGCTAAGAAAACAGGGGAAAAAAGGTAAATGGACCAAATTGATTAAAAAAAATCCTTGAAATAAAAAAAAAAATTTATGATTTTTTCTACAGTTGCAGAAAATAATTAACCAAATATGAGATGAGAGGATGTGGGGCTTGCCCATATTGGGTAGCCCTGGTCATGGAACCCAAATACTTCTGCCTTTCTTCTCTTGTTTTCTCCTTCAGTACTCTACCCAAATAAGTAAATAGCAGCCTCTCATGTCATTCATCTCGCACCAAAATAATATAAATCTATGTAAAATATACAAAAATGAAATATTTTGTAGTATATGGAACTTCAACATACCATTCAACTATTTCTTAAGGATATCATTACAAAAACTATTGATTATCCTCGTATATAAAACTGTGGTAGAGATAGTAAGGATGAATAATTTTCATGTGAATGGCTTCTTGGCTCCACTTATTTATTTATTTTTTTTAGAGGTTTGTGCTATAGGGTGCATGTGCTCGCCAGAAAGACAGACAGACAGAAAGCGAGAAATAACCCCTCGGGGGGATGCCCACACTGCAAACCCTTCTCCCCCATTCTCCTCTTGGGATCTTAGGCATGCACACACACGTGCCCGGCATGAGTTTAAACCACCGGGTCCAGGACTTGAACTGTGGTTGACTAGATGGGAGTTCAGCAACATAGCAATTACGCTAACTGCTGGTCCCTGGCTCCACTTCTTAAGTTGCTAATTTACAGGTGCTTGCTTTGTGTCCTTCATGAGATTAGCTATCCTCTCTCAATATGTTGCTTCTACAAATTCCCATTTCACTTTCCATTGAACCATCTCTAATTTTAATTGACTGTAAGTTAAAAAAGATCAAAAGTTCCCTAAGAAGAAAACAGACAGCTCAGTTTATGGAGTTAGAAGTTAATATCATACATAGCTCTTAGTCGATACTACAGATCTGAAGAGGATTCCATTAGTCTTTAGAAGAAAAGTTTATGGACTATGTTATAGGTCTGGTCACTGCTCAAAACAGCCTTCATTCATTTCTGTGTTTAAAACTATATTTCAGGCAGCTGAAACTGACATTGATGAATCACCAGGAGAATGGCCCAAGACATTATATATAAAATTGAGGTGATAGATATTGCTGTTCTTTAAGGCAGACTGCATGGGTTTTGTGATGATGATTTTTCCTTTTCAGGAGGCTGTCATTTCTCAGGCTGTATGTCTGATCTAGAAGGCAAGATGTCTGTCAACTGGTTCTAGTGTAATATGGAAACTTCAGGCTTTGAGCCTCACTGTGGATGATAGCAAAAGTTCACAGGATGATTTTATTCTAATTAGTCCTAATTTTGATAGAACTAAAAAAAGAAATGAATAATAACTTGTCATTATTTTATTAGTAAAAACTCATGCAAAAATTGTCTCACTTTGCTCATAATTGAGAGTAAAGTTTGAGATTATATATAAGATGCTTTAAAATTCTCACTTTATGTGCTTCTACTTTTGGGTAGAATGGAGTAATTTTCGGTAAAACAATGTTCCTGCAGATAAAAACTTAAAAATACAGATACAAACCTCTCTTATTATGGGCATTGGGAAGCTTATAAATCAATAGTGAATAAAAGGGGTAAAGTTCTGGAGGGGGAGAACCACAGAAAGGTCAGCTATTCTTTCTGTAGTTGTATTTGCTGAGTCTGAATTCAGGTGAGAGGCTGAGAATTCAGGTGTGCTTCGAGAAGAATATTAGAGAAATCAGCACAGCTATTGACAGGCACATGAGACTGAGTAATGAAACTGATAGGCTTCACAGAGTTGATTCCCCTATCATTTGCCAAATTCTGAAGCTTTATATGAGTGGATAATAATAAAAAAAAATTAAGCTTAAGTTCAGAAAAATCAGAACATATTTTCCTACCACCTAATGGAGCTAAGAAGATTGAAATTAGTGATCACTATCTCTCAGCAAACAGGAGATCTCACTAAGCACACCAGACTCTCCATGCAAAACCCTAGAAAAACAGGAAAAAAAGTTGAAATTAGCTAACTTATTAAAATTTCAATCCAAACTTGTCTCAATTCAGATCTGGAATGGGTTAAAGTGACCAGTCCTATATCATCTCTCTAGCAGAAGAAAAGGTAAATCCCTGCTGGAAACTTTCACAATTTTTTTCTTTAGATAAAAAGCTAATTACTCTATTCTATTCTATTTATTTATTTCGTATTACTCTTTAATTTCCTATAGTGTTTGTGCACTTACCAGAGAGAGAAAGAAAAAGAAAGAAAGTGAAAAAGCAAGCCACCAGCACTGGGACTCAAACCACAGTTAGCCATGTGGGAGTCCAACACCATAAACACCATGCCATCTGATGGCCCTGCCTCCACAAATATTATACAGAAATTTGAATTTCAACCAAAAATTACTAGGCAGACCAAAAGGCACTCTTATAACTGAAAAAAATCTAAGGGCTAAAAGAAAAGAAAATCAGAAACAGATCCCCTAATAATAAATATTGGAACTGCATAGAAACACCTTAAAATTAATTGATACATAAAAGCAGATGGGGAAGGCCAGTCAGTGGTGTAGCAGTTAAAGTGACTGGATCCTACATGAGTGGCTACATTACTAGATCCTAAATGGCTGTACAGCTCACACAATACTGGTATAAATGCAAATTAATAATAACTTTGGAAAACTATTTGGTAGCATCTCCCAAACATGAGCATGTTTAGTTCCACTTCTAAGGTTATGTCCGGCAGAAATGCACACATATGTTCACAGAAAAACATGAACAAGACTATTCATAGTTGTACCATTCATAATACTCCCACACAGGAAGTAATACAAGTGTCCAAAAACTACAAAGTAGATGTTTTTAAATGGTGGTAGGCAGGTTTTTATTTATTTTTTATTTTTATTTTTTTTGCTATAGGGCACGTGTGCTCACCAGAAAGACAGAGAGAGACAGAGAAACAGAAAGTAAGAAATCACCCCCCAGGGGGGATGGCCACACCGCAATCCCTTCTCCTCCAGTTTCCTCTCAGGATCCTGGGCATGCATGCACATGCACCCAGCGTGAGCTTAAGCCACCGGGTCCGGGACTGGAACTGCGGTCAACTACATGGGAGTGCAATGACATAGCCATTAGGCTAACTGCTGGTTCCTAGGCGGGTTTTAAATAGCAATGAAATACTACACAGAGATGAAAAAAAATAAATTCCAGCCATATAAATTAACATAGAGTTTTAAAAACATTAAACATATGCAAGAATGGAAAGGTATTATACATGCAATACATTTTACTTGCTTGATATACAATGCATTTATGCTTTGAGAAACCACATCATATGTTATAAAAATCTACAATGATTAAATAAATATAAATAAATAAATGTCAATATAGATGAGTCTGCAAATATAATTTTGGGTGAAAGAAACCGAATACAGAACTACACATATTTTATGATCCCATTTATTCAAAGCAAAGTAATACATGGCCTTAGAAGTCAGTGCAGTGGCTACTATTGACATTAAGGAACTGATTAGAGAAAAGATGCGAGTTCCTGGAGAACTATTAATGTTTCACTTTTCAATCTAGGTGCTGGCTATTTGGATGGATTCATTGAGGAGCTATATACTTAATCATGTACTTTATTGAACTTCAAAAAGCTCTTGAAAAACAGAATTAGGGAACCAGCAGTTAGCGTAATGGCTATGTTGCTGGACTCCCACATAGTTGACCGTGGTTCGCATCCCAGACCCAGTGGCTTAAAACTCACACTGGGTGCGTGTGCGTGCATGCCCAAAATTCTGAGAGGAGAATGGAGGAGAAGGGATTGCGGCGTGACCACCCTCCCTAGGGGGGGTGATTTCTCACTTTCTGTCTCTATGTCTCTGTCTGTCTGGCGAGCGCACGCGCCCTATAGCGAAAACCTCAAAAAAAAAAAAAAGAGAAGAATTAATGTCTATTTTGGTAATTTTTTAAATCTATGAATAATTTTCTTATAATATGCTGTTTCTGTGAACTTTTTGAAGACCCTTTGTATACTATCATTCAATTTAAAATTTGACTAAAAAATAAGAAACCAGGCACTAAGGAATAGATATCCTAATTCTTTTCATTTAAAATTCACACATAGAAGAAGAAAGACAGGAACCAGATAAATCAAATCAGTAATGAAACAGGTAATATTATAGAAGAAATAATAGAAACACACAAAAAAAATTGTAAGAGAGTACAAACAGGAAAACCTGAATAAGATGGACAAATTTCTGGATACATATAATTTACCAAGATTGAATCAGGAATACATGGAAAGTCTGAATAGACCCATAACAAGCAATGAGATTGAATCAGTAATAAAGAATCTGCCAACACAGAAAAGTTCAAGTCCCAGTGACTTCATTTCTGAATTCTACAAAACTTTTAAAGAAGAGGCAATCTCCATTCTACTCAAACTATTTCTAGAGATTCAAAAGAAAGGAACTCTCCCAAATTAATTTATGAAGCCTCCATCATGCTCATTTCAAAAAAAGACAAGGATATAACAAAAGAAAACTACAGATCAATATCCCTGATGATGATAGATGCAAAAAAGTTCTCAAGATACCAGCAAATCCTATCCAATGACACACTAAAATGATAATATATTACAACCAGGTGGTTTTTATTCCAAGAATTCAAGGATGATTCCATATATGCAAAACAACAAGTGCAAAACATCAAGAAAAGATAACATAAAATTATATAAGTCAGCACAGAAAAAGTAATAACATGCAACATCCCTTCATGATTAAGGCTCTCAGCAAAGTCCCCATAGGAGGGACAGTTCTCAACATAATAAAAGCCATATACAAAAATTCTATAGCTAACATCATACTGAATTGGAAAAAGATGAAATCTTTTCCACTAAAAACTGGAACAAGACAAGGCTGTCTATACTTTCCCTGCTCCTTTCCAATAAAGGACCAGAAGTTCTAGCCAATGCAATCAGACAAGAGAATAAAATGAAAGGCATTGAAACAGGAAAAGAAGTAGTGAAATTATCTCTACTTGCAGATGACATGATTATATATAAATAGAAAACCCAGAATAACCCATTAAAAAAAAACTTCTGGAAGTCATAAATACAGTAATGTGGCAGGATACGAAATCAATATACAAAATCTATTGCATTTCTATACACAAACAATGAATGGACTGAGATAGAATTTTTAAAAAGCAGCCCCATTCACAATAGCCCCAAAAAGTATAAGACACCTAGGAATAAACCTAAGCAAAGAAGTCAAAGACCTCTATAAGGAAAACTATGAAAATAATATTATTCACATAATTAGAAAAAAATAAATCATAAAATTTGTCTAGAATCATAAAATACTTGATACAATGGGGGAAAAGATAATCTCTTCATCAAATGACACTGGAGTAATTAGATGTCCATATGCAGAAAAATGAAACTGCCACCATTTGTTAAAGAGATTTCCCAAAGGTGAAAGAGAGTGTGAGAGGGGAAGAGCGTAGGAAACTAAATTTGGGGGAGCAATGTAGAGGTAAGACACTCATGGGACACAGATAAGGTTTTTTTATCTGTTGATGAGGATGTGTATAATAGTCTTAACTGGGCTTGACTGAGGTGTATATCATGCTGGGTAAAGTCTCTTCACAATCTAAATGATGTATAGCAATTTAATATATAAATAATAATTTAAAAAATTAATAAAAAAAGAAAAATGAAACTGGACCCCTATTTTCAACATTAACAAAAATCAACTCAAAATGAATCAAAGATATAAACATAAAAACTCAAACTGTAAAACTACTGCTAGAAATCACAGGAGTGAACTATTAAAGACATCAGAGTAGACAAAGACTTCTTAAATAAGATCCCCAAAGCACAGATAATAATTCTAAAAATAGACACATGGGGTTACATCAGATTAAAAAGTATAGAAAGAAAGAAAGAAAGAAAGAAAGAAAGAAAGAAAGAAAGAAAGAAAGAAAGAAAGAAAGAGAAAGAAAGAAAAAGAAAGTCAGTCTATACACAAAATTTATCCTGGTAAAAGAAGCCAGAATGGCATTGGGTTTGTATGGGGAGCATAAAAGGTGGAGAAAAGGGGCTTTAGGATACTAGAAATAAGCTATATTTTGACCTTTCCAGTTACACAGGCACAGACATTTGTAAAAAGTCATTGCGCTGTAAAGTTACGATGGTGTACTTCACTGTTTTAAGTAGTAATTCAGTAAGAGATATTGAGTTTCTATGGGGAGTAAACCTAACCAGTATCATTTATCAAATTGTAAAGGCATTGCTTCCTGCTTGGCACTGTTGTTATGCTCAAGAACAGAACTAGTTCATTTCTCTGCTCACTGACTAGAACTTGAAGATGATGAGAATCCAATGAAAAAAGATAAATGGATTCTGTTTACAGGTAAAAAGACAGAGAAAGTTTATTGATAGCCAGTCAATAAATATAGAGAACTATACTAAATTTATGGAGCAATACTCCATGATCAAAAGCCCTGAAAAAGTTTTCACTCTAGTTGGAGAAATATGGCAAACAAATATATAAAACATTTACAAAATAAAATAAGGGCAAATTAATACAGTGCCATGAAACTAGCTTTCTCTGAGGTACAGCCAACTCTAAAATAGGAGTTTCACTCATTCCCTTTCTCCTCCCACTTTCATTTCTACTAGTAATTATACAATACCTTCTTTAAAAACATATCAAAGTACATGTAATGCACTTGTTAAAATTCAAGTGCTTTTCTATTTTTTAGAATGATTTTTTTCAACCACATGACTGAAAATTCTTTTTCTTTCTTAAGTTTAAAAAAAAAAAGAACTGTAAAGGCTGAGTTATAACTATCATTAAACCTGTAAAGCAAAGTTCTAAATCATTAAGCTGGGAAGAAGCTGGATTTTATTGCCCGTAAAAAGCTAAGGGAAAAAGGAGCCAAGTCACTCCTCTTAAAATGAAAAAGCATTTAGGAGAGCTCAGAAACAGGAGAAGAGGAGCCAGACAGGAGCAAGAGAATTGCATGGCTGCCTGCCCCCGCCTTGGTTAACTCCTGTTGTTCTCAAGACCTGGTATTTAAGCATTTGTCCATGATTTTTTTTTAATTGTATTGCAGTAAGCCAAGATGGGTGTTGTAGAACTCTGCTATGAACTTGGCACTTCTATCAGGGTTCCATCGATGTGTGCAGTGAGGCTCCTCGCTTGAACTTTTTACTAATGATCTTTTTAAATATGAAGATCATTAGTAATAACCCATCTCTCCCCTCCTTACCCCACTCAGACACAATACGACTAATATCTCCCACCCTTGGAGACTCTCTGTTACCCTGAGGCAAGTTCAGACAACTTAGAGCAGTCATGGATGGTGGAAGAGAACTACTGAGGGTTGCTGCTATGGCCAGCCATTGGATGTACCAGCCAGTTATGCTGCAGCTTGTGAAATGCACGAAACTACAGGGCTGCCAGTGGGTGGGGTCAGGGCACAACGTGGAAACTGTGGCTTAAGTGACTGTGAAAGTACAGGACAGAAAGGTTGTGCAGTCCCGCCATATAGTGCATAGAAAGTCTGATTGCTCTTCGAGAGTAGTTTCGGGTAGTTTCGTTAGTTTGTGGTATTAAATGACAGCTGTTTAATTGTTTGGTTTTCTTTTTTATTTTGCATTAAATTCTTTTAGTAATAATGAATTCAAATAAAGTGCACATTTAATAAATTATACATAATTTCCATTCCTGCTTCTTCGAGGTTTTTTTTTTTTTTTTTTTTTTTTTTTTTTTTTTTTTTTTTTTTTTTTTTTTTTTTTTTTTTTTGATGCCAGACAGCATGTGTGCTTGGCAGAGAGAGAAAAAGAGAGAAAGGGAAAGAGAGAAAGAAAACATCCCCTAAGGGTCAAATTGCAATCCTTTTCCTTCCACTTCTCTACCTCCTTAGGGTTTGAGGCACACATGCATACACATGCCCATATTTATTAAACTACCAGGGCTGGGATTTCAACCTCAGTGGGATATGAGGGATCTGGCTTACCAATGCACAGCATTTAACCACTGCACTGCAGGGCCTGCCCTTAATTACCATTTTTTTTTTTTAGTTTGCTACAGGACATGTGTACTCGCTAGACAGAGAGAGAAAAAAAAGAAAAGGGAAAGAGAGAAATCACCCCACAGGGTGTGACCATGCAGTAATCCCTTCTCTTACATTCTCCTCTCTGGACTTTGGGCACACACACACACACGTGCTTGGCGTGATTTTTTCAAGCTTCTGGGTCCAGAGACTCAAACTGCACAGTAGGTCATGTAGGGTTCAATCGCTTTAACCACCTGCCATCTGGCTGGCCCTCATATTCATTTTAACAAAGTTCATAATGAATGTGTAACTTGCACAAAATGTTTTTCAGTATTGACCACTCACTTTGGGTACTGTAGGAATAACATGGACCAAATCTAAAAATATGTCACTGTCTACTTGAAAAGTTTGCATTTATTCAGGAAAACTCTGACCCAAAATGACATTTTAATAAATGCATTTGCAGGAGTTGAAATATATTGTTCTATGAAGCGTGACTTTTCATTTAAATCCAATGACAGTGCTCTCTAGGTTACTTTCACTTAACGTTAGGTTTTCTTTACATGTAAAAATTACCGATGTGATAGCTGCTAATGCGTTGACTCCATTAACAGAACTTTACACACGGTGAAATAAAGCCAGTTTTTATACCACTGTCATTAGCTGCTTCAAATGGAAAACCAATGAAGTTGATTCCAATAATGTTTGATATATTTTATCTAAGTCACAGAATCAAAGTGAAAATTTGCAAGTTGATTCATTTGAAGATAAAACATTTTGGGAATATTGTGAATGTGATTGTAAAATTAGTTTTAAATTTCAACATTGAAGATAAAGTTTAGTATTTTCCATTTTCCATGACTATATGAATATAATTTCCATGGAGCATAATGTCATGGCAAACTAATATTCTTATTAAGAAATCTTTGGAGCAGAAAGATACTTGGAATTGATTTTATGGCACATGCAAATCTTGACCACATCCAGTTAGCCACGGTATTCTGTAAACAGAAATAGAAGCTACATACGTTGGGGCTGGCAAGTTGGCGTGGTGCTTAAAGGTGCTGGATTTCCACATGGCCGATTGTGGTTCAAGTCCTGGACCTGGCAGCTTGTTTTCTCACTTTCTCTCTCTCTCTCTGACCCTTCTTAATCAAATTGAAACAAATGAATAAATAAAGTTAAATAAAATAATTCTTTTTTAAAAAAGCTACACATGTCAAAATGCACAAATATTTTTCTATATACACAGTAAGAGCAACTGACCCCCAAATAGTTTGTGATCAAGATATGCTAAATTTTAAAAAATATTTCTCTCTTTTAGCCAGTAATAGCTTTTTTGTTTTTTGTTTTTTGTTTTTGCTAAAGGGTGTGTGCACTCGCCAGAGAGAGACAGAGAGACAGAAAGCGAGAAATCATCCCCCAGGGGGGATGGCCACACTGCAATCCCTTCTCCTCCATTCTCCTCTCGGGATCTTGGGCATGTATGCACACATGCCCGGCGTGAGTTTAAGCCACCGGGTCCAGGACGCGAACTGCGGTCGACGACGTGGGAGTCCAGCGACATAGCCGTTACTCTAACTGCTGGTCCCCATAGCAAGTAATAGTTTAGATTTTAAAAATACTTGGACATTGAAAGAACTTCATAAATCAGCTTAAGTATCTTACAATATATTGAGAATTTTCTAAATGTGTACCTAAATTTCCATTGCATTTCATTCAAAATTAGTCATAAATCTTTCATTAATCCATTCAGTGATTGAAATACCAGAAAATTTCAGCTTACAAGAGTTTTCAGAGAATTGGAGTTTTTAAAAACAAAGCTTATGAAAGTCATCCAGATTTATCCCAATAAAATTTAAAAGAAACTGAATGAAACAATTAAGAACTCAGAATGTTCAAAATTAAATATTGAAGATTAATAACGATGCTTTGAAATATCTCAACCAACAGAAGGAATCTTATTTATTTTTTTTTTTGAGAAGTTTTTTGCTATAGGGCATGTGCACTCACCAGAGAGACAGAGAGACAGAAAGTGAAAAATCACCCCCCAGGGGGGATGGCCATGCCACAGTCCCTTCTCCTCCATTCTCCTCTCGGGATCCTGGGCATGCACCCACACGCACCTGGCATGAGTTTAAGCTACCAAGTCTGGGACTCGAGCTGCAGTCGGCTACATGGGAGTTCAGCGACGTAGCCATTACGCTAACTGCTGGTCCCCAGAAAGAATCTTTTGATAAAACTACTTTTAACTTAATAAATTTATTTTCTGAAATGTAATGTAATAAAACTAAGTAGGCATCTATTCTATAACACCTAAATTTAGAAAGAATCTTTTGATAAAACTACTTTTAACTTAATAAATTTATTTTCTGAAATGTAATGTAATAAAACTAAGTAAGCATCTATTCTATAACACCTAAATTTAGAAAGAATCTTTTGATAAAACTACTTTTAACTTAATAAATTTATTTTCTGAAACGTAATGTAATAAAACTAGGAAGGCATCTATTCTATAACACCTAAATTTTAACAATACATTTTTTAGAATCATAGCGAACACATTTAAAGAGTTACGTCTCATAAAAAATATGTGCTGAAGAAAAGTCACCTGACTAGAGTCAAAATGACAGTATGTATGGGAATATTTGGGCGGAAATATTTTCACAAATTCATATGCAAATTACAATAGAAGATAATTACCATCTGGCAGAATTTACTCCGTACTCAGGTATTTCCACAATTGTAGACAGAGTACATATTTTAAGATTTCTGCACATGCCAGAGACAGAGAAAGAGAAGTGAGAAATCATTCCACAGGGGGCAGGGGAGGGCCCACACTATAATCCTTTCTCTTTCCTTCTCTGGAAATTTTGGGCATGCTCACACATGTGCAGGAGTGATTTTCAGGCCACAGGGTCTGGGACTCTAACCATGGAGTCAGCCATGTGGGATCTAGCACCGTAAGCACCATGCCACCTGAGTAATTTTTTTTTTTTTAATTTAAAATGAGTCAGTTAGGGACCAAGAGATGGCATAATAGTTACATTGCTGGACTTCCACATGGCAGACCCGCAGTCTGAGTCCCAGAACCAGTGGCTTAAAACTCATGCTGGGTGCATGTGCTTGCATCCCCAAGATCCTGGGAGGAGAATGGACGAGAAGGGATTGTGGCATAGCTATCCCCCTCTGTGTGGGTGATTTCTCACTTTCCCTCTCACTGTCTCTGTCTCTTTCTCTCTCTGATGAACACACACACCCTAAGGCAAAAACCTCTAAAAAAAAATTAAAAATTGAGTCAGTCAAAAATATTAGTGAATAACATTTATAAAAAGAATCAATTAATGGTATCAGCAAATCATGTTTATTAACCATAAGATAAACTTATAAGTGTCAACTTTTACTAAAAAAATAGAAATGAATTTAAGAATTCATTAGAAAACACAAGTGACAAAAGAGATAAATATATGTAACTATAGAAATGGCTATATAAGTAGATAAAACTAAGAAACTAATTAAAGTATGTGAACATATACCAAGAAAAACTATTCTATTTCCACTATTTTTTAATGTTCAGATAATTGAGTTATAGAGTATTTTTAAAAATTTTACTTCAAAGTACACAGATAATCTATTCCTGTCCTTTTTAAAGAGTTTATTTAGGTATTTATTTTATGAGAGTCAAAGTTAGACAGGCACTCCCATTAGAGTCTTCACACCATAATGCACCCCCTGTCTCAGCAGTCCCAGGTCATGTGCACATGTGTGTGTGCCCACTGTACTCGCTAAACTCAGGAACTTTCACACGTGAGCCCCATTACATTATTACTGCACCAATGCCCAGCTCTATCACTTTACATTTTAAAAATAATTTCTGTGGGACCAGCAGTTGGCATAATGGCTATGTTGTTGGACTCCCATGTAGTAGATCCCGGTTTGAGTCCCAGACCCAGTGGCTTAAACTCACGCCGGGTGCGTGTGCGTGCGTGCCCAAGATCGTAAGAGGAGAATGGAGGAGAAGGGATTGTGGTATCTGTCTTTCTGTCTCTCTCTGTCTTTCTGGCAAACGCACGTGCCCTATAGCAAAAACCTCTCCAAATAATAATAATAATAAATAATAATTTCTAAATAGAAAATTTTACTAGTTAGCCAATAAAATGCAATAAAATTTTTAGAACACAGATGACAAAAATTATATAATTTTGCTTATTTTTAGCATTCCTTTTCACTCTCAAAAGCATCCCACTTTTTAAAAATATTTTTTCTTAATTTTCTTGCTTATTTACATTTAATCATTGCACGTCTTTACAGCATACAAAATTATTTTCACACCATGCATACTCTATACACTGTGTATTAGTTTAGTCAAAGATATTACCCTTCACTTTATCCTCAACAGGCAATTTTCTGTGTCTGTAATATTTTTTTTATTCTCCTTGATTCCCTCCTCCCCCTCCCCCCATTGTCTACCTTCCTCCCATGTTGTCTCCAGTATCCATAATTGCTCTTGATATTTTTATACCTTCCAATCTTTATGTTTCTGTATAGAGTGCAGACATTCTGTATATATTAAGTGGGAACATACAATGCTTCTTTTTCCTCCATAGGCTAGCCTACTTCATTGAGCATTAAATCTTCTATATTTGTTCACTTTCTAATTGTTTTTTATGGTTGACTAGTGTTCCGTAGTGTATATATGCTACACTTTTTCAGTCCATTCTTGGACATTTGTGTTGATTCCATATCTTAACAATTGTAAATAATGCTGCAATCAACAAAGATGTACAAGTGTTTTTCCAACTGTTTTCCTATTCTTAGGGGTAGATATCCAGGAGTGGTGGAATGGCTGCATAGTGTGATAGCTAGATTTGTAGGTTTTTGAGGAACTGCCGTATTGTTCTCCACAGTGGCTGTAATAATTTACATTCCCACCAACAGAGAAGGAGATTTCCCTTTCCACCACAGTCTCACCAGCATGTTCCTTTCTTCCTTCCTTCCTTTCTTTCTTTCTTTCTTTCTTTCTTTCTTTCTTCCTTCCTTCCTTCCTTCCTTCCTTCCTTCCTTCCTTCCTTCCTTCCTTTCTTTCTTTCTTTCTTTCTTTCTTTCTTTCTTTCTTTCTTTCTTTCTTTCTTTCTTTCTTTCTTTCTTAATCTTAGCCATTCTGACTCAGGTTAGGTGGTATCTTATTGTAGTTTTAATTTACATCTCCATTATGATAAGAATGTTGAGCATTTTTTCATATGACTTTTGGATGTTCACATGTCTTTCTTGAAGAGCTTCCTGTTCAGTTCACTTGCCCATTTTTTAATTAATTAATTAATTAATTAATTTTTTATTTTTTTGCAGGTAAGCTGCTTGGGTTCCCTGTATATTTTAGTGATCGGTCCCTTATTTGATGTATCATTTGCAAATATATTCTCCCATTTCAAGGGTTGCCTTTTCATTCTAAATACTGTTTCTTTTGCTGTGCAGAAGCTTTTCAACCTGATATAGTCTCACTTATCTATTTTCAGGATTATTGCCTGTGCTTTGGGGGTCTTATTTAAGAAGTCTTTGCTTACTCCAATGTCTCTTTTGCCTATTCTTTTCCACCAGTAGTTTTATAGTTTGAGTTTTTATTTTTATATCTTTGATCACTTTGGATTGATTTTTGTTAATGGTGAGAGATAGGGGTCCAGTTTCATTTTTCTGTAGGTGGATATCCAGGTTTTCAATCCACATTTGCTGAAGAAATTTTCTTTTCCCAGCTGGGTTGTCTTGTGCTTTTTGTCAAAAATCAGTTGGCTATCCATTTGGGGGTTTATTTATTACAAAATAATGACACTATATGGTGCAAAAAGGGCTAATTCACCAAGAAGATAAAACACATATTAATATCTGCACCCAACACTGGACACCAAAATATGTGAAAGCAAGACTGCTAAATCTCAAGGAGAGGCAGACTACAGCACACTAATCATGGGGATCTCAACACCCCACTATCTCCTTTGGACAGACCATCAAGACAAAAATTAAACAAAGAGATACAGTATCTAAATGATATCCTGAATCACATGGGCTTGACAGGCATCTATAGAACTTTTCACCTAACAACCACAAATTATACAACTTTCTTACCCCCACAAGGAACATTTTCAAAAATTGACCACATGACAGGACACCCAACAAGCCTTTACAAATTCTTTTTTTTTTTTTTTTGTTTGAGAGGTTTATGCTATAGGGCACGTGTGCTCGCCAGAAAGACAGAGAGAGACAGAGAGACAGAAAACAAGAAATCACCCCCCAGGGGGATGGCCACACCACAATCCCTTCTCCTCCGTTCTCCTCTCGGGATCTTGGGCACACATGCACACATGCCCAGCATGAGTTTAAGCCACTGGGTCCGGGATTCAAACCGAGGTCGACTACATGGGAGTTCAGAGATATAGCCATTACGCTTACTGCTGGTCCTGAGCCTTTACAAATTCTAAGGTGCAGAAACTATATCCAGCATCTTCTCCAATAACAATGGAATTAAATTTGAAATTAACTGCAGAAGAAACCCTCAAAAATATGGAAACTAAACAATCTACTCCCGAATGACTTTTTTTCTTTCTTTTTTTTTTTTTTTAGACGTTTTTGCTATAGGGCGTGTGTGCTCGCCAAAAAGACAGAGAGAGACAGAGAGACAGAAAGCGAGAAATCACCCCCCATGGGGGATGGCCAAGACACAATGCCTTCTCCTCCATTCTCCTCTTGGGATCTTGGGCACACACGCACACGCGCCTGGTGTGAATTTAAGCCACCAGATCCAGGACGCGAACCTCAGTCGACTATGTGGGAGTCCAGAGACATAGCCATTAGCCAACTGCTGGTCCCCGAATGACTTTTCAACCACTGAAAAACATTCCACTTTAAACTGCAGCCATGAGGTCACCCTGTTTATAACCAAAAGTAAATAAAAGGAAAAGCAAATTGATCATAGAGGAATGGTAAAGGAAATAATATTTAGGAAGTACCTGAATTAGGTATTATATTGCTGTTGTTATGTTATGACAGTGAACATGGAAATCCAGAGCAGTTCATCGGTTTGCTCCAAGGGTGTCCAGCCATGAGGTGAGACGTTAACATAGCTTGCCTTATCCCAGTGGTTTTTCTGCACTATATTCTCTCCTAACGGGCTCTGTACATGGAACTTTCATGCTGTTCACTACCTGCCTTTCCCTAGACTACTGTGGAGAATCACTAACCACCATTAATGAATAAATTCCTGCTGCAGTTCACTATATAGAAGTGCCTGTGTAAAAAGCAGTTTAATACCAAATCAATACCTGCAGTAAGAGCCTCTGATTTTGACCAAATGATCACATTTAAAACACTCTGATACATAACAGACCAAAAAATAGAAAGGTAATTTTTATTTTTACAAAGTTGAAGATTGTGACAAAGCAAAGCTATAATGTTCTGAATTTTTGAGTGTATTAGTAAAGCTAGCTTCCCAAACAAGATTTAGGAATTTGAAAAAGAAAGAAAAAGAGGTTGATTAAAGAATTTATTAAAATATTAACACGTCCAGCTGGTGGCATGGTGAAGGCAGCTGGATCCCATGAGGACAGCTGCATGATTCAAGTCCTAGACCCAGTGAAAATATCCCTAGTGTGTGTGTGCACATGCCAAAATTTTTTCTGAGAAAATGGAGGAAAAGTAATTGTGGAGTGGCTATCCTACTGGGCTCTCGCTCTCTCTCTCTCACTCTCTCCAGCAAGTGCATGCACCCATGTACCTTATAAACCAAGCAAAACTAAAACAACTATCATACGTTGTCATTTTCTCTATTATTTTCACAAGCATTATTTCATTTTACCCTCACCACAGTATTGTGAGGTAGAAACCATCATTAACAGCGTTCAGTTGATGAGGAAAATGGAGGACTAAACAGTCAAGTAGAGGAGATGACAGAACTGTCACCGGCAGAGCTTGGGTTCCAATGCCTGCAGTCCTGAGGAACTCAACCTTAACTGTTACTACAGAAATAAAAATGTACATACGTAAGTTGGTAAAAAAAAAAAAAAAAAAAAAAAAAAAAAAAAAAAAAAAAAAAAAAAATCTGGCTTCTAAGTAGGAGAATTATTTTTTCTCTAAGTACTTACATTTCATTACATTTGATTGTTCTTATTTTAAGAGAAATTTATAAAACAAAACACTTTGAGGATATAAGCTCTTTAGTCAACTGTATTTCCGTGTTGCTTGCAGTGGTCTTCCCTACTCTCACTGGATCACTCTGCCCCCATCTGGTGGCAGCATGCATACACAACAGGAAAGGAAAAAAAAAGGAAAAACCACATTTGGTGATAAGCTTCCTCTTCATTATTAATTAGAACATCAGAATGCAACACATTTTAAGAACCAACAAAATCTATTAAAATAAATACAGTCTACTTCATGTTAGAAGCACATTGATCATAATTTAAATTGTACTACCTACAGAAAAACATTATAAAGAAACATTCACCAAGTTGAATGATGACAAAGATTATTAATAGCATTATGTCCAAATCTAATCATTAAACATAGACTTTTATTTAAAGAATCAAGTTCAAATTAGAAATTAAGCTGACCATTTTTATGTTAATGTTATGCTTACAAAGAAGGAATGAAAGAGAAAACAAAGAAACAATCGTAAAAATGAAATTGTCTAATTTGAAAAATGTTTTATTTATGTGAATATTTGAGAAGGAAATGCCTCAGTTCTCTTTTAGTTAATTACGCCTAAATGATCAAACGAACACCCTCTGGATAAATGAGTTCAAGTTCAAGTCTCTTAGGGTTATCTTAGTTCATAGTCAAAAAAATAAATCCATGGCAGAGTTCTGTGTCTTACGAAACCTCCTCCAAAGTTAGAGTTGCCTTTTTGCTGGATCCAAAATAACAATAAGGTGCTTTAGCTCTATCTGAATGAATATCGGGGTCAGAGGCCTACAAAACAGGACAAGGGTAGAGTGGATTTAGAGGCGCTTTTAATGACGAAACAAACTATGGATGTCTTGCAGATATAGTAGAAGATCAGATATGAGGTTTTCTGAAAATGAAGCATAGAAACTGAATCAGATTGCAAGATGAGCATAGTGGAAAATTGCAAAGAATAAAGTTAACACAAATGCAAGTCCCACTTACACCCATCCACCTTTGCCACCTTATACTGTACGCAGGTATTTAGAGTCTCCTCAAATACATCATGTTCTTCCTCTCTTCTGAGCTCTTCTGATCTGATTTCTTCTCTCTGACCTCCACAGTTTGTACATACACTACTGTCCACTATACCTGAAGCATTGCTTTCCTTAAGGATAAGATTGAAATAACCCAAACAAGTCTTTGCTCCTTTAGTGGCCAGATGAGACTTTGAGTGGATGTAGAGTTTTAGAAGAAAAAGTGACTGTGGAATCATGATTCCAAATCCAGAAAGGATGTGGGCATTGAATTTGGCATCCAGTCACCATCCAGTCCTGGAACCCCTTCGTAGCATCCCATCAGTAGATTTAGACTGGGAAACTCACCATCACTCAGAGAAGCCCAGGATGTTTTTATAGTTGAATTGTTAGAAATCTGACTAGGCATGTCTTGCCTGTGTTTAGTTGAAACTCACCTTCATGCTGGCCCTTGTCCTACCATCAAGAGGTGACCAGAGCAAGCCAGGGCTTTCTTCCACATGACTACTTTTCTGACGTGTCAAGGCCACTATGAGCACCACTTCCACAACTTTTCCCCAAGGTCCTTCCACTGTTCTTCACTTGTTGTTGACATGTTCCTCATCACACTAGTATTCCTCTCTGGACAGGGATATTAAGAATTGTTTTGAAATGAAAGGTAGCACCAAGCTCATCTCATTATGGAGAAGCCAGGAGTCATTTAATACTTACCGATCCCTAGAGATACATCCTTTCATTATAGTAAGAGGGACCAAGCATTGGTAGGTTGTAAATAGTAAAGAGAAAAATATTTTTTTTAAGTCTACACCATTTCAATGGTTGTTCTCAGTGAAATTATTCAGACTTCTTATATTTTGGGATTGCCAGGAGATGTCACAGCAATCCCTCCTTATACAGCTACCAGTATGGGTTTAGAAAGAATTAAAAGCTTATTAAACAAAATGAAAAAATGCCCCAGTCATAATGATAAAAATAAATACAAAATTATAAATAATGAATGATAAGAATCCATGGAAAAATATTTAAAACAAATCATATAGAAGGATATGGATGGATGACTCCTTTTTCATATATTTTTCTAAGTTCTTTATAGTGACAATGTATTGCTTCTACTATCAACTGGGGAACAAAACTTTTAAAATATTCAAATTAAAAGTTATTGACTAAAAGTTATTGGCTAAGTTATATGCAAATTAAATAATGCAATTGGCTATAAAACAGAGATAAATAATAACATGTGCGTATGAGAGACAGAGACACAAAGAGGCAGAGATGGCAATTTACACAAGCCAGCTCCTTTACTAAGATAAATGAAAGATATTCAGACAATATGAATCTGTATACAAAGGGTCTTAAAATTGAGTTGGAAAGAATATGAAAAGATATCTACAATACAATTCAAATTTATTTCGTGGGTACAACTTGCTAGAAAAAATAAGAAAGGAGAAATAATCTAAGATGAAGGAATCTGCAAAGAAGAGTTGATCTATTATAGGTTATAGGAGACAGGAAAGGTGTGCTCAGAGAATAAGGAAGGAGAGCAGAATAAAAGCATGAAGGTACAAATGCATGTGGCAAGTTCTGGCAATAATGGGGTATCAGATTGGCTGAGCGGTGAGTTTTGGCCATAAAGTGGCTGTAAGTACGTACTAGACAGGAAGACTTGACCTAGACCTGTTACTCAGAGCCTAGATGTTTAAATTTCAACTATAGTGTGCAGGTTCGCCTATAAGGTAGGGAAATTCTGAAGATTTCAGGCTTGCTTAGTGGGAGAGAGAATGAGATTATCAGAGAGTTTTATAAAATTAATTAGGATGCATTCCACTGAATAAAGAAATCAAGAAGCCGTGAGTCCATTAAACCCCACCCCCTCCTCCCCACAAATTTAAGCATTTGGATGAGGTCTGTTTTAATGGAAAATATAGGCATAGAAAAAAAAAGACGTGAATGAATAGCAGTTTGGGAGGAAAATTGCATAGAATACTCTGGGTGTGAAAAACAAATTCAATTTTAAAAAGTGTTTAATGAGTCCATAACTTAGAATTAGGCTAAGAGATTAAGAGTACCTCTGAAGGGGACCAGCAGTTAGTGTAATGGCTATGTCACTGAACTCCCATATAGTCGACCACTGTCCGAGTCCTGGACCCAGTGGCTTAAACTCACGCCAGGCGTGTGTGTGTGTGTGCCCAAGATCCCGAGAGGAGAATGGAGGAGAAGGGATTGTGGCGTGGTCATCCCCCCTGGGGGGTTATTTCTTGCTTTCTGTCTCCCTGTCTCTCTCTGTCTTTCTGGAGAGCCCACACGCCCTATAGCAAAAACCTCTCCAAAAAAGGAAAAAAGAAAAAAAGAGTACCTCTGAGGGAAAAAAAAGGAAAGACAGGGAGAGAAACTGAACGAGAACAGAAAAAGGTTATTTTTAGACATATTTGATAACAAATGTCCAAGCGAAAACACACATCAGACAATTAGGGCTGTGGGAATAGCTATCAAGAGAGGCCAGGATTAGATGTCATCTGGGAAGGCAATAATTAAAGCTGTCAAGGAGGTGCAGAGGACTCTGGAAACTGAGCTTCATGTGCATAGTTACAGAGCAGGAGGCACAGGTGCAATGGAAAGAAGAGGGGAGGACTAGCCCTGAGTAAGGAAAAGTCATAAAACAACCAAGTAGAGAAATTGCAATTGCTAAATATGCTGAACAAATGAGATGGGGGTCCTAAATGGGGTAATTAATGCTACTGGTGGGTGTGGCCTGTGTACGAGGGGTATACCTGTCACCCCTAAAGCAGGAAGCTTGGGGGATGGTGGAGGGGGGAAATGAGAAGGCAGCTGACGTTTTCCCTTACTACTGAGGTTGCAAAAGTTTTTAATGTTCTGGAATTAAATGAAATAGAACATAGATCAGATCTTCTACATTTTAACTGGATCAACTTAATTAAAAGTTTAAAGCAAATTAAATACTTGGTAGGGTAAAAGTGATAAAATTGAGTCACAAAGCAAGAATTCCAGAAAAATAGAAGGTCCTTTTTCCTTCTTTATCCAGGTTGTTTGGTTATTTTTAAGTATAGGATACATGAGCTTATTAAAATAGTCTTCTGTGAACCTGCTGCACCAGTGATTTTCAATTTATTTAAAACGTAGTTTAGCTACTTATAAAAATCCCTAACTTTTTATAGTTGAAAAGCATCTAGACAATGACTATTTTTTTTTTTTTTTTTGAGAGGTTTTTGCTATAGGGCGTGTGCGCTTGCCAGAAAGACAGAGAGAGACAGAGAGACAGAAAGCGAGAAGTCACCCCCTGGGGGGGATGGCGTACTGCAATCCCTTTTCTTCCATTCTCCTCTCAGGTCCTTGGGCACAAAAGCACACACGCCCGGTACGAGTTTAAGCAGCCAGGCCCGAGACTCGAAATGCGGTCGACTACATGGGAGCCCAACGAGATAGCCCTTACACCAACTGCTGGTCCCAACAATGACTATTTTTTTCTAATATATATAGAGTGAATCTTAGCAAACAAGTCTCACAGTACAATCTGAGCTACCTTTTATTCAATAGATAATTGCTGGGTACTTGCTATGTATCTGCAGTAAGAATGTAACAACAATTGAAAAAAACAAAGCTCTTGTTCTGGTGAGATTTAGACTTCTGCTGGGACTGGAGACAGTCTGCAGAGACAATAAATGTGTTACATTCCAGGTCATGGTCACTGCTATTAAAAAGAAGTTGATTTTTTAAATTTCAATTTCTTTTATACATTCAATCACATGTTACTTAACTTACTGAGTGAATATTCCAGCTTGTATACATTTCTCACCACTTCAGTTGACAATACTATAAAATTATCTTTGACAGATAATAACCCATTTCTTTGTCCCATAAATGCCTTGTGTTTCTATTTTTCTCCTTAATGTCCTTCCTCAGACTGCTTCACCCACCTTCCTCCCACACTGTATCTGGTATTCACAACCATGTACTATGTTTCTATATTCTTTAGTCATGCAGTTTCAGCCATAGAGTGCACAGTCAGTATATATTAAGTGGAGATATATGATGTCTCTCCTTCATAGCCTGGCTTGCTTCACTTAGCAGTAAATCTTCTATATTCATCCACTTTCTGTCAAAAGCCAGAGTCTTGTTTTTTATGGCTGAGTAGTATTCCATAGAGTATATATGCCACCAAAAAGATGTAAAATATGCCATTAGTATAAAATGCGGGGGGGGGGGCAGTAAAAGAGTTTAGCTTTATATGTGATTGAAATTAAATTGTGGCTAGCTTAAAATAGATATGAGATGTCTTATGTAGACCTTGTTGTGACTGAAAATAAAGACAAGTTCAAAATTTTAAAAAAAGTTGAATGAGAGGAATGGAGAGTAATGGGGACTATGTTTATTGGGAAGTCAAAGAAAGCCTCATCTGACATTTCAGTGGACATATGAAAAGAGTGAGGATATGAATAACCATTCTAGGAGAAGGCATGATCATTGCAAAAGCCCTGAGATGACAAGCCAAGAGGCCAGTGTAGTGGAAACTGGGAGTGTGTGGGGAAGGCAGCAGATGTGTGGAGAAAGAAGTGACAGAGATGAGCTCCTTGTTCATTGGCAGGATCTTTGGTTTTAACCCTCAGTGAGATGCACATTCATCTCAGAGAAGATTATGAGTCAAAGAGTAGCTTGATGTAGCTTCTAAAGGATCACCTGGGCTGCAGAATAAAGAATCCATTACAGATAAGGGAGAGGCAAGGATAGAACAGGAGGTAGAAGGACTGCTGCTGAGAGTGGGTGAAAAACTATGGTATCCTGGGTTGTCTTTTTTTTTTTTTTTTTTTGAGAGGTTTTTGCTACAGGGTGCATGCACTCACCAGAGAGACAGAGAGAGACAGAGAGACAGAAATCAAGAAATAACCCCCCAGGGGGGATGGCCACACCACAATCCCTTCTCCTCCATTCTCCTCTCAGGATCTTGGGCACGCACGCACACACACTCACTATGAGTTTAACCCACCAGATATGGGACTTAAACAGCGATCGACTACATGGGAGTCCAGCGACATAGCCATTACACTAACTGCTGGTCCTTTTTTTTTTAAGGTTTTTATCCATAGGGCATGTGAAGTTGCCAGAGAGAGACAGTGAGAGGAAAAGTGAGAAATCACCTCTCAGGGGAAATGGCCACACAGCAATTCCTTCTCCTCCATTTTCCTCCTGGGATTTTGGGCATGCGTGCACATTCACCCGGTATGAGTTTCAAGCTACCAGGTCCAGGATTTGAACTGTCATTGGCCATCTGGGAGTTCAGCGCCACAACAACCACACCACCTGTTGTCCCTATCCTAACTTGTCTCAAATGTATATGGGTAGTGATGAGCAGTAGCTGGATTCTGGCTATCTTCGGGAGGTAAACACAACAAGATCGACTAATAAACTTCATCTTAGATGTGAGACAGAAAGCAATCACGAATGTCTTTAATGTTTTGGGAATTAAGTCATCCTTCACCCAGATTTGGAAGACTGCAGAGTAATATGTTTCACGAGAGATGGTGTATTGATTTCCTCTGGCTGGTATAACGAATTACCACATTCTGGGGGACTTAAACCTTTCCAAAATTTATTCTCTTACAGTTTGGGAGGTCAGAAATCTGAAGTCAAGGCATTGGGGGCACCAGACTCCCTCCAATAACTCCAAAGGAGGATCCTTCCTTCCTTCATTCAGCTTCTGTGTGCTCCTGATATTTTTGGCTCATGTTGACATTAACTCCAATACCTACTCTTATCTTTAAAAAAAAAATTCTACAGGGCATATGTGCTTGTAGGGGGTTGGAATGGTGGGTAGAAAACACTCCCCAGAGGGTTGACTAATGACCAGGTCACAATCTCTTCTCCTCCATTCCCCTCTGGTGATTTTGGGCACACATGTACATGTATCTTATGTGTTTTTCAAGCCACCACATCCAGGACTTGAACCACATGGTAGGCCATGTAGAATCCAGGCACCTTACCTACCATATCATCAGCTGGCCCTCTACTCTCATCTTTACGTGGTCTTTTCCCTTGTGTCTCTTTCTGTCTTCTTTTCTATTATACGAACCCCTGACATTGATTTAGGGCCCATCCCAACTTGGGATGCTTTCAACTTGAGAGTCTTACTATAATTACATATTCAAAGACTTTTTCTTCCAAATAAGGCCACATTCAAAGTTCCAGGTAAACATAATTTTCAAGAGACACCACTAAACCTCTACAGGTGGGATCAAAGAATTCTACTTGGATATGCAGCATGTAAGCTCCCTTTTAGATATCCTAGTAAAGAAGTCAAATAGTTTGTTGAGTTTACACTTCAAGTTCAAAAGAAAGATCTGTAATGGAAATAAAACCTTGGGAGTTACCAGTATATACATGTAATGTTCCTAGTACAATAAATTTTTATCAAAATATCTAAAGCATTTTTTTTATCAGTCTGAAGTACAAGTCAGGAATGCATTTTTCTAACACTCCAATATAAAAATATTTTCTTAGAAAGGGCTTGGAAAATAGAAGCAAAACAAATTTCTAATAAATAAGATACATGAGATTTGAAAGCCTCTACTTGAGGGTACTACCTTATGAAACTGGAATGTTTATCTTTACTTGAAACCGTTAAATAAGGGAAAAGGACATTGTGATATCAACAATGTACATACTTCTGTGCCAAAAATTGCATAATACATAATGCAATAAATTCTCTCATATTTCATTGCCATAAAGTTGTGTTCTAGATTCATACTGCTAACATTTCATCTCTTGTCACTAATCTTAAGAGAAGTAAATTACAACTGAGAAAGATCAAATCTCATCCCTACAGATACAAATATATTCTCTTCTAGGAATATCTAGAAATTTGGAAAACAAAATCTCTCTTCATTTGGAAAACAGTCACAGAATGAAAGAGGAAAAATCTGTTCATGTAAGAATCTAAATAAGTAAAATTATTATCAGATTGAAGTTAAACCTTTTGAATTTTACAAAAGGTGAAAGTTTTATACTATTACACAGAAAAACTTTTAAGAATATACCCTATGCTGTTATATAAGGCTTTGCATAGCTCACTTGACCTGACACAAAAATAACTAGTAAGCTCTTTTAACCAGGTTTGGCACATGTTTGGATGAATCAAACAGTCTGGTTTTCATAATGTTGCCTTGGAAATCATCTATGGGTTTACACTTTCAGATTATGTGGATAATAAAGAATTAAAGAACACTTGAGCTTGTGCTGAATATAATTTGACTTTCATTTGCAATATCTAAACACTTCTATATCTTATAGTGACAGAACGGGACCACTGCAAAAAACAGTAATCATGTTAAGAAAATATGGAGATATTATTTATAATTCAGTTGATACCAACTTAATAGAGTTTTCTGCATATCTTTCATACATATGTGAGATATGTATCATCTCAAAATGAAACCTCTCTCTGCAAGTTTTTTTTTATTATTATTTTGGTTTGTTTCTGGTGAAAAAGATTCTGGAAAGAGGGTAACTACCTGCTTCTTTTCTTTATGTTTCTATTTTTCATTCCACCATTGTACATCTCTCTCTCGGCCCATAATATGGTTTTCAAAGTATGCATGCAATATGCAATGATCAAATCAGGGAATGTTACCATATACATCATTTTTTTGGGGGGAGAGGTTTTTGCTATAGGGCGCGTGCACTCGCCAGACGGAGAGAGACAGAGAGACATAAAGCGAGAAATCATCCCCCTAGGAGGGGATGGCTGCACCGCAATCCCTTCTCCTCCATTCTCCTCTCAGGCTCTTGGGCATGCACGCACACACGCCCGGCATGAGTTTTAAGCCACTGGGTCCAGGATGTGAACCGCGGTCGACTACATGGGAGTCCAGTGACATAGCCATTACGCTAACTGTTGGTCCCACCATATACATCATTTTTAACAGAATCTTACACTCTGTGTCTGTTAAGTGTTTCTTCCCTGAAGACCTAGCTTTTTTAGACTAATTCTCGCTCTAACCTATCCACTTCCGCTGGGACCAAAAAGTGGATTGGGATAAAAGGCACTAACTATACAGCAATTGCAGGAATCTTACCTCTGTTGATGTGGAGGAATCCTGATGGCAGGAACAAAGGAAGTCCCAAGTGTCTGAATTCCTTTGTGCTGGAAGAACTTGGCCCCAAAAGATGCCTGTATTCTGCAGAGGAGGCAGACACTCACAGTGTAAAGTTATCAGGTCGTCCTCCCCATTAAACAATTGGATCTTACCTACTCTTGGCAATGTGAGAGGGAAAGGAGACCAAGAAATGGAAACAACAGACTTTCTTCTTTTTCTTTTAAGAATTTTTTTTATTTTATTCATTATTATTATGATCATTACTTTCATTTGATCAGAGAGACACACAGAGAGAGAGAGAGAAGGCAAGTGAGAAAGCAAGCTGCCAAGTCTGGGATTCAAATTGTGATCAGTCATCTGGGAGTCCAGCCTTAACTACCATACCACCTACCAGCCCCTAGACTTTCTTTTACTGCCTCTAGATAAACAGTCAGACTTCACTCTAGAGGAAGGTCTCTTCAGTACTTTTTAATTGGGTCTCTTTAGTTAGAACTGGGCCTGTATTATCGAGTAAGAGTCATACCTGGGTTTGACTGTTGTAGAGAAGAATAAACAGAACGCCTAAACTTTCCCTTAATGAAATAAAGCTCCTAGAGAGAAAGAAAATGACTCAAATAACAATGTAATATGAGTAATTAAGACAATATTTAAAACAAGAAGAGAAAAAAGATTTCCTGAAACAAACACAAAATTTGATTTGGGAATTTTTTTAAATATCTGTGAATAGACTGAGAGAGTTGTTAACACCTGAGTTTTCCACCTCAAAAAATGAGGGAAAGAGATGTACAGGATAGAAATAATTAAGAAAAACGTAAGATACCAATTATAAGAATAACATTAATCTCAGAAGGTAAAGGGGACATTTGTAGAAATCACACTAATTAAACTACTATAGAAAGTGAATTCTGTCATCTAAGAACAGATTGTTTATTCCAAATGTTTTTGATGATAAAATAGACACATCTTCAATAGGCATATAACACTAAAATTAATGAAATCCAAAAATAAAACAGAAAATCTTGCAAACTTCCAGACAAACTTCCAGCACTGAAAAGTATCTGGAACAAGAAGACACCGTCAGAATTCTCATCTGCAATATTTAAACCTCGAAGAGAGTGAAATACCATCGACAGATCACTAATGGAAAAGTATCACCACATCCATGCATTATTTATCTGTCATGGCATGTAGATACCAAGGATTCAGGAAATGCAGAACACATACATTCCACTTGAGAGAAATCCTTGATAAATCATTCATTTTAAATTTTTCAATAATTATTTAATTTTATTTATTATTACTATTTTTGTAATTCATAAGAGAGAGAGAGAGAGGGAAAGTGAAAAAGTAAGCCTCCAGGTCTGGGACTCAAACTATGGTCAGCGGGAGTCCAGCACCTTTATCACCACACCACCCCTTGGCCCAAAAAAACATTCTAAGAAACAGCAAAAAAATCAAAATGGAGAGCTTAGGACAGAAAAGATAAGGAGAAAAGAAATGGTAGTAATCTCTCAATCTCGTCACATTAGGAAGATGAGAGATGCCAGATAGATGACCTAAATGGCGAGAGGGAGGAGGGTGAAGGGAGGTAAAAATGGAGGGAGAATGAATGGTAGACTGTCTTGGAAATTGCAATAAAAGTTAACAATACAAACAGTTATGTGGTAATAAATTTGAAAAATGGGAGGAAATGGTTCATTTCCAATAAAAAACAAGTGAAGTAGAGACTAGACCTCATGGCGTAGAATGTTATTATCACTATGTGCTCAGGTACCTGATGAGAAACCATCTGTCATGAAACTCTGAAGACATTATCTCCTACTCATATGACTTCGCTTCTATCAGTGAAAAACAAAAAATGTATAATTGCCCATATTTATGATGCTGTGGTTGGCGTCTTCCAGGAAGCCTTGTGTATTATCGCCTCCTGCTGAGAAGGGTTACAAAGATATAGGTACAAAGCATTAACAAGTCGGGACTGTGGGAAAACATCTCTGTCTCTTACAAAAAATTAGCCACTAGGTCCAAGCTACCTGGGTTTCTGAATATTAAAAAAATTCTGAGCTTTTGAGTCAGGGAGAAAAGTACTTCTTCATACCAAGTGACAGGAGAGTCACTTGTCCCTGGTGATTGTATTTTTTTCCATGTAGTTCCATTGTCTTCATATTAATCTACCCAGATTTGGGCAATAGTTGACAATCCTCTCATCTTTTTGTAATATTGTGAATTTTTATCATTATGGTATATTGTATTGAGAAGATGCCCTGTCGAGATATTTAGCCAAGCATCGTTTTACATTTCAGTCTTTGTTATCTTTTTAAAATGACTATTTTAAAAAGCCACAGAAAAGATGAATTGTTCACAATATAGAAAGTCACCTAAATGTTTATAAGTATTTCTGTTAAAGAAAAATTTTTTTCACCCATTGGCTTAATAGAAAAGAAGTATCTATAATTATAGAAACATCCTATATGTTTTAGTGTAAATTTTCTCTACTCTTATACTCTTTCTCTCCTCTTATTTCACTCTTCTGCTGTGCTGAACCAAAAAATAAATTGAAACAACCTATATCTTGCATCAATAATACTAAGAACAATGAGGATACTATTTCATTCATTTTCTCCAAACATGACATAACTCTGGATTTGGGCTCAGCTTTCAGATTTTAAAACAGGAACTCTCTAGGCCAGCAGGTGTTATAGTGGTTAAGGTACTGGACTCCCACATGGTTGACTGTGGTTTGAGTCCTGGATCCAGTGCCTTGAAACTCACACACCAGGTGTGTGTGTGTGTGTGTGTGTGTGTGAGTGTGTGTGCACATGTGTGCATGTGCACATGCCCAAAATCCTAAGAGGAGAATGGATGAAAAGGGATTGTGGCATGACCCTCCCCCCTGGCAGGAGGGGGGGATTTCTTACTTTCTCTCTCTCTCTCCAGTGAGTGCATGTGTCCTATAGCAAAAATCTCTTAAAAAAAAAAAAAAAAAGAAAAAAAAGGCAGGAAAGCTCAGATGAAAAGTAGCACTCTGATCCCACATGCCTTTTTTATGTGGGGTATAGTGGCACCCATTTCCACAGAAGTAACTTATGCACACCACACAGACCATATTTACGGGTCTTTGAACTTCCAGACAATGAAAAATTCTAGACAGAGTTGCTTCTGAGCTAATTTTTCTGGAATTACTTACCTAGATATTGACTCAGCTGGCCTAACATTTGCACATGTTCACTTCGCTGAGGGAACTACAACTGAAAAACAAAACCAAGTGGCCAGCAGGTGATGTGGTGGTGAAGGCACTGGATTCCTCCTACATGACCTACCACTGTTCAAGTCCCAAACCCAGTGGATTGAAAATCAGGCTGGGTGTATGTGTGTCTGTGTCCCAAATCCTGAGTGGAAACTGGAGGAAAAGGGATTGCAGCACGGCTATCCCTCCTGGGGAGTGATTTCTCACTTTCCTCCTGTCTCTTTCTGTCTCTCTCTGGCAAGTGTACACACCCTATGGCGAAAAGCTAAAAAACAAAATAAAACAAAACCTGAACATTACAACAGCACCTCCATTCACTATTTTGCATACAGTCCTGGGTTGACCCTTAAGAAGCTATTGACAATGTTTTTCCATCCTAAAATTGCTGAAGCCAAGGCATAGACAGTGTGGATGTCACATTAAATTGGTAAAAACACACTAGAGCACTAGGTCTGGAGATCAGAAGGAAGCCTGGGCCCCATCCTGGTTAGGACCTCAAAGTTTTCCAGTAGTGCACAAAGGGCAAAGACCTGTAGATCCCATTTCTAGGAAGGATTTTGCGATATCAGATTCACCAAATTTGAAAGAAACACTCAAAATGTGTGTTTTTCTTTTTACAGTCTTCCACAGGCCAGATGCCACACAGCTGTAACTGTATTAAGTTAAATGCATCACAATAATGTATTTTAGTCTATATGCATGGTTTTACAGTGTATGCATCTAATCTTGTAAAGAATTTTTAAAATTAATTTGCTTTGTTACTGAAACACATTAAAATAGTTTTCTCTTTTCCTATAGTATACTTGAAAGCATAGTAAGCTCAGCTCAGCTACATTAAAATAATAAATCTTGTATTGAAGCTCCATGAAGAACTAAACAAGTCGATCATTTTGCTTGAGTGAACACTGTTCTGGTTTTTGAAACTGTTTTCTTCTCTCTACTCTGTTATCATAGAAAGAGACTTTCTCAAGATAAACAGAGTTTCATAAAGCTTTCCTTCTATGGGAAAATAAAAGACCTCCAAAATGCCTTTAGAAAATAATGTTGTGGAGATTAAACCACATGTTTCAAGTGAAGAAATCTTTACAAATCCCTTGAACAAGGAGAAAATACAGATTTTTTTTTAAGTTAAAAATCACCCTATGAATCAGTGCATAGAATTAGAACTAGTTAAAGATACACAGGCCAAAGGAAATTTTCAGCACAATTTGTGCTTCTGCACCTGGTTTTGAAAGCACAACCATTCCAGATTAACTGTTCTTTTCCTTGTCATTCAAAGAAAACATTCTTTACAGAGAAGAGGATTCCAAAACTCCATCCTTAGTTTGTCCAGGTGGACTGGTGGGCACTGAGGCTGTTGCTATGTCCTTGGACACACTTGAGCTTTAAAGCCACAGACAGAATTCTTGGTAGGGATCTCCAGGATCCTAAAGTAGGTCATAAGTTAGGCTATGGGACCAGCAGATGGCGTAATAGTTATGTCGCTGGACTCCCATGTAGTCAACCATGGTTGTAGTCATGGACTCAGAGACTTAAACTCAGGCTGGACGCATATGTGTGGGTGTGTGTGTGTGTGTCCAAAATCCAGAGACAGGAATGGAGGAGAAGGGATTTAGGCATGCCCATACCCCCTTGGGGTGGGGGTGATTTTTTTTTCACTTCTGTCTCTCTAGTTAGTGCACATGCTCTATAGCAAAATCTCTCTCTCTCCCTCTAAAAACAAAACAAAACAAAACAAACAAACAAACAAAAAAAAACGGCTACTGGCACCAGCAGGTGGCATGGTGTAACACTCACCAACCTAGGATGCAAAGCCTGTAGAAGGTATGCCTGATTATTAGATCACAGAGTCTGGTTGCATATTCCAACTTCTAGAGGAACTAGACCACCAGTATCTCAGAGGAGGATTCTACCACATAAGTTGGGAGAAGCCCAGGTTAACAAAGGAACTCACAGACTGGATAGTATCACTCTTCCCAGTTACTGACTGACCTCTAGAGACCCCCCATCACTGCTAGTCTTATGGACCTCACCAGGGGGCAGGTCATAGAATGGCAGCTTGCCTTATCAGAGCAAAGAAGAACATCAAAGAATGCCACTAAGGTAGAAGTCACAAACTTGTGTAACCTAACATTAGAGATGACACCTGATCTTCTTTGCATATTCTCTTTACTACATGTTAGTCACTAGGTTCAACCCACACACAAGGTGAGAGAACTGAAGAAGGATGCGAATGCCAGGAGGAGAGACAATTGGAAGGAGTTTCAGAAACTACCTTCCACATGTTATCGTCAGCTATTCCTTTGCGGCCTCACATAGGAAGACTGCACAGTCCATCATGCTAATCATTGTCTTGCAAACAATCCACTTACCTACCCCTCTCTCCCACGACTGCCAGGCCAAGCAAAGCTCCCGGCCCTGTTTAAACCCAACTCTATGCCTGTGATGAGAGGTGAGAAAAATATTCAACAGTGCTGTCTGACTGTCCTTACAACTTCTGATAGTAAATCTCAAAAGGGCAGTCAACACAGTTCAGAAATCCTACTAAATATCCTTAATTTGCCTACTTGCCCGTTCCCTAAAACCACTTTACACCTTCTCCCTCCTCCAACATTCTGCTTTCCATCCAACCATCTCACTCATAGCCAATAACCTTGTCTCATACTGATTTAAAGATAAAAGCAATGTCTTCATCTCCCCACCAGCAAAACCCTTCACAGTATATCTTTCCTCACAATCTCTCCTCCCACGTTTTTGGAAAAACATCACTGTTCTCAAACACGGCTCAGACCTCCAGTAGTGCTCTGGACCCCATTTTTCACCCCTCAGAGATTTCCCTTCAGCAACTCTACCTTTTTTTCTCTTGTATTATTAATGTCTACCTCTTTCTTGGGTTATTCCTAGCAGCATAAATATAAGCCATAAATATATTTTTAAAATGACCATGGCTTCATCTTATTTTTCCATTTGTAGTGCCTTATTTCTCTGCTTTACTTAAATAAAACTACTGGAAATATTTGTCGGTAGTTAGTGCCTCCAATACCTTCTTATTTCCTTCATTTTATTTAACTTTTTTTCCTTATTCGTAATAGAGTGTATGCATATATGAGAGAGAGGGAGAGAGAGAGAGAGAGAGAGAGAGAGAGAGAGAGAGAGAGAGAAAGTAAGAATACAAGCCACCATGTTCAGGACTCAAACCGTGGTCGGTCATATGCGAGTCCAGCACACTTAACCACCATGCCACCTGCAAGCCCTTTCCCTCATTTTATCTAGCTTGTTTTCTTTATTAATAACAGAGTGCATGCATGTACAAGAGAGAGAGAGAGAGAAAGAGGAGTACACTTCACAAGTCCAATCATGACACTATCCCCTTCCTACAGTCCCTATAGCCCACTGAAGCTCAGGCACTGGTGTGCATACTGGCATGTTTCAGGCAATGTGGGCTGGGCATTTAAACTATGCTCATCCTGTGGGATCCAGCTTCTCTTACATGGCACATTATTGCTGCACCAGGGAGTTGGTTAAATAAGATAAAAGCTACCTGAAAGAATAGTAAGGTCAAGGTCACCAGTGATGTCCATTTTCCCAAATCAAGTCAGCTATCATTTTTACCTTCCTGCCCAATACCTTTGGTTCAGTTGAGTCCTCCATCTTTGTTGAAACACTTTCTTCTCTTGATTTTGTAGCACCATATTTTGCTGCTCACACCCTGCTCCTCCTGTCTCCTTTGCTAGCAATTCTACCTGTTCTTAACTTTTAAATATTATAGTTGTTCAGGGATCTGATCTGGTCACTCTTTTCTGTCTATATGTTTTGCAACATTTGTCACATATCTTGAAATAATATATACAAAAATGACTTTGACTTTCTTTCTCCAGTTCTGATTTATTCCTAGAATTTTTGACACTTACATACAATAGTTTTTCAATACTGCATATGTATGTCTGAAAGGCATCTCCATTTCTCATCTTAAAAGGCACTTCCTCATCTCAAAAGGCACATTGACCATCTCTGTCCTCTTGGGGCCTTTCTACTAGTTGTTTTCTCTTTCTAAAATATTACTTCCATAATTGCTCAAAGTTGGTGCCCTTGATCTCTCCTTGAAGCTGAGATTTTGTTTTGTTACTTTGTTTGTTTTTAATTTTGCTGGAGGGCATAAGTTACTCACGAGAAAGAGAGAGAGAGAAAGCACCTCCCAACGGGGTGTGATCATGCCACTGTCTCTTATCCACTCTTTCATGATTTGGGGTATGCATACACATGTGCCTGGGATGTTTTTCAAGCCATCAAAGACTGGGTGGCTTTCAAGTCATCTTACTGTGTGGTCAGTCATGTGGGATTAGGTCTCTTAACCAACAGTCTAGTCTCAACTGAAGTATTTTAGATGCTACCTTATCCAGAAGGATTCCCCTCATATATTTAGCCTAAAATAAACTGTGAGAAGCCCCTTCCAATCACATTATTCACATTTCTCCATAGTATGAATCACCATCTAATCTTTTTCTTCATTTGTTTATAGTCTATCTATCTCCCCTTCCTGCTCAGGTACAAGACCCAGTGAAGACACATTTGTTTATCTCTTTTATAACTTTGTTACCAAAGTGCCCAAAAGATAGATTTCTGATGAACAAATGATTTGATTTTTTCAAGAAACTGTCTCAAGAAATAGAATTACAAGGTCACAGAATTAATGCCCATTAAGAAATTTTAATTTCAGAAAATCTGGTCTCTTTCAGAAAACCAGAATTTTGCCTGAACTTCCAGCTGGAATGCAAGGCAGTGCAAAGAAAATGATGGCGGCTGTCACCAACGCACAGCATACCATCACACACAGTCACCAAAGTACAGGTTCTTTCCCTTTTGATCCCTAAGCCTAATGTCTTGGGAAGATTCCTCTCTTTTGGCTGGCCAGCATTTTTTTCCATGGCCCTGTCATTCCTGTATTAATCTTAGTGTTTTGCTCCTTTTTTAGACACAGAGAATGAAAGTGAGCATAAGATGTCTGAAAGGAAAAGAATTCTAAAACAATCATTCCTTTATTTATTTGACTAACATTTTTGCGTGCCTACTTGGTGTCGGGCACTGGTCTAGAACTTGGAAGTAAAGAAAATTACGTCAATTGCTCTGATACTGTTTATGTGATTGTAAGTACTGGTTTCGACAAGTATGCCTTATTGACCGAAATTGCGTAGTTCCTGCTACCAGAAAAAGACTTCCTCTTCCCATGGTCTATATATCAGCCTCATCCTGCTGAGTCAACAGGCCTAATGCTGTCATTTACTGTCTGCATTACTCATTAGGCATGCACTGTGGATTAAGAAATGAGATCTGAACATTTAGTGATTTTAAAGGGTTTTGTTTGTTTCCTGGGGATAGGCAAGTTATCATGCCCTCCTGCATTCTGTAGACAATAGCCTCACCTCATGTAGAGTTGTCTGTCATTTACTATATTGCATTGAATTGTTAGATGACTGTTTATAAAACATGGTAATATCCTTGCCATTAATATATCTCTTAGAATTGGTGGGGTCTTACAAATATAAATTAAGTGGGTTTTCCCCCCTTTATTAATGGTACATAATATAAATAGTACATCTTATAACAACAAAGGCGTCTTAGGTTCAGTGACTGTAATAATGCTGCTATTTAGAATTCCAAGAGTCCTGGAAACCCAGATACTAACAGAATAAGCAGATAATACCCTGGGCTAAAGGTATTACCTCATATTCCTTATGTAGAAAATAGTCATATAAAACCTCTGTTGCTACGGTTATTTTTGCTCTCTGCTCCTAAATGCGGATATAAAGTATCCCAAGAGGCTTCCTCACTTTTCCGGCTTTTTTTCTGTGAAACAACACATCCATGCACCTTAGCCCAAGGTACATTTTTTTCTTCTTTCCCTTTTTGAGAGATTTTTGCTATAGGTCACATGCACTCACCAGAGAGACAAGAGACAGAGAGTGAGAAATTACCACCCTGGTGGATGGCCACACTGCAATCCTTTATCCTCCATTCTCCTCTCAGGACTTTGGGCATGCACACACACATGCCCGGCATGAGTTTCAAGCAGCTGGGTCTGGGACTCTAACTACGGTAAACCATGTGGGAGTCCAGCAATGTAACCATTACACCATCTGCTGGTCTCCAGGTCAGTTTTCTTCAAATCCCACTTTCTTTTCTGGAAATATCAAGTTCTGCTTTTGTCTTTCCTACCTCCCTTCCTGGGGAGGGTGTGCTGGAAGGAACCACCTCGTCTATACTACATACTATTGTAAAAGTACTAGAAAGCCTGGTCTTCAGAGCCAGAGACTCTGTACCAGAATAAACCTTCTTCTGCAGGGTTTCTCACCCTAAGGAAGACTGACGTTTAAGGTCAGATAATGATTTATCTGACATCTCAGATGTCTAGCAGCACCCTGGTCCTTACTCTCCAGATTCCAGCAGAACCTCCCCCCAGAAGTTGTGACAATCAAAAATTATTTCTGGAAGGGTCGGACAGTGAAGCAGAGGTACAACTCAACGCTCTGCGGGGCTGACCCATGTAGGATAGTCTGGTGTTTTCGTCTGGAGACCTTCCTGAGCATACTGGGCATCCAGATACCCACGATCCAGGGGTATGGCATCAAGGAGCTGGTAGGTGGCATGGCATGATGGTTAAGGATGTTGGACTCCCACATGGCTGACCACAGTTTGAGTCCTGGACCAGGCAGCTTGCTTTCTCTCTCTCTCTCTCTAGTCAAATTAAAGTAAATAAATCAAGAAACAAATGAATAAAGTTAAATTTAAAAAGTTATTTAAAAAAAGACTCTTCTGGGCATTCTCTCTGTCTCTCACTCATGAAGGAAATAAATAATTAAGTTTTTAAAAATGAAATATTTTCAAACTTTATCAAATGTTTGCAAATTTATCTCCCACCCTCATTGACACCCATTGTTCTAGTGTTCGCCAGCATTTTCTCTGTCTTTAAAATGGGAATAACAATGCTACATCACATAGCTCTGAGGATGAGCCACTGCACAGAGAAATCAATTTCTGTCCTCTAAGGCCTCTGTGAACCTAATGAGGATTCTGTTTCTCATTTCTAACTTCAAGAGTAGTTTTAATGTGTATTTTGGGAGGGTAGTTAGTGGTCCCATAAAGCTGAAATGAAGCATAGCTAAAAAGAATGATCGCATAGCAGACAGCTAAGAACAAGATGTTAGCAGGGAGTGTGGAGTTTTCAAGCAGATACTGAAGCAAACACTTTCCTAACGCCCAACTCAGAACACCACCACTGTGGGATTATACTGAGAGCAGATTTTAACATCTGCAAACTTTAAATATGCCAAATTCAAGGCTATAAGTTGATGATATTAAAGAGCGATTATATAATGCGAATCTTTGACATATTTATCTCTTTCTAGGCAGATTTGGTTTTGGACAGGGGGACTGTGCATTCACTGTAGAGAAACAGAGAGAAAAAAGTGAGAAAGCACCCTCCAATGGAGGATGTTCACTCCATAATCCCTTCTCCTCCATTTCTCCATCATGTTGGGATTTGAGACATGCACACATACATGTCCAGAATGTTTCTCAAGCTGCCAGGTCAGGACTTGAACCACACAGTTGACCATATGGGATTCAGCCACCTTAACCATGGGCTGACCCATATATATACACGTATGTATGTATGTATGTGTGTGTGTATATATATATATGTGTGTGCGTGTGTGTGTGCACACACACACACACACACACACAAACGATATGAAGAGGATTGATTTGCATAAAATGGTGACAACCTTCTTCAATTTCCCGTTCTGGTACCCCTCTTCCCATTAGTATGCCCAAATTGGAGACTAGTGTTCCTGCTGGCCTGACTCTGCAAACCTCTTTCCCTGCCATGCTTCACAACCAAGCCTCCTTGTGGTACTTCTATTAAATCAATTTACTACTTTCAAAGGATCTGATAAGAGTTCAGTGAGTGACATTCCACCATCTTTCCCTGTGTAGTTTATTCCTATAAAAAGCACATCATTATTTAACCAAAAAAAGAGAGATTTTCATATATAATTTGTTCCAGAGTGGAATGGGAATCAACTCTGAAAACTGAAAAGTCTGGGTTTAGCAATACTCCCTTATGATTCTCGCATGTGAAATGTTCAAATGAAAATGTTCTAAAAAAGCTCTTCTAGTTCATTAACTAGAAGGAGATTTGCACTTCCCTTGAAACTATTTGCTCATTTCCAGAACTAAGATTAACTCTTATCTCTGAGTTCTGAGTTTATATATACATAATATGAGGATTCACTTTTTTTTCTTTTTTTTTTTTTAGATTTTTGGCATAGGGTGCATGTGTTTACCAAAATCAGCTTACCAGAGTCAATCGCCACACCACCATCCCTTCTCCTCCATTCTCCTCTTGGGATTCTGGGTATGCATGCATATGCACCTGGCATATTTCTTAAGCTGCCAGGTCCAGCACTTGAACTACATACAGAGTTGGCCATGTGGGATCCAACAGCTTAACCACATGCTATCTACTGACCCAAAGATTCACTTTTTATTTTTTTTAATATATATTTTATTTTATTCTATTTTAATTTCTTTTATACACTCAATCACATACATCACTTAGTTTGTAAAGTGAATATTCCAACATGAATACATTTCTCTTCAGTCCAGTTGGGGATACTATACACATTATCATCAATAGGATTCATTTTTTTAAATACAACATTTTGTTTTTAATTTAGCTATGTTGCCTTGTTAAAACTGTGAAACTATGACTTCTAGATCAAATAGCTGAAATGATTAATATTTCTAGTCTTTCTCTGGATGGTGTGGCATCAGAACTTCTGACACTCTATATAATAATATTCACTAGACATATTGAATAAGCACTCAGCTGCCACAGACATAAGACTAATTGCTTTAAATGCATTGTCTCATTTAATTCTCATGTCATTATAAATGCCTCTGGCTGACATCCTCACTAAGCAACCATAGCATGCATATTTGTTTCTAAATTTTTGAATTGGCTTTTGCCCTGACATTACTTTTATCAAATCATTCATGTATTGTACTACATAAAAACAAAGGAAGGTAATTTAATAAACATGGATTAGTTTAAAAGACACATCAGTTATATCTTCCCACAACCTTTCCTGCATTGTTCTGAAACTTCCAGTCTTTACAAAACTTGCCGTTACCATCTACTGCCTCTTCACTAAGATTTGTTTGGGGAAAGGGAAGACAAATTTAATAGGTTATATTTTTGTTAGAATTAGAGAATAAAAGTGTGGGGCTTAAATATGTTTTTATTACTTTGTCTTAAATTCTGTGCTTTTTCTCCATGGAGTTTGAAGAGTTCAAAAACCTGTTAAATTCATAAAATAATAAAGGAATAAAGTCAGTTTGTGGCCTAGTGTTTACTGAAGCTGGATCTCGTATGGACAACTGTGTGGTTCAAGTCTCCAGACCTGGCAGCTTGAAAAACACACTGGGTGCATGTATGTGCTACTCAAAATTCTGACAGGAGGGAGGGATGGAGAAGAAAGGATTGCAACATGACCATTCCCAATGAGGAGTGCTTTCTCACTCTCTGACAAATTTAAAAAATAAGATAAAGGGATAACTTACCCCAGACCAGTCACACAAAAACTGACGAAGGAAAAGGATAGATGGTTACCTACCATGTGATATGATATGAGTATGAGCGGAACAAAGCTCCCCATTCCAAATGAAAACATAATTTCTTCTCACACACTGATCAGAGGCTTAAATTTCCCCCCATTAAAATGAAATTTTCTTAACAAGGACAATATGTATTTTTTAAAAATACTTTTCACAGTATCCAATTTCTAACATGTGAGTGTTTTACAATCAACATCAATGTATACATCTACTACAGTAGTATTCTAACACTTATGCTCCCAACAAAAATCTATAACATCTGTGATATATTTCTTACAATTAACTTCTGAGTATCAAGGAAATAGAAAATTTGAAGTAGCTAGGATATTACTGTAACAGAGGGAGTAAAATTGACCCATACCTATGGGGCAGATCACAGGTCAGAATCTGAGAAAAGTAAGGATGGTGTTCCCAGAGGAGGAAGAAAAATAGCAGAATAATGTCCTGGCATACCTGGTGCTAGAGTGAATAGAATCTTTATTCTGAACATTCCTTGAAATTTCTCTCTCTCATTGGCATACAGGTATAGTTCGGCTTTTTGACATATTTTATAACATAATGTAAAACATTTAAATGCCGTCTTCAGTTCTGGTAGAACGTAGAGAAGAAAAAAGAGAAGACAAGACAAGAAAGAGGGCATTACTTGGAGAATCTTTCCTAGTTTTAACTAGTGGTAAAATAAGACTAGCCACTTCTCAGTCTAGGACTGCCTTTCTTAAACCTTATGTCCTAATTTCCAAAAAACCTCATGACTCCTGGGTATGTGGTAATGCCCTTTTCTTAACCTTTTGGAGTCTGAGACCTACCAGAGCCCCCTTCGACCTCTGACACCAAGGCATGAGCTTAGGTTGCCTTTCTAATCTAGGGCACATGGAGAAACTTCCAGGTGATTTTTTCAACCTGAAAACACTCATAAATAAATAAATGTTCTTTTCTTTTCTTTGTATTACTTTGGAAATTATCTTCATAGGAGAAAGAGTTTAATGCTGTGTTTTTTGCAATTACATTACTCTAATCCATCAAACAAAGTGTGAGATATGTGGCTATTGTATAGTGAGGAGAAACGTAGCTGCCACCATTTCCATGTTAGAGCAGTCATTGGAGTAAAAATTTTAAAAAAAAGAAAACTCATCATTTTAATTATGGTATGAACCTGTTTTTTGCCCTGAGCTTTGTAGAATGGTAAATATCAAAGAAAAAGGAGTACTGCAAAGCTTATGCATATTAAGATTTTACTTTCATTCTGAAATGTCATGAGTGTCTCCTCTCTGTGGAAAAGAAAATGTCTTACCTTTCCACAAAGCATAAAGCTAGCAAAACCAAAGGAATGCCATAAGCTATCCAATCTGTAAATACATCCTATGGTGTGTCTCCTTTTAAGAGAAGTCTCAACTGCAAAAAGCTAGAACTCCAGCAAAACTTGGAGATGCCCCAATGTCAGTGTTTTATATTTTGAAGATGGAAGAAGACGCTGATGCTAAAAGCCCAGTTGCTTTTCTGTGCAGGTGGCTACTCTGGAGAGGGGTTTAGAAGTGACACACTTTCTAATGATGGAGGATGAGCCTGTGCAGGCTGAAGTCAAAAATATAGAGAACCGCACAGCACCCAGAAACATCAAAGGACTCTAGAAGGTTTTTCAGTTTAGGCCTCTGTAATGTAAAATAAGGACTTATAACCCATTCCTGACTGACACTGATTCAAGAACGTAGAGTTTACAGAGATAATCTCACAGACTTCTGGGCAAAGGAAATCCCTTCATTCAAGTATTCAAATGTTTACTGAGTATTTACCATGTGCCAGGTGTCATTCTAAGTACCAGGAACATAGCATTCAACAAAATGAGATTCTTGGCACCCAAAATCTAGTAGGGTATGTAATGTGATAAAGAATCTTTAAAATTTGGTTGTTCTCAGGACCAGCAGATGGTGTAATGATTACATCACTAAGCTTCCACATAGTTGACCATGGTTCAAGTTCTAGATCCGGTGGCTTAAAACTCATGATGGGCACATGTGTGTGTGTCCCCAGAATCCCAAGAGGGGAATGGAGGAGAAGGGATTGAGGTGTGACCATACGCCCAGGAGGTGATTTCTTGCTTTCAGTCTCTTTGTCCCTCTCTGTCTCTCTGGAAAGTGCACATGCCCTATAGCAAAAATCTCTAAAAAAAAAAAAAATGTTCTCACTTCTTAGTATCTCCTGACTAAACAAGTTGTAGGGCTCCTATTCTCTTTGTTACTAAAGACTTCTGAGTCCGAATTTTCAGGATGTGTTACCAATAAGACAAGGAGTTGAGATTGATGGCCTGTCAGAGAAATACATGAAGGATCCATGATTTTTTTCTTATTATCCACCAAATGATAATACCATCTATTTATTCAGAATAACATTAACATTTATATCTTTGAGTAGACCATTTGGATGAGTTTCCTTTTTATTTTCCTTTTCGTAAAGTGGCTATTAATTTGTATAAGAGAATGAGACCGATTATTATAAACATTATTATAAAAACATTAACGAATGAAAGAGAAACATTTTTATTAAATACTCTGTGTGAAAGAAATCAAATATCAGTGTGATGAAATAAACTTTATGCAAAACAGTATGTCTGTGTTTTACCAAGGAGAGCATTTCTAGATTCCATTACAATCTGATAAGGATTTGAACCTCCAAAGAGGAACGAAGAGGGATGGTTTGACCAATGGAAATCTCTCTATCTTGCAAGGTGTAACAACTGATACTGAAACTGCTCATGATGCATTTTCATCTGTCACACGCAGTAAGTGGTACATTGTCTATAGCAGGAGCATAATAGACTTAGGGTAGGTTAAACAATCAACATGCTTTGAGGGCCTATTTCTTCCAGAAAATAATGGGTGCTATAATGACACCCAGAAGTGATCTCTGTTCTCTTGGCATTTCTAGCATGTGTCAAATGAGGGAGTCTAATCATAAAAAGGGAAGAAATGTCATATAGTGCCTTTTTAAAATGTAATGTCCTTACAGTGGCAGAACACAGGAGTAGGGTGAGTGGCACGTGGACGTGACACTGAAGAACATTGAATCTCAATAACAAAAAATGTGTTACATTTCAATTCTCTGCGATTATTTTACCAAAAATTAGTTTCATTTTGGGGCTAGTTTGTCCTAAACACCTCTCTATCTCCCTATTGATCTCCCTTTATAGAAGAAGCAGACCTTAGGCTCAGAAACTTCCAAACTAGAAATATTCAGCTAGAATTACTTTTAGTTTTTTACTACATCATTGGGTATAATATTCATAACTTGTTCTAACCCTAAAAGAACATCATGTTATATGTTTGTGCAAGTATGGATGTACCTCTATAACTATCATTCAGATTAAGATATAGGACATTTCTACCACACAGAGTTCTTTTGTGCTCTTTCCCAATCAATATTCTTCTCTAGTTTTTCTAGTTTTCTTTTTCTTTTTTTCCTTTCCTTTTTTATTTTCTATAGTATGCATGTGCTTGCCAGAGAGATACAGAGAGGCAGAGAGAAAGTGAGAAAGCACCTCCCTCATGGGATTATCATATTGCAATCCCTTCATCTCCACTCTCCTCTCAGGATTTCAGGCATGCAAATGCACATACTTGGTGTGTCACTCACACTACCAGGTCTGGGAATTAAACTTCGCATTTGGCCACATGGAATCTAACCACTTTAAACCACCCCTGCCTGGCTAGATACTTCTCTCCAGTTTTAACTATTAGCTTGATTTTTGTTTTGTTTTCTTTTAAAAAAAATTATTTAAGACTTTTATTAACAGGTGCTTACAGTTCATTGATCTTTTTTAAAAAAAAATAAAATTGTCGACCTTTTTCACAAATTAAAAGTGAAGTCAGAGATTAGTCTTTTACATTCCTGATTTTCATGAAAATGGAATCATATAGTACATACTCTAGCTTCTTTCATTTATTAAATGTGTTTGGGATTCACCCAGTGGATGTTTATAATAGTTTGCTCTTTTTATTGCTTCACGGTTTCCCATTGTATGGATATGCAACAATTTATTTTCTATTGTACTGTTACATACATCTGAATTGGCTCCAGTGTTGGGCTATTATAAATAAGATGCTATGAACATTACTTTGTTTCTCACTAGAATGTAATAATAGTGTTTTGACTTCCTCATACTACGGTAACTTGTTAATTTAGGCAAACATAATGGTTTTCTATTTGAAATGGAGATAAATCTTTTCCTATCAAATTTAATTTATTTGAAAGATATAATTTATAGGAAAATATCTCAAATAAATAAGTATGTAATAAAAAATATATATTCAGCTTTGCCAACGATCTGATAAGAGCTCAGAGAGTGACACATCAGCTCCCTTCCCTTAAAACTGGGGAACGGTTTTAAGGCATCTTGGGGAACTCATCTAAAGCAATAATAATTGGTTCGTTAGCAACTGAACAATTTAGAAATAAACGCTGTGGGTATTTAGCAAACAGATGGATTCCAAGGGGTTGGAATAAACACAAAGCCTCTGTATGTGGCTGGCCTAGGAATGCCTTGAGAGAAAGAATGATGTCTTATTCACATGGATATTCCATCACCTGGAGCAAAGTACCTGGTCCCAAAGTCAGTCCCCATTAAATCTTGTTTGGTAAGTATGGTCTGTGTCTGTGCCTAAGGAACAGTACAAGATATCTAAGGAGAAAACATGGGTATATTCCAGGCAGGGGGACAACATGAAAATGGGAACAGGCAGGAGGAAGAAGCATGTTCACAGAATATTAAACAGAGCACACTGACTCGAGAAGCTCCTTATAGGGTAACAGCAAGGGCCAGAAGTGAGAAGGGAGGAGCAGGTCTGGGGAGGCAGGAAGTTAATTTGCAGACCCCACCTTCGTCGGCTGTAGCCAGACAGTTAATTTTGTAGACTGCACACTTGAGTGTTTTCTTCACTATGGGAACTTGGCAAACATGAGGTAACTTATCAGTGGAAAGCAGCTCAAAAGAAGCCTCTGAAATTTCCATAGCGTGTGGGGGCCTAGTCAGCTTATCACCTTCCTCTTTATCGGAAGGTTTTTCTGCAAAGTCCCAAACGGTGATTACAGTTTGCATTCTGTTCCTCCTGAGCAGGAATGTTTTCAAAATGAAGCACAAACTGCTGCTGCTTGAGCCGCCTGACTCACATGTTCCAGGAATTTCGCTTCCAGACAATAAATTGTCTTTACATTCTCTCTCTCTCTTTTTTGTTTTACAGCAGAATGTGCCCATGCACATCTCATATTTCATCCAAATGGGAAAGTTCACCATAATGTAGCTGACATTGGTTTAGAAGAGACTAATTAAGTTTAAAGCAAATCAGAAGTAGAGGAAGCTTTGGACCGTGAAATATCTTTTCATCAAAAATGTATTTTGAAAAAGCATAGAAGCTGCAAAATTCCACATCTCTTATTAGGAGAGTGCTCTATGATGTGAAAAGAAATGTTAAGCTCCCCATGATAATTATTCTTATGTGGCTTCAGAGTCATAATCAGCTTTGTCATCGCCGTGAAGCATGAACTTGAAAATATAACAAATAACTATAGCTAATAAACCCTCTAACTTGGTTGGAAAACATCTCATAAATGTTTAGAAGTGGAAGAGCACAATGCAGATTTAGGGAATGCTTAGAGTGAGGCATTGCCTTCCATGAACACTGGGCATTAGAGTTGTGACCCTAAGTAGCTGTGGGTGATGGCTACATAGTACCACCTGCAGGGTTTAGATTTAGGGACCATGTGTTTCTCTCACTCTGCATTGTACAGCCAGGGGCAAACATTTCACTTAGGCACACATTTCATTATACAGATAAGCAAACTGAGGTGGGGGAGATACTTCAAGGACCCTTCCAGCATTACCATTTGATTTCCAGGGCTTCTGGTGTAGTAAGAAGGTGGACATTTTGAAGGTAGTTCTTTTTACACAGCAAACATAAACCTTGCAGAGAAAAATCTTTCTTTCTTTTTCTTAAATGTTTGTTTATTTTGGGGTCCAGCCAGAGGCATGGTAGTTAGGGTGGCTGGATCCCACATGGCTGATTTCCTAGTTGAGTCGGGGACTGGGCAGCATGAAAAACATTCTGGACGCGTGTGCACACATGCCCAAAATCCCAACAGGAGAAAAGGGAGAAGGGACTGAGGCATGGCCATCTCCCTGCGGGGCAGAGAGGGGTGTTTTCTCACTTTCTCTCTCTCTCTCTCTCTCTCTCTCTCTCTCTCTCTCTCTCTGTCTTTCTCTGGTTAGCATATATACCCTATAGCAAATTATTTTTTAAAAAGTTTACTGTATTTATTTCATGAGAGAGAAAGAGGCTTAATTTTGTGAGTCAACTTAACTGGGCTAAAGGACCCAGATGTCTGGGTAAATATTATTTCTGTGTTTCTGTGAGAATGTTTCTAGAAGGGATTAGCATTTGAATTGGTGGACTGAGTAGAGCAGATGGCCTTCCCAATGTAAGGAGACATCATTTAACCCACCAAAGGCCTAAATAGAATAAAAAGAATGAATTTGCTCTTTTTGAGCTGGGACATCCATTTTCTCCTGTCCTTGGACATTGCTGCTCTGGTTCTCAGGCCTTTCCACTTGAATAGAATCATACCGCTGGCTTTCCTAGTTCTGCAGCTTACAGATGGCAAATTGTAGAACTTCTCAATCTTATAATCAGAAAAGTCTCTCTCTCTCTCTCTCTCTCTCTCTATACACACCCACACACATACATATGCCTATATATGTGTGTGTGTATCCTATGTGTATGTGTGTGTGTGTGTATATACATATATTATTTTACATACACACATATATACATAACCTATTGGTTCTACTTCTCCAGAGAACCCTAACTACACAAATAATAATTATCACTATTACATAATTCACATAGAATGCTGATGTTTCTGATGCACTGTTAGTGGGGCATTCTTTCTGAGCTGAGTTTACAAACAGTACATGGGAGGTTTGCACAGGTCAAGCCTCACTCTTTGCCACCATTCACCTGTGACTATCACACATGTAAAGAGTTGAAAAAACAGTTCTATGATAAAATTAAGATTAAAGCTTGCATGTTAGCTCTTTATCTCCATTTCTCCCCAGTTTCTTTGGCCAGAGGGTTTCCTCTCTTGCTATAGCTCTTGCTCTCATCCCAAACCTCAAAAAGCATTATTGTTGTGTCATATTTTGGCTGTGCTAATTTGCACGATATTAAGAAACTAAAGAGGAGAGGTCAGAGCAGGTGTGCAAAGCCAGCAGCTCATGAGAAGATTCACTTCAATGAGTATTGAATTCCTAAGGATCAGACTACCTTTTCCTTTATGATTGAGTACAAAATTTTCCCCAATATTTCATCTTTTCTCTTTATTTAAATCTGTTCTATTCACCCGTTCTACTATTATAAAATGGCAGATATAAATTTTTATACATTTGTCCAAAACCATTGAATGTACAACACCAAACAGGTGATGTAAACTAAAACACTTTTTAAAAATGTGTTAAATTTTCTGGCAACTGCCACATTCATTGGGAACTGTTAGCACTTCACAGCCTCTTCTCTGTGCTTGAGGAGGCTGGCAGCTGGGCAAATGACACTCCTTTGAGACACTTTTGTTACTAGCATCTCAAGTACTTTTTGGGTTGTATTGCACTCCCAAATCTTTAACAACATACATTTATTTATTTACTTATTTATTTACTTATTTATTTTGCATTCAATCACTGTGTGTCATTACAACATCCCTCCATGATTAAGACTCTCAGAAAAATTGGCATTGAAGGGACATTCCTCAACACAATAAATGCCAGCTATGAAAAACCCATAGCTAACAACCTACTGAACAGGGAAAAACAGAAAACTACATACATTTCAAAAGAAGGAGAATCATTTTCATAAGCCTCAGTTTGCTAAAGGTTGGCAGACATTAATGTCTTCAAAATGGATGGCTCCCATGTCCCCCACTGCCACCTCAGATCTATTCACATCTCCCAGGGAAGGGAAAAGGGAGGCAATGTGCACAGTTCTTTCTTCTTTGACTCATGTTAGTTTTGGAGCTGCTTTCTGATTCAGCTTTCTCTGAAAACAGAAATTATTTCCTCTTGCTCAAAGTTACACAACTCTTCTTAAACTCACTTTCTCTCTCAACAATATTCAGACATGGTTATTTCAACTCTGTCTTATGTGGTTAATAAAGAAAAGTGCTCTCAATGTGCTTGGAGAAAAACATTTCAATAACAAAGGCAGTATTTTTTCTTACTCTGTATATGATCTTGATTCTCTCAGAGTGTGGTCCTTAAGGGGAAAACGAGGTTGGTGAATTGAAATCATTGATGTGCCGGCCTAGGTCAGGGAATTTTGACGCACCAAGGTCTCAATGACCCTGTCACCAGGATATTTTCATCCCTACTTATGCATTCCACTTATTCTGTGCTCCCAAAATATTATTGGCATTGTGGTAATGTCTGCAACCATTGGGAAACAATGAACATTTTACATGGTCATATTATGTGGACCATATTTACATGATCGTATTTCTGTCACTATATTATGTCTACTCTTCTGACACATCTATGCTACCATATTAAATCTAAAATCTCAAAAAGATAACTTAAAGAGCCCCAAACATTCTATAATTTAAAAAAGAAAAAGAAAAAGAAAAAAAAAAGAAGTCATAAATGTTTTCGGGCAGAATAGCTTACTTACTGAAAGCTTCCCAAGGACTTTCTAAAGAAAATCTTTTATAATTCTATCAGTAAGATCATCTTAACAATATGACTGATGCCTCATTTCTTAAGGATGATCCAGCCTAACCTTTCCATTTCTGAAAACAGCTGTATTTGCTAGAAATTTGGCCAAAAATCTCATTCAAAGAAAGGAAAAACCTTCAAACAAATGAGATAATGCCAAGGATCAGTTTTTAGGCTAGCTTTGCCTAAAAGGAAAGAAACTAAAACTTGGATTAAGGTAATTAATCTTTACTCAGAAAGATAAAGGGAGTTTTAAATCATCCACAATTAAATTCAATGTGTCACAGAAAGACCAGGTTTACAAGTCAGTGGATGCGTATCCTCTCAGCTATTTAGCTGCATGGTATGGCACAAGAAATCTCCTTTCTTGGTCTTATTTTCCTTCTTGGTAAAGGAGGATAACTAATACCTACTCCATAGGGATCATATAAAGAGTAAATAAGAGTTAATATTTATTCCCTGTATCAGTTATCTATTACTATACAACAAATCTTTCCAGCATAGTTTCTCACAAATCTTTTGGATGGCAGGTGATTTCTCATAGGTTTGCTCTAGTGACCGTATCAAAATGGTGGTCAGCTAAGGAGTCTGGGATAGCATCATCTACATGTCTGAGGTTCTGATGGGAATGACCAGAAGGCAGGGATCTCTCTCTTCCCACGCTCTCTCATCCTTCATTGATTAGTCATCTTTCTTCACATGGCATCTAAATACAGAGGCTTTAGGGCATGTTGAGACTTAGGCACCAGAACTCCTAAAACATCATGCCAGCCACATTCTATTGGTCACGAGTTGCAATGTCAGTCAAAATTGAAGACGGAGAAATAGTATCTAACTCTAAATGTAAAATGCAATAGTCTGAAAGTTTTTGTATCCCCAGATACATATGTCGAAATGCTAACACCTAAGGTGATGGCGTTAAAACGTGGGGACTTAAGAAGGTTATTAGACATGAGGTTCTCTTGTCATTAAGACTAATGTCTCCTAAAAGACACATCAGAGAGCTAGTTTGCCTCTTCTGTGTAAGAATGAAGTCTGAAGTTGCTGTGTATGAATCCGCAAGGGAGCCCTCACCAGACACAGAGTCTGCTGTCTCCTTGATCTTGGACTTCCCAGCCTTCAGATTTCTGAAAAGTAGATGTCTATCATTTATAAGCGACAGTGTATGGCATTTTGTTATAATAGCTTGACTGAGACAAAAAGAATGACAGCATCATATCACCAAGAGGTGTGAACATAGGTGGATTAATTACTTTATTTATTGGGACCATTATTACAATGACCTCTCTTCTATCTTGTAGTCTAAGAAAACTATTTTCAATTTATATACAATTCAGTATAGTTTTTTTTTTTTAATTCTGATGATTGAAAATCATGGTAAATTGCTATTATAATGGTACCCAATAAATCACTTTCCCATATACATGCCCTATGTGTTCCCCTACCAAGTTGACACTGAGCTTGGCTATGGTAATTGCTTTGGCCAGAGGAAAATCAGCAAATATAACATAAACATAAGATTGACAAGGGTCTATACATTTGGGGCTTATTCTTTTGAAACATCACCTTGAAACCATGGTGCCATATAGAATCCTGGAATGAAAAATAATGTATGTAGAAAGGAGTTCAATAGATAGATTCCAGGTCACAGAGTTCCACCCATTGGATAGAGCTAGATAACTGACCCCAGAATACCAGCAGGATGACTCAGTCAACCCGCCAAATCCTTCATAAAGTTTATCTATTTTAAGCCACCAAGTTCCAGGGTACCTAGCAATATAATAGAAAGATAAACCAAAATTATTTTAGCCAAAGAATAGTCTATTATCACTGCCAAATACTAAGCTCACTACAAAATCCTTAACTCATTTTATGATTTTAGACATATCATAGAATGATATTTCACAAGTTGACAAATTTAGAGATAATATAATCAAGTAGTCTTTAAAATACATTTTGGTGGTGATCAACAGATGGCAGGGTGGGTACAGTGCTGGATTCCCTCATGGCCAGCTTTCCAGTTTGAGTCCCAGATCTGAGGACTTAAAAATCATGATAAATAAATAAATAAATAAATAAAATTTTAAAATACCTTTTGACTACAGAACTCTTCAGCTTTTTATTTTTAAAATTTATTTATTTGTTACCGTAAAATCAAAGATATTACCATGTATATCATTTTCAATAATTTTATATTCTTGGGTCTGTTAAGTGTTTTTTTTTTTCACTTTACCCTTCCCATGCATCCTGTACTTTGCACTCTTCTCCCTTAAAGACTCGTATCTACCTTTATCCTTCCTACAATCATATGCTGTATCTTTCAAATTCTGCCATGGAATGCAGAATATGTTCTATATATATCGAGTGGGGATATACAGTATTTGTCTTTCAAAGTCTAACTTACTTCACTTAGAAGTAAGTCTTCATATTCAACCACTTTGAGATAAATGACAGTGTCTGATTGTTCTTTATGGCTGAATATTACTCCATACTGTATATGTGTCACAATTTTTTAAACCTGCCAGACACATAAGTTGATTCCTTGTCTCATTAAGAACTTTTGAGTCTATATTCACTAGGGATCTTGATCTGTAGTTTTCTCTTTTTGTATGTCCTTGTCTTCTTTTGTTATCAAAATGGTAAAGGCTTCATAGAATGAGTTTGGAAATGTTCTTTCTTTCTGAATCTTTAGAAATAGCTTGAGGAGAATTGGGGTTAACTCTTTCTTAAAAGCTTTGTAAAATTCAGAAGTTAAGCCATTGGGACCTGAGCTTTTCCTTCTTGGGAGACCATTTATCACTGATTCTATCTCACTGCTTATTATTGTTCTATTCAGGCTTTCTAGTTCTTTCTGGTTCAACCTCTGTAGCTTTTATGTATCCAGAAAAGTGTCTTATCTCATTCAAGCTGTCTAGTTCATTGGCATTCAGTTGTTCATAATAGTCTTTCATAATTATTTGTATTTCTGATGTGTTTTAGTAACATTACCAGCTTTATTCCTGATCTTATTTATCTGATTCTCTTCTCTGATTTTCTTGATTCTCTAGCTAGTGGTTTGTCCATTTTATTTACCCTTAACAAAAACAGCTTTTTGTTTTGTTGAGTTTTTGTATAATCCTTTTTTCTCTCTTTCATTTGTTTCAATTCTGATCTTTACTATTTCTTTTCTTCCAATATTTGTAGAGCTTTTTGTTGTTGCTTTACTAGTTCCTTGAGATGCCACACTTTTTTCTTGTTCTTATGAACACTAAATTCTATGGACTTCTCTCTAATGACTGCTTTCCTTGTGTCTCAAAGATTATGGAGAGTTGTGTGTTCATTATCATTGGTTTCAGCAAATCTGTTGATTTAAGTAGTAATTTATTTAGTAGTTTTTAAGTCATTTAGGAGTATATTGTTTAGTTTTTATATTTTTGTATATTTGGGTGGTTCTTTTTTATTTCAAGTTTAAGTTCATTATGGTCAGAAAAAGTGTCAAAGTTTCTACACTTTTAAATGTGTAAAGACTTGTTTTATGTCCTTATATGTGGTAAATCTTTGAAATGTTTCCTGTGAGGCTAGGGGAAAAAATGCATTTTGTACTCCTTGGGTGAAATGTCCTTTAAATGTCTATCAAGTTCAAATGTTTTATTGAAATTGGTGTCAATCTTCTGTGTCTCTCTGTTTATTTTTTGTCAATATGACCTGCCCAGTTGTGACAAAGGAGTGTTGTAATCTCCAACAATTAATGTGCTGCAGTCAATCTCTCCCTTTAGATCTAGCAGTCTTTCTTTTATATATTTGGATACCCCAGTGTTAGGGGCATAAATATTTATAATTGTTATATCTTCTCGTTGAATTGTTTTAATACTGTATAATGTCCTTCTTTATCTCTTTCTACTATTTTTATCTTCAAGTCTATTTTACCTGCTGTCAGTATTGAAACTCTGACTTTTTTTTTTCATGAAATGACCTTTTCTATCCCTTTGCTTTCAGCCTATGTATGTCCTTATCAATGAGATATGTTTCTTGTAAGTAATATATATATATATATATATATATATATATATATATATATGATTTCTGATTTTTCATTTGCTTCTTTTTTGTTTTTGTGTTTGTTTGTTTAATCCATTTGACCCATCTATTTTTTTAATTTTATTATTTTTATTATTTTTTTATACATTCAATTACCTTTTTTAGCTTACAAAGTGAATATTTCAATATGTGAACATTTCTCCCTAGTCCAGTTGGTTAAACTATAAAATATCTTCAACAGATAATACCACATTTCTTTGTCCCATTAATGCTTTGTCTCCCTATTTTTCTTCTAAATGTTCTTCCTCAGGCCTACTCTTCCACACACACTATAATCTGTTGTTTTTAACTAGGGAATTTAATCCATTAATGTGCAACATTAGTATCAATATGTTCAGATTTATCCCCATCATTTTGTTAGTCAATTTTTTAGTTGTTTTTCAGCCTCTTGTTTCTACTTATCTCCCTTTCATTTTCTTGGTATAGTATTTTCTTGAATATTTCCTGAAGAACTAGACTAGTGTTGGTGAATTCTTTCAGTTTTTGTTTATCTGGGAATGATTTTACTTCTTACTTGAAGAACAATCTTGTTGAGTATAGTATTCTTGGCTGAAATTTTTTTCTTTCAGAGTTTTAAATTGTCTTTTCATTCTTTCCTTGCCTGCATTGTTTTAGTTAACAGATCTGATGTTGGTCTAACGGAGTAGACTTGGTACATAACTTACTGTTTCTCTCTAGCCATTTTTAGAATATTGTCTTTGTCTTTGGTTTTTACTAATTTGGCTGTGATGTGTCTTGGAGATAACTATATTATGTTCAATCTATTTTATGTTCTTTGTATTTCTTGAATATGGATGGCCGTATGTTTCTCTGGATTTGGGGAGTTTTCAAATATTTCATGAAGTGAATTTCCATGCCTTTACCCATTTCTTCACCTTCTGGAATATCCATCATACAGATATTCAGCAGCTTAATGGTGTCTAGAATTTCCTGTATGTTGTCCTCATTGTTAAGTTTATTTTTCCATTATTTTTTACTCTTCTCATTTGCTTTGTATAAATCAGAAGTTTCATCTTCAAAGTCAGAAATTATTTCTTCTGCATGGTCTAATCTACTGTTAATACTTTCTAGGGAGATTTTTTATTTCCTGTATTTTATTCTTCATCTCCAGAATTTCTGTTTGGTTCTTTTTTATAGTGTCTATCTCTTTATGGAATTCCTTCTTCAAGTCATGGAATAATTTTCTAATCTTCTGGAACTAGTTATCCATTGCATCTCACTGAGTTTTGTTATGAATATTCTGAATTATTTTCTGACATTTCCAGTAGTTCTTGTCTTTCCATTACTGGTGGGGAGTTATTGTGTTCCTTTGAGAGAGAGATATTACCTGTTTTTCTCATATTTCTGGGGGCTCATCTTTGGTTTTTAGGCATTGGGTGATGTGCTCAATTCATCCTAATTTTTTGGACAGGCTTCTACAGCTCTATACTTGTGTACTTCCCTGTGACGTGTATTAGCTCCATGTGAGTTTCCTATTCTTCTGTGGGAGGGAGTGCTGGAATCCATGGTGGAAGTTTCAAAGTTCAAAATTTTAGATAGCTTTTTCCCTTTTTCTCTCCTAGAAGATAGAATGGGGGAGAATTCATCCAGAGCCACAGTTTTTTTAGGCCATTGGTTACTTTCTCAACCTCTCTGACTCCAATGGGACTATGGACTGAGCTGGGAAGGTAAAATGTGAGGTGATAGCAAAGGCCTGGTTGCAAATGTCCTCCTTCCTTACTCTGACTGATTGGATGTGGGGTGAGTGGCAAAAGACACACTCAGTCAGAAGGAAAATCCATTTCTTCCCAAGACTCCTTAAAAACAACATCTTACTCAGATATTTAAAACAAAGAGGTATCTTATAAAGATAATTTTATTTTACTGGTTCAAATCTATAGTGTTTGCTGATAAAGTCAATTAATGAAAACACAATTTCCTCTTCTTTAATACCAAAATATGTATTGAGGCTCATACAAGGCAGTTAAAGAATTCTTGCCATTTCCATTTATAATTAATTAATATATTTTCCATTAGTAATATGACAAAAAGAAATCTTTACTCGAGACAAGCAAGTGGTGGTAAACGTTAAGATCATTTCATCACCTTCCTTGAAGTCTCATGATATCCAGTTGTTAGGAGAAGCATCCTGACTGCATACTGAGAAAAGCAGGAGCCCATGAGTAAAAACACATACATCAATTGATGACTGCCAATTAGTTCATATTTAACACTGATTGTATTTCCTTTCGCTGTTTAAAATGACCATCTCTAAAGAGCTTTCCATCTGTGTAAAAATTTAAAATAAAATTAAATATTTCAGAAGTTTTCAAAGAACCTTGATGGCACCCTGCTGTTCTTTGGAATTCATTTGGACACAGCTGTAATACTTGGAACTGGTTTGCTTTATTCTCAACTTTGTTCCAAAAGGGATGCTGACTGGGCAATTTAAAAGAATGATTTCTCTCATGTTTCAGGTGTTGGTGTATTCTCAAAACCATTTGTTAAGATCTTGAAAGAATATTCGGGCTAGTTTTTTCCTTTTTTATCTGTCAAGAAATGAAAAAAGGAAGAAAAGAAAGAAACAAAAAACTAGTGGGGAAAACTGCCTAGGAAAGAAAATGTCACTGCTAAAATTGACTGGTATTTTTCAACTCATTTGTGAGAACTGGCAACATACTTAAGAGATCAGCAGGGGTCTGAGTTTAGTCAGTTCAGCCATAGAGAACATGCTCTCTTGAAAGCTTTGGTTTATCTTCAGCACTGTTTTTACCAGTGCTGACAGGTCAGCAACAGGAAGCTGTGTGTTCTTCATTCAATTTTAATAAGCCCTTTGCTTCCAAAAAGGAAACCTGACAAGAGAGTTTCTCAGAGAAGTCAGGTAAATCAACTATTTGGCTAATTTTTAGGAGAGAGGTAAAAGATACTGTTAAGGATGTGAAGTAATCAATGTGACCACTTTATGCTGCTGCAGTATAAGGCTCGAGTAGCACGGAGGAAAAAACTAGATTGTTTTCCATTTTAACAATGAGACACATCATGAAAATGTAAAATAAATGTGCATCTAGAATCTTGAAAGTCTGAAATGCTTTAATTACTTCTGCCTGGGTAGAAGGGAGAGTAGAAGGAAAAGCAGAATGGAAAATGCCAAAGAGTAATTCAATCATTCATTCAGTCAACAGATGTTTACTGAGTGTGTAGCCTCTGGGCTCAGCACTGAGCAAAGGAAAATGTGAGATATATGTGTCCCTACCCCCTGAGGGAGTCAACATGTACAAAAGGCCAAAAAGAATAAAAGGTAAAAGGAAAACATTTACAGGAAATTTTACAAAACTGAGATCAGCTGTGAATGACACTATACACCAGGAAAGGTGCTAGATATGTGCAATTCAGTGGTACACACACACACACACACACAAATACACACAGACACCAAAAAGTTCCTGCCCACTCAGACAACAACATCTACTGGAAAGAGACATAAATGTTTTAAAGGTTATAACATAAATATGTAATTATAAATTCAAGTAAGTACTCTACAGGAAAGTTCCATGGCATAATAAAAATACATCAACAAAGTTACTGCAGTTTCTTGAACAAGTTAGTTACCTTCCTTTGCCTTGGTTTTCTCATCTGTAAAACCAACAGGAAATATGGTTAAGGTGCTGGTTTGAGTCTCAGACTTGGTGGCTTGCTTTCTCACTTTCTCCCCTTTTCTCCCTTTCTCTCTCTGGTCAAATTAAAAATTAATAATAACAAATAAAATTAAATAAATTACTCTAAAGAAAAAGAAAAATCTGAATACTAATGCTGCAATGTAACATACTTAGGGCCATCTAGGTGGTATAGTGGTTAAGGCAGCTGGATTTCACATGGCTGATAGTGTGGTTTGAGCTCCAGACCCTGTGGCTTGAAAAATATGCCAGGTGCATGTGTGTGTATGTCCAAAATCCTGAGTGGAGAGTGGAAGATAAGGGATTGCAGTGTAGCCATTCTCCCTGGGAAGTACTTTCTCACTTTCTCTCTCTCTCTCTCTCTCTCTCTCTCACTCTCGCTCTCTCTCTTTCTCTGCAGCAAGCACATGTGCTCTGTGGCAAATTTTTTAAAACAAAAAAATACTTAAAAAAATGTATAAAGTGGTCAGAAGAATCAGGCCCTAGTTGCTGGTCAAGGAATCTTAGTCATTATTAATACTGTGGCAGAAAAACCGACGCTGAAGAACAAAAAGTCACACTCGGGAGAAACGAGAACTTTTCATTACATTGGTTGGCATGGAGGAGGTAATACTCTGAATTTCTGGCCCCAGCTGAGTTAAACACAGTCTTTTATGGTTGAATTGGGGAGGGGCAGTTTCAGCATATTTGCAGTGTCCTCTTAGGGAAGGGGCTCAGTGCCCACCCTAATACAGAGCTAAGAGAGAAGCAGGGAATTCATCCTGCTCAAGGCCTCTGGCCACTCAACAGTTCAGGGGATGGGTAGCTTGCAGAGGAACAGAAAGCCCAGGCAGCTATCAGTGCTGGGTTGCTTCAAGGTTGCTCACAAGTTCCAAGTTGCTCCACATCATTCCCCCCTCTTGAATCCCCTCAACCATACGTGAGGAGGGTCAATTAACAGGAGGTGGTAAACATAGCTTTCTGGGGCAGTGACAAGTAGTTGATATTTGATGGCTTCAAGGTGGGAGATTGTAAGTGTACTGTCAGGGTGCCATCTGTCACTGTCCTCAAGCTTCTGCCATGCGTAAATTGGTGTGCCTGGAGTGACCAAAGCAGGGCTGTAGTCTCCTCAAGCTTCCACCATACATAGACCAACCAGCCCAGGAGTGGCTGCAGCAGGGCTGAAGTCCTGACAATGGGTCTTGGTTCTCTGGAAGGTCATTTTGAGAGGCTCTTCAGGGTGGCTTAGCACTGTGCAGGTCCCAGGGTCCTCCAGTCCTGGGGCCCACTTCATGAGTGATGAATCTATGGGGCTAGCCCTGCAACCTTAACTGCAGTGTGGGTAACAAGCACAATAACATATGGCCCCAACCAGGTGGGCTAGAGTGTGTGTGTGGTTTTTTTTTCCCAACTTTTAACCTCTATCAAGTCCCTGGGCTCATATTTGTGTACCCAGTTTCCAAGGGGGAATGGGGGTTCTTTCTAAGGTTACATGGGCTACTTTTTTAAAAGTTTTTTTCCAAGGCTACCAGATCCTGAGTCAGGATTGCCTCACCCAGCTGATGGATGTCAGCCATTTGGGCCTGGGTGACTAGAGGACGTGGCCGACAAAACAAGATCTTATAAGGGGAATAATCTTGTCTTTGAGGTGTACATCGAACTTGGAACAGGGCTAGTGGGAGGACATCCACCCAGGGGCATCTAGTGTCAGGGCGGACTTGAGAGTATGGTTCATTTGTTCACCTCTCCCAAAACTCTGAGGTTGGTAAGCAGTGAGAAACTTCCATTTTATGCCCAAGGCCTTTGTCACTCCCTGTGTAATTTCTGCCATTAAAGCAGGGCCATTGTCTGACCTGATCATAAGGGAAGCCCAAACCGAGGTATGACTTCCCTCAAAAGGGCTTGAGTGACTTCTGTGGCCCTTTTAGTTCACTTGGGTAAGGCTTCTACCCAGTTTGAGTAAGTACAAACCAGGACTAGTAAGTACTTTAGCCCCATCAGGGTTGCACTTCTGAGAATTCTGCCTCCAGTAATTCCAGAGGAGTTTTCCCAGTGGTTTGTATTCTATCCAGCTGAGTTGGCCCCTGGGCAGGGTTATTTCTAGCACAGGTCTTGCACTGCATGCTCACAGTTGCACACAATGACAGCAGGCAGCTCAAGAAATAGTATCGGCCTAGCGTGTTCTCTAAGTTAGTCTTTCCCGTGAGTCAATTCATGGTGCTGCTTTACCAATAAATATCAACATATTGGAGAAGAGTATACTCAGTTTCCTGACCTGGAAAATTCTCTAAGTTAGTAGCAAGTGCTTCCCTGTGGGCAAGTATTCACCATTCTTCCTCTCGGGGCATCGTTACAGTAGGATTTTGGCAGCTGAGCCTGATGAGTCAAAGCTGATTTGTGCTCTGAGTTTAGTCAATAGGCCTCTTTCCAGCAATGGGACTGGGCACTCAGGCAGGTACAGGAACTCACAGATAACCAGGTGCCCCACAGCTAGCAGCTTCTCATCTGTTAAAAGGGCTGAGTTTTAGTGTTTCTGGTGGCCCTCATGATGGTGGCTTTTCAGCCTGACTGGGAGCCAGAGGCTGGGTGACAATGGAGTGTTCAGCTCTGGTATCTACCATGAACGTCATAGGCTGACCCTCCACTTTGACATTGACCAGGGGCTCCTGGGAGCCCAGGATCATGGAGCCTGCTCAGTCCTATTCTGATTCCATCATTGGCTAGGTCTCTTGGGGGATCAGGTGGAAAGTCTTGGGGGGGGCAGTGGATTTTTGGTCATTTTCCCTTTGTTTGCCTTCTGCTTGGGGCATTCAGCTCTCCAGTGTCCATCCTCTTTGCAGTATGTACATTGGGTTCGTCTGAGCCTGGAGAAGCTGGATTTTTGCCCCCCTCTTGGAATAGAGAGGCATCCAGTTGTCTGAGGTTAGCAGCCAACAAGGTTGCCGTCTGCTTCATCCACTGGTCTGCTTCCGTTTTTTTTCATCTCAGTCTTGGTTCATGAAGACTCAATTAGCAATCTACAGGAGCTGGGTTGAATTCATCCCAGCAAAGCCTTCCTGCTTTTGGAGTTTTCTATGGATGTCAGGGCCTGATTGGGTAATGACAAAGGCAGCATTAACCATCTGCTGGCTTTCGGAACTCTTTGGATCAAATGGAGTATAGATCCAGTATTCCTCACAGAGTCTCTCGTAAAAACCGCCTCAATGGCTCATCTATCTTCTGAATTATTTCTATAGTTTTTCCATGATAGTAGGTTTCTTTGCATTGGCTCTCATTCCCTGTAGGTGTGCTTCTTGATACTTGCTGAGATGAATATATCCACCCTCAGTATTGAAATCTCAATTAGGCTTTTCATTCGGAAAAGCAGTTCTGGCCCAAGTCTCAGGATCTACCCCATCATTTGAGGCATGCTCTTGTAGCCATTTCTTTGCTGCCACAAGGACTCAGCAGTACTCGTCCACGGAAAGTAGGGTGAGGATCAGCTGTCACCAGTAATCCCAAGTGGGCTGGTGGGTTTGGAATATAGACTCCATGAGATCTATCACTGCTTGTGTCTGCTCTGAGTAGGAGGGGGTGTGGTGTTTCCAATTAAGCAGATAAGTGGTGGTGAAGGGCTGGAAATACAGAGTTACTCTGCCTTCTGTGATAGCCCCATCTGTGCCTCTCTGGGGTAAAGACTTCTCCGGTCTCCTGGAGGGACATCTGAAGAGTGAGGTTGCCCTAGGTTGCAAGACTTGCCAGGTGATAGTAGATGAGGCAGAATCTGAGTGCAAGATTCGGGACAGCTGGCGGCCTTTTGCCCGAGCTGGTGGAGCTGGCCCTGGACCCTCAGGTTGCTCTTCAGGCTCTGGGTAAACAGATGGTAGGGACACATGGGGTGGAGCTGCTAATGGCTCCTTTTGGGGGAGGAGGCCTGCAAGATTGGAGCCATGAGTTATTTTTCAGTCAGAGGCCGGTGGCATAGAATAAGTGGTCAAAATAGTGTGTTGGTTCTTCCCCTTTTTGCAGAATTGTACCCATGGTGGGGTGGCTTGGGCTACCTGTAGCCAGCCGTCAACATAGGGAAACTGGTCAGGATGATCTGGGGTGTCAGTAACTACATTGTATATAGCCCACATGATGGAAAGATGTACAGTTCCCTCCGGTGGCCACCTCACTTTAAAAGAAGGCCATTAAATCTCACAGAAGACTCTTAACCTCTTGAAACCAGCAGTTAGCATAATGGCTATATTGCTGGACTCCCACGTAGTTGAACATGGTTTGAGTCCCAGACCCAATAGCTTAAACTCATGCCAGGCGCATGTGCATACATGCCCAAGATCCTGAGAGGAGAATGGAGGAGAAGGGATTATAGTGTGGCCATTCCCCCTGGGGGGTGATTTCTCGCTTTCTGTCTCTAGGTTTCTCTCTGTCTTTCTGGCGAGCGCATGTGTCCTATAGTGAAACCTCTCCAAAAAAAAAAAAAGAGAAAGAAAGAAAGAAAAAAAAAAGAAAGAAAGAAAGATAGATAGATAAAGAAAGATAAAGAAAGGAAGAGAGAAAGAAGGCTCTTAACCTTTCCGGTTTGAATTTAACTTCATAATCACCAGAGAAGCCCTTTTTAAAATTAGTCAGCATACAGTCCAGCACAATAGGCTTGGAAGACTTGGATTTAAGTTTTCCCATCATATCCCAAATACCTCTGACCTCTCCAGTTATCAAAAGCCTACATCTCCCAGAATGCTCAAGAGATTACTGGTTGGAGGAAGCTTTTGAGTAGATGATAAATGTTGCCAGGTGGTGCTATGTTGATGCTATTTTGAGTTAAAAGTCAAATTTAATTATTTAATTTGAACATGGTTAGGTAGAGTAATTTGGCAGAACATGTAGGGGGAGACCCAGTTCCCCCCTTTTTTTGTTTTACATAAATTGTGAGAGCTTGTTTTATACATTGATGCATACTTTACAAACAAATAAAATCTGTTCAACAAATTTCCCCAGATAGAACAAAACATTCTTATTGATAACAGTTTAAAATTTTATCATTTAAAAAAACCTTTAGAAGGCAGACACAGAAACCCCAAAGCAATGCCCCTAAACAGAAATTCCTGAGCATCCTAGGGATGAGAAAGGGTTAATTCAGTGTCTGTCAGCACTAAACAGAGTTGTGAGGCTGTTATCAGGGCTACGAGGTCATTAAGAGTTGTTAAGTTACTGGGAACCAGCAGTTAGCGTAATGGCTATGTCGCTGGACTCCCACGTAGTCGACCGCGGTTCGCGTCTCGGACCCGGTGGCTTACAACTCACGCCGGGCGCGTGTGCGTGCGTGCCCAAGATCCCGAGAGGAGAATGGGGGAGAAGGGATTGCGGCGTGACCATCCCCCCTAGGGGGTGATTTCTCGCTTTCTGTCTCTATGTCTCTCTCTGTCTGTCTGGCGAGCGCATGCGCCCTATAGCAAAAAACCTCTCCAAAAAAAAAAAAAAAATAAGAGTTGTTAAGTTGCTATGGGGACTGAGCTACAAGGTCACCACAGCTGTAAATTTACTTTAACACTTCTTGACAATCCACATTAGCATTTTCAAAGGCCAGTTGGTTAGCCACAGCTGCAATCTACATTCTCTAGTTTACTTTGCAAAGATTTTTGCAACCCATCTATAAATGCATCACAGTCAGTAGAAATTTGTGCCCCAGCTTCCAGGGGCAAAATCGATGACCTGGCAATCATTACTCTGCCTATCCAACTCTACAAGGAAAGCCCTCTTATCAGCATTTGTGTCCCCGCCCCCAGATGGTGTCATAAAAGACAAAGGGTGAGTGTTCCCCCAGAGAAGATCAATCAGATGTCTGTCTGGCCATGTTCCTCATGGGCTTGTTGTAGTTCCTTGGCAATAAGCAATCAGATATAGAACCTCTGCCAAATTGAACACACAGGGAGGGACTGGGTCTCCAAGCATATAATTCTGCCATTTAGCCTTTCCGGAACTACTGTGGAACCACAGAAAACAGGCCCATTCATGCCCCATAGTGTGACGCCGTGGGGCCACAAACAGTGGCCTGTCACAAAAGCTCACATTCATTAAACCAATTACCAGATGAGCCCTAACTGCTGGTCCTGCAACCAAAGGAGAGTGATCAAGTCTCCTCATCTACTCAATCTGAATAGTTCTGTCTGACTAGGGCTCTACAAATCCCTGGGGATATACCAGACTACAGATTTGACCATGGATGATGCATCAGAGTCCAAGAGTTGGTCCTTTTCTCCAATTGGAGTCCAATGATTCAGGAATGCTCGGCCTCAGGGTGGGCACCCCAGCTGAGGGATCCCGTCAAATGAGATGGGGGTGTGCCTATCTCTCCACCCTATAGTGCCCGTCCTGGGGGAGAAATGCCCTGGCACTGGTGGCTCAAAGGGACAGTCTGATTTTGCTTCCTGGCCAATGCACCAAAATGTTGCAGAAAAACAGATGCCAAAGAACAAAAAGCGGCACTCAGGAGAGAAAGGAGAACTCTTTATTATTCTTGTGGGCACAGAGGAGTTAACACTGAGTCTCTGGCACTGGCTAAGAGTCGGACACAGTCTTTTATGGGTAAATTGCGAAGGGGCAATTTCAGCACGCTTGGAGTGTTCTATCAGAAAAGGCGCTCGGTGTCCACCCTAATACAGAGCTGGCAGAGAAGCAGGGAATTTATCCTGCTCAAGGCCTCCAACTGCTCAGCAGTTCAGGGGATGCACAGCTTGTAGGGGAGCAGAAAGCCCAGGAAGCTATCAGCCCTGGATTGCTTCAAGGTTGCTCACATATTCTGGGTTGCTCCACATCAGTACTATTATCAGGACTTGTGAAGGATTAGTAAATTTACTCAGCAAAGGAACAGAGAAATTGCAATCCAATCACGGGGAAGGACTGACTGCCAACAGGGCCTATGGAAGCTTGAGGACCTGAGAGTAGGCCACTGTGGTGAGAGCACAAGACATGAGGGAAGAACAGCGGACAGTGAGGCTGGAGAGTGCCTGGCTGTGAGTCCTGGAGGATTTGCGTTCCTTTTCCAGAGGCAAAGGACTTTCTTATTTAGTAATAGCAATAGTAAGTGCATCACATTTTTTTTTGCCTTTTTGTTCTTAATTGACATGTAATAATTATTAAAAATGTGTAAACAAAGTTGCTGTAATTTCTTGAACAAGTTAGTTGTATTTATGGGGTATAGTGTGATTTTTTTTTTTTTTTTTTTTTTTGAGAGAGGTTTTTCACTATAGGGCGCGTGCGCTCGCCAGACAGACAGACAGAGAGAGACATAGAGACAGAAAGCGAGAAATCACCCCCAGGGGGGATGGTCACGCCGCAATCCCTTCTCCTCCATTCTCCTCTCGGGATCTTGGGCACGCACGCACACGCGCCCGGCGTGAGTTGTAAGCCACCGGGTCCGAGATGCGAACCGCGGTCGACTACGTGGGAGTCCAGCGACATAGCCATTACGCTAACTGCTGGTTCCCTAGTGTGATATTTTTGATACATGAATACAATGTGTAATGTTCAACTCAGGATAATTAGTGTATTCCTAACCTGAAAAATGTATCATTTCTTTGTGGTAAGAAAATCCTCTCTTATTTTTGAAATATATAATACCTCATTAACTATAGTTACCCTACTGCTATGGTTTGAATGTGTGTGTCCCAAAAGTTCATGTGTTCAGATTTGGTTGCCTTGGATTAAGAGGGTGAAAACTTAATTGGAATATGGTATTGAAAGGTGGGGCTTTTTTTTTTTTTTTTTTCTGGAGAGGTTTTTCACTATAGGGCGCGTGCGCTCGCCAGACAGACAGAGAGAGACATAGAGACAGAAAGCGAGAAATCACCCCCCAGGGGGGATGGTCACGCCGCAATCCCTTCTCCTCCATTCTCCTCTCGGGATCTTGGGCACGCACATACACGCGCCCGGCGTGAGTTTTAAGCCACCGGGTCCGGGACAGGAACCGCGGTCGACTACATGGGAGTCCAGCGACATAGCCATTACACTAACTGCTGGTTCCCGAAAGGTGGGGCCTTTGAGGGTTGGCCCCAGAGCATAGTGATTAAACCCTGTGGATAACAAGCCACATTTCAGGCTCAAAATACATGTCAGGAAAATGTGCTTGCATGCTCTAAATCTTGATGGGATAGAAAAACAGAGAAAAAAGGGATTGTGAAATATCCATACCTCATTGGGGGGTGGGGAGTGCTTTCTGTGTTTGTGGGGGTGTGCACATGCAAAAGTTTCTACTGAGCTCACATGCCCTCTGGCAATTAATTAAAAAAAGGTGGGGCCTTTGGGAGAATATTAGGTTTAGATAGAATCATCAGGGTGTAGTATCCATGATTGAATCCCGATGGGTTTAGAAGGAGAATGAGTGACACGTGGACACACTGACACACAAAAGCTCTTGCCAGGTGACACCTTGCATGGCCTCACAACTCTGCAAAGTCCTCACCAACAAGAGGACCCTCACCAGACATAGCCCCTTGACTATGGACTTCCAAAATCAAGAGCTAAGTAAATCTCATTCTTTATAAATCACAAAGTTTGAGATATTCAGTTATTAATTAAGCAACAGAGAGTAGAGTAAAACATCTTCTACACCTTAGAACACCAAATTTATTCTTCTCTTTTAACTGAAACTTTTTTTTTTTTTCTTTTTTTGGAGAGGTTTTTTTTTGCTATAGGGCGCGTGCGCTCGTCAGACAGACAGAGAGAGACAGAGAGATAGAAAGCAGGAAATCACCCCCCCAGGGGGGATGGTCACGCCGCAATCCCTCCTCCTCCATTCTCCTCTCGGGATCTTGGGCACGCACGCACACGCGCCCGGCATGAGTTTAAGCCGCCGGGTCCGGGACTCGAACCGCGGTCGACTACGTGGGAGTCCAGTGACATAGCCATTACGCTAACTGCTGGTCCCTTTTAACTGAAACTTTTTACCCTTTGACCAACCTCTCCTCATCCTCCCTGCCCCTTACTCTTCCAAGTCTCCTAAGTGTCCATCAGTGGATTAATGGATTTGAAACCAATGTGGACATTGAGAGACATAGCGCTTCCACAGCTAGGGAGTCAAACCCCCAGGATAGCAAGAATGGCTACAGGAGGTGAGGCCAAGGGTGGCTTCTGTGTTTCAGGCTTCTTTGTAGAAATGGGCAGGGAGAGAGCCATTGGCTGGAAGAGGAAACTGGAAGAAAACTGAGTTGGGAAAACGAGCAGGGAAAAATGTCTGGGAAAGGGATAATAGACCCAAGGTGGGTGAAAATTCAGGGCCTAGAAGGGACAGAGGTGGTGGAGTCACCTAAGGTCCCTACACAGATGAACCCAAGTTCATTTCTAACCAGCTTTGGGTCCTCAAAGGAACCTCCTGTGAAGAACATTTCCTGCCTCTGCTGTCCTGTGGCTTCACTTACATAACAAGGCATTCCTTAAAGAAAATGGGTGTCCCAAATTCCACAGAGCAGCTGGGGACAGTGTGAAATGTCCTTCCCCAGGGAAATGTCAAAACAAGATGTTAGTGGCCTAAAGAGAACTTTCACTAACCAACCCAAGGGCTGACCTATTCATGCACTACCACTAACCTTCATGCAGAGTCAGACACCCCTATCTCTGACTCAGGGGCAGGGCTGAGTCCAACCTGGGCTGCTAAGATGTCTGAATATATTACCAATATATTACTCGAAGAAATTCAATGTTAGTATGTTTAGTAGTAAACTACTTATTCTTTTATAAGAATAAGCTGACAAAGTACAGCTTAATGGAGTCCCAGATAGAAGGCTTCAAAGAGTAGAAAATGATGATTAGATATTAGCATATCAAAGTTTTAATGAAATGGAAGCACATAGGGCATTGGTCTCAAACTGATATTGTTAGATAATCTAACCTTCGAAGTTTTTTTTATTTTTTATTTTTTTTATACAGGCTGAGTATTCCTTATCTGGAACGCTTGGCAATCAAAGTATAATTTTATACAATATGTCAGATAATTTTGTGCAAGAAACAAAGTTTGTGTACATTGAATCATCAGGAAAGGAAAGGTACCACTATCTCAGCCACTTTGTGGACAATATATGAATGTTTGACATCGCCATCATTCCTGACTCTGAATTCATATGTTATTAATTAGTAATCATTTCCTTACACTTATTCACACAAAAATACTTCACAGCAAAAAATATGGCATGCAAATAATACAAGGTCCGTTGGAGATGCTGAAAAGCTGTGTGTTGGACATCTGCATTTTGACCGTAACCTGTCACATATTCTCAAATGTGTGGTCACACTGGCACATTTCAAAATTTGAATTTTCAGATTAGGGATGTTCAATTCATGATTTGAATTACTTTCCAACATTTAAAGATCCATGAATTTCATGTGAATATTCATGTACTTAGCTTTCCTTTAAAAAAAGAAAATTCTCACAAAGCTGGGTCTACATTCACACATGATGACAATTAGCCGAAGTCATTCCTTGTATGGTGTGAGATCTCTGGCTCATCCCAATGTTTGCTGCCACTTGGGGTATATGAGATACCCAAAGCTGAGTAGCTCTGCTGCTTTTTAATAATGTTTTTTATTTTTCTCTAAGTTACCATGAACAGGTACTTATCTCCCCTCCACACACCACCAAAAGTAGAAAAATTGAAACTAGATTAAAATGGCTAGGTATTTTTCAAAAAGTTGAAGGGTTTCATTCTTATAAAAGCTAAAATGATTTCTGTGTGCTCATTGTTCAAGTTATATCTGTATAGAAATGTAACTAATTCTCTTCAGTTATTTCCATCATCTACTTGAGCCCTGAGGTCATGTGAGTTGCAACTCTGAAAGCAGTGCCTGAGACAAGGACTCAGGTATGGCAGTTTATTTGGGAGGCAGTCCCAGGATGCAGGAGTGAGAGAGTGAAAGATCAGAAAGGAAGCTTTCTTCCAGTGTGTCATGGAGATTACCACCGTAGAAAATAGGAGCTCAGAGAGGCAAACAGGGTGCTCCCAGAACTTGATTATGGGAGTGGGAGGATAGACCACTTATCTACTGGTTCCTGGACCCCATGGTTGATGGTTTCCAGCAGGTCACTAAGCCCCCACACCTATAGGTTGCCCTTGCTTCAAGTCTAGCAGTCCTCAAAGAATCCCTAGAGAGCAAAGTAGACAGATGTTGAGTACACTCCTGAAGTGTGACATTGCAGCATCTGACCTGCCATGACAACATCCAATGACTGAAGTCAGAGGCTGGCATGGAGAGTGATGCAAGCATCCAAGACATCTGCAATAGTTGCAAGCTCTGAAATGAAAATGGCCACGATGCCACCATTCTTGGGACTCCTCTGATGAGAACTTAAAAAGTTTAAGACTTCTATTCTGACAATACAGCTTAGAGACAGCATGCTACAGTGGTGGACACTGTACCCAGATTCTACTACCTTGGCCACTTCCTGATTGAGTGACTAGGCAAGTTATTTAACCACTCTGGTCCTCAATCTCTTCATCTGTAAACCAGCAATAGTTATAGTATCTACCTTGTAGTGGAGGTACTATGTATCTAGCATGTGATAATATGATAATTATATTATAATTACATTCATTATCATAATTGTACTCAAGATAAAAATAAGCACTATATAGTATGCGTAATTGCTCTTGTGTCTATTTTCTCTTATAAACCCTTCACCAGCAATAAAACTAATTTTTCATCCCAATTATCTTACAATTAACTCTTCACAGTAGAGCCTGAACTAATGCAAGGTTTTTGTGTGTGTGTGTGTGTGTGTGTGTGTGTGTGTACCTAGAATTACTTAACAAAACTCTTCTGCAAATTTCAGAAAATGAAAATAAATGTCAACTATATCTAAGGTCCCTGTAAATTTAATAATATTCTAAGTTCCAATTCCTAAAATAAGGGCTTAAAAACACTGTTTCTATTTAACCAGGAAATGATTGAAAGGATAAAAAATATCTGATGTTGGGATTCGCTATCTTTCCAAACAACTAACAACATTTTTTAAATATGAAGATTAACTCGAAGCTACTTAACCTTCTATTCCTGCATTCTAAGAGACTTGTATCTACAGCAGCATTTCCACATGTGAGTAACACACAGACCACCCAAGGATCTTGTTAAAAAACGTGCTCTGTTTAGCAGATCTGTGGTGAGACCTATGTTCCAGTATTTCCAACAAGTCCTCTTGTTATATACTCCTGCTCACTGGATCAAATTGTGGGCAGCAAGGACCTCCACATACGAGTCAGAGAAAGGGAAAGGGAGAGGGCAGTGGCACGTTGGTCTGGAAAACCAGGCTAGATTGGCCTGAAAGAGGGACTCTAGGCTAGATGGAATCTCTGTGAATGGCTTCAGCATCAAAGGAACCTGCCTGCCTCTTTTTTGAGAAGATTATCCAATTCTGTCAAATGGATTGCTAAAATAACCTGAAATCTGGCTTCGTGTAGCCCTGGCAATAGTCAGATGGCATAGATATGGATTTCTCCTGATGTCCTCTTCATAGACACAATGAACATTTTTATTTTGTAACGCAAAGGTAAACCTGCTACCAGCTGCCTCCAAACACCTCAGGGGTGATTATTAATACTGCAATCTGGCTTCAAGTATTTTCCTAATCTCTTCATCACCATCACTTTGGTTTGAAAAATCAAAAACTCCAAGTAAACAGGCAGAAGTACCACTTGGGACAAGCTAAGGTTGGTCATGGTCATGGGAAGAAAAACTCAGATTCAGCTCTTCTTTCCTTTTATGCTTCCTGACTTGAGTTTCTAACCAAGAACCTACCAGTCATGGATTGCCCACCCATTAGGCCCCCCTGCTGATCCCTCTGGTACTGAATTAAGATAATCCAACAATTAGCTAAGGATTCAGTTTGTTCTATATAAATCGTGATAGGGAAAATGCCTGTCAAACTTTGGCTCAATACTTTCTCTTCTACTTTTTATTTTAGCATTAGCTCTCCAGCAGAGAAAATGAATTTTCTAGCTTCATGAGGAAACAAATCCTGTTTTCAGGGAAATGTAAGCTTGTCTGACTGAAGCCAGGAAGTATTTTCATTGTTAGTGTCATAATTAAGACCCGGGTTCTGTGTCCCAAAGGATTATAGATTAAGAGTCACTGGTCTTAGCTGTATGAGTTGTGTGACTGCTGCCATTCTGAAGAGAGGGGAAATGTTAGCAAGATTAGAGAATTTTTGCATGCATACCTCTCTACAAGATAAATAAATATCAGGAAATGATCACCCTCTTAAGAGCTGTCATTTTCTAACTTGTCTTTAGGCTTCCAGCACTTTTGTGCCAACAAATATCAGAGTGAGCAACCTATCATGCCATAGCAAATCAACATGGGCAACTAAGGGTCTTTGTGAAGTCATGCATTTAACAATCATCTGATATCAATCTTAACCATCCAGACAAAAATTAGACAGAAAGTGTCCGGACACAGACCAGAAGAACACAAAAACAGAAAACTCATTTGAAATTCCAGTCATCTCTACTTTCCCCTCTGTAAAAGTGGCTTCCAGATAACCAATTTGGTACATCATGGACATGAGGATGTAAGAACGTCATGTCCAATGATCTTTGGCTCAAGGATCCTGTCCTCATTTCTCAGGTCCAAACCTGCAGCTTTATGGGACCTAGAGCCAAGCAGACATTGAGATTTAACTTGGAGGCTGGATCATTGGAATGAGTAACTCAGAGTCAAAATTGATTTTAGAAAATTCCCAGACAGCTCTTATTAGATGCATCAGTCAGCCTCTTTGAATATTCCCAGGATGTAGGACATAATCACATCCTGAAAACCCACAACATTATTGATGGATCCTATAGGGTAGGTAGGATAAACTTTTGTCCTACACCAATATTTCCTCTGACTAACGTCCACTAGTTGGTCTCTGTGTTTACGAAAGTAGGCTCAGCAAACTTTTTTTCTGATGACTGTCTCAAAGGCTTGACTAACCCTCTAAGCCTGGGTCAGTGCTTGACTTATTAGCAATTACTTACTAAAATGACTAAATGAATGAACAACTGAAGAGATAAATGAATTTCAAAAACTCTATCTCCCTACCAAAGCCTATAGTTGCCGTCATTAGCACAAAATAAGTCAATTTCTTTAATTCAATCCACGAGGGCAGAAATTTTTGCTATTTCTTCTTTATTAGCTACAGGGTACATACATTCACCAGAGAGAGAGACACAGACAGAGAGAAAGGGAAAGTGAAAACAATCCCCCTCTCTGGTGATAACCAAACCACAATACCTTCTCCTTCACTCTCCCCTTGGGATTTTGAGCACACGTTCACAAGTGCCTGGAATGTTCTTCAAGCCATAGGGTCTGCAACGCAAACCACACAGTTAGTTATATAGGATCCAGCTGCCTTAACCACCATTCCACCTGGATAACCTTATCTTTATCTATGGTATTCATTGAAGTGAGAGGAAATCTGCAGCCCAAGTCTTTAGAATGATGCCAGGCATAATGGAGGTAATCAACAATATTTTATATGAATAAATAACACAATATTATTTGTCCTCATGCTTATTCTTCCTTGACTAATAGTACATATTAGTTATTTAATATTAGTCTCACTATTTGCAAATAATTTAATCTCAAAATAAATGTTAAATTTCTTTTAGATCATTTTTATTAGAAGGATAAAGGCCAGGCCAGCCTCTTCTCTTTCTAAAATATTTCAGTCTTATCCCTATGTAAGTTGAACAGCAGAAAGCTTCAAGACGACATTATTTTTACACCCCATATAAATGTCTTCTCAGAACAATAATAAACATAATACCATCTGCTTCTATGTAGATTTGGAATATGAAATGGTCATAGGAAAAATGTATTTGAATCTTGCATAAATTGCTATTGAAGAGATTTTCAATTAAGTTGTCTATTGTAAACAAACCCAGAAAATAATTTTTTTAAAAAATGATGTGTTTAAAAAAAGTCTGTGATGCACCAAGAAAACAGTATGCTTCATTTATCAGGCAATAAAAGATATATAAGCCATCGTATTTCGTTATTTTTATTGGTATTTTTTTTTTTTTTGCTCGCCTACTGTCAAAAACAGAATATAAGTTAATGTTCAATTGTAGAAATTATTTTAAGTATGGTTTCTGGTATAAATACCCACATTGTGTTTCAAATACAGGACTCTTAAACTTTTATTCTAGTTTTAAAGATCTTATTGTATAGGTATCTCTATCATTAGCCCCACTATATGCATTTCTTAAAGGAGATGATTTCCTGTTACCTTTTTATTAAGCTCTCTTTGTTATACATAAAGTGCTACAATAAATCCTGAGGAAGGCTCCGCCTCCTTTCTGTTCTGGACTCTCTCTCTCCTGTTTTGAGTTCTACTTTAGGAATTTGTTTTTCTCACGTGGCCTTGTTCCATTCTCTGTTCTGAGAAATGACCAAATAAACTGATTCACAATAATATAATAGCTTACTATCTTCACTTTCCTAAGTCATAAGTCCATCTGCCAATTTCCAAGCTGATTATTTCATATTTTGTTTCTCTTAAAACTTGGAAGAGCTCTTACCCATTTCTTAACATCATCTAGTGATCTTGTTTCTTATTTTATTGCGGATAAGTCCAGCAAGCTGTCTTATTTAGGGAACCACGTGGGCGATCTTAGTTGAATGGCCCTGAGGTAAGAACCAGATGCCAGTTATAGTTTCAGATGCCACCAGAAAAGAACTGCAACCGTTGGCCACCAAATCCAGCCATCCTCCCTGCACTGACACACTGTTCTTGGGTGTCTAAGGAATCTCATATTTAATATGTCCAGAGTCTTTCTGACCCTCCCCAAACCTAACCTCTCATCTCAGTAAATGATGACTCTATTGCTCCATTTTCAAAGGCAAAAATCTCTGGAATCATCCTTGCCTCCTCTTTTACTTTCATAATCTCATAGAAACTTTACTGGCAAACATCATTGTACCTACCTTCAAAAGACCTTCTGGATCCAACCTTTCTCTTCCTTCCTGCACCTCAGCAACTCACATCTAAGGCACCTGGTTGCTACAGTCACAACTTGGCTGATATGTTTGTTTCTCTTTTGCTCCCTGACAGCCCATACTTTGCAAAATAGATTCTTTTAATTCTTTTGTAAAGATTTATCTATTTATTTCTCTATAAGTGAGAAAGAGAGAGAGAAGCAGAGAGCAAGGTAAAGAGAGAAAGAGGTTTTGGGACCAGCACTGGACTTCCATGTAGTCGACTGTGGTTCGAGTCCCAGATCCGGTGGCTTAAACTCACACAGGGTGCATGTACATGCATGCCCAAGAACCCAAGAGGAGACTAGATGAGAAGGGATTGTGGTGTGGCCAATCCCCCCGGGGGGTGATTTCTCGCTTTCTGTTTCTCTGTCTCTCTGTGTGTTTCTGGTGAGCACGTGCATCCTATAACAAAAATCTCTCAAAAAAAAAAAAAAAAAAAAAAAAAAGAAAGAAAAAAGAGAGAAAGAGTTTTAAACCTCAACAGGGTTTTACACTCTACACTCTTCACGTTTAGCCAGCCCTAGATCATAGGCATACATATACCTGATGTGTTCACAAAGGTCTGGACATGAACCTGGAATATTTCAATGTGGGTCAGTTTCTCAGAGTCTTATATTTTTTTTTTTTTTACTGTTGAATCATCATTTACTACTTCCCCAGAGAGATTCTTGTAGATCATAAGGTGTAACACCTTTGCATCCAACCTTCTAAAGACTACCCATAATACGTACAATAAAATTTTACAGTGTTCTACACAGCCTTTTATGATCAGCACCTGGATGTTACTCTGACTTATCTCCTCCATCTCTCCACTGTGTTCACTCCTTTGTTGTCTTGTGACTCTCCTCTGGTTCCTATAACAGTGGGACCCCACGGCACCATGGCACTTTGACCCTTTGACTGCTGTCTATAATAGTCAACCACTTGAGTGCATCCTTTACTTGTGGGTTTCTGTTCAAATGTCTCCACTGCCAGGCAAGCTGCCCTATCACAAGAGAGAATGGTGCTAGCACACCAGTAGTTCTCTCCTCTTCCTGCTACTTGTATGTGAAGAATTTATCTCCTTGACATTGTGTAACTACTTATTCATTGGCTGGTTTTCTGTCCACGCAAATAAAGAGTAAGCTCATGAAAGGAAGGGGTTCATGCTCTGTTTGCTGTTGCAATAAGTCCCCAAAGTACTCAAACTACTATTGAAGTATAAAATTACTCAGGGCTAGCCATACACCACACTGGTTAAGGGAGCCATCTTCCACAGGGTTGACCACATATCGAATCCTGGCCCCAGTGGCTTGAAAAACATGCTATGTTTGTGTGTGTACTTCAAATCATGATGGGATGAGAAAATGGAGGAGAAGGGATTTGCAGTGTGACCACATCCCATTGTGATGGTTCTCTATCTCTTTAGCTCTTTCTGTCTCTCTGGTGAGTGCACATATCCTTTGGCAATAAACAAATTAAAATAAATTTTTAAAAATTTTCCAGTAACTTGAAATTCAGTGACTATGTCTTGAATCCCAGTCTCCTTGACTTCTCTCCCTGCTTGGTGACACAGTTAACACCTTCTTCTTAATAAAAGTCTCTGCTCTTCTGGGACCAGCAGGTGGCATAATGGTTACATCACTGGGCTCCCACTTAGTCAACTGCAGTTTGAGTTCCAGACCCAGTGGCTTAAAGCTCACACCAAGTGAGTATGCATTCATGACTAAAATCCCAAGAGGAGAATAGAGGAGAAGGGATTGCAGCAAGGCCATCTACCTTGGGAGATGATTTCTTGCTTTCTGTTTCTCTGTCTCTCTCTGGTGAGCACACACGTCCTATAGCAAAAATCTCTTGAAAGAAAAAATTATCTGCTCTGCCTTGGCCTGTCCTCACCTCTCAAATGCTTTCCTTCAGAACTCTTCATGGCAGACATTGATAGATGCCTGTCAATATCCATTCTTCTCTTTTTTTCTTAGAAACGAAACCCCAAATTTTTTAGCAACCACTCAGATTTCTTATCACTACTTAGCCAAAATGGCTCATTGGCCAGTCCCTCCTGCAGCATTCATGACTAAATTTGGGCCAATCAGAGGTAAAACAAAATGTGGGAAACTTCCTGGAGGTCTTCTTAAAGCAATATGCACCCTTCCAACTCCCAGGAATGAAGATCTGATGGCCCGAGTTCTAGCAACCATTTTAAGTCATAAAGACAAAGGAAGGGTGCACTCTAACATTAGGGAGCAATGGGTTGGAAGGATACTGAATCACAGTTTGCAGAGCCAGGATACTAGGCCTGGTCTACCAAACCCAGACCTCTGCGAAAAAGACACACTCTCTATTCTGTTTATGAGATCATTTTGCAGTTGTGTTTGTTTCCCACATCTCTCAGCACATATAAGACCCTAGCATTCAACTTCAGCAGCATGACTCCTAACTTTATTAGTCCATTCCTAGACTCTCTCCCGAGTTTCAACCTTGCATATCTTGGGTCCCCTTGACTAGGGCTTATGTCAGAGTGCAACTCCTCATTTTTACCCTCAACCAACAGTCTCCTCATATTTCTTTATTTTCTAAATAATATGATAAGCAACCACCTAATAGCTAGCAAGATAAGTTACATTTATACTTACATGGCTCACCTACAGACAGGCCTAAGATACTGGAATTGTGAAATGGAGGGATTTTAGGTAAATAGCTCATAACCTGATATTATTCACCTGTAACCAGAAACTGAGCCGACAACATCATTGGAGTTGAGGAAAGACAGAAGTTTCAGAAACAGTGAAGTCTATGCGAAACTGAACCCGTATGAAGCTGACAGGTTAGATCCTAGTATTTATTCTTCATAAGCCAACATTAACACATGACATGATTTGCTTAGCAGAGCAACGAAGATTAAGATGGACTATTACAAATAACAGAGCTGCTATGAACTATTGGCTTAATATACAAGTGCCTCAAATAAAGCTTGGAAAACATGCTTAAATTAGTGCTGGCTAGAGGCTTTATAGTCCAGTAATCCAATTTGTAAGGTTGTTTCAGGCATTACGGTATGGCAGATGAAGTGGACTCCTTGTTCCACCCACATTTTCCCTCTGGGATATTGTGTCATCACACCTGTCAAGTACCTTATCTGTACTGAGAACCTGTACTCTGATTGCCTCCTTACAGAAGATCCCAGCATGGACCACCCTTCTTCAGACTCAAGCTTCCCAGGTGATCAGAGGTCACCAAGCTCTGCTTGTCTCTCCTCTTCCTTCCTCACTATGGACTCCTAGACCTGTACCACATCTACTTAGAGCCAAATTCTGTGCCTTCCTAAATAATGAGCAAAATAATTAGCTCCATAGGATTCACAGGAGAAACACAAGGAGGAATCCCTAGATCTTCCCTTTGCTTCAAGATAACCCTTGTGCACTTGTTACCATATCCTTCTGGAAACATTTCTTGCCTCGGCTGCCTAAACCAGGGAGGGCCACAATGGTGACAGCTATAAGAGAAGAGAGACGTGTGATGCCAATAGGTTTAACCACTTGAGTCTCACCAACTTTCTCAGCCAAAGGCAGTCATCACAGCTCCAGTCAAGAACAATTCCAATCAGTGGCCTAAAAGAAAATTAAGATTAAGATAGAAATAACCGTATCGCATCCTCTGGAAATAATGCACGCTGGAAGTCATTGCAAGGTTGGGCTTGACAGACTTCAAAACTCTGGTGCTCCTTGAAGCTTTAAGACTTAATAGCATGGAGTTTGCAGAGGGTCACTGCCTTCTACCCACATAAGCAGAGTCATAAAACTACTCTGCAGAGTTCCTGAATCCTGAATGCCCTATCCAAATTGTTATCTGCAGAGTATATCAACCACCTCAGCACAAAACAATAAATCTTACTAAGACTTTTCAGAGGTCAGAATAAGGGGAAAATAAATTTAAAAGCAATTTTTTTTTGCTACTTAGCATTTCTCAAAACTACTATAAATTATCCAAGTCTCCTATAATTAATAGGATTTCTTAGAGTTTTATGAGTTCCCAAAAAGGCCTTTTACATTTCTATTAAAGAAGAGCTAACTTCTGACAGATAATAAGTTAATTAAAAAGCTTTAAAAGTATGATACCTAAGGGTATTTTTTGTGTGTTCCATAGATTCTTGAAGTACAGAAATACCTAGTAAAAAACACTGAACAGAATTTTTTGTTTCAGAGACTTTATCAATATTAATATGGTACCAATTCTGATGATACTTTTATCACAAAAAATAAAAAAGATATTTCAATGAGTATGTTCAAATATAGCTATCCTTACAATGTTTGCTCACCCCCCATATTAAGATCTACACAGGACCAGCAGTTGGCATAATGGCTATGTCGCTGGACTCCTATGTAGTCGACTGCAGTTCGAGTCCTGGACCTGGTGGCTTAAACTCACGCCAGGTGTGTGTGTGTGTGCGTGTCCAAGATCCCGAGAGGAGAATGGAGGAGAAGGGATTGAGGTGTGGCCATTCCCCCGGGGGGTGATTTCTCACTTTCTGTCTCTCTGTCTCTCTATGTCTTTCTGGCAAGCGCACACACCCTATAGCGAAAAGGTCTCTAAAAAAAAACAAAACAAAACAAAAAAGAGCTACGCTATAAGTTGTCGTTGTGCTGTGTTGTGTCGTTGCTCTTTTTGCACAACTGTGTAATTTATATTGGCTTTGTACATAATATTCCCAACTCTAGAGACATATAAATGATGGGAAAGATATTTTAAGTAAGTAAGTATAACCACTTCACTCAATGGCCTATAAAAGCTACCATGGTCCATTGAAAATATTTACACAGGAGATTTTGGTTACATGGGAAAAATTTATCTTTTAATAATATCCAAAAAGTATGTAAAACATTCATAGGGAAAGTCTTAAGATGCTGATGGAACTATGAAGAGACCTCTATGTAAATGGTTTTGCATGAAAATCTAATGATGCTGATGCTGTGGATGGAAAAAAATGGATGAAATGCTAAGGCACTCTCCTAATGCTGCTCTATATTCTAACTATTGTACCTTTGCCTCTGGAATTTACGGTTATACCAAATGTCCGTATAAAACAAAATGACTTTTCTCCTGTCCAACCAGGTATGTAAAGTGTCCTCTAAGAGTCGCCAGAAAGGTGAAATCCATTGAATTACAGATGGCCTCTTTTCTACTGCATCCTCCCTCTGACAGCATGACCCTGTGTTTCCTGTGATGTTCCTGGTGTGGTGAAGAAGAGATGGGGCAGTGATCTGTGCTTGCAGCTTAAATAATTACCTGAGCTGACAATGAAGTTCAATCCTCACTTATTGTCCACCAAAGGAGATAAATTTAGAATCATGCAAATGATCCCTGGAGACTAGGCATAGCAGAGTTTGGCTGGCTCTTGTAAGGCACTGAGCATTCAGCGAACTTTCATAAAACCCAGAGATTTGCTCTTCTGTCCTTTGCCCAGAATCTCATTGCACCTGACATTTCAGTAGATTTAAAAGCCTTGAGGGAGACCAAATGCTTATTCTAGCTGATATTTACTTCCAAAAAGTCAGAGCTATGTTTATGCTCCCTTATTGCTGCACACTAAATAATAGCCTTGTGAAAAGCAGTGAAATCAGATAGGAAAATATGACACTTAATCAATGTTATGTCAGGGACCCAGCAGCTCAGCCGCCTAACGCTGCTGAAACACATCTGCTTTGCTTTGCAACACATGGTGAACCAAAGGGAGGTGCCAGTTCTCTGGGTTCATCTCCTAGGGCAACAGCCAAGTCCACACAGTTCTGTTGATGGCCATGACTGCTAGAAACAGGTCTATGGCATTCCAGCCCTGCCATGTGCAATGAGCTTCTTACCCCAGGCTCTGGAATCAAACATCCTGGCTGTAATATTTAGAACTTTGTGCCTACAGACAAGTTTCTTAACCTCAATTTGCTTCATTCATAAGAATATCAGTACTAAATCTGGAGAGTTGTTGTAAACACTAAGTGAGAAAATATTTACACAAAATAAACACTAAAAATGTTTGTTATTGCTTTCAAAATTTTAAAAAAATAACATAAAATTGTGTATACATTTTTTCCTCTAAGCTTATAGCAACATTGAAAGAAAGCTTGGGCCCAAATGATAGTACTTCCCTCAGCTTTTGAGGTCAATGCTGATGGTTACTAATCCTCAGAGACAAAGCGTTCAGCTTAATGGCCTATGGGTCTGAAATTTTACATTATAGAAATATATTTATTTACATTTGCTTTTGCAAACAAGAAAAGTAATCCCAATGAATGAGAAGCATAGCATTTCATTTATTGGAAATGACTGAAGAAACCGTAAGTGTGTATGACTGCATTGCAGAACCTATTTCATTGAAGGACTTAGTCAGTTGGTTTCATCTTTAACACCGGTCTGTAGGCACCACTGCATGATAGTCCAAAGGCCATTCATTCAAGCTTGGGTTTGAATCATATAAGAAAGTTTTTAGCCCAAATTTCAATTCTTGCATAGGTGGATTAGAGATAATCTTGCTTCCCCATGTCTATCTCTTAGAGAGCATATGTGGAACTTTCTCAAGCAAAACAGTAGATTATTGAAAGCTTTTTGAAAATGGAAATGCATTTCGATCATGGAAAATCTGATTACATATTTAGTAAGGATTCAGAGAAAGAGGAAGAGAGTTCTAGACCAAATCTGTGCCTAAAATCCGTTCCTCTGTTTAACACACATAGAGTAAACTATCAGGCACTAATGTGTAACTACATTGGCAAGCTTAACTTGGATACCCATTAAGGCCTGAATTTTTCCCCAAGGCTACTGTAAAATGACTTAAAACAACAGAAATATAATCTCTCACAGCCCTGAGACCAAAAGTCCAAGATAAAGGAAGACACATACAAGGTTGTATTCCTCCCTAAATTCTTAAGAAAAGTCCATTTTATCCAGCGTTTTTAGTGGCACTAAACATCTCTTGGCTTATAGACAATCACTCAAACTCTAAGTCCATGATCTCATTGACTTCTCTTCTGCATATCTCCTCTGTGTGTCTCTTACAGGGATGCTTGTCATTAGATTCTGGGCCTGCCCACATACTCCAGGACTAGTTTAGCTCAAGATCCTTAAATTAATCATATCTATAAAGACATCATTTCCAAATAAGGTCACATTCACGTGTGTCAAGGATTAGGACGTGGACTTTGCTGTTTGGAGGCCACCATTCAGCCCACAGCAAGGCTCACTTACATATTGAAAAGTATAAAGCTTCTTAACATGAGAACTAGCCATGGGGCCAATGGCTTTGACCCTATTCTACTTTGTTATGTTTGACATAAAGATGGCTAACAAAACAAGCAAGCAGGAGGGCATTGGCAAATACCACATAGTGCAACAGAGCTCTGAAACATTTCACCTTGCATGACTGAAACTCTGTACCCATTAAACAATATCTCCTCATTTCCCCTTTTCCCCAGTCCCTGGCAACCACCGTTCTACTTTCTGTTTCTATGCACTTAACTGCTTAAGATGTCTTATTTAAGAGTCATTTTGTGACTACTTATTTCACTTACCATAAGGTCCTCAAGAGTCATCCCTATTGTCGCATGACAGAATGCCTTTCCCTTTTAAGAAAGAATAATATCTCATTGCATTTATATACACATTTTTGTTTATTCATTCAGACATTGATGGGCATTTTGGTTGCTTCCATCGTTTAGCTACCGTAAATAATTCTATAATGAACATAGGTATGCAAATATCTCTTCAAGATCCTGTTTTCAATTCTTTTGGATAAAATCCCAGAAGTAGGATTGCTCTAGTGTTGTTTTGGGGGTACCCCTGATATGTATCAACAAGAGAAAAATGCTTTGATCCTGTTACTTTGGAGACTGAATTATTTCTCTGAACTCTTGAGTAACAGATGTATCATTAATGATATGTGATACTGAGAAATAGAGCAAGCAAAGTAGGAAACAAGCAAAGGGAAATATTCTCCTAGAAATTTATTTTTCCTCTTGACTTGCTCTAAATCCCCATTAACATTAACAGCTTTTAGATGTGGAGCAAATTTACCTCTACACTAAAAAAATATCATTTTAGGGAAAGCAGAGACTGTGAAGGAATTGGATTTCTAGGACCTTCTTAATTGAGCTTGAAATTCTACATAGAGAACTAATTTAATTTTCCAAGGTCATTTGAGGATCTCTGCAATAATTAAACTGGAACTAAGGATACATACATTGGAGGAGAAAATAAGATCTTCTGTTTAGTTGAGGAGAAAGAAACAAATAGAATTCCTGATTGGCAGTCGTATACAGTGGGAGGCATTTGAGAAGAAAATTTGTGACAACTAAAGGACTGTTAAACAGGGTATAGCTAACTTCTGAATCCCATAGTGGCTAGGAAGCCATGGGAATTACTACTATTCACTGAAAAAGAGTAGAAACTAGATGATATCTGCATTAAGATTCTTTCCATGGTGAAGGAGAGAAACCCAGAATCCAGTATCATCAAGGCTTCCATGACTAGCAAGTCTAGGAGCATGACAGGTTTAGGCAGAGCAGGACCAAGGTCTTATATGGTGTTGCCAGATCTCAGTATCTCTCGCTACCTCTTAGAGAATCTTTTCACATGGCAAGCACTGAGGCCGTCCATAACCTGAAACACTCTTAGCAGCTCCACTTAGAAAGGAGGCATCTTCCTGGTGGCTCTAGCAGAAAGTTTCAGTGTGACTTAGACCACATGTCCATCTCAAAATCTACCACTGGAACAATAGCCAGTAGGGGATACAGGAGTTCTGTTGTCAGAAAATGAGTTTAAAAACTGTTAACCACAAGGCTGGCACTGAAAAACATGAGAAAATAAAGATCTTTAGATAGTTTCCATTGAGAGGGTAAGATAAACTGGTCTCTGTGGCCTCTTTTGTCTCAAACCTGCCTTTCTTAGCAAAACTACTCAAGGCTAAAGTGCCCAGCCACCATTAGTCTATAATGAAGGGGATTATCTATGCAGCTTATAAATTCCACTTTAAGAGAAAGAATAAAAGTAAACACCTTGATAGAAAGAACAGTTTCTTTCCATGGAAGTCTCTGGCATTTTTTGCACCATACGTGAATTTTCTTATTGTCGACCATTACAGTTTCATTAGCTGAACTGCAAGAATTTGAGGGTGGCCCAGGGTGATAAGAAAAGTTCTATTTAGCATGAATACACTGCACATCAGTCCAGTTAAAGATATTATCGTGTAGATAATTATCAACTAGCATTCAAGTGAGATCTGCATGGAAAAAAAAGGTGGAGACATATCTGATCTGGAGAAAGAGCATTCAGCGTTCAGATATTGCATGTGTAAAGTTAAGATTGACCAGTGTATTTGGTGTCAGGAAGAAGCTGCACACCCAAGGCACCATCAAAGGAGACTTCACAGTGATACTGACTTGCATGGTCCCAGAGAGTCTCAACCTCTTTCTTCGTGACCTCATCACTTATTCCTCAGCCCTGCTCTTCCCCTGTGAACCATTCTTGCCTCCTTATTGTCTTGCTAATACTGCAAGCATGCTTCAGTCTTGGTGTTGTTCAGCTGGCTCTTCCCTCTGCCTGGAATATTCTGCTGATACTTGCCTGTAAATCCCTCCTTCCTTCAAGTCTTTGCTCTTGTTTCACCTTTTCACAAGGCCTCCACTGACCATCCTATTTAAAACTATATGCTCCCCTCTCCCACCAGCTCGCCCTTCACTCCTTTCTTCTACGCTATTTTTTCCTTTCTATTTAACTTCTTCTGATATACTACATGATTTATATAGTATATATATTGCTTGCTTATTGCCTCTCTCCAACAGAATATGAGTTCCACGAGAGTATATTATGTTTTGTTCACTGATGTTTCTTAAGTGTCAAGAATGTACCTGGCATATAATAGATGCTCAAATCAGTATGTTCTCAAAGGAAGTGTAGAGGTTGAGGGAAGAAATGTTCATCTTCCTAGTGCTGTTTACTGATCACAGAACTATGATGTATTCATTTTTCTTGTGGCCCCATATACATCTCTAGCCCCATGCAGTCTGACACATCTTAAAGCCCACGTCCTGAATATTTTTAGACTTAAATATAACTGCAGCCAATTGCCCTGAGAAGAAGCAAAATCCCATTGTAGCAACTTTCTGGACTGTTCCATTTCTTTTTTTTTTTTTTTTTTTTTTTTGAGAGGTTTTTGCTATAGGGCGCGTGCGCTCGCCAGACAGACAGAGAGAGACATAGAGACAGAAAGCGAGAAATCACCCCCCAGCAGGGATGGTCACGCCGCAATCCCTTCTCCTCCATTCTCCTCTCGGGATCTTGGGCACGCACGTACATGCACCCGGCGTGAGTTTTAAGCCACCGGGTCTGGGACACGAACCGCGGTCCACTACGTGGGAGTCCAGCAACATAGCCATTACGCTAACTGCTGGTTCCCGACTGTTCCATTTCTTTGACTACTGTGGAATCATAGTATGTAGACTACTACTATAAAAAAGTAGGCCATTGGCAAAGATTGGAAATAATTTTATTGTTGGTACTGTTCACCTGGGATGCTTCAATATGATATTATTAAGTGTGAAAGAATTTGAAATCATTTTTTATTTAAAAATTCTTAGCCTCCCAGTACAGATCCTAGCAACTGTTTAATTCATACAAAATCTAACCACTGAAGTCCTGGGTTTATAAACAAGCCACAGCAATGTTTGTTCCATGTTACATTTCCTGAATTATAGGATATGTATTCCCTAGGAAAATAGCATATTTTTATCTGTCCACCACATCCATATTCAGGATAGTAGATCCTTCATTATTATCAGCTTTTACACTAAAATCAATCTTTATAACATTTCACCCAAATTCCCTGAGGAAGCCAAAAAGGAAATTGTGCAGGTTGTTTTTAATGTATATTGGAGTTAGGGCAGGCAAGGGTTAGCAAAAAGTACATTTATACAAACTTGCTGCTGTGTATACATTGATCGTAGGGTGGGCAGGGAGCTATAAAATAGATTCCCATGATCCTTAAGAACCAGATAAGATGCAGGCACATGGGCTTCCTCACTCCTTAAATTGGAAACATCTGTGTTGTCCAAGTTCTCACTTTTTCCCATAATCAAAGGGACAGCTTTTAAAATGTTGGGGTCTTTCAAAGGAGTATCAGGCTTTTTTAAACAATAACACAGGATGTCCTGAGTTTCCTTTATGTATTTTTTTACTCCTGGGAGGTATTAGGCTAATCTTCCACCATTGGTGGCTCCAATCATTTGGCTGTGTACTTAAGTCTTAAGAGAACCAAAGTAACTCTATGTTGTACTCAGTCTTGGAATCCATCATAATAGATTCAATTTTCAGAAAATTAGTCTTTAACCTCTATCTTTTACTTCAAATTGAGTCCTACAGAACCTTAACTTTTACCTCCCTCACAACAGATGGAGCCTAGTGGTTAGCTAATGGAAGTTAACAATAACTTTGCAGAATCTTTACAGATACCTGGCTGTGGAAACAGGAAAGGGAAAGTTGCCACCAGCCTCCTCCATAGGACCAGCTAAAAAGATCTATCAGTTCAAGATTACAAAGCCACATCTAGCTTCTAACCCAGGATCTAAGAGTTGACTGACTCCATTTGCTTGAATTGCCTTGTTAATCTTTAAGTTCTTTCCTGAGAATCAAAACCAGTCATTCTGTCCCACCCTGCATGCCCAGAACAAAAACTGCCCCTCAAGCATAGATAGTCACCCACAACTTGCCCTTTGTTTTTCAAATGTACCTTACATTGACCTCTTTGCCTATGTAAGTTTTGTATCTTGTCCAACACACTAGAGATAGCTATGGACTCTGGTCTGCCCTCTCCCAGGTGTTGTTTCAGTGAATAAATTCCTTTCCTTATTCACCAATTTTTGTCTATTTGTCAGAGCAACAAGTGATACAGACCTGATTTCTGGTCTTCAGAATGAATATCCCAGCACCAGTTGTAGAAATTGAAACAACATATGAGTATCATATTTTGCTTAAAATATGACACCATAAATCATTGCTTTGTGTACTTTAAAGAAAGAAATATGTTCATTAAAAGTGTAAACATTCATTATGTATCATTTTATGTATGTACATATGGAAATAAAGTGTAATTGAAATGAATCGATTAGTGTATTTCTAGAATTTCCTTTTATTCAGAGTTCAAACATCTAAATAAGTTTTCAACTTAGAGTATTGGTGCCATACACTCTCAAAGGGTTCTCTACTACTATCTCTAAATTATCTGCCCGTCCTCTGACACCCACTCTCTGAGCTACTATTATTAGTACTGCCTTCAGTTTACCAAGTTGTCAACTAAAAGTTTTCAGACAACAGCTAGGATTCAGTTCAAATTAGTACGTTGATGGTAGCTCCAAAGACTGCAATTTTTTTTTTTTTTCACACACTAAGAATTGTAAGTTTTGCTCACAGGGAAATGGTAAAATCTATATCCTTTGTTTGGCTGCAATTGTAAGGCACTAACTATAGGATGCATACTGACTACAAAGATGCTAAAATGTAAGTAAATAAAAGCAATATCTTTGAATCAATGAAATACAATAATCCTAACCACCTTAATGGCAAGAGAGGAAGAAAATATGCCAGAAATAATTTCAGTCCCTTTTCAATACAAAGAAAAAAAAGAAAGAAGGAAGGAAAGAAAGAAGAAAGATAAAGAAAGGAAGAGAAGAAAAAGAACGAACGAAAAAGAAAAGAAAGAAACTCTGTAAAATATATACTGATTTTTAAAATTTGAATAAATCAGGGACCAGCAAGTGGTGTAATGGTTACATTGCTGGATTCCCACATACTCTACAACAGTTCAAGTCCCAGACCCAGCACCTGGCAGTTTAAACTCATGCCAGGTACGTGTGCACGTGTGCCCAAATTCCTAAGAGGAGAATGGAGGAGGGTTTGTGGCATGACCATCTCCCTGGGGGGTGATTTCTTGCTTTCTGTCTCTCTGGTGAGCACACACACCCTATAGCAAAAATCTCTCTCTCTCTAAAAAAAAAAAATTGAATCAAATAAATTATAATCTGGAAGCTTAAGAATATTAATTAAACTTAAGGATGCCATATTTCTATGTAAAGCAGCCTAGAATGACCATATTCACACCAGTGAATTCACATGGTGTATGAATTCAATATTAATGCTTTAATGCTTTGGAATCCGCTTTAGCAAAATCACATGTCTCAGAAGCACTTGAATTCATTTTCTAAACCATCAGTGTTGATGAAAACCATGTGAAAATAAAAGAGCAATAAAAGAACTTATAAATTCTTACCAAATAATGATAGTTTTAGCCCATTAAGCTTCCATTAACCAAATCACCTCCAGCACAGCAAATAAGGAATTTCAATTACAGCTCAAATTTCTTAGTACCTGAGTCACTGAAATCCATTTTAGAAGTAGGTGGGAATAAATTTTAAATAAATTAAAAGACATTACATTTCTTCATAACATTCTGCAAAAGTTTAAGATTATATTTTATATGACTAAAATCCAGTTTGTTTTTATTTTCTGTCAGTGACTAGTTTTAGGAAATAAATACTAATAATTTTATCATAATTCTTGACCTCAACTAAATTGGCAAGTGGAATTTTGGTGCAAAGACATATTACCCAAGTAGAAAAATGTCCTTAAGCCCTGAAGTGTTGTCCCACTTACTGCAGTGTAAGAAATGGAAAATATTCACCAGTCCATAATTTTCAGTAATCTGTCTTCTCCAAAGGTGTAGGTATTACTTTCTACTCAACCTGGCACAAAATGTACTATAATTTGGGCAAACACTAAAAATCCAAAATTTCCTCCCTGAAGTGCATTGTAAATTCTCAATAGAACCAAGTGTCAAATAAAATAGCAGTGCCAAGTGGGTTTGGAGGACTCCTATGCCCGAATAAGGCTGGTGTTTGTTTTAAATCACCGTTAAGTCCCTTATAGTCTTTTGCTAATTCTTCCACAACCTCTCTGTGAGTGAAAAATGGTTTCTTCATTTTGCTTGCTTGTTGTTGCTTATTGGGAGTGTACAATGAACCTACTAAGATTATTCAAAATGGCCTATGAATATGGAAATTCTACAGAAATTGAAATTCATACAATAGCAATTATAAGACCTAAGACACCCATAAATACTTTCATTGATTATTTAATAGTTACAAGGCACAATATTAGATTCTAAACACCTTGTATGGTGATTTCCAGTTTCCTATGGATAGGAATATTTTTTCTTTTTTGGAGAGGTTTTTGCTATAGGGCATGTGTGCTCGCCAGACAGACAGAGAGACAGAAAGTGAGAAATCACCCCCCAGGGCGGATGGCCACGCCGCAATCCCTTCTCCTCCATTCTCCTCTCAGGATCTTGGGCATGCACGCACACGCACCCAGTGTGAGTTTAAGCCACTGGGTCCGGGACACGAATCGTGGTCTACTACATGGCAGTCCAGTGACATAGCCATTACGCTAACTGCTGGTCCCTGGATAGGAATTTTTAAAACCATTTGGACTATAGAAGCTTAGAGGAAAACCAAGCTAAACTTAGTCATTGAGTCTATAGCTGAAAATGACTTTAAAGGGGAGAGAAAAGAGGCAAAACATTTAAGGGACACAAAAATGGAAAATTAGCTGTCAATGATATGTATGGTAATATCTTTTACTGAATCAACACATAGTGTATTCGTGATGGGAAAATTCATTTGATATACTGTAATGATACAGTGATTGAATGCAAAATAATAATATATAAAATAAAAGATGCTGTTCACTCCTCTTAGCTTACAGATAAAGAAACTAAAGCTTCAGAAGACTGAATGTTGCCCAAAATGATATGGGTTGAGAACTTAAACCGAATGCAAGTTTCTGAACTCCCAAACTGGTGATTTTGTCCCTTCAGAACATGTACTATGTGGTGGTAAAACTCAAAAATACATGCATTGCTTAAGATTTTAATGTCCTTAAAAGCCTAACTTGATTCACGTAGAAAAAAATCTAGACGTAAAATTCTAAGGGGTTGGAGCCTCTTTTCCCCCCAAACACAGATTCAGAATGCATCTGAATCACATTATTCCTAATAGTCAACACGGACTCAGCACTCGTCAGTAGCTCCCAAGCTCATTACTGACATTAATTAGCAATCCTACACAATATCCCTTTGAGGTAAGCTAAGCATTATTAGCTTTGCGGCGCAGACAAGGCATCCAGTTATACGTTTTATGTGCCCGTTGTCTGGTGGCCTAGCTACTAAACTCAGAAATGTGCCCCAAATCCATTAATTTCTAGGACAATGGTGAGACTCTAAGTGCATAATTCCCCAGCCTGGTTTTCGTTTTATCCTGATGCCAAAGTGCTTGTCCACAATTAACTTTAGGCTTGACATCGTGTCAAGCTCATTGCCTGCAAAAGCCAGTCTGCTCACAGTTATCTATCCATCCCCTACAGGACACCATCATTATGCTGGGTCGTCTGGGAAGGAATCAGACAGATGGAGCCCTTCCTCTTGAGCTTTGCAAGAAATTCTGCCTCCATCATTTGTCAAACTTTTTTTGGTATTCCCTCATGGATAAAAGAATAATAAAGTGGGAAATATGTTTGTATGACCTATTATCTCCACAACTGACCGTAGAATATCCACCCAAAATCTCCCAATCACCTGCTATTTGTCTACCCTGTGCAATGTGCTAGGATTAAAGCAATGCCTTCTGAGTGGCTTAGAGGACTATGCCTTGCCTTCTACCAGGAGTTTATTTAGGATGAAAAATTGAACAAACAGAACAAACACCAAGTAGCTGGCCTGCATGGATGATAGAAGTTTATAATTATCAGGTGTTTACTATGTCCTAGGGATTTTAAATAACTTGTTTTACTTTTTTTTCTCCACGATCCCATGAGGAAGTAGGTATCACTTACACCATTTTATAAATGGGAAAACTAAAGTCCCAAGAGTTGAAATAACTTCCTTAGGTGACAGAACCAGAATTCATACCCAAGCCTGCCTGCTACCTAAGTTCATGCTTATATTCACTGCTGCTATCGTCACAACAAGGATGACAGAGTACGAATAAAGACCCACCCCACCCCTCACCTCCACCTGCCTTTACCAAATCAGACCAGCTCCCTCTTAACTAAAACCAACTAAAAGACACACAACATGGATCAGGTTGAGTATTGCCACACTAAACAGTACAAATGAGATTAATTCTGGCAACTAAATATTCTAAACAGAGGACCAGATTTATGTCTATTAGCTCCACATATGTAAGTAAAAGCTGAAGGGTTTTTCAATTATTGCCACTTTTTCCTTGAATTACTAAACAATTTATTGAGTATGTACTGTACTCTAGTTTCCATAGTGGGTAAGCGTCCAATTGTGCCACTTGCTTTCTGTGCGACCTGGGCAATTTAGTTAACCACTTTGAGCTTTAGTTATCTCATCTCCAGTGAGTATTCCATCCTATATCACAAGATTACTGGGGGATTTAATGAAATTATTTCTTTTTATAATCTAATTATTATTATTTAATTTGCTATCAGGCATGTATTTTTACCAGAGATACAATGAGATAGAAAGAGAAAATGACAAAGCAAGCCGTCAGATCCAGGATTCGAATCACAGTCAGCCGTGTGAGGTCCAGCACCTTAACTAACATGCCACCTACTAATCCCTGATGAAATGATCTCTATAACGCATTCAACACTATGTCTAGCACATACTTACTTTACTTTCTGTAAATGTAGCTACTGTTATTAGTCAGTGCATGTCCATGCAAGATAGAAAAACAAAAACAAAAACAAAAAAAAACCTCCAAGAGTTTTCACCAAGGAACATATCATTTATTTGACAAGATGAAACCAAAACACAAATCAGTTAGGGAACCGTACAAGACAACCCACAGAGAAGTGCTAGCAGTGTCAGTGCTATGGGCCAAAGCTTCTCAGACCCAACTATGCACACACATCCCCAGGGGGTCTTGTTAAAACATCATTTCTGATTCAATGGATCTGGCGAGGGGCCAGAGATGCCATATTCTGGTTTGTTTCCTTTTTTTTTTTTTTTTTTTTTTTTTTTCCAGAAGGCACACATGCTAGCCAGAAAGATGGAGAAAGAGGGAGAGAGGCAAAGTACCCTCCAACAGGGTGTGGTCATGCCACAATCCCTTCTCCGTTTGTCCGTGCACGTACACATGTCCAGGGTGTTTCTCTAATCACCAGAGTAAGGATTTGAATAAAGCAGTTGGCCGTGTGGGATCCAGCTCTCCTAACCACAATGTCATGGGGCAAGTCCCAGAGACTCTACATTTTTAACAAGCACTCACTCCCATGACACTCCATGCTACTTGTTCATGGACCACACTTAGCATAGTGAGGTTGCAGTAAGAGTGGAGGTAGTCAGCAGTGCTTCGTAAAGGGTATAAAACTGATTTGAATTTGCAGGACAGATAGGACAAACCTTGGAAGGATATATAGGTGACCTCCTAGGCATGATCAAAGTCACAAAAGGCACATGGGATCCTGAGGAAATGTTCAATTAGTTGACAAAATCTCTACTCTGGCCTTTCTCTGTGGGTGCTTAAAACAGTATCTTCTACCTCAGACAGGAGTGCTCAGCTCTCACTGGGCCCCACCAGATCAACCAGGACATTAAATAGACAGATAAGAGCCCTATCTCCAGAGATTCTGATTGAGCTGATCTAACTTCATTGCATTTCAGGGGCCTTCATTGAACTTCCATATTCAAATTATGGAAAAATTAAAAACAAAACATTGCATGTAAATAGTAAGCTACCATACACCTTGAAAATCAGCTGTGCTATTGTTTTTATATGTACTATCGATATCCTAGAATCTATGGGGAAACAGAGCAAGGCCTATGTTCTGCTTTACCTTGTACATAAGGCACATTCATGCAATGTAAATAGTTGACCTGTATAAAGCTATATTAATGCAAAGATTACCTTTTTATTTTAATTTCTTTCCCTTTTTTTAAAGGAGGTTTTTGCCTTAGGGCATGTGCACTTATAGAGAGAGAGAAACAGAAAGACAGAGATGGTGAGAGGGAAAGTGAGAAATCACTCCTTGGGGGGGATGGCCACTCCACAATCCCTTCTCCTCCTGGGATCTTGGGCACACATGCACACGTGCCCACTGAGTTTCAAGCCAGATCTGGGACTTGAACCACAGTCAACCATGTGGAAGTACAACGACATAATCACTAGGCCATCTACTAGTTCCTGTTTTTCAGATTTCTAATAATTTATGCATGCACAAATTTATTATCTAACATATTATGTCAATAGCTTTCAGAAATTGGTACTACACTTTTCAATACTAATCTTTTTTGTTCCTTCTTAGGTATAGACTCATAATTTTCCCCTCACTAGTCTGGAAGGAAGTCAGTCCCTTTCCAAAGTTTCCAAAAAATGTTGGCTACTGTCTCTGAAGTTCTAGGAAAAATCTAAAGTTCAGGTCATTAGACCTGCTGATTTGAATGCCCAAGTTTTCCGGGTACTCTGTAAGAAGTTCTTTTCTGCATCTAATTTGTCATTCCTTCAAACCAAATCAGTCCTCAACCAGTAATTCATCTCTGATCTTTCTGTGGTGGATAAAATAGATAATAAGTGTGTCTTTCTTTAAATCGTCTTCTATAATTAGGTTTCCCTTCCTCAATGGGAAGGATAAAATTTTTATTTCATTATTCTCTTCTACTGAATAGTCCAAATAACTATGTAAGTCTTTGATGTCCTTTACTAAATGATCTTTGATTTAGCTAGAGTACTCCTAAAATAGCACAATTTCCTTGACCCATGAAAGACATTGAATACCATATTTCCTAATACACTTTCTTTCTTTTTAAAAAATAATTTGCCACAGGGCTTGTGTACTCCCTGGAGAGAGACAGTGAGAGAGAGGGAAAGCAAAAAATCACCCCTCATGGGACATGGTCATGCTGCAATCCTTACTCCATTTCTCCCTCCTCTTGGAATTTTGGGCATACATGTGTACATGCCCTGCATGCTTTTCAAGCCCCTAAATCTGAGACTTGTGGGATAATTGACCAAGTGACATCCAGTTGCCTTCAACACCATGCCACTGATCTGCCCCAATGTACTTTCTTAAATAATGCTTTTCAAATTTCTTTAATTTTCTAACATGAACAAAACACTAATTAAAATGTAAAAATGGTAGAGGAAGAAGGAAGGGAGGGAGGGAGACAGAGGAAAGATAGAAGGGAAGAAAAGGAAGACAGAGGGAAAAAAGAGATAAAGAAAAGAAAATCTTTAAAAATCATATTAATTATTTAAGAAGTAAAAATCAGAGATAAAATCTTGGGTAAAATATTTCAGCAGAAAAATAGAGTGACGACTTAGTGGTAAACTCTGGCAGAAGATATCACTTGCCTGTTTGACTTTACACATGGCTAAAATTAATTTATTACTTTTTGCAAGTTTCTTATAAAATCTGAATGGGTACACAGGACAAGGTAATCTTAGAAAATGTATTACAGGAGCCACTAAATGGAGGATCTAGATGCTAAAGGTGGCTTGTAGTATGCACAGTGCTCTTTTATGAGAACATATAATGCTATAGCTTATGAATCAACATTTTCACAAAAATGTTAAGGACTTGCATTTGGAGACAGACACTAACACATTATTTCATAGGCACAAAACTTCAGAAAACTTCTAAACCTTTCACAATTTTATTTTTGTTTTCCATTTCAAAGAAGAAATCCTAGAAGAAAAAGTATTCCTTTCAAACAACAGCAAGAGGGGGCCAGCAAGTGGTGTAGTGATTATGGTACTAGATTCCCACATAGCCAACCATGGTTCAAGTCCTGGACCCAGTGACTGGAAACTCAAGCTAGGCACATGTACGTGATGCCCAAAATCCTAGTAGGAGAAGAGATTGCAACATGGTCATCCTCCCTGGGAGGTGATTTCTCATTTTCTCTCTCATCGTCTCTCTCTGGTGAGTGCACGTGCCCTATGGTAAAAACCCTAAGAAAAAAGAGAGAGAGAAATTAAGAAACAACAAGAAATGACACCAGTTGTGTGTTTATACTGTGTCAGCCTCTGCACCAAGTGCTTTCTGTGTTTCATTCCATTTGACCTTCACAACAGCCTCATGAAACTGGCACATTTAGCATTTAGTCTCATGTTACACATACAGAAAATGAAGCTTATTAGAAACATGGAACAATTTGACCAAGACCAGTTAGCTAGTTGTGGAACCACAATTTGATTCTAGGTTGCCTGATCCCAGAACTCATTATCTCGACCAATTTGTTAAATAAAATATGTAGACACAGGGGCCAGCAGGTGGTATGATGGTTAAGACACTGGACTCCCATATGACCAACTACAGTTTGAGTCCCAGACCTCCTGGTGGTTTGCTTTCTCACTTCTCTCTCTCTCTCTCTCTCTCTCTCTCTCTCTCTCTCTCTCGAGCACACATGCCCTATAGCAAACTAAAATAATAATAATAAATAAAATTAAATAATTCTTTTAAAAATATATAGACATGATTTCAAATACTCTTGTACATGAATGACTTTTAAAGACGTATTTATTTCTTCGGTAGGTAACACAAATAAAATCCATCCAAATGAATCTTCATTTGAAACACTAACCAATGACAAAAAGATAGAAAGTTTTGTTCATGTTAATTCATATCAAAACTATTAGTCAAAACAAAAACCAAAGATCATTATGTTTGAAGTTCACCTTTCCATTAGTCAAAGACTAAAATGTCCTCTAAGACAAATTTAGAATTCCTAGAACTGCTTGACCTTTAATATTCATGTCATAATACAAGTATTCTGTGGTGTCATTATCATATTATCATTGGTATCTTTCCGTTATTCATCTTTCTCTGTTCATTAATCAGGCAAACATCCTGTAAACAGCTAAATTTATACAGAAATATAAATAGGATGGAGTTCAATGGTTATTAGCCAAAATATCAAGAGTTCCATGGGGAAAAAATACATTACGAAAACTGTGGTTTGGGGAACAACCTTTCATAGTCATTATCATTTTATCTCAAATAATTTTTTTAACATAGACCATGAAATTAAGAGCTTGAAAAAAAAAAAAAAAGTCACAAGAACAGCGAATTGCTTCATGGTATTCAATAATCAAGAACTTTTGAAATGAAAAAGGGAAAATAGAGATCATCCAATAATAATAATTAATTGTTTGATTTGTTTTATTGTTTTAGTATTTTCCATATGCCAAATCCTTCCCATGGATTATGTCTTAGTTCAGTTTCCCTAAAAGCAGACTCTAAAACTAAGACCCAAGGGCAAGTGGTTAATTTGCAAGGTGTAGCAAAATTGGAAAGAGGATAGAAAGATGAAACAGAAAAGGTAAAGCAATCAATAAAGGGGCCATTACCAAACTAGTTATTAAGTAGGTGACTGGAGCATTATTCCATATAAAACATATGCCTCCCAGTTACCCTGCCTACGGGGTAAAAGAGTTTGTCAATTCTTTTTGGGCTTGGGAGGTGCTCCCTGAGCAGTAATTCCCTAGCACCTCAGAGCTGCAGCTTCCTACAGCTTCAGAGAAAGCTTCCAGCAAAGACATATCCACCTGCACGTGGGAAATGGGGGTGGGGGAGCTCAAGAGCTTTAGGTGGTGCACCTATAGCATCTGCTACAGATATCTAATCGAACATATCAACAATAGTTCCAAGAACACTGTAGCTTAGAAATATTCAGTAACTTGCCTTTGGCTAACAGCAAGCATGGAGGCAAAGACAGTCTGACTTGTGAGCCTGTAACCTTAGATATCACTCCGTATGATCATCCAAAAGTTACAGTCTCAAAGGTTACTGCACCAGCTCATCAAAAAAAGATGTGTCTATCCTGTTTTCACCAGCAAAGAAGATCTGGTAGAGATTTACTTTTATCATGTTACATCATGAAATACTGAGTATGCTAAATTTCTAGCGCAACCTTTTGGCATTTAATGAGTACGAAATAAATGTTGAATGAATGAAAGGATGAATGACACTGTAAGGCTAGCCTTGAGTACATATGTATGCAACCCTTATTTCCTAAAGGTGTACCAACTTCTGGTTTAAAGCTGCGTCACATAATTTCTATCCTTTTTCTATGTTTTCTTGACTTTTCCTCCCATTTTCAGGACCACAGCTTTCCACAAAAAACCTCCATAGTTTTCCTATGAGCCTCAAGGAAATTTCTTACATGGACACCCAGACCACCTCTGTCACAGACTTTGTAACAGCCACTACTTTTCCTTCTCACTCTGGCTTCTCTGCTGAATAGTCTACATCCAGCAGGTGCCATTGTTTCTTCTAGGTACTTCCAGTGCTTCCAACAGGCACTACCACTAAGATGCAGTAACCCCCAGTACCAAGCTCACGGTGTTGGTGTGAACGCAGGGTAGGACAGACGCAGTACAGCCCTGTTTGCCAATATCTTATGTGAAGTCATCAGAAAATAAGCTGAAAAAAAAAATTCTATGTGTATTTTTATAAAGTCTTCTCTTTACCCTGGACCTAGACAGTAATTCATGGGGTACTGAACCCGAGGACAAGTTATTTGGAGGTCCCATAATGCCTGAGGATCTGTTTCTGATCAAATTTTGGGCTGCTTGACTCAGCATGAATCCACTCCATGAAGCCTTGCTACCCTTCCAAATTTGGGGAAGCTCAGCCAGCCAGTTCAACCCTCTCTTAAACCAGTGTAACAGTGATGTTCCAACTGCATTCCCAGCTACCCCCATTTGTATTTAGTCGAATGTGTGAAATTCATATGCAAGGTTTCCAGAAAGTTTACAGAAAATGCATATGTTCTAGTTGATTTTGTTGTTAATAACAAAACAAAATTCCTAAAACTGGGTAATTTGAAAATAGAAGTTTATTCACTTCAGCGTTTGGAGGTCCAAGGACCAGAGGCCAGTTCTAGTGGGAGGTCTTGTAGAACCCTGATCACATCAAGTGGGCAAGAGCAGAGCAAAGTGTCTATTCATCAGAGTCTCTATTCGTCTCTTTCCCTCTCCTTAGAAAGCCATCAGAAATCAATCATGGGGGCCCACACTAATGACCTTAATCCCAGTCTCTTCCCAGAGGCCTCATTTTACAACCCTGCAATCTGATTAAGTTTTCACTCTCTCAATCCTGTCACAACCAAATCAACATATGAATTTGGGAGGAACATTCAAAACCATACAAGCATCTCATGAAAAAAATATGTATGTGGGGACCAGCAGATGGTGTACTGGTTATGTCGCTGGACTCCTATGTAGCCGACCCCGGTTAGAGTCCCAAACCCGGTAACTTCAAACACGCCAGTGCACGTGCGTGCATGCCCAAAATCCTGAGAAGAGATGAGAGGAGAAGGGATTGTGGCATGTCCATCCCCCCCTGGGGGGTGATTTCTCACTTTTGGTTTCTCTGTCTCTCCAGCTGTCTTTCCAGTGAGCTCACACTTGATACACTTGATATAGCAAAAATCTCTCTCAAAAAAAAAAAAAAAAAAAAAGAAAGAAAGAAAGAAAGAAAGAAAGAAAGAAAGAAAGAAAGAAAGAAAGAAAAATATATGCATGGGCTTCAATATTTTTTGGTACTAAAATTGTGCCTTTGTATTTTCTATATGATTTATATATGCAACATTGTATTTTTTTTTTGATAGGTTTTTTCTAGAGGGCATGTGCGCTTGCCAGAAAGACAGAGAGACAGAAAGGGAGAAATCACCCCCCAGGAGGATGGCCACGCCATAATCCCTTCTTTTCCATTCTCCTCTTGGGATCTTAGGCATGCACACACATTTGCCCCGCATGAGTTTAAGGCACCAGGTTCAGGACTCGAAACACAGTCAACTACATGGGAGTCCAGCGACACAGCCATTATGCTAACTGGTGGTGCCATATGCAACTCAGTATTTAAGGTTAGAGACATAACTTAATGTTACTGCTGGTTGATGTTTTTCTCAATCTCTAGTCATCTCACTTGTCATTCATTGTGTATTCAATAAGTACAGAATAGGTGCAAAACGAAGTAAAAACGTGTTCAAGTTCTTTTTTAAAAATATTTTATTTAACTTTATTTATTTATTTTAATTTGACCAGGGAGGGACAGAGCATGAGAGAGAAAGAGAGAAGAGAAAGCCACCAAGCCACCAGGTCTGTGACTTGAACCATGGTTGACCATGTGGGACTCCAGTGCCCTTAACCACCATGCCACCTGCTGGCCCCCCCAAAAAAGTGTTCAAGTTCTTAAAATCTATTTTTGGGCCAGCTGATGGCATGACTGTTAAAGTAACTAGATCCCACTTGGCTGACCATACAGTTCAAGTCCTGGTTCTGGTAGTTTGAAAACATGCTAGGCACATGGGTATGCATGCCCCAAGATCCAGATGGGAGAGAGAAATAGAGGAGAAGGGATTGTAGTGTGGTCATTTCTCATGGGAGAGGTGGTTTCTCACTCTCTCCCTCCCCTTTTCTGCCTGTCTGTCTCTCTCTGGCAAGTACACGCAACCCCTGGCAAATCAAAACAAAACAAAAACATTTGTTTTCAAGATTTACTTAAAGCCCATATTATAGAATCTAGCAAGCGTAATAATATAATAAATAATAACCATTAAATACCTAATAATCTGATACGAGAGCATTCCAATGAAAGATACAAAGAGGGACAATGCCTTAACCCAGTGGAGTGATTCTCTAAGGGTGGAGTGTCAGAACTTCAGGCAGATAAATAGGGATGACATTTTGGACAGAACTTTCCTTAACATTTCTCAAATATGATATATAGTTGTAACTAAATTCTAACTACAAAGTAAAACTTCACATGAATGGAGGATCCTGGCTTAAATGTTGATCTTTTCAAGTCAAAAGACAATGTGCAGTTTTGAGTGATGATCTTTAAGTGACAAAATGTAAAGAGCATTCACAGAGAGTCTCAAGTTTCAGAAAGATTAGTCTCCCTTAAAGTGTGTATAAATTGCTGAATACAAATATAGATATAATTGCATTTAGCTTTACTTCTCTCTTTGGGGTGGGAGAAATATAAACGGTAAAAATAATTAATCAATACAGACAGAAATGTTATTTTTTAAAAACCACTTACATTCCTGTAACATCAGCACATTAAAATTGTCTAACTCAGTATTATGAAAAAAGTAGAGTTTCAAATTATAACAATAATTTAATCCAGAGCTTATAAAATAAGATATGCAGATTAGACAAATTTTAAAAAAGAAATCTCTCACTTCAGTAGGTATCTTATGATCATGATTGGACAGACGGCAATTATGATGAAAGTATTACCACCTGTGTAGACACCACAAAAAACTTACAGTTTAGAAGAAAGTTCAGTGGTACTCTTTTAAGACATATTTGTTGGCAAAGAGGCAAACCCAGAATTCTGCAACACTCTAAATTGAATGCATGGGATTCAAATGTGAGGTCTGCAGAACGTTCATTCCAAATAGCAAGACTATTGGTATAAAAAAGTTCGAGGTATACCTTAGTCCATTTATTTTATTTGCATTTTTCTTTTTCTATATAAATATGTTACTATGTTTAATAAAAAGTGACATTTAAGTAAGTCTAAAATCACTCTTTTATTTATGTTTACATTTTAAAATCTAAGTGATAACAAGTCATCATACTATAGTTTACTTGACATGCTTTTGTTTTTCCTCTGAGCCATAAAACAGTGATGTTGTAACCAATGGCATTTTAGATTTAGTGAAATGCTGTATTGGAAACTTCTAATAAATTATTTTATGCAATTCTTTTTTTTAGCTCAAACTCTTTTTTTAATGTTTTCTAGGGGAACATGTGCACTTATCAGAGAGAAACAGAGAGACAAAGAGAAAGGGAGAAGTTGATCACCAATGGAATGTGGTCACATTGCAATCCTTTTTTTCTCCTTTCCTACAGGATTTTAGGCACACACACACACACACACGCACACCACATGGCATGTTCTTCAAGTCACTGGAGTCAGTACTTGTATGCAGTCAGTCATGTGGAATCCATCTCTCTTAACCATTGAACTATGGCCTGGCCCACAACTTTCACTTAAAATGACTCACTGCTACATAAAGTAACTGAGTCTATTAGGGATGTTTGGTTGTAGTACTAAACTAATAGTCCTGAATCTATGACAGAACTCCAATTAATATTAACTTTAATAATGAGTAGAAGTGAAAAGTTCATGTAACTCAACAGTAGTAGTTTTGGGCTTCCATAGAGATTTAATCTAGCAGTTAAAATGATGTAATTCAAAGATCTGGATTCCTTCTACCATTTTGTTGTATCACATGTAGGGTAAATTTCATCCTCAGGTGAGTTCTTATAGTGGAGAAAAGGCTGCTGTAACCTCAGACTTTGTATCTTCCTATGCATTATCCTAGGTCCTTTGGGATAAGTTGTGTGCCTCCAACACAGGAATATATGTTGAAGCCCTAACCTCAGAATGTGCCTATATTTGGAAATAAGGCCTTTAAAGAGGTGATATAGTGAAAATGAGGCCATTTGGATGAGATTTCATCCAATCTGAGTAGTATATTTATGAAGAAGAGGAAATTTGGACACACAGAGAAACACCAAGGATGGGGGCACACAGAGGAGGGATCACATTTGGACACAGCGATAAGGCAGCCACCTGCAAGTGAGGAGAGGTCTCAGGAGAAACCAGACCTGCTGATACCTAGGTCTTGGACTTCTAGACTCCAGAACTGTGAAGCAATAAGTTTACATTGTTTAAGCCACTCAGTTACGGAATTTTGTTATGGCAGCCCTAAGAAACTAATAAAAAAGACAACAGAGAGGCATTTCTGGTTGCTGCTGCAAAAGGGAGGAAGTGTCTATTTCCAAGAAGACTGCAACTGTCCAACACATTACATTGGTTCTTCTTAGTTAATAAAGTGATGGGATAGATTCACTTGCTATTACTAATCAAGCCCACCTCTAGAGATAGGTAATGGCAATTCCACCCAAACCAAAGCATGAACATCATTCCCCCTGGGTGGTTTCTCAAGTGTGATTTGTACTCAGTACAGTTCCCAGAAAGAAGAGGCACAGATGCTGAGCATCAGGCCTTAGTAAAATTAAGAATCTCTCTCAGGCCAGATGAGTCAGTGGCAATGTTTCAACCCCAGTCTGCTAACTCTATTGTGCAGTGTTTTCTCACCTCACCCTGCCTCACTTGGCTAGAGAGTCATCCTCTCTTTCTTTCCCCAGCTTGGGGAAGGATTGTTCAGGAGAAATTGGCCTTAGAAAGAGACAGGCTCATAAATGGATAAAGAAGGACTGTACTCTGTAGCAACATCAAAATTTTAAAAAGAAAAAAAGCTCCAAATAAAATATTAGAAGGAAAAAAGTCACTTCACCCATGGATCTCAATCAAGTTTGCCTTCACATACCCCTTTTTATAAAGCTCCATACCATGCAACAGGGTACAGAGCATTTCAAAGGTTGCCTTCTGTGGAACCAATGATTGTGAGTGATCATTGGATTGGCATGGAGGCCCCCTGTGTTTCTTCCACCTCTTTTCTTTTTATCACTGTAAAGGAGAATAAAGGGTTTTGTCCCATATAAAGGAGGTGAGGGAATATATTCTTTTGACCTGTTCAGCTCAAAAAACCTTTTAAGAACAATTTTCACGTCAAGTGGAACCTCTCATCCAATCTCTCTTCTGATAACCAGGAAGACTTTTTCCTTTCTGCACGGACCCAAGGATGTGACGGATTGGACCTTAAAAGATTAAGAATTATGGAAAAACAATTTATCCCTTTCCTGCATGCTTAATTTGCCTGAAAGCTAACTCAGAATGAGAACCCAAAACAGAAGGGCTGTCTGAGCCTCTGGAGACTTTACCCTAAGGGGAGTAAGCATATTACCTGTGAGAAGTGACACCTCCCAGACATTGAGTGAGTCCCTTTGTGTCAAAAATGCTTTTAGATTTCAAGTTGTGTCTAAGTCCATCTATTCATCTCTCATGAATAGAAGTTTCTTGCCACTCTCACAAAGCTTTGAAATGAGGCTTTAGTTTGCTCAGCTCTATTTTCAATAACACCAATTCATCTTTGAACACAGCTATTAACTGTCTATCAAGCAGGTCTCAGTAATGGGCATTTTTCTCAGTCTCTCTGCAACCTCTAACCTTCCCTAAGATCTTCATGAGACAAGCAATGAGTCATTTTACTGCTGTGAGAGGGAAAAAAAATATCAGTTTTTGAGGAAATGTTAGCAGTAGCATGTTGGAAATGCCCAATCTGTATGCCTACAACGTGTCTAATGAGGGCTTTTGCTTTTCCTGTTGAAGAGCTACAAATATTTTGAGGAGAAGCATTTTGTCGTCGTGTAAGATAGGATTTTTTTATCCTTGCATCCTAATGCTATTGAAATGTAGAACAGCATCAGACAGTGAGAAAAGAGCTAGAAAAGAAATCTGCAAATGTGATTTTAACCAACTCTGAACTCAATGACTAGACTCAGGCTCTTTATAGTAAAATGGCAAGAGATGACTGAGTCTCTGTTTCCTGTCAGGCACACTACAAGGCATCTAGATGGAAAACACACACATTGTTGACCTTAAAGAGTGTGTCATTACATAGCATCATGGAATTACCTTTTTCTTTTACATTTTACCATCTGTGATACTGGTGTCTAAGTGCTGTGACAGAATTTAACATAGAGCACTAGGTGATAATCATATATTATTAAAAATTAATTACTATCTAAATAAAACTTTATAAATGCTATTAATACTTTTATCTTGATTATTATAAATATACCTAGTGTAGACTTGCAAGTTTATAAAGACCTTTGGGTAACCACAAATATCTATTATACTAGTGCTATACAAAATCCAATTATTTAATTACAAAATTAATTTTTCAAATTAGTATTTAGAAAATAACAAAATTTATTAAAATACAATGCTTGTGAAGTATAATTTAAAATCTCAAAATAGAACAGAACAATTTTTAAATTGAAAAATGTATCAGATGTTATACTTTAAAAACATACCTAGAGGGAACCAGCAGTTAGTGTAATGGCTATGTCGCTGGACTCCCACGTAGTTGACCGCGATTTGCGTCCCGGACCTGGTGGCTTAAAACTCACGCCGGGCGCGTGTGCGTGCGTGCCCAAGATCCCGAGAGGAGAATGGAGGAGAAGGGATTGCGGCGTGACCATCCCCCCGCGGCATGACCATCCCCCCTCGCTTTCTGTCTCTGTGTCTCTCTCTGTCTGTCTGGCGAGTGCATACGCCCTATAGTGAAAAATCTCTCAAAAAAAAAAAAAAAAAAAAAAAAAAAAAAAAAAAACCATACCTAGAGAGAATGAATAGAAAGTTTCTTATGGATTCATATAACTTCCAGTTTGAATTGTACCGTAAAAGATACCAGTTTTTTCAATTATAACAATTTTTTTCTTTTACATTTCTGCCATAGGATACATGCACACACCAGGGAGACAGAGAGACAGAGAGAGAGAAAGTGAGAATCACCCCTAGGGGGGATGGCCACACCGCAATCCCTCCTCCTCTGTTCTCCTCTCAAGATTTTAGACATGCATATGCACCTGGCATGATTTTCAAGCTACCAGTGAGGGACTAAACCACAGAGTCAGACATGCGGAATTCAGACACCTTAATATTGGAAGTCGCCCTGGCAAGGTTATTTGGAAAAGATTACAATAAGCAATAATCATGTCTTAGATAAACTTCATTGACTATGATATAGCCACTGAGCAAAGCTCAATTATAATATTTTAATTATAATACATTTTTGTTGAAATCTTTATGTTTTGCAAAATATTTACCTGAAGCTTTAGCTATTTAGTTTTAGTACAGAAATGCAAATTCTGGTGTGGTATTAAATATGTCATGCTCCTAATTCTTAATTTTTCATTCTACATAATGGTATGTACTCAAAATACAGCACAAATACATGCATATGAAATTCATTCTTTAAATGTTAGGAAAGTAATTTTTTTCAGTTTTATTTTGCAGACTTTTGTTTGCTTGCTGTCAGCTTTTACAATTTAAATGCATGCCTCCATTGCCTCTCAGATGCCACTCTCTCCCCAAATTTCACAAATCTAAGTTAAATATTTCTGCAGGAAAAATAAAAAAAAAAATAAAAATAACAAAGAATCTAACCTTCTATTACTGGGGCTTTTGCCAATATGTAAGATTTTAAACTGTGTTTTGTTTCTCTTTCTCTTGCTCCTCTCTCCCTCTCTCTCTCTTAATGGTCTAATCTCTGGCCAAAACTTTTATTTTATTTTATTTTATATTTTTTAGATTTTTTCCAGAAAGAGACAGCGAGAAGGAAAATGAGAAATCACCCCCCAGGTGGGATGCCATGCTGCAATCTCTTCTCTTCCATTCTCCTCCTAATATGGGGTTGTCTAGAAAGTCATGACACATTTTTACATAGAAAATATGTCTTGACTTTCCCAATGACCTAATATTTTGAGTACACACACTCACGTTCTTAGCATGACTTTCAAGCTGCTGAACCCAAGACTCAAACCATGGTAGGTCATGTGGGATTTCAGTGCCTTAACCACCACACCACCTGGTGGTGGCCCCTGGTCCAAACTTCTTATTAATTATTTATAGTCTGACTTTTTATCCCAAGTTAAATTTCTCTTTTTGAGCTTAATGTTCTGCTGGGTTAAAAAAGGAATTGCTTTAAAGGTCAGTCATGTAAACGAGTAGTTAATGGGACCAGATCCATATGGCCAACCATGGCTGGAATACCAGCCCTGTCGCTTAAAAAACAAAATACTGACAATATGGAGAAATGGAGGAAAAAGGATTGAGGCATGGCAAAATGTCTCATTGGGGGATGCTTCCCTCCTGGCCCCCGTCTCACTCTGGTGAGTACATATGCCCTCTGGCAATTAAAAACCGTTTTTGAAAATTAATTTAATTTGATTCATTTGCAACCATTAAGTTTAAACATTTGATGTCACCCTGTCTTCTAGCTAAAAGAAAATAAGCCAACCAAATTCTATGAGGTCTTCAAATACAAATCAGCTACATTTCACATATATTTATAGCATAAGCATCTTAATTGTTTGGAAGGCACCTTTTCAAAGGGATAGGTTTTAAGACTGTACTTTTGAGACACTTCAAGCTAACTTCTTCTTTTTAGATAATAAAATCCTTTTATCTACAAACCAGTACAAGTTAAAACAGAGATGCTTAAATTTCTATATCTAGTCGATGTCTTTTGCCGAATTAATACTTTATTTAAAACAGCAATAACTCTACCTCTGGGCTCTTTGTAATCTAAGCTTGTTGTGAGAAGGAGCTACTCCATTTTGACCCATTTCTGGTTGTTGAAACGTTAAAGATTGGAAAGTGGAAGAATTAATTTTAGTAAAGAGGCTTTTTCTGAGAGGAAATCTTTAGTCCATTGGCTGCAGGTGAAAAGCAATGGTTATTTATTCTAGAGGAGCCTTGTGAAGGGCGCAGAGCCTGTAGAGGTAAAGCTCTGAGGGTTTAATCCACTGCTGAGGCATTCAGACAGGTGATTCTCTTCCATTCCCAGAAGAGAGAAAGCCAGAGCTTATGGGAGCTTGTTACAGGGGTGATCTTCCAAATAGCAACAAAATACGGAATTTTCTGAGATTTCAAGCACTCATTTTCCTAGTTGCCAAGGTTGTGTGTGTTTGCTATAACCACAGTTATATTTTCACAACTATGGTCCAATGGAGGAACTAGGGCATGTGCCTTCTCTAAAGTGTGGTGAGTTGGTCTTTAGCCCTTGGGGAATTTTTTTGAATACCAAGTTTTTCTTTTCACCCTTATGGTCCTTAATGACCATATATTATAATATCTCCTGAATATCTGTTAATCATGATAACAACTCTCTGGATAAGAAGGGTTATATTCCCATGTTATGGATGAGGAGACTGAGTACATAGTTAAAGAACTTTCCCATGACCCCACAAATGATAGTAACAGGTTTGCACATCCAAGCAGCCAAATGCCAGAGCCCACACCCTTAACAAAGAAGGATGATTCTCTGCACTAAGTGAAAAAAGCATTCTCCCCACCCTGCTTCTGGTACATTCAAGATATCAGCCCTGCTCCCATTATATTTCAGGATATCTAGCTTATTCCCACTATCTCCTTAAATATCCAGTGCAAAGATTGAAGGCATCTTCTTTGGAAAATCTGAATAGCCTTAAAGAAAAGTCCCTTCTTTTTTTTTTTTTTGTTTTGTTTTGTTTTGTTTTTGTTTTGTTTTGAGAGGTTTTTGCTATAGGGCACTTGAGCTCGCCAGATAGAGATAGAGAGACAGAAAGCCATGCCGCAATCCCTTCTCCTCTTTACTCCTCTCAGGATCTTGGACACATGCGCCCGACATGAGTTTTAAGCCACCAGGTCCAGGACACAAACTGCGGTCGACTACGTGGGAGTCCAGCGACATAGCCATTACACTAACTGCTGGTCCCAAGAAAAGTCCCTTCTAAAAGGGCAAATTGACTGATAAATAACCGTTTAATCGCTTAGCTCTGCCTAACCACACAGAGCTATAAGTCAAGTAGCTCACCTTTACATATAAAAAGATAACCAAATATCACCAGGTGTTTGAGGAAATACACAAATGTGAAGGAGAAGTATAAGTACTTATAAAAAACAAAGTTGACATTCCAAGTAGAAGAAACTTCAAACATATAATGAGTATTCTCAGAGTGATAGCAGAAGATATTTCATCCACAAAGTAAAAACAAAGAGCAATGCAAAAGGAGTTATTATGCCAAACAATATGAAAAATATACATAACCCAGCAGGAGAGAAAGCAGAGACTATAAACCAGCAAATCGAAAAGAAGAAAATATAAATAGCAAGTGCCATTATTCCTGAGGGAAATGAAAATTAAAAACACTTTGCAATACAACTTTGCAATCATTAAATTGGAAAAAAAATGTAAAAGTGACCATATTAACTATAGACAAGACTGTAGGGTGACAGAAGTTCTGTTGGTAGGAGAATAAATTTCTAAATCACCTTTTGGAATCAATAACTTCTAAGTTGAAGTGAGTACATTTGTGCCTCACAATATTACTCATCTTTTTTTAGAGAGATTTTTGCTATAGAGTGTGTGTGTTTACCAGAGAGACACAGAGAAACAGAGAGTTAGAAAGTAGGAAATCACCCCCAGGGTATGGCCACACAGCAATCCCTTCTCTTTCATTCACCTCTTGGAATTTTGGCATGCACATACATGTGCCCAGCGTGAATTTCAAGTCACTAGGTCCAGGACTCAAACTGCAGCCAACCGTGTGGGAGTCCAACACCTTAACCACTATGCCACCTGCTGGTCCACACAATATATTCATATATATTTTAGAGGTTTTTGCCTAAGGGTGCATGTGCTCACTAGAGAGAGAGAGACAGAGACAGTGAGAGGGAAAGTGAGAAATCCCCCCCCCCCCCACCCCAGAGTTTATAGCCACATCACAATCCCTTCTTCATTCTCCTCCTGGGATATTGGGCATGCACACATACCTGGTGTGATTTTCAAGCCACCAAGTCCAGGACTTGAACCACGGTCAGTAATGTGGGAGTCCAGCAATATAACCACTATGCCACCTGTTGGCCCAGGCTCCTGTAGACTACTCTTGTATGAACCCCAGAAAAAACACTGACGCATGTAAGGAACCTTGTGTAAGAATGTCTATGGTCACATTGTTTGAGACAGGGAAAAAAAAAAAAACAAAAAACAATGAACAATAAAAAAAATAATAAATCACTGAAGGAGTGGGGCCTGGAGGTGGCATGGTAGATAAGAAGCAGTACTCCCACGTAGCTGACTGTAGATCGAGTCCCAGATCAGTGGCTTGAAAATCACGCTGGGCACATCTGTGTGTATGCCCAAACTCCCAAGAGGACAATAGAGAAGGTATTGTAGTGTGGCCATCCCCTTTGGGGGATGATTTCTCACTTTCTCTCTGTCTCTCTACAGTAAGCGCAAGTGCCCTATGGCAAATAAAAACAAACAAGCAAAATAAATAAAAATAAAATAAAGGAGAAGAAAAGAGAACAAATGGAAACAATCTGAATGTCCATCAAGAGGAGAATGGATCAGTTATAATGTAGAATATCAGGATATTTACACAATGGAACTATGTTAATGAACAAATGAGAATTACATGTATTACTTTACATAAGCTTCACAAACACAATTTTGAGCAACAAAAAGCAAATTAAGTAGTAATTCTTATAGTTTTATGCCAATCCTATAAAAAAAAATTTAAGCATGCAAAACAGTATGTAGTAAAAGCATAAAAACCGGGACCAGGACCAGTGATTGGCATAATGGCTATGTTGCTGGACTCCCACGTAGCCAACCGCAGGTCTAGTCCCAGACACGGAGGCTTAAACTCACACCGGGCATGTGTGCATGTGTGCTCAAGATCCCAAGTGGAGGATGGAGGAGAAGGGATTGTGGCATGGCCATCCCCCCTGAGGGATGACTTCTCACTTTCTGTCTCTCTGGCGAGTGTGCACACCCTATAGCAAAAAACAAACAAACAAACAAAACAAAACAAACAAACAAAAAAACATGAAAACCTACATGGCAATAATAAAAAAGAAGGTGCTGTAATTGGAAAATTATTCACAAAGCTCTATTTGAAGTAATTTTTTAAAACTGGGTGAAGTATTACTATGTTTTTGCCTACAATACTTTGTGTGTCAAAGAGGGGGTATATTTGTAAAGAAACAATTACAAAATAAGAAACATCTCTGGAAAATTAAATAATGTAATTAAGAAAATATAAAACTAAATAGATTAGAATGTAAGGTTAAGATAAACTGTGACAAAAAATGAACATTTAAAAATTGAAAGAATAGAAGTTCAACATCCAACTAACAAAAATACTACAGAGAAAATAGAAATCAAGAGGAAAAAATTATCTAAAGCATATCACAAGAAAAACCTTCAGAAGTGAGAGACATGAATCTTCAAACTAATCAGGTATACTGAGAGTCCAGCAGACAAAAGAAAAAAAATTGACAACAAACACAATAAAATTTAAGTATACCAAGGATAAAGAGACATTAATTAAAATATCCAGAAAGGAAAGACAGGTAACATGGAATAATTGCATTTCTCAGAAACAACACTGCTTCCTGAAAGATAGTTGAACAAGGACTTCAAATGATTTTCAACTAAACTTCTATACCTAAACTATCACTCAAATGCAGAGTTGAGCTATAAGAACTCAAAAAATTAAGTAAAAAAATTTTAGTGAGTTCAGGACACCAGGCTGTCTGCTGCTGTAGGCCCACACACCTGGGACCTTAGTGCATCCCCACCCCTACTCCTCTCTGGACCTCAGGTTGGTTCCCTGGGACTTTAAGACAAACTCGCACCCCACCCTACCCCACCTGCAAACCAGACTGAGCTGGCCAGCAATTCCGGACACCAGGCTGCCTGTGGTTGCAGACCCTTCCACCTGGGACCTGTTGATCATCCTCTGGTCCTTCTCCACTTGCCTTTGGACTCTCTGAATTTTAACGCTTTGAATTTTTTTTTTCTTTGCTCTTGAGGTGTTGCTTATTAGGTCACTTGGAAGCTCACCACTCCTTAGGAACAGGGAGGACTTTGGGCCACCCAGGACCAGTGGCAACAGTTCATAGTACTGGTGAGCAACAGGTAGACCAGCCATAAGAAAAATCATCAACTTTCTAATCCTGTACAAGTTTTAACACTCAGAGATACCTTAAGTAAGTTAGGAAGCAACATATAAATCACCTGATGACTAGGAAAAATCACAGAGGCTCAAGGAGTATGAGAAACCAACAAAAGGCCTCTCTCCCAAGGGAAACCATCAAGCCCACATTACCCACAGTCAATACAATGGGCGTCATGGACATGTCTGATAAGGAATTTGAAATATTTGTAGTGACCAAACTAACTGAGATGGAAGAGAAAAGAGACAAGTTGTTCCAGGAAAAGAGGAAGTCCTTTCATGACTTGAAAGAAGAAATAGATCCCTTAAGCAAGAACCAGATGGAACTTCTAGGATTGAAGAATGTGACACAGAAAATCAAAACCTCCCTTGAAAGTATTAAAAGTAGTTTAGATCAAGCAGAAGATTGAATCTCTAATGTATAAGACAAAACATCTGACCTAGAAAAAAGTATCAAGAAGATTGAGAAAACAACCATGAAAAATGAGGATAATATACAAGGAATACTGGATACCATCAAGCGCCCCAACATCTGGATAATTGGTATCCCAGAAGAGGAAGAAAATAATAAGGGCCTAGATAATTTATTCCATGAAATCCTGGAAGAAAACATTCCAAACCTATAAAAGCATTCAAATATCCAGATCTAAGAAATATGTAGGAACTCAAGTAGAAACAACCCAAGAAGATACTCTCCAAGGCACATAATAGCCAGACTGGCAAAAACAACAGATAAAGACAAGATACTAAAGTTGGCAAGAGGGAAACTTCAAGTTATTTACAAAGGTCACCCCATCAGGCTAACATCGGATCTCTCAGCAGAAACAATGTGGACAAGGAAAGAATGGGGAAATATAGTCAAATTGTTGAATGAAAAACAATTTCAACCAAGAATACTATACCTGGCAAGATTATCTTTTATATGGGGGAAAAAAGATAAAAACATTCTCGGATAAACAAAATTTGAAGGAATTTATCAACTCCAGACCAGCTCTTCAAGAGGTTCTGAAGGGAGTATTCTACTAGGAAAACTAAAAAGTCAGACAGACAGTTGTACGAGAACAAAAAGAAAACAAGAAAATGGCTCACTTAACGATAGGCTCAGGTACAGAAATATCGATAATTACATTGAATGTCAATGGATTAAATTCTCCAATTAAGAGACATAGACTGGCCTAATGGAAAAACAAACAAACAAACAAACAAACAAACAAAAAAAAAAACAGAAACCCTCTATCTGTTGCATTCAAGAAACTCACCTTATGGATAAAGACATACATAGACTAAAAGTAAAGGGCTGGAAAAAGATATACCATGCAAATGGAAATCAAAAAAGGGCTGGAGTAGTGATATTGATATCAGATAAAATAGATTTCAAGACAAAGACTGTAAGAAGAGACAAAGAACGGCATTAAATAATAGTAAATGGGGTAATTCAGCAAGAAGACGTAACGCTTATAAATATCTATGCACCCAACTCAGGTGCACCTAAATATGTGAAAGAAAGACTGCTGGAGCTAAAAGGAAAGACAGGGAGAAATGCTATAATTATTGGAGATCTCAACACCCCATTATCTAATTTAGACAGATCTTCTAGGCAGAAAATAGAGAGATACAGGACCTGAAAGATACTATAAATCGAATGGGCTTGACAGATATCTATAGAACTTTCCACCCTAAGTCCACAACATATATATTTTTCTCACCCTGGCATGGAACCTTTTCAAAGATTGATCATATGTTGGGACACAAATCAAGCCTTTACAGATTCGAAGGTATAGAAACTGTATCCAACATCTTCTCTGACCATGATGGAATTAAACTCAAGATTAATTTCAAGAAACACTCCCGAAAATACACAAATGCATGGAAACTGAACAACCTACTTCTGAATTACTTCTTCACTACTGAAGAAATTAAGTCTGAAATCAAAAAATGATGGAAACAAATGGTAGTCCATAATCTATGGGACATGGCAAAAACAGTCATAAGAGGGAAATTCATAGCAATTAGTGCACATAAGAAAAGGATGGAAAGATAGCAAATAGATAACCTATCATCATGTCTCAGGGAATTGGAAAAAAAACAACAAAAAACAAACTCCAAAACTGCCAGGCAAAAAGAAATAATAAAGGTTCAAGCAGAAATAAATGAAATAGAAAATAAACGAACCATGCAGAAAATAAATAAAAGCAAAAGCTGGTTCTTTGAAAAGATTAACAAGATTGACACACCATTGGCTAGACTGATCAAGAAGAAGAAAGAAAGAAACCCGATTAATCAAATACATGATGACACAGGCAATATTACAACAGACATAGTAGAAATACAAAATATCCTTAGAGGATACTATGAGTTACTATATGCCAACACACAAGATAACTTGGAGGAGATGGACAAATTCCTCAATGCATATAATTGAATCAGGAGGACATAGAGAACCTGAATGGACATAACAAGCCAGGAGATTGAATCAGTAATAAATAACCTCCCAACAAAAAAAAGCACAGGTCCAGATGGCTTCACTTCTGAATTCTACAAAAGTTTTAAGGAAGAGTTAAGCCCTATCCTACTAAAATTATTTCTTAAAGATCCAAAAGGAAGGAAACCTTCCAAATTCATTTTATGAAGCCTCCATCATCCTCATCTCCAAAACAGATAAGGACATAACAAAAAAGGAAAACTACAGGCCAATATCACTGATGAATATAGATGCAAAAATTCTCAACAAGATACTGGCAAATCGTATCCAGCAACATATAACAAAGATTATTCATCATGACCAGGTAGGCTTAATCCCAGGGTTACAAGGGTGGTTCAGCATACACAAGACCATAAATGTAATACACCACATTAACAGAAAGAAAGATTAAAAACCATATAATCATTTCAATGGATGCGGAGAAAGCATTTGATAAAATACAACATCCTTTTATGATTAAGACCCTCAGTAAGATCGGTATAGAAGGGTCATTTCTGAACACAATAAAAGTCATCTATGAGAAACCTACAGCTAACATTACACTGAATGGGAAAAAGCTGAAAGCTTTTCTGCTGAAAACGGGTACTAGGCAAGGCTGCCCACTTTCTCCACTGCTCTTTAATATAGTACTGCAAGTTTTAGCTAATGCAATCAGAGAAGAGAACAATATAAAAGGCATTTGAATAGGCAAAGAAGAATTGAAAATATCTTTATTTGCAGATGACATGATGGTATATTTAGAAGACCCAGAGGTCTCCATGAAAAAACTTCTTGAAGTAATAAGTGAATACAGTAAAGTAGCAGGATACCAAATCAACACCCAAAAATCTATAGCATTTCTGTATGTGAACAAGAAATTGAACGAAGTAGAGCTAAAGAAAGAAATCCCTTTCACCATAGTCACAAGATGTATAAGATACCTAGGGATAAACCTAACTAAGTCAAAGACCTCTATAAAGAAAACTGTGAAAATCTTTAAAAAGATATTGAAAGTGACATAAGAAAAGTGGAAGGACATCCCATGTTCCTGGATTGGAAGAATTAACATAACCAAAATGGCAATTCTACCCAAATTAATCTACATGTTTAATGCAATTCCAATCAAAATATCAGAAATATTCTTCACAGATCTAGAAAAGACAATCATAGAATTTGTCTGGAACCATAAAAGAACTCGTATTGCAAAAGCAATCCTGCGCAAGAAGAATGGAGTAGGAGGCACATCACTCCCTGATCCCAAGATGTACTATAACACTGTGATCATCAAAACAGCATGGTATTGGCACAAAAACAGACATGTGGACCAATGGAATAGAATAGAGACCCCAGAAATAACCCCCAAAGCGTATAGCCAACGGATCTTTGACAAAGGATATCAGTCAATCCATTGGGAAAAGGAAAACATCTTTAGTAAATGGTGCTGGAAAAACTGGGTATCCACCTGCAGAAAGATGAAACTGAACCCCCATCTTTCACCATTAACAACAGTCAACTCAAAATGGATCAAAGATCTGAACCTAAGACCTCAAACAATAAAACTACTGGTGGAAAATGCTGGTGAAACTCTTGGAGACAATCCCTAAAATAGACAAGTGGAACTGTATCAGACTAAGAAGTTTCTGTGCAGCAAAGGACACGGTAACAAGTATGAACCGACAACCCTCAGAATGGGAAAATATTTTAGTTAAATATGCCTCAGACAAGGGACTGATAACCAGAATACATAGGGAGTTCAAGTGCCTTATGTGAAAAAAAAAATGATGAACCCAATTAAAAGATGGGAAAAGGAGCTGAACAAAAATCTAAGGAAGACATACGAACAGCCGAAAAGCATGTGAGGAAATGCTCAACATCCCTCATCATAAGGGAGATGCAGATAAAACCCACAATGAGATACCACCTAACCCCTGTCAGAATGGCAAAGATTAAGAATATAAAAAGTGATAAGTGTTGGTGGGGATGTGGTGAAAAGGGAACCCTCCTACACTGTTGGTGGGAATATAAACTGGTTCAGCCACTGTGGAGAACAATATGGAGGTTCCTCAAAGATCTACAAATAGAACTACCATTTGATCCAGCAATTCCACTTCTGGGTATTTACCCAAAAGACAGAAGAACACTCAGTCGGAAAAGTGCTTGCACCTCAATGTTTATTGCAGCATTATTCACAATTGCCAAAACATGGAACCTAGATTGGTCAGATATGGAGGATCTATTGCTGAGTGAAGTAACCCAGGCTATTAAAGAAAGATATTGTATGTATCCACTTAATTTATACTGACTACCTGCACTCTGTGGTAGAGAGTGAAATATTGGAAAACATAAAAGCAGTGAGAGTACTTAACAAGAATAAGACAATGTGGAATGGGGGGGGATGAAGAGAAGAGGATAGAGAAAGATAGCAAGAGAACAAATAGAGAGGCATGACATTCGTGGGACACAGATATGGCTTATTACCTGTTGATTATGACGTATATAGTATTCTCAACTGGATTGGTCTGAGAAGTACTTCATGTTGGGTAAAGTCTTTTTACAAGCAAAATGAGAAATAGTGATTGTTTGTTTAAAAAATTGGAATAATAATAGTAATGATTGGGAAAAACCATGAAAAGATATTGAATGATGAAATGGCGAGTTTACACTGTAAAGTTATATGCAATTCAATGTAATATAAACAAGATTATGAGGATAATAAAAAAAATTTTAGTGAGTGGCTATCATATTTAAAAAGCATACATTGTAACCAAAAATGTTAATGTAGTATAACTATCATAGTGAAAAGATGCAGAAAGGTAAATTGGGTTTGGGTGGCTTAAATGGAACTAAATATTTAACCAACATAATGGGAATCCATTAGGTAATGTCTGAAACTGAAAATCATTTTAAAAAATTAAAAGAATATTGAAGTACTTTATTTATAAATGCAGAGGGATTTTTAAAAAAATGATTAGCTGAAATAGTTCTGAGTGGTTAACCTTGGGAGTTGAGCTGATAGGTTGGGGAGAAGTGAGTGCTCATTTTTTTCATTATAAACCTACTGGCATTATTTGATTATTTTATTTAATTATATGCAGTTATCACTTGGGTGCAAGTTAGTTTAAATTTAATTCAATTGAAGTTAATTAAAACAAAAACACATGTAAAGAAAATTTTGTATATAAATTAAAGAGGTTTACAAAGGGGTCAGTGGAGACTGAAGAAGATGCATCTGAAACTCACGTGGAAGGTTTCTGTTAGACAGTGTTCACAACTTCAGTGGTAACATGGAAAGGGAGAAGGGTATATATGGATGTAGCTTAGAAGGCAGAAGTCCAGGAAATCCCCATCTGAAAGCAGTATCGGGGGGTGACAGTGAGGAATGAGGGGATTGAGATCTTAAAAAGACAAATGAGAAACTTAGAATTCTCTTCTCTCTTCTGAAACTGCTTTGGTATTGACTACTCTTTGTACTAGGTTATAAACAATGGCTGCAACACAGAACAGGGTGAGGCAGGGAGTGGGGTTTTGCCTTCCCTGGAATCTGCCTCCAAAGTCATCCTAAACACTCAAACACCTGAAAATAAACCTTTTTAAGAAAAACTACACTGTCTATACCTTCAAGATGAATTCTCTAGCCCTTTCTTTTCACAAAGACTGTTGCTCTAAGCTCATCCTATCCAGAAATTTTTGGAAATTTGTTGATTAATATAATCAAAGATTGGATGTATGTGATCAGAAAACAAATCTGATTAAAAAAAAAAAGAAAGAGGTCATGTGCATTCACTAGAGAGAGAGAGACGAGAGACAGAGTGAAAGTGAGAAATGACCCCCCCAGGAGGTACAACCCTGCTGTGATCCTTTCTCCTCCATTCTCCTCCCAGGATCTTGGCCATGCGTGCATACACACCCAGCATGAGTTTCAAGTCACCAGGTCCAGGATTCAAACCATGTTCGGTCATATGGGATTCCGGAAACATGACTGCTCTGCCATTTGCTGGCCCCAGAATATGATCTTTTGATCACTGGGAACAATGCAAATCCCAGTTTGTGAAAAATGGCCGGTTTCTCCTAGGCTCTTCTGTACACTCAATCAGCATGGGGCTGTCAGCAACAATAACAAAGATTTCAGCCATGAGAAGGGAGTCAGTTAGAACTTTATTACTTGGCCACTTTAGACACAGGACATGTCCCTAGCAGGCACAGATAAAGGACCCCTTCATAGTCCATCAAGGAGCCCCTCTGTCAATTAATCCCTTCAAGAGAGCTAGCCCAGAAACGTTGTATCCTCTTGGGGAAAACCCCTGGGCCTTCCTTTAATTGAAAACTCTTCACCCTCCCAGAGGAGAGGAAGTTGAGTTCAGTATGCCACAAATCTTCATGACACTTATTGAATTGGATGAGAAAATAGCTTCATTGTTGATCTTTGTTATGATTGTTAGGTGTCTCAGTTGAAATGTCAGATGAATTGAAAGTCAACTGAAAGGGTTAGAAAAGCAATGTCTAAATGAGGGACTGTCCACTTCAGGCCCTGCCACACCAAGGGTAGAAGCCATCACCACTTTTTCTTTTTTTCTTTTCTTTAAATTTGATGTATGCACCACTCTGTGACCTGCACAGTCCCCAGCAAGGAGTGACCAGGAAGGTGTCTTTCATTAATGACAACCACTTGGGTAGGCAAATTTCCTTCCTCAGTGGCTGAAAGTTCAAAAGTCTCTGCAAGTTGAATTTGCTGGCAGAACTAGCTGGTGAAAAGAGTTGGGAAGGTGTACTTTTTGAAAATTACTGTTATAGCTGATGGAAATGCTTAAACATAATAAAAACAGTCCTTGAAAACATTTGAACATTAGGAAGACGAAACAATCTGTCTACTGACTTGTTTCCAGAGGCAGTCATCCAATTACAGTTCTTGCATTCTTATTTCACAGTACTTCATCTTTCTGTTCTTGTTGGACCTTTTTAAAGAAACGATGAATTTTAATCAGCAAAATAAAAAATGAATGATTTCAATCTGAAGTCTTACAAATTGTTTGGAACATAAAAGGCTAAGTGGAATTTCAAAGGCAGTGAGGGAAAGAATTTAAGATCAGGTGAATATAAATTTTTTTCCCAAGACTTCAATCTGTAAGTATTTTATAAGCTCCAGCCGAGTTCCAGTACTGTATTGGGCACCGGGCATTTGTTACTTTCTGAGCAATTTGATAAACACTGAGTCTATGCTAGAAATCAAGCCAAAAGACCCACAGTGGAAAGATTTAACAAATATGTATATTTCCACAATGCTTTCCTTTGCAGTTGCATAAACTCCAGCCATGCCAAGTGGGTAACTAGGTGCTATCATAACAGAGACAGCAATAGGACTCACAGACATTGATGAGCCCTTCTGAGAATGACTTTTAGCTGTGATCAAACTGGCTTCAAATATGTTCTCTGCACAACATGCAGAGACCATTTGCTTTCTTGTTAGTCTCCACTATGCTAGTCTTTCAGCATCCTCACTTGATTACAAGACTGAGCCCAAAGAGGAGATACAGGAAATGAGAGCTGATTGGAAACTCCAGGTGGCTCATGACCCTCAGTGCTCACTCCCCCCTCCTCAGTTACCCAACAAAATCCAGCGCTCTTGCTGCTTCTGCTCTTTCTAAAGAGATTTATTCCCTTACTAACAAGGACTCTAAAGCTGGTCTGGCAGCAGCCACTGGAAGGTGGTCCTTGGAGGAGTTCTAGAGGTATAGAAAAAGAGCTCTGAGGTAGAGAAAAAGAGCTGGGGTTGGGCTTACAGAGGCACACTTTGAATTCTAACTCTTCTTCCTTTTTTTAGTTTATTAATTTTTATGACCATACAATAATCATACATATTTTTGAAAGTATGATTTGATTGTTCAGTACATGAATACAATGTGGGACAATGAAATGAGTGTAATTGGTATATTCATTTGTCACTGTTTTAGGAACATTCAAAATCCTCTTTTTTAGGTGCTCAAAGATATACAGTAAGTTGTTGTTAACTTTTTTCATCGTATTTGTTTATTTATTAATTATTGATAATCAGTGAAATTACTATATACACCATTTTCAATAGAGAATTTTATATTCTTGAGTCTGTTAAATGTTTCTTCCCTTTGCTCCTCTTACCTTACTCTCTACCATCCATTTTCCTCCCTTAAAGACTCTAGTATCTAGACTTATCCTCCCTGCTATCATATTTTCAGATCTTTCTTTTTCTGCCATAGAGTGCAGACAATCAGTATATACTGAGTGTGGGTATGCAGTGTTTGGCTTTCAAAGTCTGATTTACTTTACTTAGCATTAAATCTTCCATATTCAACCACTTTGAGACAAATGACAGTGTCTCGATACTTCTTCTGGTTGAATATGTTAACTATATTCACCCCACTATATATATATATATATATATTTTTTTTTTTGGAGAGATTTTCGCTATAGGGCGCATGCACTCGCCAGACAGACAGAGAGAGACATAGAGACAGAAAGTAAGAAATCACCCCCCAGGGGGGATGGTCACGCCGCAATCCCTTCTCCTCCATTCTCCTCTCGGGATCTTGGACATGCACGCACACGCGCCCAGCGTGAGTTTTAAGCCACCGGGTCCAGGACGCGAACCACGGTTGACTACGTGGAGTCCAGCGACAGAGCCATTATGCTAACTGCTGGTCCCCTCACCCCACTATATTTTATAACACTAAACATTGTTCCTCTTATCTAGCCATAATTTTGTTTCCATCAAACAAAATCTCTACACACACCCACGCACATCCTTCCCAGGCTCTAGTAGTCATTATTCATTTATTAGCTTCTATGGGAACATTTTTTTCAGTTTCCACATATGAAGTAGGATATGTGGTATGTCTTCCAGTGTGTGACCTGCTTCATTTAACATAATGTCCCCCCAGCTTGTCCATTTACCCTCAAATGGTAGGACTTCATCCTTCTTAATGTTAGAATAGTATTTCATTATGCATATATACACCACATTTTCATCACCTATTTATCTATTGATGGACACAGTTTGATTCCATATCTTGGCTACATACTGATTTCTTTTCCTTTGCATATATACCCAATAGTGGGATTGCTGAACTATACAGAAATATATACCATATATTTTATATAGCATAAATTATATACTATAGCTAATATATATTTTTACTTTTGGGGATCCTCCATATTGTTTTCTATAATAGCTGTAACAATTTACATTCTCATCAGCAGTATAAAAAAGCATCTAGCTCTTTTTTTTTTTTTCTTTATGACTGTGTAACAATTTTGGGCATCAGTTGACCTTTACAAAACTCAGTGTCTTCACCTATAAAATAAAGATAACAATAGTCATCTCATAAGACTTCTAACAAGGCCCAATATGTTAATAGATGTAAAGCACCTACCACAGTGCTGTGCTCCTAGTAGATACTTGCATATTTTGTTCCTTCTTATCTCCCACTTCTCCTTTTTTCTGATACCAACAGTCTCTCTGGGGATCAGGAGCCCTCTTTACCATGGGTCAGGTTCTCCCAACCTCCTGAACCTACTGAATCCTCCTCTTTCTCTCTCCCTCTTCGGCCTCCTAGAACTTAGGTCAATCTCTTCCCGATGCTAGTATTTTCTTCTTTAATAAATGAGATATTTTTCCATGTTTTTCTATGCAAAAATATGTTGTGACTTCCCCAACAACCCAATATGTAACAACTTTATTGAATATGATTCACATGTCATACAATTTAACCATTTAACAGGTACTATTAGTGGAGTTTAGTATATCTGAAGATATATGCAATCATCACTAGAGTCAATTTTAAAATGTTCATATCACCTCAAAAAGAAACCCTTTAGCAATCACTCTCCATTTTCCCCATGTCTCTTTCTCCTAGGCAACCACTAATTTATTTTCTGCTTGTATATATTTATCTATTGTAGACATTTAATATAAATGAAATAATACACTATATGGTACTTTCTGACTGGTTTCTTTCACCTAACATAATCTGTCAAGGTTCATCCAATTGTAGCATGTATCAGTAGTTTATTATTTTTTTATTATCAAATAAGGTTTTATTGTATGAAAATGTCACACTGTTTATCCAGTCATCAGGTGGTAGACATTTGGGTTGATTCCACTTTGGGTTATTATGAATAATTTGTGTATAAAATTTTTATGGATATATATTGTTCATTTCTCTTGTGTATATAACTAATAATGGAATAACTGGGTCATATAACTTTATGTTTAATCTTTTGAGGAATAGCTAGGCTATTTTTCAAAACAGCTGCACCATTTACCTTTCACCAGTAGAGTATGAGAGTTCAAATTTCTCCATTACTCTTGCAAAACTTACTACTATCTGTCTTTTCTATTATAGTCACTGCAGTAAGTGGGAAGTGATAGCTCATTGGTCTTTGACTTACACTTCTTCAATTACTAATGATGCTGAATATCTTTTCATGGTCTTGTTCATTTACATATCTTCTTTAGATATATTTGAATATAAATCTTGTGTCCACTTGAAAAATAATAGTACTTTGTCGGTGTCCGCCCCAGGGCTTGGGTCTGGCTGAATCATGATCAGAGGGCTGCTGGTGAGGAAGAGAAAGAGGACAAGAAAGAGAAAGTCCTCCATCTTGCCAGGACCAGGGAATTGGAAAGAATGAGACAAAGACAGAGTAGAAATGGACACAGGCAGCCTGAGCCTAGGTAGCCCAAGCTACTTGTGCCACTGAGCTGCTACTTGAGCTGCTTGAGCTGTTTGAGCTGCTGCTGCTTGAGCCACCCAGACAAACTGGGCCTCTTTATTTATAGTACAAGGAGACATTACACATGTATGTTTCACGACACTTCATAGATTGGTTGCCAGGTTACAGGCAATAAGAAGCAGTTAACAAATCTATAAGGGCTTAGTCATACTGGGCCAGGTATATCCCTTGGTGATAATCCCACTAAGAAAAAGTCTCATCTTCTTTTCTAATGCAGAGAACTAGCTGTTAGGTGTGGGGAAGGAGCTAAAGAACTTCTCCATAAGGAGTGCACCACCACACCCAGAGAAGGCTAAAGAACCTTTCAGGTGCAGAGCAGGGAATGGACTTCACTAATTGGGGTCAAGATGTTTCTTGAAGTCCATCAGATCTGTCTGTTGGAACACCCCTAGTAATTTCCACCCTTGCTCTGTCTGCAGCCAAGGTCAAGGAAAGACAAGTTACAAGGTTCTGCCAAACCCCAAAAGGGCAGGTGGTGTTTGCTCAGGGCATGTCCCCACACCTCAGGTTCTCTCTCTACTTGTGTCTCCACAGTACTTATCTTTTTTTATTAAATTGTAAGAGTTCTATATAAACTAGATATAAGTCCCTTATCAGATATATTATTTTATAATTTTTCTCTTATTCTGTGAGTTCCTTTCACTTTCCCTTTTAAATTTATTCTTGCTTTTGTTTAATTGCCAGAGGGCACTTGCACTCCCCAAGAGACATAGAGAGACAGAGAATTAGAGTGCTTTGGTCATGCCATAATCTTTCTCTTCCATTTCTCCATCTTGTTGGGATTTGGGGCACATCTGCACCCGGTGTCTTTTAACCACTAGGACTGAGCTTCAAACTATGGTCAGCTATGTGGAATATGGCTCCTTTAACCACTAGGCAATGAAGCCACCCATCCTTTTGATAGCATCTTTTGAATTGCCAAGGTTTTTAATTTGGGTGAAGTTTAAATTTGTCTCTTGTTTCACCTGTAGTTCTGGGTCATATTTAAGAATGCTTGCCTACCTGATGGTCATGAAGATTTACTCCTCTATTTTCTTTAACTGTGTTATAGTTTTCATTCTTACATTTAGGACTACAATCTATCTCTGAATCAATTTTTGTATATGGTGTGAAGAAAAGTTTCAGCTTCATTTGCTTGTACAGGGAAATCCAGTTATTCCAATATTTATTGGAAAAACAATTTTTTACCTACTGAATTTTCTTAATATCCTTGTCAAAAACCAATTGATAATAAGTTTAAGGACTTATTTCTTTTTCTCTTAATGTTCAATTGATACATTTATCTATTCTTATGGCAGTATCATACTGTCTAGATTTTTTTAGCTATGTAGTAAGTTTTGAAATTAGAAAGTATAAACCCTGCTGGTTCCATAGTCTGGTGGTTAAGGCAGTCATATCACATATGGCCAACTGCTTGTTTTAAATCCCAGACCTGCCATTTTAAGAAATATTTTATGTAGCCCGTGTGGAGAACAATACGGGGTCCCTTGAAAACCTACAAATAGAATTACCATATTTTCCAGCAACTCCACTTCTGGGTATCTAACCAAAGAATAGAAATACATTCAGTCAGAAAAACGCTTGCACATTCATGTTTATTGCAGCGTTATTCACAATAGCTAAGACATGGATTCAACCTAAATGACCAAGAACAGATGAATAGACTGAAAACATGTGGCACATATACACTATGAAATACTACTCAGCCATAGAAAATGAAAGTCTTGAATTTGATAGAAAGTGGACTAATGTGGAAGATTTAATGCTGAATGAAGCAAGCCAGACTATGAAAGAAAAAGCATTGTATGCCCCACTTACTACATGTTGAATGTCTGTACTCTGTGGCAGAAAATGAAATATTGGAAGGTGTAAAGGCATGGAGAGCAACTGTGGATACTAGAGACAGTGTGAGAGGACAGTGGGCAGTTGTGGGGTGAGGAGAAAAATCAAGGGGAGAAAAAAAACATTTAACATTCACAAAAGTGGGAAATTATGTGTCAATGATGTATATGGCAATAGCTTTGATTGGACTAATATGCAGTGTATTCATGCCAGGGAGATTTGTTTTATATGCTGCAAAGATATATAATGCTTAAATGTAAATAAAACAAGAAAAAATGAAGACATACATCAAGCACCTCTGTCTGCATGCCCAAAATCCTAAAAGAAGGAAGAGAGAAAGAAAGGATTGCAGTTTGACCATTCCTCATAAGAAGTGCTTTCTCTTCCTTCTCTCAGTCTGTATCTCTCTGGCAGGTGCACATACTCTCTAGAAAAAAAAAATTTGAAAATATGTATTTGAAAATATATATTAAAATATATACTTTAATATATAAAATGTTTTCATGTATATGTTTGAAATATATATTATATGTTATATAGTAAGTGAATAATATATATTTAGATATATAAAATATTTTCTTATATTTTAAATATATTTATATATTTAAAACTATCCTAAAAGTAAAATAACTAAAAAATAAATATTTAAAATACAGTTTTAAAACTCTTTTTTTTAAGAGAGCTTTTTTCTATAGGGTGTGTGCACTCGCCAGAGACAGAGAGAGACAGAAAAACAGAAAGCAACCCCTGGGGGGCATGGCCACATGGCAACCCCTCCTCCTCCATTCTCATCTCAGGATTTTGGACATGCACACACATGTGCTCAGCATGAATTTTAAGCCGCTGGTTCTGGGACTCGAACTGCAGTTGACTACGTGAGAGGCCAGTGATATAACCAATATGCCATCTTATGATCCCAAAAAACATATTTTAAAAAAAAAATATATATATATATACATATATATATGTGTGTGTGTGTGTGTGTGTGTATATATACATATATATATATATATATATATATATATATATACACTTCCTACTTTGTTCTTGAAGTCTGTTTTTACTATTCTGAGTTATGTGTATTTCCTCCATACTGGGAGGAATTTTCCCCTTGTGAAATGATGTTTGGTGGGAACCAGCAGTTAGCGTAATGGCTATGTCACTGGACTCCCACGTAGTCGACCGCGGTTCATGTCCCAGACCAGGTGGCTTAAAACTCACGCCGGGCGCGTGTGCGTGCATGCCCAAGATCCCGCGAGGGGAATGGAAGAGAAGGGATTGCGGCGTGACCATCCCCCCCGGGGGGGGGGTGATTTCTCGCTTTCTGTTCCTTTGTCTCTCTCTGTCTGTCTGGCGAGCGCACACGCCCTATAGCGAAAACCTCTCCAAAAAAAAAAAAAAACAAAAATAAAAAGTAATGATGTTTGGAAGACCTTAACTTCTCCTACTAAGATTGAGAGAGGAAATGGAAGCTGAAATCCGTAACTACACTTTACTCAAGCTTTTACAGGCCCTTGACTCAACCCAGAAGACCATTCACTGCCATGTTCGAGATGCTCTGCCTGTCCCCATCTCAGACCTGTCCATCCATTCCAACTGGGAGACTCTATGTGGGTTGAGAAATTTACAACCCAGGGATTGACTCCAATCTGGAAGGGACCCTACACTGTCATCCTCATTACTTTGACCACTGTCAAGGTCAACGCCATCCCGGTCTGGCTACACCACTCTCAAGTAAAGACAGAGAAATCAACATGGCAGATCCAGGATTCCCAGGGTCCTCTCAAGCTAAGAAGGTCCCACATGTCCTGATTATTCTCTTTGTTACCCAATTTATAGACAGGAGAGAGGCGACTAACTGGTCATGGGGAATCTGGAATGGGGAAGAGAACTAAGTAACACAAACATCTCCTGGAACATAAGGACCACTGCTCCTCTGAAGGTAATTGGTATCGGTCTCTCTTTTCTTAGTCCCCCTGGCTCACCACCCTCATCTCTGCTATTGCAGGTCCTGCCCTGCTCCTCTTTCTTGCCCTTGTCTTTGGCCCTTGTGTCCTCCGTTTTCTCATTAACTTTGTTCAGGATGGGACCCAACCTGTCAAGCTCATAGTTCTCCACTCCTACTAAGCGCCACTCCTCTTCTCTGAATCAATGATTTGATTCCCCAAATCAGAAGTGGGGAATGTGGAAGGCTGCATATTAGATCTTGCACATGACCAACTGCTCCTCCATTTTGTTCCCTTATCTTTTACATGGCTGTCTGCTTCTGTAAACCTGTTTACTCTTCCCATTAGAAAATAGTTATGCTAACTATACAGAAAACCGCATCGGGGCAACATCACGTACCTGTTACTGTCTTTGCTAACTAGCTCAAAACTCTTTTGTTTAGCTGTTCCTTAGTAATGTAACTATCAATCACCAGACCCCCACCCGAGCCATGGAGACCATTAAACAAAAGTCTAGAGAGTGCCCTCAGAAATAATTAACCTGCTTGATTCAGCATCTGTAACTACATGCATGAAAAACCCCTGGTAACTGACCCCCTATAAAAAGACTGCTCAAATTTTGGTCTGGACTGACTCTCGACCCTGGGCCTGAGCTAATAAAAACTCCCTTTAACCTTATTCTGACTTTGGTGGTTGTTCATTTGGTTGCACTCTACAATAGCAAAAATTACAGATTTTCTTTCAATAGAGAACTTTACATTCTTTTGTCTGTTAAATCTTTCTTCTCTTTAGTAACAGTAATAAGTATTCCAATCTATGACATAGAAAGTTGTTTTTGTTATTTAGGTCTTCTTTACTTTCTTCCAACAATAGTTTTCAGAGTTAAGTTTGGCACTTCCTTTGTTAAATTTATTCTTAAGTATGGTTTTCCTTGTGATGCTATTATAAGTGGAATTTTTTATTTTATTTTGTTGTATTTTTCATTACTGCAATAGGGAAAGATAAATGATTTTTATGAATTGATCTTATGCTGTGCAATCGTGTGGAACCAATTTTTTAATACTAATTATAATGGTTTCTCTAGGGGGTTTTGTGTAAGATCACTCCATCTGCAAATTGAAACACTTTCACTTTTTTTTCGAGTCTGAATGTGTTTTAAAACTTTTTATTATTATTTCTCCAGTACAATGTTAAACAGTAGTAACAAGAGTGTACATCCTTGCATGGTTCTGATCCTAGGAAAAGCATTTAGTCTTGCATCACCAAGCATAATGCTACATATGAATTTTCCATAAATTTTCCATAGATGTTCTTTATTAAGTTAAGGAAGTTAACTCCTATTCGTAGTTCGTTCAGTGTTTTTATCCTGAAAGGGTGTCAGACTTTTTCAAATGCTTTTTCTGTTTCTATTGATATTATAGTATGGTTTTTCATTCTTTATTCTATTGATATGGTTTATTACATTATTTGGTAATTAGAAGTTCACCCAATCTTTTATTCCTGTAAGAACTCACAGGTGAACAGGGTATATAATTCTTTTTATTAGCTAGATTCAGTTTTCCAGTGTTTCACTGAGGATTTTTTTTTTTTTTTTTTTTTGTCTATAATCATAAACTATTGGTCCACAGATTTCTTGTGATTTTTTTGTTTGGTTGACCAAGACATGGCATGGGAAGTATTACTTCTTCTTCTGTTTTTTAGAGGAGCTTGGCAAGAATTGGCTTTAATTATTCTTTATGTATTTGGTAGAATATATCAGTGAAGCCATCTGGCCTAGGTTCTTTTTTGTAGGATTTTTAAATTTAAAAAATAATATTTTGGGGGGACCAGCAATTAGCATAATGGCTATGTCGCTGGACTCCCATGTAGCCAACCGTGGTTCGAGTCCTGGACCCAGTGGCTTAAACTCATGCAGAGTGCATGTGCATGTGTGCCCAAGATCTCGAGAGGAGAACGAAGAGAAGGGATTGTGGTGTGGCCATCCCCCCTGGGGGGGTGATTTCTTGCTTTTTTTCTCTCTGTCTCTCTCTGTCTTTCTGGTGAGCACATGTGCCCTATAGCAAAAACCTCTCCAAAAAAAAAAAAAAAAAAAAGCAAAAAAAATTTATTTAATCACTGCACTGTATATCTTTACAGCATACAAAACAGTTTTTCCCAGTGTGAATACAGTGGGATATTTTTATTATTATTGCTGTCTCAAGGTCTTTACTTTCAATATTTCCTAGGGCTACAATGACAAAGTACTACAAGCTGGATGGCTCAGAACAACAGAAATGTATGTACTCACAGTTGTGGTGGCCAGGTGTGAGCAAAGCCATACTCCCTCTGAAACCTGTAGGAGAAAATCCTTCCTTGTCTGTCTGAGCTGCTGATGTTTGCCAGCAATCATTGGCATTCCTTGAGTTTAGTAGAGATGCATAGCACAAATTTCAGCCTGCATCATCACATGCCACCTTCACCCCTGCCCCCCGACTCCATGTATCTTCACATTGTCTTTCCTCTGTGCATTTATTTCTTCTCTTTTCTCATAGGGATATCAATCACCTTGGATTAGGAGCTCATTCTATTCCCACCTGACCTCATCCTAACTATGTACATCTACAATGACTCTTCACAAATAAGGTCACATTCCAAATTACCCGAGACTTACAATTTCAGCATCTTTCAGGGGTGCACAACCTGTGAAACTTGTTTTGTATCTATACAAACTATTTCATTGTGAGTTAGTTTTAGTACTTTGAATCTTTAAAGGAATTTTTCTTTTTCATCTACATTATTTAATTTGTTGACCAACCGTTTTTTACAGTATTCTCTTATTATTCTTTTTTTATTTTTAGAAGGTTAGGAGTAAAACTCCCTTTGTATTCTTGATTTTATTAAGTCTTTTTTCTTCTCGTTCAACTTACCTAAAAGTATCAATTTTGTTGATCTTGTCAAAGAATCAGTTATTTTTTTAAATTTTGATAATTCCATTGTTTTTCATTTTCCATCTTATTCATTCTCATGATAGTCTTTATTATTTCCTTTATTTTGCCTTACTTTAGGTTCATTTGCCCTTTTTCCCCCCCTAATGTTTTAAAGTGAAAGGTAAGTTATTGGTTTAAGATAATTTTTTTTCTTTTTAATAAAAGCATTTATAGCAATTAATTTTCCTCTAGTACTGCCTTAGATGCATCTTATAAGTTTGGGGTTGTCAAAGTTTTATTCTCATTTATCTCAAAGTGGTTTCTAATTTCCCTTGGTGTTTTTCTCTTACCATTGGTTATTTAGGAATACGTTGTTTAATTTCAAGTTTTTCTGACTATTCCAAATTTCTTTCTGTTATTATTTTTTAATTTCACTGTTTTGTTGTCAGAGATCATATTTCATATGATTTCAATGTTTTTAGTTATCTTTGATTGTTTTATAGTCTATTACCTGAGGAATGTTTAGTATCCACTCAGAAAAATGTTTAACAGCTGTTGGATGAATAAAGCATCATGGCTGTCTTTTAGGCCTACATGGTTTACAGTGTTGTTTAAGTCTATTTTTCCTTGTTGGTCTATTCATTATTGAAAATGAGGTATTAAAATCTCTATTATTGTTGAACTGTCCATTTCTCCTTTTATTGTCCTGTTTTGTTTATTTGAGAGCTCTGTTGTTAGTTGAGACTATATATTTATAATTGTTATATGTTCTTGATGGATTAACCTTTATGCCATTATAAAATGTCCCTTGGACATTTATAGACATAGAAAGACATCAATTGTAGTCATTCTTAGTCTGAAGACTGCCATTTGTACATATTTTACAATATTGTCACTGACATTTTAACCGTGCCTCTCTTTATGAAATCTTAAAATATGTCTGTATATCTCTATTATAAGCTGAACTATGTTCTACCAAAATTCATATCTTTTCATCCTAATCCCCAGTATCTCAGAATGTGAATCTATTTGATGATAAGGTGTTTAAAAAGTAATTTAGTTGAAATGAGATCATTAGGTGGGCCTTACCCAATATTCCTTGTGTCCTTTTAAGAAGAAGAGATTTGGCATCAAGGAAATGCAAACCAAAACCACAGTGAGATAACCTAATCTCAGTTAGAACGGCTATTATTTACAAAAAAAAAAAAAAAAATGCTGCTGGGGCTGGCAAGTGGCATGGTGGTTAAAGTGCTGGACTCCCACATGGCTGACCACAGTTCAAGTCTTCAACCTGGTGGCTTGCTTTCTCACTTTCCCTCTCTCTCCCTCTGGCTATCTCTCTCTGATAAAACTGGAAAATATAATAATAATGATAATAACTAAAAGTTAAAATAAATTAATTCCTTAAAAAAATGCTGCTGCAGTTCTGGAGAAGAGTGAACACTTATACACTGCTGGTGGAAATATAAATTACTATAATAATTATGGAAAATAATATAAAGGTTCCTCAAAAAATAAAAATAAAACTACCTTATGATCCAGCAATAAAACCACCTTATGAATCAGCAATTTCTTTATTGGGTATAAATGCAAGGAAACTAAATCAGCAAATTGAAGAGCTATCTAAAACCCCACGTTTATTGCAACATTATTTACTATAGCCAAGATATGCAATCAACCTAAATGTCCACCAGTGGATGAGTGGATAAAGAAAATGTAGTATATATAAACAATATAATATTATTCAGCCATAAGCAAGAATGAAATCTTGTGATTAATAAATTGAATGAGGCTGGAAGACATTATGCTAAATGAAATAAGCCACCTGCAGGAAGACAAATACCCTGTGTTCTCATTCATATGTAGACAATCGATCTCATAGAGCAGAGTCAAATGGTATTTATCAGACACTAGGAAGGGTGGGGGGAGGGGAGGAGGTCTAGGGAAAGATTGTTTAACAGGTACAAAACCACAGTTTCATAAGAGGAATAAGTTCTAGGATCCTATAGCACAGTAGTGTGGCTATAGTTAAGGATACTTTGAAGCCAGCAGGTGGCATAGTGGCTAAGGCACTACACTTCCCCTAAGGTTGACCCTGGTTTAAGTCTTGTACCTGGTGGCTTGTAAAATAATGCCAGCACATGTGTCCAAAATCCCAGGTTGAAATGGAAGAGAAAGAACTGCAACAGAGTCATCCCTCCAGGAGGGTGATTTCTCACTTTCTCTCTTACAGTCTCTCTCTGGCAAGTGCATGTGTCCTATGGCAAAAACCTTAAAAACAAACAAAAACAATAATTTAATTGTATTTTTCAAAATAGCTAAAAGAGAGGGATTTGTATGGCCAACACAAGAAGTGATAGAGGTTTCAGGTGATGGATATACTGAGTATCCTGATTTGATCATCAGAACATCATAGTGTATGCCATAAATATATATAATTACTATATGTCAACTTAAAAAAGAAGAGGAGATCAGGGCACAGACACACGTAAAAGGATGAACATGGGAAGACAAAAGGAGGAAGAAGGCCTCAAAGGGCACCATCTCTGCTGACATTCTGATTTCAGACTTCCAACCTTCAGAACTGTGAGAAAATACATTTCTCTCATTTAAATCTGGGGTACTTTGCTATGGTGGCTTTAACAAACCAACATAAGTTCCTACATTATATACACTTGTGAGAAGAAAGCCTATGCTCAAATAAATGATTACTTGGCTCTATAAAGGCTAGGATCCAAACAGTCATGGACATAAGCAATTCAGGTGTTGGGACACTAGGTCTCGCACTCTTCAAGACTGGAAAAGTTCATAAGAAACTAAGAAAGAATGTATCAAGACAAAGGGGAAATATCATTTGTTGTTATTATCTTTTATACTTGACTCATGAACCCTAGACTGAGCCATACTGTCAGATTTGGGTGGAGGGTGTCATCTCTAGCAGCATCAGACATGTGGCAGCAAAGACAGCTGAACTAAAAGAGAAGGTGCATAGGAGTGCTAAGCGACCTTAAAATTTATTTTATTATTATTTTTTTTTTAGAGGTTTTTCGCTATAGGGCGCGTGAGCTCGCCAGACAGACAGAGAGAGACATAGAGACAGAAAGTGAGAAATCACCCCCCAGGGGGGATGGCCACGCCGCAATCCCTTCTCCTCTATTCTCCTCTCGGGATCTTGGGCACGCACGCACACGCGCCCGGCATGAGTTTTAAGCCACCGGGTCCGGGACGCAAACCGCAGTCGACTACGTGGGAGTCCAGTGACATAGCCATTACGCTAACTGCTGGTTCCCGCGACCTTAAAATTTTGAACTTACAGTGTTACTCCGAGTCCCCATCACACAAAGGCAGGAGACAACAGAGGCAAGGGAAGACTCAGTTTCTATAATGGTATGAATGTCTTACTCTAACTTGTCCCTCACACACGTCTATCACAATGTGTTATATACGCCTATCTGTTCTCACTATCTTGAATTTAAAGCCACTTCCTGGCCTTCTAGAGTTTCCTCTTCTACCTCTCCTTTTTTCATAGGCAGTTTTCTTTCTTTTCTTTGGGAAAGAGGGATTTTATTTTATTTATTTATTATTTTTATTATTACTAATTTTTTACATTTAATCACTGTATATCATTACAGCATACAAAATGAGTTTTACCAACATGAATACATTATATATTAATCTAGTCAAGATTATTACTATATGCATTAGCATCACCAGATAATTCTCCATTTTTGTATCCCTTAAATATAATATTTGCTTCTTTCTTTTCCCTTTGATTCCTTCCCTCTCATCCTCCCCCATTTCCCACCCTCTTCCCACACTGCCTCTAGTATCCACAGTTGCTTTCCATGATTGAAAGATATAAAAACATAGGCAATTTTCTTGCTAGACCCCCTTTCACAAAGACCAATCTCATGGTACCCTCCAATATCTTACACTCAGAAACTCCCAGGTGGGACCAGCAGATGATGTAATGGTTACACTTCTGCACTCCTTCATGACTGAGGGCAGTTCGAGTCCCTGACCTGGAGGATTGAAACTTACCAGGCACGTGTGTGCATGCCCAAAATCCCAAGAGGAGAATGGAAGAGAAAGGATTGCAACATGGTCATCCCGCCTGAGGGGATGATTTCTTATTTTCTTCTCTCTGTCTCTCCAGCAAGCACACATGCCCTATAGCAAAAAAAAAAAAAAAAAAAAAAAAAAAAGAAAGAAAGAAAGAAAGAAAAAAAGAAAGAAAGAAAGAGAGAGAGAGAGAGAGAGAGAGAGAGAAAGAAAGAAAGAAAGAAAGAAAGAAAGAAAGAAAGAAAGAAAGAAAAGAGAGAGATAGAGACTGGCCCTTGCTCTGTGGAAGCTCCCCAGTTCCATCTCTAGTACCCTGGCCAGCAAGGGAAACTGAGGCAGGGTCACCACTGCCCACAGCCCACTTCCAGACCCCACTCCCTTTAAAGGTAGGCAGGGTTTCATTTATTTTTTTTCTTTGCTCTTCTTTTTTGTTTTGTTAATACCCTACCCTCCCTTGTCCCACAGACCAGACTGGCCCTTACTCTGCAGGAGCTCTCCAGTTCCATCTTTGGTACCCTGGCGAAATCTAGTACCCATATGCAATCGCGCGATGTGCGACCTTTTCTTTATTCTCCTCTATATTCTTTTCTTTCCTCTTACATTATCCTCTCTTCCTCATCCTCCACCCTGCTTGAGGGATTAGACAGATCTAGAATTGCAGTTCTGAAATTCCATAGTATTGTAGGGTTCCCAGGGATCCTCCCCTGTACTGAACCACCTGTGAATGTGTAGATAGTACTATTCAGACCCTTGAATAGAGTACCCCTCTTGAGACCACATTGCTGCAAACAACAGAAGAGAGACTTCCGCACACATCAATTCACAGCAAAAGGGAAACACACTTGATCCTAGTCAAAGAAACATTCTCCTAAGAGGTGTTCAAAAGTGAATACACCTTCCAATGGCTAGAAGTAGAAGAAGAGTCTGAGGTCTGAATAAGCCAGGGAATATGTCTCCATCAAAGGAACAGAGTAACTCCCCTCCATCTCTCCTAAAATCTGAGGACGTTACCAAAATGTCAGATAAAGAATTTAGAACGTTCATGGTGAACGAATTCTGTGAGTTGGAACAGAAAAGAGACAACGAACTTCAGGAGATTAGAAAGTCCTTCCACAATTTGAAATAAGAAATGGACACTCCAAGAAAGAATCAGATGGAGCTATTAGAGATGAAGTCTGTAATACAGGAAATCAAAAACTCTCTTGAAAGTATTAAAAGTCAATTAGACCATGCTGAAGATCAAATCTCTGATGTTGAAGATAAAACTTCTAACCTAGAAAAAAACACCAACAAGATAGAGAAAATAACAAAAAAAAAAAAAAAAAAAAAAAAAAACAAGGATAATATACGAGAAATACTAGATTCCATAAGACGCCCAAACATCAGAATAATTGGCATCCCGGAAGGTGAAGAAACTAATAATGGCATGGAAAATCTATTTCATGAAATCCTGGAAGAAAATTTCCCAAGTCTAGAGAGGCACTCAAGCATCCAGACCCAAGAAATACAAAGGACCCCAAATAGACTCAACCCCAGAAGCTCTTCCCCAAAGGACATTTTAGCCAGACTGTCCAAGATGACAGATAAAGACATGATACTAAAACTGTCAAGAGAAATGAGAAGTGACTTACAAAGGTCACCCATCAAGCTAACACCAGACCTCTCAACAGAAACAATGCAAGCAAGGAAAGAATGGGAAGATGTACTGAAAGTGTTAAGAGAGAAACAATTTCAACCAAGATTATTATATCCTGCAAGATTATCCTTTATATGAGAAAAAAAAGATTAAAATCTTCTCAAACAAAACCTGAAAGAATTTGCCAACACCATATCAGCTCTTTAAGAAACACTGAAGAAAGTACTATTCCAGGAAAACTAAAGAATTAACAGACAGAAACAAAGAAATAAAAAGCAGATAAGACGATGGCCAACTTAAAGGTCGGAACAGACCTGGTAACGCCGATTATAACATTGAATGTGAATGGATTAAATTCTCCAATCAAGAGATACAGATTGGCTGAATGGATATTAAAAAAAAAAAAAAAAAAAAAAAAAAAAAAAACAGAAACTCTCTATCTGTTGCCTACAGGAAACCCACCTCATGGATAAAGACATACATAGACTGAAAGTGAAGGGTTGGAAAAAGGTTTTCCATGCAAATAGGAATCAAAAAAGAGCTGGAGTTGTGATACTAATTTCTGACAAAATAGGCTTTAAAACAAAAACTGCTCGAAAAGACAAACAAGGGTACTACATTGTAGTAAAAGGATCAATAGATCAAGAAGACATAATGCTTAAAAATATCTATGCACCTAACACGCCAAATATGTGAACGAAAGACTGTTAGATCTAAAAGGGGAGATAGACTGCAATACACTAATTGTTGGAGACCTCAACACTACACTATCCCCTCAGGACAGATCATCTAGACAAAAAATAGATAAAGAGATAAAGGATCTAAATGATACCATTAATTGAATGGACTTAACAGACATCTATAGAACTTTCCATTCTAAAACCACGAGATACACGTTTTTCTCATTCCCAAATGGAACCTTTTCGAAGATTTACTGCATCATAGAGCACAAAGCAAGCCTCTACAGATTCAAAGGTATAGAAACTATTTCCAGCATCTTCTCTGACCATGATGGAATTAAACTTGAGTTTAATTTCAAGAGAAATCCTCAAAAATACTCAAATACATGGAAACTAAATGACCTACTCCTGAATGACTCCACAGCTACTGATGAAATAAAGACTGAAATAAAAAGATTCATGGAAGACAATGCCAAAGAGGACACGAGTTTCCATAATCTTTGGGACACTGCTAAAGCAGTCATAAGAGGGAAGTTCAGGGACCAGCAGTTAGCATAATGGCTATGTCTCTAGACTCCCACATAGTTGACCGCGGTTCACGACCCGGACCCGGTGGCTTAAAACTCACGCCAGGCGCATGTGCATGCGTGCCCAAGATCCCGAGAGGAGAATGGAGGAGAAAGGACTGTGGCATGACCATCACCCCTGGGGGGTGATTTCTAGCTTTCTGTCTCTCTGTCTCTGTCTGTCTGGCGAGCATACACACCCTATAGCGAAAACCTCTCTCAAAAAAAAAAAAAAAAGAAGGAAGTTCATAGCAATTCGTGCACATAAGAGGAAGACAGAAAGAAGGCTATTGGATCACCTAACATTATGCCTCAGAGAATTGGAAAAGGAACAGAAAAAAATCCGAAAAATTCCAGGAGAAAGGAAATAATAAAGATCCGAGCAGAAATAAATGAAATAGAAAATAAATGTACTATACAGAAAATAAATGAAAGTAAAAGCTGGTTCTTTTTTTTTTTTTTTTGGAGAGTTATTTTTTTTTCCTATAGGGCGCTTGTGCTCGCCAGACCAACAGAGAGAGACAGAGAGACAGAAAGTGAGAAATCACCCCCCAGGGGGGATGGCCACGCCGCAATCCCTTCTCCTCCATTCTCCTCTCGGGATCTTGGGCACGCACGCACACACACAGCCCAGCGTGAGTCTCAAGCCACCGGGTCCAGGACGCAAACCACGGTCGACTACATGGGAGTCCAGCGACATAGCCATAATGCTAACTGCTGGTCCCAAAACTGGTTCTTTGAAAGGATAAACAAAATCAATACACCACTATTGAGACTTATTATGAAGAAGAGAGGAAAGGAACCAGGTGAATCAAATCTGCAATGAAGCTGGTAATATAACAACAGGCATAGTAGAAGTTCAAAACATCATTAGAGGATACTTTGAACATCTATATGCTAAGAAACAAGACAATCTGGATGAGATGGACAAATTCCTGGGCACATATAATCTACCAAGATTGAGCCAGGAAGATATAGAAAGTCTGAATAGGCCCATAACAAGCCAGGAGATCGAATCAGTAAATAAATAACCTTCCAAAAAAGAAAAGCCCTAGCCCTGAGGCTGCACCTCTGAATTCTACAAAACTTTGAAAGAAGAGTTAACCCCCATTCTGCTCAAGTTATTTCTGAAGATCCAAAAGGGTGAATCTCTCCCTAATTTATTCTATGAAGCCTCTATCACCCTTATCCTTAAAACAGATAAGGATAGGACAAGGAAGGAAAACTATAGACCAATATCTCTGATGAATATAGACACAAAGATTCTCAACAATATACTAGCAAACCGTATCTAACAACTTATAAAAAAGATTATACATCATGATCAGGTAGGCTTTATTCCAGAAATGCAAGGTTGGTTCAACATACACAAAACCATAAATGTAATACACCCATATTAACAGGAAGAAAGATAAAAACCATATGGTCATATAGATTGATGCAGAAAAAGCATTTGATAAGATATAACATCCCTTCATGATCAAGACTCAGCAAAATCGGCATAGAAGGGTCATTTCTCAGCACAATAAAAGCTATCTATGAAAACCACATAGAGAACATCATCCTGAATGGAGAAAAGCTGAAAGCTTTCCCATTAAACATGGGTACAAGACAAGGATGTCCACTTTCTCCACTCCTTTTCAATATAATATGGGAAGTCCTTGCCAATGCAATCAGAAAAGAGGAAAAAATAAAAGGTATTCAAATAGAAAAAGAAGAGGTGAAACTCTCCCTATTTGCAGATGACATGATTGTATACATAGAAGACCAAATCATTTCCATGAAAAAATTTCTGGAAGTAATACACGGATACAGTAAAGTTCCAGGATACAAAATCAGTATACAGAAATCTATAGCATTTCTATATATGAACAACAGGCAGACTGAGATAGAACTGAAAACAGTTATTCCATTTACCAGAGCCACAAAAAGTATAAGATACTTAGGAATAAAACTAACCAAAGAAGTTAAAGACCTCCACAAGGAAAACTATGAGAAGCTAAAAAGAGAAATTGAAAATGACACAAAAAAGTGGAAGGACATTCCATGTTCCTGGATTGGAAGAATTAATATATTCAAATGGAAATTCTACCCAAATTAATCTACATATTTAATGCAATGCCAATCAGAGTACCAGACACGTTCTTCACAGATCTAGAAAAGACAATCATAAAATTCATCTTGAATCATAAAAGACCCCGTATTGCCAAAGCAATTCTACACAAGATGAATGGAGTGGGTGGCATCTCAATTAACCAAAAATATACTACAAAGCTGTGATAATTAAAACAGCGTGGTGCTGGCACAGAAACATATATGTGGACCAATGGAACAGAATGGAGTCCCCAGAAATAAATTCCCAAATATATAGTCAACTGATTTTTGACAAGGGGTACCAGTCAATCCAGTGGGAAAAGGAAAACCTTTTCAGCAAATGGTGCTGGAAAAACTAAATTTCCATCTGCAGAAAGATGAATCTGAACCCTTACCTCTCACCTTTGACAAAAATCAAGTCAAGGTGGATCAAAGATCTAAATCTAAGACCTCAAACTATAAAACTCCTCCTAGAAAACACTGGAGAAACTCTAGGAGACATTGGGGTAAGTAAAGACTTCTTAAATAAGATCCCCAAAGCACAGTCGATAATCCCCAAAATAGACAAGTGGGATTACATCAGACTAAAAAGTTTCTGCATGGCAAAAGGCACAGTAATTACTGTGAATCGACAGCCCTCAGAATGGGAAAATATTTTTGTAAATTATGCATCAGATAAGGGTCTGATAACCAGAATATACAAGGAACTCAAGCAGCTGTCTGGAAAAAAAAGATGATTAGCCCTATTAAAAGATGAGAGAATGAGTTGAAAAACCCACTCTCTAAAGATGACATATGAATAGCCAAAAGGCATATGAAAAAATGCTCAACATCCCTCATTGTAAGGGAAATGCAGATCAAAACAACGAGAGACCACCTAACCCCAGTCAGAATGTCTAAGATGAAAAAAACAAAAAGTTATAAGTGTTGGTAGGGGTGTGGTGAAAAGGGAACTCTCTTACACTGCCAGGTAGGAATGTAAATTAGTCCAACCACTGTGGAAAACCATTTGAAGATTCCTCAAAAATCTACAAATAGAACTAGCATTTGATCCAGCAATCCCACTCCTTGGTATCTACCCAAAGGACAGAAGAATTCTTCATCAGAAAAGTGCTTGCACATCGGTTTATTGCGGCACTATTCATGATTGCTAAGACATGGAATCAACCCAAATGCACTCGTATAGATGAATGGATTGAAAAACTGTGGCACATATACTCTATGGAATACTATTCAGCCATTAAAAAAAAAAAAAAAAAAACAGCAAAACCCTGGCTTTTGACAGAAAGTGGACTAATATGGAAGATTTAGTGCTGAGTGAAGCAAGCCAGGCTATGAAGGAGAGACATTGTATGTCCTCACTTAATATATACCGAGTGTCTGCACTCTATGACTGAAACTGATTGACTAAAGGATACACAAACATAAGAGATGGTTGTGAATGCCAGATGTGGGATGTGTGGAGGAGTGGAGCCTGGGAAAGGATACTTTGGAGGAGGGATACAGAGGCAGAAAATTGACAGGATGGGGAGGTGTGGTGTTATCTGTTGAAGATATTTTGATCAACTGGACTAGGGAGAAATGTTCACATATTCAAATGTTCACTTTGTAAGCTAAATAATGTGATTGAATGTATAAAAACAATTTAATAAATAAATAAATAAATAAATGAAAAATAAAAAATAAAAAATGAAAAAAGAAGAAAGAAAAAGAAAGAAAGAAGGAAAAGACAGGAAGGAAGAAGAAAGAAAGGAAAAGAAAACAAACCCTCCAGGAAGCTACAATGAAGAGCTCCAGGATCTTTTGGACTTCTGCCTCTCTCTTGGTCCCAGCACTCACCACCAGTTGCAAAGACAAAGGTATGCTTAAAATGTCAACGTCATGGTTGATTCCATGGCCTGGTGGGTAAGGTACCATATCCCACATAACTGAACATGCCTCTATTAGAGCCCTGGACTGGGCAGCTTAAAAAACACTTTAGGTATTTGAGCAGGCACTCTCAGAATCCAAAAAAAAGGGTGAGATGGAATAGAAGGGATTGTGATGTGACCATTCCCTGTGGAAGGTGCCTCCCTTCTTTCCCTCTTTCCCTCTCTCTTGGTCTCTTTGTCTCTCTCCAGTGAGTATACACACTCTCTCCACCTCCCACCCCCCCCCCCAAAAAAAGTCCTGTTCAGATGCTTACTCCATTTTTTTTTTTGAGAGAGAGATTTTAGCTATTGGGTGCATGAGTTCACTGGAAAGACAGAGAGACAAAAAGTGAGAAATCTCATCCTCCAGGATGATGACCACACCACAATCCCTCCATTCTCTCTTGAAATTTTAGGTACACACACATATGTGCTCAGTGTGAGTTTCAAGCCTCATGGTCTAGGACTCAAACCACTGTCAGCAATGTGGGGAGTCCAGCAATGTAATCATTACACCACCTGCTGGTCCCACTGACCCCATATTTTAGTATGTGACCCTGGCGAATTAAATGACCTTTGTGAGTTTCATGATCTGTCATAGCAAGAGCAATGATTTTTAACTACCTACTTTTACAATTTTTATGAAATTAATTGGCATAAGTTATTTTAAGCTTCACGCTCACCTTCTAAAGTTGACTATAATAATTATTATTACTAATTCTACTTAAATCATGTGTTCCTCCTCCTTTCCAGGTATCCTGACCATCAAAATATGTTTTCTGTCTTTCCCCATGCCACCATCACCTGAAAAATACAAGGACGATTTCTTCTCAATCAGGGTGTGCTGATAAATAGGTATTCTTGGTTGTGACATGACATCGACCATTTCCTTCTGTCCTGTTCAGATCCTTTTGACTTATGTTTCTCTCTCTTCCAGGCTCATCATCACAAGTATCATGTATCTTCCTCTGTCCCCATGGCAAATCTGTGTTCACACTGCCAAAGGTTGAGTGCCCTGAGAGCTGCCACCAGAAACTAAGTGCTTCTGGCGTACTTAGACTCTTGCAATACAAATAATTCACCATTCCCCATTAGCCTTATGTCCTCATTTCCCATGGCTACTCTAGCCTCTGAATCACTAGTGCACATTATCTCAGGGTGAAAGCAGGTACAACCTACAAACAAGGGTTATTTTCAAAAAGATTGGTGACAAAATGTACTTCTATCTGAGCCATCTACAGTATAAAGAATGAAGAAAGTGACATTAAAAAACAGCCAAAGTACTTTGTTTATTCAGATGCTGTGCTAGAAAGTGCCTTAGTCTGTTATGTAAGGGCAGCTGAATTCGTGTCCTAGTGACTTAAACAAACAACTTCGTGGCTAGTCAACCAACTAAGGCCAAGTTCCCAAGCAATGTTTAATCTGATTACACCCTGATATTTAGAACATAGAATAGGCTCCTCTGGTGGGTTTTCCTGCCTCTCTTGCCGCCTCTCACTGTTCCTTCTTCATTGTCACTCAACAAAGAGGAAAATTCCTTTGTTGTCAAACTCCTTTACTGCAGAGCCTGTCTTTATCCGAGGGGGAAAAAAAAAAAAAAAAAAAAAATTCTATGTTTGAGTAAATGTCAACTTTTTGAAGCATATTTGAATAATTGTGGGAAGTCATAAAACATGTGGTAATTCATGAATAATACCTATTATTAATCACTTCAGATATAACTGAACTGAGAGGGCAAAAATGCACAATTCTTTTTCTTTCTCATCTTAGACTGACATTTTTGTTTCTAAAACACTAAAAATTTAGTACCCCTTCTAATATTTTAAAATATCAGCTGATATTTTCCTGGCACTTAGCCATGATTCAGGACAGCTTGTCACTTGAATTTAAAAAGTGCCTCTCACTATTTCTAAACTTAAAAACAGTACTTAGAGCATTTTTCTTCTAAATAATTATTTTATTTTCATTTGAAAAGCATTTAATTAAACATTTGAATTAAGAAAGTAGAAAAAAAGCAGGAAAGTGATTTAAAAAATAACAGAACAGAGTAGATAAATACAATAGCAGAAATGAAGTCAATAAAATAGAAAACAAGCAAGAAAGGAATAATTTCATTTTTAAAACTACTATGGCCCAGCTGCAGTGGCTGACAAATAGTGCCACCACTTGAGAAGCTGGAAGCCACATAGGAGGCCTGAGTTTGGTTCTGGGTCGCCTGAGTACACTGGGCACAGTTGGCTGTACCTTTAATCCTAGCCAATTGGGAAGCGACGATAAGAGGATCACAACACAGTGAGACTCTGTCAAAACCATCTAGCCCTGTCTCTCTTCTTTCCCCTCTCTCTACACCCTTTCTGTCCCTCTTTCCTAAAGGAAAAAAATACTACTCAGTTTGAAAAGAAAGGCAACATAAGCAAACCTCCAGTAGCACCAAACAACAGGGAAAAGACACAAATAAACAATGTTCAGAATTTTTAAAGTAAGTCAAAATCAGACACAAAAGCTTATTTTAAAATGAGATTACTATGGAAAATTGTGTTACAAATTTTAAAGGATGAAATTCTAGGTCAAAAGTCATAATAATTTAGATCAATACTAAATTGTTTCTAAAATCAGTTTTACAATTCATACTCATCAGAATTCCATGAGTTTCAGTTGCTCTTCATCATTAGATGTTCCAATTTTTGTGAACCTGATAATTGTAAAATTGTGGTGTTGTTTGGATGTCATTGGCATATTAGTGTTCTGCAAAGAAACAGAATTAATGGAATGTGTGTATATCTAGAAGGAGATTTGTTATAAGAGATTGGGTCAGGTGATTATGGAGGCTGGTTAATCCAAACTCTGCAGGGTAGGTTAGCAGGCTGGAGACCCATGAAAGTCCATGTTTCAGTTCAAGTCCAGAAACAGTCCATTGTAGGACCAAGAAGAACTAAAATTGCAGATGAAATCCCAAAGCTCACTGGTAAAGAATTTTCTCTTGGCTGGGGAAGGCTGGTCTTTTGTTAGGTCTTTAACTGCTTAGATGAAGTCCATTGGAGTTTTGTTATATGAGGGCCTTTGAGAATATCTATTTCTCTAAAAATGGATTTGTCAAAATATTTAATTCACTTTTTAAAAAACCTAACTTCTATTTATCTGGAACTTAGAAATGAAACATGGTTGTCTAAGGATATTTGGAATGACAGTAAAGTATGATTATTTTATTTTATTTATTTATTTTTTAAGTATTATAGATTTCGAACTACCATTCCAAGGTTCCAACCACATTAGCAAAAGCCCAGAATTCTCCTCAAAGAAAAAAATCAGAAAGCAAAACTATGGCTATTTATTCTTTATTTTGGTAAATTCCATCACTATTTAAGTATAAATATTTAAATTATGTAAGCAATCTTGTTACCCTGGTTTTATATTTTGTGGTACAAATTACAGTGCTCCAAAGAGCACACAAAACAAAGTGTCACTTTAAGTGTGAAATCCCCAGGCCAGCAGGTGGCATGGTGGTTAAGACTCTGTATCCCACATGGCTGACTCAGTGGTTCAAGTCCTGGACCCAGCAGCTTGAAAAGCATGTAGAGCACATGTGCATGGGTACCCAAAATCCCAAGAGGAGGATGGAAAGAAGAAATTGTGGCATTGCCATCTCCCAGAGGAATGACTTCTCACTTTCCTCTCTGTGTCTCTCTGTCTCTCTCAAACAAGCTCACATGCTCTATGGCAAAAAAAGAAAACTAAAATGAACAAATAAAGTATAAAATCCCATAAAAACAATAATTAAATCTGCCAATTGAAATACCTTGCATATAAATGTAAAATATGTAAGAAAATTTCAAACCAAGACAGCTATTTCATTAGACTCATGATTATGCTGTTGAATAGAGTCCTATATCCTGATGTCAGAATATATATATTTTTTATTAGCAAAAATAAGTTGTGCAATTTAAATTCTATTAGTTACAGCATTTTTTCTGGTGATTTCTCAGAGATAGTAGCAACAGGTTAGATAGCACAAACGATGTTTTTTTAAAAAAATGAGACTGGAAACTAACATTTAGTAAGCACCAAATACATCTCATGTGCCAGGTGGTTTATTAGCATGATTGTAGACAGTCCTCAAAGATCTTTGTAAGTGAGATATAAAAGCCCTATTTTAACAGAAGAAGAAACTGACATCCAAAGAGCTCAAGAACTTGCTCAGGGTCAATGGTGGTCAATGGTTTTCTTTCCACTCTCACATTGACTTTAACACTAAAGATAATCCTTCCATTATATTTCCTTTTGCAGTAAATTCTTAGCACACGACAGCTGGTGTTTGTAAAAATGAATTGAAATTATTATGGCAAAAATGCTAAAACCTAATTTTTTCTTTTTGTCTTGGAATTTAAGGAACAAGAATTCAAAATTTAAACTAGAATTTAACATTGAATTTTTTTTCTGGTTAATTTCACAGCATACAGCAATCACAGAAAAGTAAATTAGCATATGACATCATCTTTGATAAAATATTTTGCATGTTTTGTTTTATTTCTAAATTTTGCTCAAGGGTCTACTGCTCAATTTTTAGAGTAATGGCTACAGGAAACTCAATTAATCATAAATGATAAAAGAACATATTCTAGGGACCAGCAGTTGGCATAATGGCTATGTCACTGAACTCCCATGTAGCTGACTGCCGTTCGAGTCCCAGACCTGATGGCTTAAACAAACAATGGGCGTATGTGCATGTGTGCCCAAGATCCCAAGAGGAGAATGGAGGAGAAGGGTTTGCGGCATGGCCATCCCCCTCTGGGGAGTGAGTTCTCGCTTTCTGTTTCTCTGTCTCTGTCTTTCTGGCGAGCGTACATGCCCTATAGCAAAAATCTCTCCAAAATAAAAAAGAAAAAAAAATTCTATAATAATGCTTTCTAAAGTGTACAGACTTAAATAAGTGAAGTGACACAGTCATGAGTAGAATAGGCTATATTTACGTGCCACAGAAATTTTTAATCTTGTTATTCTAATTTTATCATTACTTCCAAAAATGGGAAAATATCTTTTTTTAAGGTGAGAGAATTCCATATATTATTTTTGAGGAGGCTTAGGTTTAACTTCAGGACATTCTGCAATTTGTGCAATTGACTTGGCCATTTCATTTGCAGCTGTCCTTTTCCTGGAGTACGTTTTCTTGTGGTAAATGTAAGTAAACAATATGAGACCATAGTCTTCCTGCTTTGAAGGTTAGGTTCCTTTTCCTCAGGAATTACAAACTTAGCTTTAATTGCTTGAATAACTTTTCATATATTGCATTATTTTAAGCTTGTGTTTTAATGCCTTTGTTCTTCATGTAAAATTTTCATTTACCAGTTTCTGAAAATGAGAAGTCTAAGAGAATCTGCTGCTATAACTTTTAATACTGACTGAACTCTTTGTTCAGATTACATACAAGGTTGGCAAAATCATCTGATTTTATACTATAAAATCTTTGAACTTTGCTAATTCACAAACTAAACTTCTTCATATACATAGTTAAGTTTCTAAATACAGAATCTACTGAGTAAATCAGAAACCAAAAGGTTTATTAAATATGACATAATCAAAGATTGGTGCCTAGATATTGAGTATTAATCTTAAATAACCTATAATTAAAAACAAGATTCAACCAACCAGTGGCATGGCAATTGCAGTGGCAAAATCCCATATGACCAACTACATAGTCTGAGTCCTGGACCTGGTGACTTGGGAGGCATGTAAGGCACATGTGTGGGGGTTCCCAAGATCATGACATAAGTGAGAAAAAGAGGCAGAGGAATTGTGACATGACCTACCCCAAGGGGGAGTGCTTTCTAGCCCCTTAGCACCACTTTATCTCTCATCTCTCCCTCTCTTTCTGTCTTTCTCTCTCTCTTTCTCTGGAAAGTGCATATGCTTTCTGGCAATTTTTTTTTCAAATCAAGGAAGAAATAAAGAAGAAAATAAATAAAAATCTGTGCAGGACCATGATAATAATTATCAAGAAAACTTGATAATTAATCCCACATCCTGCCATATCAAAGCCTATATAAAGATTTATTATACATGCATGAGTCTGATTCAAGGCCCTAAAACAGAAAAGACAGGCTGACATGTAGAGGAAATAAAGACAATAAAAATAATCAAAGTGAAAAATAAAATCTACTCAACCTGGTCCTGGGAACTAATGGTTAAGGGAGCTGGATCACACATGACTGATTGTCATCAAAGTCTTGGTCCCAGTGACCTGAAAAGCACTCTGGACTGTGTATACATTCTCAAAACCCTTACAGACTGCCTGGCAGGTAGCGTGGTGGTTAAAGGTGCTGGATTCCCACGTAGCCAACTGCAGTTTGAGTCCCGGACCTGGGGGCTTGGTTTCGGTTTCTCTCTCTCTCTCTCTCTCTCCTCTCTCTCTCTCTCTCTCTCTCTCTCTCCCGCCCCCTTCTCTTTCTCTCACTGAATTAAAAAAAAATAGATGTTGACCCTCTGGGTTCAGCTTCACAGCTGTGAAGCTTACCGCCCCCAGCCAGGGTCCCCCCTTCTAGGCCCCAGTACTAGTCAGGACAGAAAGCATCCAGTGACCTCTGCCTCTGACTGTGTTAGCCCTCTGGGTTCAGCTTCATGGCTGTGAAGCCCATCCCCCAACACAGCCAGGGTCTCCCCTTCCAAACTCCAGTACTAGTCAAGCAGGCAAGTGTCTCTCTCTCTCTTGTTTTTCTCAGTCCCTTCTAACTTTTTTCCCTTTAAAAAAATTTAAAAAAAAAAAAACTTTCTGCCTCGTTTGTGCCTTTCTCTTGCTAATTTGTCCCTCAACTAGGACAGAAAGCATCCAGGCACTGCCACCTCTGACTGTGTTGACCCCTTGTGGGGTGCGCTTTTCTATTTCTAACACAATTTCATTACCTATGACGTGATTTTTTTCCCTGCTCTTTGTTCCAGTTCTTTCCTTCTTTTTTCTTTGATTTTTCTATTTCTTTTTTCATCTTTATTTTTCTTTTACCTTACTTTTCTGTTTTACCACTCAGCCCTTACCCACTGCCTAGAGAAGAATAGGTGCATAGCAACTAAACATCTGAACACTGTGAGTTTTAGAGAAATCTTTGCGTCTCACTGTAGTAGTTGCAAAAAGAGTGAAATTCCCTTCATAATCTGATTGCAAAACTTCTCTTGTGATTCCCAAACTGGAGGACACAGTAGAAGAGAGAAAATAGCACCAAACTATTTCACAGTATGGGAAATACACAAGCTCATGATCACAGAATTTGTCCCCAACAAATCAGCCAAAAGTGAATACATTACCAAATGACTAAAAGTCCTAGAAGAGCCTCAAGGATGAGAAAATCAAGTAATACATCTCCAGCGTGGGAACACTGTAAATCATCTCCAAGTAGAGAAATTTAGAGGATATTACCAAAACGTCAGAAAAAGAATTTAGAATATTTATAATAACAAACTCTATGAGATCCAAGAGAAAGGAGAACATCGAGCTTCAAAAGATGAGGAAGTCCTTCCACAATAGAGAAGAATTGGACACCAACAAAACAAATCAAACAGAACTGTTAGATATGAAGGCTGTAATGCCGGAAGTCAAAACCTCCCTTGAAAGTATTAAGAGCAGGTTAGACCATGCAGAAGATTAAATCTCAGGAGTAGAAGACAAAACCTCTGACTTAGAAAATATTATCAAAAATACTGAGAAAACAGCCAAGAAAACTGAGGATAGTATATGAGAAATACTAGATACCATGAAATGTAAAAACATCTGAATAATTGGTATCCCAGAATGTGAAAAAACTAATAAGGGCATTGATAATCTATTCTATGAAACTCTGTAAGAAAACTTTCCAAGTCTACAGAGGCACTCAAACATCCAGACTCAGGAAAAACAAAGAACACCAAGTAGATTCAATCCAAGAAGATCCTTTTCATGACACATCATTGCTAGATTAGCCAAAACCACAATGACAAGATACTAAAATTGGCCAGAGAGACACGTCAGATCACTTACAAAGACTATCCCATCAGGCTAACACGAGACCTCTCATCAGAAACAATGCAGTCGAGGGACCAGCAGTTAGCATAATGGCTAGTTGCTGGACTCCCATGTAGTTGACCGCGGTTCGCGTCCTGGACCGGTGGCTTAAAACTCACGCCAGACGTGTGTGCATGCGTGCTCAAGATCCCGAGAGGAGAATGGAGGAGAAGGGATTGTGGCGTGGCCATCTCCCCTGGGGGGTGATTTCTCGCTTTCTGTCTCTCTGTCTCTCTCTGTCTGTCTGGCGAGTGCACGCGCCCTATGGCAAAAACCTCTCCAAAAAAAAAAAAAAAAGAAAGAAAAGAAACAGTGCAGTCGAGGAAAGAATGGGGAAATATATTCAAAGTGTTAAATGAAAAACAATTTCAACCAAGAATACTATGCCCAGTAAGATTGTTCTTCATATGGGAAAAGAAAATAAAAATGTTCTCAGGTAAACAAAACCAGAAAGAATTTACCAACTCGAGACCAGCTCTTCAAGAAATTCTGAAAGGAGTACTATACCAAGAAAACTAAAAAGAGACAACACTAAGAGAACAAAAAACAATCAAGTATATGGCCATCTTAATGGTAGGGACAAGTCTGGAAATATCAATGTTAACATTTAATGTTAATGGATTAAATTCTTCAATCAAGAGACACAGACTGGCTGAATGGATTAAAAACCAGAAACCCTCCTTCTGCTGCCTACAAGAAACCCATCTCATGGATTAAGACATACATAGACTAAAAGTGAAGGACTAAGAAAAAGTATACCACACAATGGAAACCAAAAAAGAGCAGGAATTGCTGTACTGATTTCAGACAAAATAGGCTTTAAGACCAAAACTGTAATAAGAGACAAAGAAGGGCATTATATACTAGTAAAAGGGCTAATTTTATCAAGAGGATGCAACGCTTATAAATTTCTATGCACCCAACTCAGGAGCACCTAAATATGTAAAGGAAAGACTGCTAGATCTAAAAGGAGAGATAGACTGTAACACAATAATTAGTGGATATCTCAACAACCCATTAACTCCATTAGACAATTTGATGTGACAAAAAATAAGTAAAGAGATTCTGGACCTAAATGATACCATATATCAGATGGATTTTATATACATCTATAGAACTTCCCTTCCAAAACCTACAAAACACACATTTTTCTCAGCCCTGCATGGTACTTTCTCAGAGATTGACCATATAATAGGAGACAAAACCAGCCTTTACATATTCAAAGGCATAGAAACTATATCATCTTCTCTGACATTGATGGAATTAAACTTGATCGTAATCTCAGGAAAAAAAATTAAAAATACACAAACACATGGAAACTAAATAACCCACTTCTGAATGACTGCATGACTACTGAAGAGATTAAGACTGAAATAAAAAGATTCATGGAAACAAATGATAATGACTACACAAGTTTCCATAATTTATAGGGCACTGCAAAAGCAATCATAAAAGGGAAGTTCATAGCAATTAGTGTGCACAAGGAAAAGATGGAAAGGTGGCAAAAGGACAACCTAACATCATGCCTCAGGGAATTGGAAAAAATACAGAAAAATAAAAATAATGCAAGGAGAAAAGAAATAATAAAGATTTGAGCAGAAATAAATGAAATGGAAAATAATAGAATTATATAGAAAATGAAATGGAAAATAAGAGAGCTATATAAAAAATAAATTAAAGCAAAAACTGGTTTTTTGAAAAAATAAACAAGATTGACACATCATTGGGTAGACTAATTAAGAAAAAGAGAGAAAGGAACCAGATAAATCAAATTTGCAATGAATTAGGCAAGATTACAACAGACGTAACAGAAATACAAAACATCGTTAGAGGATACTATGAGCGACTATAAGCCAATAAACAAGAAAACGTGGAGGATATGGACAAATTTCTGGAGAAATAATCTACCAAGATTGACTCAAGAGAACATTGAAAGCATGAATAGACCTATAATAGGCAATGAGATTGAATCGGCAATAAGTAACTTCCCAACAAAGAAAAGTCAGGTCCCGATGGCTTCACTGCTGAATTTTACAAAACTTTTTAAGAAGATGTAACCCCCATCCTACGCACACGGTTTCTAGAGATCCAAAAGGAAGGAACTCTTCCAAAATTATTCTATGAAGCCTCCATTACCCTCATTTCCAAAATGGGTAAGGACACGACAAAAAGGAAAACTACAGATCAATATCTCTGATGAATATAGATGCAAAAATTTTGAACAAGACACTTGTTAACTGTATTCAACAGCATTTATAAAAGGTTATTCATCATGACCAGGTAGGCTTTATTCCAGGGATGCAAGGGTAGTTCAGCATACGCAAAACCATAAATGTAATACACCATATTAACAGAAAGAAAGAGAAAAACCATATGATCATTTCAATTGATGTGAAAAAAGCATTTGACAAAATACAACATTCCTTTATGATTAAGACTCTCAGTAAAATTGGCATAGAAGGATTGTTTCTCAACATAATAAAAGCCATCTATGAAAACCCTATAGCTAGCATTATACTGAATAGGGAAAAGCTGAAAGCTTTTCCACTAAAAACTGATACAAGACAAGGCTGCCCACTTTCTACAATCCTATTCAATATAGTACTGGAAGTCGTAGCCAATGTGATTAGACAAGAAAAGGAAATAAAAGGCATTCCAATAAGGAAAGAAGAGCTGAAATTGTCTCTGTTTGCAGGTGACATGGTTGTATACATAGAAGACTCAATAGTATCCACACACACACACACAAAAAAAAAAAAAAAAACTTCTAAGTTAATATATGCATACAGCAAAGTGGCAGGATACAAAATTAACTTACAAAAATCTATACCATTTCTATATACAAATAATAAGCAGACAGAGACAGAACTGAAGAAAGTAATCCCATTTTCCATAGCTACAAGTATAAGATACCTAGGAATAAAACTAACCCAGGGAGTCAAAGATCTCTATAAGGAAAACTATGAAAACCTTAACAAGGAAATTGGAAATGACACAAAAAAGTGGAAGGACATATCATGTTCCTGTATTGGCATAATTAATATAATCAAAATGGCAATCCTACACAAATTAATCTACATATTTAATGCAATCCCTATAAAATTACAAGAAACATTCTCACAGATCTGGAAAAGATAATCATAGAATTTGTCTGGAATCATAAAAGACCCTATATTACCAAAGCCATCCTGTGCAAGAAAAGTGGAGTGGGTGGCATTTCATGTCTTGACTCCAGAATATAATACAAAGCTGTGATAATCAAAACAGTATGGTATTGACACAAAAACAGACATGAGGACCAATGGAATAGAGTAAAGACCCCTGAAATAAACCTCAAAACATACAGTCAACTGATCTTTGACAAAGGGTACCAGTCAATCCATTGAGAAAAAGAAAACCTCTTTAGCAAATGGTGCTAGAAAAACTGGGTATACACCTGCAGAGAGATGTATCTGAACCCCTATCTGTCACCATTAACAAAAATTAACTCAAAGTGGATAAAAGATCTAAACTTAAGGCCACAAACTATAAAACTACTAGTGGAAAATAATGGAGAAACTCTGGGAGACATTGGGGTAAGCAAAGACGTCTTAAGGAAGACCCCCAAAGCACAGGCAATAATCCCCAAAATAGACAGGTGGGATTACATCAGATTAGGAAGTTTCTGCACAGCAAAGGACACTGAAAATAGACAACCCTCAGAATGGGAGATTTTTTTTTTTTCGAGAGGTTTTTGCTATAGGGCACATGTGCTTGTCAGAAAGACAGAGAGAGAGAGAGACAGAGGGATAGAAAGTGAGAAATCACCCCCCAGAGGGGATGGCCATGCCACAATCCCTTCTCCTCCATTCTCTTCTCAAGATCTTGGGCATGCACTCACACACGGCCAGTGTGAGTTTAAGCCACAGGGACTAGGACTCAAACCCTGGTCAGCTACATGGGAGTTCAGCGATATAGCCATTATGCTAACTGCTGGTCCTGATCATTTTTGTTAACTGTGCCTCAGCTAAGGGAATGATAACCAGAATACACAGGGAACTCAAGTGGCTTACCCAGAAGAAAATGATTAACCCATTCAAAAGATGGAAAAAGGAGCTGAATAAACAATATTCTAAGGTAGACATATGAATGACCAAAAAGCATATGAAAAAATTGATTAACATCCCTCATCATAAGGGAGATGCAGATTAAAACCACAATGAGATACCACCTAACCCCAACCAGAATGGTGAAGACAAAAAAAAAAAAAAAAAAAAAAAAGGAAAGTGCTGGTGAGATTGTGGTGAAAGAGAAACAGTGAAACAGTCCTACATTGTTGGTTGGTGAGAATGTGGAGAGCAATATGGACGTTCCTCAAAGACCTTCAAATGGAACTACCATATGATCCAGCAATTCCACTCCTGGGTATCTATCCAAAAGACAGGAGAACACTCAGTTGGAAAAACACTTGCACACCTATATTCATTCAACTATATTCACAATTGCTAAGACATAAAACCAACCCAAATGTCTACAAACAGATGAATGGAAAGTCTCTTTACAAACTAAATGATGTATAGCGATTGAATATATAAATAATAATGATAATAATAAAATTCTTTAAAAAGTATAAAAAAGAATAAGAGAGCTTAGCCACATCTTTTTAAAAATGGCTTTATTTTGTTTAAATTCCTGGATAATATGCATAGATGAAAGAATTTGACATGGAATTAAGATGGGGACTAGTTTTTGTCATGTTTGAACACACGTATACCAAATAAAAGTGATTTCCAGATGATTCATAAATTGTAGACTATTAATACTGCAGATTTGTTTCCTTCCAGATATTTAAGATTTAAAATGATTGGGCCAACCCATAGCACAGTGGTTTAGTGCTGTGCATTGGAAGTGAGTTCCCACGTGGCTGAACGTGGTTTAAATCCTATTCCCTATGGCTTGAAAAATATGCAATGGGTTATTATCAGTTGATGATAATGTGTATAGTATCCCCAACTGGACTGGTGAGAAATTAATTCATGTTGGAACATTCACTTTATAAGTTAAGTGACATATGTGATTGAATGTATAAAAGAAATTAAAATAAAATATTGTTTAAAAAAA